>CM056552.1:2640000-3840000 GCA_029721515.1 Synanceia verrucosa | reverse complement strand
GGCACCAACAACCAATGACAACTAGTTGTTTAGCATCACAATGTGATGTACTTTACAGAAAAAAAAACAGATTTGGCATTTGAGTCCATTAGACTAAGTGGACTGCAATTTTATATTCAATAATGCTGGGTTGATGGTATCAGGTTTTATCAGACACTAAAAAACAAACCAAGGAGGAAAGGGCAATATCATATGTACAGTATGTGGGCTCTGAAGATTGAGTTCTGGGCTCCTAAATGATGAAGCCAGATGAGGCTTTGAGCTGTGAGCCAACACACTCGGCATGTTCAAAATTCAAGGCACATAATGTTTAAAATCTGAACCTTCTCTATTCAGAGAATATTTTGCAACCAAAAATATTCTATTTCAGGGACAAAAGGTGAATCGTACACATATGACATATATAGAAAAGGGAAAAAAATAGCACACCTTCTGGATTCTCTGCTGGTATTCCACAGCTTTCCTCTTGAGCTCCTCACTGGTTTGCCTGGAGTCTCTCAGTTCAGATTCGTAGAGGTCGCTGCGGCGTCGAGCGGCTGACAGGTCCTCCTCCAGCTGCCTGATGGTGACCTGCATCTCCTCCAGCTGGGCATGGTACTCCTGAGTCCAAAGATGGCACACAGTGGTCATTTATGGGGAAAAAACTGCTTGTTGCTAGGGCAACACGTTTACTTCCTGTCAGCTACTGTACAAACCCTGAAGCGTGAGCAACAGGAAGTACAAAGAGGCCCTTTTAAAATTAAAATGTTTACGTTGTCAAGTTTGAAAAGCTCTATCACACCATAACTGATCTGCTGACATCTGTGACTCCCCTATGATTACGCTTTGAATCTTGCTGCCCAAGGGCTTCAGGCTGTGATCACACTAATTATTAGCCACTGTCATCAACTAAGTGAGAAGATTTCTTTTTAAAATCAGAAAATATTTCTTTCTCAATGAAGTTTAGTTTGAAAATATTTTAGGGAGCTATCTCTCTTCTCGTAATAAGCCATGACATTTTCAAATATTTATTGTGCTACAAAATAATTAAAGTCAGCAGAGTGTACGCATACAACAACTTTCAGGAAGCCGGTGTTCACAGTGTGTTTCTTCCCCTAAATAAATGTATTTATGTAGATATTGTATTATGCATCAGCAGGTTTTTATGTTAGATTTGACAAGATGCCACAGCAGCAGGGGTTTCTCTGCAACAGCCTGAACGAAGGAACTGAGCTCTTAGCAAGGGCAAGAATTGCTGCCTGTGCTATACAGACACGCTTCCCAGATCTGCTGACACTGGTTCATTGTGCAGTGATCTATGGAAACTGCAGTGCACTACAGCAATGACCGTTCATCACCAAAAATGTCAAAATCAAAGATAACAACTCAAAGATTACCACTTTAAAGTTGTTGTTGGCAACTCTGCACTTTAGAGATTACAAGTGAAAGGAAAAATAACTGCTTATGTCTCTAAAACTCTTTGCAGAGACAACGTCTCTTCTTTCAGCAACTCCTCTCTCTTTGATTTGTCACCTTCAGGTTTTCAACCAATGGAAAGAAAACAACAGTTATTTGCATCAGGCTACTCCACTGGGTCTTGATCAACAGAGGATATCTCGTTTGTTGTCTATTTAAAAGTTCAACTTGGTGACACTTTCTATGAAACCAATGTCTATGATGCATTAATGCATCTGTTCAGAGCACTGTGCAATTATAGCATTAAGTGCTAATAAATATTCATGCGTCAGAGCAATAATTACAACAAACTATAAAGCATTTTGTAATTACTTATAAGGTCAAGCATCGTTATACTTTATAATTGCTGTCATTGTTTGAGCAAGAATCATTGCGTATATCATAGCTGGAATGCATCATAATGTTAATTTTATTGTAAAATAAAATTAAAAAAAAGTATATAAATTGCTGCATTAGGGTGCATTGATTCACACAAATACAGACGAGTGACCATCACCCACTGAGATGATATTAGCCGTTTGCTGTAAGCAAAAAATTATTTTATGCCTGATTCTTGACTAGAATTAACAAGATTTAATGATTAAGTCATTATAAAATGTTTTTTAGATTTTTGTGCCAAAGCATTATGAATACTTATGATCGCCTAGAACCATAATTAAATGATACTCTAAGTATCTTATAATATATTACAGACCTGCATCATAGAAAGTGTCATCTTCAACTTAAATTTGTGATTTGCATCGCGAATGTTGATTAAAAATGTACAATTCAATTACTGCGTGTCATTCCCCTGGGAGGAGGGTGGGCAAATCTCCTAAATCTTGATTAAAGTCTCCCACACTTTTGTACCTTGCTGATGCACCATCTGCAGTGATGACCTTTATGAGTGTTGAGGACATGGGAGTCCTCGGAGGGGAAGCCCTGTCTGGACACACTGACTGAGATAATCTCACTGCTGTTACTCCTTTATCAGCTATTTCAGTATAAAGACGACACCATGGAAAGTAGAAGAATCTCCCTGAATAAGATAATGGCTTTGTGGATGAAGTATGAGGCGTTTATTTCCTCCCCTCTCCACATTTTTTAGTGTCAACAACAACAAAAAAATCTCTAAATACAGCACATCATTATCGTGATGAGAGGGAGGAGACGGAGGATCGTCTGAATGAGAAGATTAACATACTTGCTCTTTAATTTCCTGCAGCTTGTTGCTCTGTTCGCGGATGTCGTGCAGCAGCTGCATGGCCTTGTCGTCCTCTCTGGAGACCTCCACACGTGCCTCCTCCAAGCTTCGCTTTAGGCTCTGCGAACACATATGTGCGCACAAACTCAAGGCTGCTGTTGATTAAAATAAGCTTTGCTTTTTGAGGTTGCCACAAACAGCGGCAGACAACTTGCGTAAGAGTGCATCGTTATGTTTCGAAAATGTCTGTCAAGGCCACGCACATACACAGATTTTATTATGACTCACGCTGCATTCAGTAATGTAGGTGGCGAGGTCCTGCTCCAGAATGCTCCTCTGAGTCTCGGATGCCTTCAGCTCCACATCCTTTTGGTGGAGCACTGACTCCAGGTCAGTCATTTTACGCTGGAACCTGGAGATCTCCTGCTCCATCTGAATCCACCAGAGAAGAGCACAATTACCAGTTTGGTTGCAGTTTCCCTGAAGGTCGACAGCTTGCAGTGGTTAATTGTTCATGTTGCATTTGATTCTTTGAATAGGGAAGAAATGTTAAGCTACTTAAAGTGGTGATTTAATTCAGCGAGGAGAATCTATCAGCCACAGATTCTGATAGCTGGCATATAGTATAGCACCTAACACCCAACTCAAAATGCTTTAGATAATGTAGCTGTCATGCTGTGCACACAACATGATTAACTTGGCTTTTTGCAGCAGCACCAGAAGCCTGTTGATCTGCCTTAAGCCAGTCAGCCAGAATAAACACAGGACGTCTGGAAATGAAACCCATGATTGAATTATTTTTTTGGGCTCCAAAACAAAAGTTCCAAAATATGGACACAGAAAAATACAATTTCACAGTGTCCAGACAGCCAACAGTGGTCTCACTCTTGTCTTGCTTCATGGAGTTGCTCTTCCATTTGAAAATGAGAATGACTTGTTTGACACAAAGCCAAGTTATGAAATAATGCAACATGATGGCAAAAGGCTGAAATTGCACCCTCACCTTGTGACATTTGTCTTGAGTTTCTTGTAATTCTTTGCTTTTAAGATGCAGCTTCTTTTCCATGGAGTTGGTCTTAGCAGGAGAGTTGAGGCCTGCAGACACTGACCTGAAAACAACAACAAAATATATTCTTAAGTTCTTAAGCCAAACACAAATACTAGCGGCCTCATCTGCATAGCAATTTGATATATGTTAATATCAGTGTCACAATGATATTAGTTAAACAAGAGGATAAATGAAAGTCTACTGCCATGACACACATTGCCACATCCTGTTACGACCAACCTTGACAGTATCGTAGCTTAATTAAGCTGGCTGAAATACAGACACAACACCCACACATCATAAACGAGCAACAGACGCTGAGAGCGTAAACATAAAAAATACCATTCTAGTCATAACAATAAGGCCACTGAGTACAATTAGGATAAGATTCAACGGAGCACTTTTGAAGTGAGAAAGAGCCAAGTGTATTGTATTCAAAGCACACTACATTAACAAAACAGCAGCGTAGACATGGGAATATTTGCTGTTTACCTGACAAAATAATGTGACAGGAGAATATGTGCTGTGCTTTTGCTTGGGGTTGTCTACACAGAGCACTGTGGTGAGTCCAACATTCATCTTACTTGTTTATATAAGATTATGTCCTGTTTTGTTACCATTCTTTGGGAACAATTTAGCACTGAGTCATTTCATTTCACCCATCCGTTGACCATGGAGAAGAGAGAATCTGACTGAATAGAAGTGCTGAATAAATGAATGGGTCTGTGTGAATGAGTTCACAAATAGAGCAGAGGGATCTTTAATAAAGTTGACTCAGACTGAGTCACAGTGTTAAAAATAATCACGAAAAGCAAGCACTGCTCCCTCCTTAGACTTTCTACATGAAGAAACATCCCCCTAAAACACGCACACAGTATACAGCATAACCCAACCAGTCTTTTTCACAGGAATCTAGATTAAATGAGGAGGCGTTCCAGCAAACTGAATCTGTTGCCAATTAAAAATTGATGTAAGACATCAAAATTCATAAAGTTCTCCATTTGAATCGTTTTGGGGGGCTACAGTACAGATAATATAAAATATTTCAAAACATCCTCAACCAGGGATTTTAAGAATTGAGTTGCATGTTTTGTTTAATTGATCGGTTCTCTCTGTTCTTTCTTAAAACTGTCAAAACCATGATGAATTGTAACCCAGAGGATGGATGAGTATATGTTCTTCACCATCAACTGTTTTCTATTAAACTGTATTCTAGTTATGTATGATTTATACTGAAAATTGGAGCAAATATCAATGATGTTTTGAAGAGAGCATGGGTACTATTAACTGATCCAAACAAGTAGGCGAAAGAGGAAATGCATGTTTTTACAAGAGCGAAATGCCAGGCCACTCTTTTCCTAGCTGAGGAATATGGCAGTTGTCATGTCTCATCTACAGTGGATGAAAAAATAAATGAGTAGTCAGTGCAGACTGCATTATTGAAGAGAATCAAACAGGGACAGGGACAGGGAAAAAGAAAAGGTTTCGCAGCACTGATCACGAAACAACGATATAAACATATATTCAGAGAGCCGTGCACACACTGAAGGAAACGCAAACACCCACATAATCTGACACAAGCAGGTTTGCAAAAGGAGGGTTTTTTCTTTTTTGTAGAAAGTGGAAAAATTCCTCTGGCTGTGACCATTAAACAAACTATGTTAAAGAAACCAAATAAACAACTCCAGTCATTCTGTAGAGCACGCAAAAAATGTGGATCACGTAGAACAAACTAGCAACTAACAATTATTTTTCTTAATTAATCAAGTAGTTGTTCAATTGATAAATATTCAGATTACTGTCATAGAGAAGTAAAGTCCATTTAAGAGTCAGGATAGTTGCTGAATCGTTTCATCGTGTCATCATATAACAAAAAGGGTTTTTCAGCCATGGATCGTAAATGGGCTCCGTTATTTTCAAAATTCCCTATTTCAGAATTTTTAATTCTTTTTCATTATTTTATTTTTATTCTGTCAAAGTGAATATTCGATATTGTGGCCTGATGGCGTCACTATAAGATATGTCAGTGAGTCACTAACTCTTTGAGTGCCTTTGACGTATTTCAACATCAGTGTTTTTTCGGCAGCAGGTCGCCAATCGATCGGTCTCACGCAGCCTGTGGGTAATTTTTGGGGATTCTGGGAGATGCAGTCAGAGCATAAAGAGACGGTATACACCACAGAGATCAAAACAGGAAGTGGAGACGATCGAGATTAGAGAGCAAAACAAACAGAATCTGGACAAAAAGTGTCCTCTACTCTACCTCTGATAAAACAAGAATGGAACAAGGTAAAAACAAACATTTATTTCATGATGAAATAGAGAGTCTCTTCTTTCATTTGAGCTATTCAGTCTTTTCAGAGTCATAGTACAAAATATACTGTGGGTCTTGAAATATGACACAAATTAGACAAAAACACTGGAACAAGGCACTTTCTGTTTTATAAAACAGCTGGCACTCAATGAGTTAAAAACAAGCAGGATCATCCTCCAAAGACCATGACTGTCTAGCTGATTTCTTGAAAACTGCACCTGCGACACCACAACTAGGGGAAATACTAATCAGATGTAAAATGCGTCGTCTGGTCACTTAAATTATTAGGGATCACCCTCTGGGGACTATGAACAACCACACAATGGCCATCTGGCACTAACCATGCATGGCAGTCTGATCAGTAGCTGTCAAGTGTTAAATGACTGAAAATCTGACACAAAGATATACTCACAACTTGTGAAATACATTGTGTACAATTACCCAAAGTTATCCCAAATGCATGCCAGCTTTCAAACACAATTTTCTGGCACTAAACCACAGATAGCTTCTCACAAATATGAGGCAAGCTGTTAAGAGGATTTTGTTGTTGAATTTTACTAATGAGGAGTCAGACAGACAAGTTCACACAGAATGTAAAAAAAAACAAAAACAAAAAAAAAGAATAGCAGGAACCTCTAAAGTGCATGATTAGCATTTCATTATGCTGGCTCTGGGTTCATTTCTCTTTCCTTTTTAACATTTTAATGAAGTGTGTGTGCGTGTGTGTGTGTGTGTGTGTGTGTGTGTTTGTGGATGCACGCATATGCATGCACCCACACACAAAAATATTCACACATTCAATGAGCTCTGAGCTCCTCTACATCAAATGCAGCAAAGAAAATAACTGGCTTCAGTTAAAAACCATGAACAGATGACTGATGGTGTAACAGCAAGGGACAGAGACATGAGAAAGGGGAGAAAATAGGAGGAGGAGATGAGACGGGTAAAGATGGGGGTGGGGACTGGGGAAAAAAAAAAAAAAAAAAAAACGGTAGTAACCATAGAAATAGATTTTCTCCCCCAATCTGAGCTCTCATCCTTTTCCCTGTCTGATCTGCTAACGCTTTTTCTTCCCTTTCTGTTGCTGCTGCTGTCATGATCCGCAGTCTCCAGGACCATTAACCTGCGAGAGCACTGCCATGGGGCTGCAGAAATGAAAGCCATCCTCTTGCATTAATATCAGAGGTTAAGAGGCCAAACACGATTAGAGATAATTACAGTCCCCAAATTCCATGCTATAAAAGTCAGAAGCCCATTATGCTGCACGGTAACAGAGAAAGCACAATAACAGCAGTGAGGGTGGGAGTGTGCCTATGTCTGGGGTTCCACCTCTCAGCAAACCTCACTGACACACTCAGCCGCATACCAATCAGCGTCGATGGCAAGATAACGCCAGCTCAAATCCTCTGGTCCATTCACTTGATCCGTCTATGCATCGGATCAACTGCGCGTCATCTCAAAGCACAAAAATGGGAATCAGAAGAAGACGGGGCACCAGAGAACAGGGGGATCCCTCCCCTCCCTCATTCCTCGTCTGACACAGCATATGGCCAAACCCATTTTGGCCCCAACAGGCACAACGCTAATGACAGGGACAAAACACCAACTGCCCAGGGCACCACACTAGGTCACCTGAAACAAGGCTACCTGGAATTTGTTGCCACAGTAATGAGGAGAGCAAAGGTAGCACACATGGGGGTTTTCACCCAACAAAGGTGTGTTAGAGAGGTGTATGCAGGAGGTACAGCATAGTGAAAAAAAGGAACAAGTAGCACTCACTCAGTTTTGGCCAGTGCTGTCAACGCTCTGCTGAAGAACCAGCCTAGAAAGGGCAGATCCTTGCCCTGGAAGCCCGCAGACAGAGCTCCTCGCTGGGTTGCTGAGGCTGGCCGGGGGGCTGCCTGCTCCGGCTCCTCAAAATTAGAGGTGTCATCTTCAGCGTGCAACGCAGGAACGAAAGGCGGGAGAACTGCAGGAGAAAGGAGTGAGAAAGGGCAAGGAATGGAGGAAAAAAGAATAAAAAAAAAAACAAACTAGGCAGCGAAAGTGGTGAAAAATAAACGTAAAATAAAAAACAAGGAGAAAGGGGGAGAGAAAGGAAGGGAGGAGGAAGGGAGCAGAGCTGTGGGTGCCTAGAGTGCGGTAAGTCGCTCGTTGATGCACATGCTGCCTCCGTCCCTCCCTCCGACTCTCTCTCTCTCTTTCTCTCTCCCTGAAACACACATGCTCGCTCGCTCGCTCGCTCACTCTCCCTCACTGCAGCAGAGCAAGCTAATCAGCTGGAGCCAAAGATGAAGCATAAAGCTCTATTGGCATCCAATCACCAATAAAGCAGACTGTATCAATACAGACATTTGTGTGTGTGATTTTCTTTTTGTTTTTATATTCAGTATATTTAATACATCAGTCGATAAATCAGCACACACACAGGTATCAACACCCTTCTGCATTCAAAACCCTGTGTCACAGTCTGCAGATAACCATGAGGATTTTGAACAGACAACAACGTTCATTAATATTCAGTGTTGACATGAGCAATATAACTGGACAGCTCACTGTTTGATAATCGCTTCAGAATCACAAAAAAGGAGGGTTTATTCATCTGAGGACACGAGGCAAAGCAAAACAAACACTCATCACCCAATGCAGCGACACGTGTGTGAATTACAGAGCCTCTGCTGCGGTTCTTTAATGCGACCATGCCTCACTGAAAGTGTCCACTGACGTGAATTTTATGGGTGTGTTTTCCCGCGGACGGTCAGGTGAAAATGTCAAACTCTCCAGCAGATGCTGCAGTCTCAGGTTTGATGGCAACAAAAACACGCATTTCCGCTACACAGAGGTGTCGCTACTAGCATAAAAGATTTGTGCTGCGTCTGTTGAGAAGCAGATGAGTTGCAGATCTTTACTGTCTGCCTTGCTTCTTGTCTCTGCCTCCCACCCATTCTCCTCAGGAAAGAGCTGGCCTACAGCCAGCGGCACACAGAATCTCATTATTTTACTCCCGACTACACCACTGGCATGATGCGGTTTGTTGTCTATGTGCATCACACACACAGAGTACCCTTCTGTGTAGCATAAACAGCATTAATATTTGACAACTGGTCGTACATCATCTGTCCAGTAACATGATTACAGCGACACCGACTCATTTCAGGTTAAATTGAGCATTTTCATTGGAAAGAGAAGAACAGGGAATCCCCTCACCTTGTCTTAAGTGGTTCCAGTCGACGCTGGAGAAGAAAGCGTGACAGCGGAGTCCCTGGAAATCCAGTCGCTCTTTGGCTCCACACAGCAAGCTTTGTAGCAGGTCTACGAACTGCTTACTGGCTCGCGGCACCTCTGGAAACTTAAGGACATGCTGGGGGGTAAAAAACAAGAATGTATTACATGAAGCGTGCGCTGATCAGGTGAATTACTTCAGGTGAATCAGTCTGCATGTTTTCATTGAGTATACTGCAGAGATGTGTAGCCCAAAACAGAGCAAACACACTGTGAGCACTGAGTATCTGCACCTGAAAGTTGAGGATATTGTGGGTCGTCTTGGTGGAAGTTCCACCAGAAAAAGGCAACCTGGCATAGATCATCTCATACGCTATGACCCCGAGGGACCACCAGTCACACTCGACCCCATAGGTGGCGTGAGAGCCACCATTCATGGCTGCCAGGACCTCGGGGGACAGGAAGTCCTGGGGCCCAACAGGCACTGTGGGAGCTGCAACCTGGAAAGGCATGAATAAAACAGAATGCTGTCACCGTCAAGCACACTGATGTCAATACATCGAGCAAACTCTGTAATCTACTTACTGTTTTGTTAGCAGTCAGCCTGGCAGCTGATCCAAAGTCTGCCAGCTTAATGTGACCAGTTCGATCGATGAGAACGTTCTCCGGTCTGACATCTCTGCAAGTGGATAGTTTAGACGGAATTTGATGCAGCCTTTACAGAGCTGTTTGTTGCCTGAGTACTATAATATGTCTACCGCTCTGATGATAATGGAATACATTTGTAAACTCCAGCAATGTGTTTGCATAACATAATATCACACTGCTCCAGGTTAAATCACAACGCTACATTTCTCATGTCCCGTTAATGTTTTGCTGAATTATGTGCATTCGGCCTTCCAGTGAAAACAAAAGGCATCAATCTCTTGTAGCGTCAGGCCTTCATCGTTGTGAGGTGGGAAGCTTACCTGTGGACATAACCCAGCTGGTGGACAGCATGAATGGCCTCGACCAGCTCAGCCAAATAGAACTGAGCCATGGACTCGTCAAACTGGTCCTCGTATCGGTTTAGCAGGGACATCAAGTCACCGCCTGGCAAGTACTCCATCGCCTGAATGTGTGTTTAAATGTGATTAAAATGAACAGGTATCACACACTGTTGAAACATTTATGAATGCCTAATGAATCTATATTTAGAAAGAAAAACAAAGCAACAAGTGCAGGACCACATGTGTTTGAGCTCACATCAAAGCTCTATTTCAGCCGAAGCCTATAGGGTGGCTCTGCTCATTATAGATTCAGTTATGTAACCCTGACTACTATTGCAGATTTATCTGGTGATACTGCAGTCAAAGGATTGGTCCTTAGGAGCTAAAAATACACCAACGATAACTACAACACCCTTGTGTTTCTGTGATCGCAGGCTAAAATGAGAGGAGTTTACAGTCAAAACAACATGCCACAACAACAACAACAACAAAAACATCTCATGTGAGTGTCTTTAAACTGTGGAGACAAACCAACAAATCAGCCTCAGACATGTTTGACTCCTGAGCTGATTTGAGCTATATGGTGGCAGCCATACAGCCACAACAGGCGAGAGCCTCTGGCGCATGAATGGTCGGCGAGTCTGAATGAACGGGAGCATTCTCCAGTGTTACCTAGCAACAGGGAGACTGGGTGCCTCTCTGACACACGGATAAAGATGGATGCTTTGTATTTTCCTCCATGCTCAGTTAGGGAGCAGGGTGAGACAGAGGGGGAGTGTCGAGGAAAGAGGAGAAAGAATGGAGATATGCAGGAAGGAAGGTATGAGGAGAGGGTGAGTGGAAGAAAAACAAAGGGCATTGTACAGTATGAGGCTTGGCTAACCAGGGGAAGGATTTCTCCATTCACCAGTCCAACGAGTCATCAGAGGAAAATAGATATTCTCTGTGAGGTTAACAGCCTCCATGATGTTTACACTGGCTGTGCATACATACACTGTGCTTCACTGAAGATTATAGAGCCTAATATTTTAGGAAATATGGCTTGTTACCTTCTTAACCAGCGTCAAAAAAGAGGATCTATCAATTCAATATAGCCACATGAAGTACAGAGATCAAGCTTCCAAGCCGTTTTGCCTACAATTCAAACACAGGAAGCTTGATTGTGTAATGTGAAGTTGTGATTGAAATCAACTGCTAAATTACGATTTGAGCAACAACAGGGAGGCCAAAAGCCTGCAGAACCTCAGAGGTCCTGTCCAGCAGAGTTGCCAGCATTGAATAATGTTGTTAATCTGAACAAAACCCTGGTGACGCTTGGCTATACTGGTGGCTACAAGCCTGCAGGCCAACACATGAACGCAACAAAACAAAGTTACCATCAAGTGATTTTTTCCCACTTTTTGAAAGAGGCTATCAATATCACCCCCCATGCTTCAAAGCATTTCTTCTACAAACACGTAGTTCCTCTCAGTGCTCGCTTCAGATCCCCTCCTGTAGCAGCTCATGCACTATTCTGATTGATCTGAACTGTTTTAGTCACATTTTGGAATCTGCAGTTGCGAAAGTGATGTGGTTTTTTTTTTCTTTTAAATTACATGTTCTGGTACAGTTGTCCTGTATACTGCTATGATGTACTTTGTGCATAAAACACATAACACACATTTTCTGCAGCAATTTTGAAGGATATCAGCCATTTTGCCTACTTCTACTTATTTTTAGTTCAGCAAGGTTAAACACATCTTGACTATAGCTTTCTTTTCACCTAACTGTGGTTTCGATGGCAAAGAAGGATGTTTGCCAAAATGCTGGGTGCAATATATCAAACATGCTGTACGTAGATTATGTCAAGAACATTAATATTTTAACACAAGTAACTACCAATATTAGTGATATATCAAATAACATTCATATAACAGTCACCACCAGAAGTGAGTCGTTCTATGCCACTTCTAAAAATAAGATCATGGCTATTAATTGATGAACACTGACTTCATGCACTTTTATACCATAACAAATTGGAATGGGGATCATTGCACCCCCATCTGGTTGACTTTGGTGCAAGGAGTTCATTAAGAAAACATCAACACCTGCAGTTAAAACAGCCTCTCTTGAATGATCCAATTACTAACTGAAGTACCTTAAAACCTACACAGAGGCCTGTATACAGTAATGACCTTGAGTGTTAAAATATGTATAACACTGTTTATCACCTGATTACTCCCCTTTGGCGCATATATATATATACACACACACACACACACACACACACACATATATATGTGTGTGTATATACTATATATATATATATATATATATATATATATATGTGTGTGTGTGTGTGTGTGTGTATGCAAAATAGCTTTACATTCTTTTTATGAGAAGTTTGTGTAAAATAAAATAAAAAAAGTATATTCAGTCAAAATTAAGGAAAAAAACTCACCAGGTAGACATGTTCCTTATCCTGGAAGGCATAGAGAAGCTGTGGCATCCAGGGACTGCTATTCAGAGACAAGATCCTCCGCTCCTCTTCGTAAAAAACCAACTGAGAAAAATTTAAAAGGTACACCAGCAGCATACCGGATACACATTGTTAAATATACGTTAACAGTGGTGAGTAGCGTATCAGTCATATCAACATGAGGTTTATTAGGAGACATTTAGAGGAATCCAAGTCCTCCTTTGGTTCCTTCAGTTCATGGTGCTAGTTTTATCAGCTGATTCATGCATTCAGTTCATTTTGTCAAATCATGCAAAGTAAGTAGTCACAGGTGGCATGAACAAAACAACTCTTGTTCATGCAAGTTGTTCCCTGTACTGCTCACTTCAGAACCCTTCCTTTCACCACTTATGTACCATTCTGACTAAGATCTATCCTATTAGTCACATGCCAGAGAGCACAGCTGTGAGATAATGTCTCCAAATTAAATGTTGTTATGTTGTATTCAACCCAGCAGCACCCTCCAGTGGACCTTTTCCAGACTACAACTTTAGCACAGCAAATACACAACAATGATTTCAGGGAGGAAAAATTTAAAATACAATACAAATTTTTGGGTCTACAGATTCAGTTTTGTTTCCACTGTTCTTCTCAATGTATCTCATTCTTCATTTGATGGTGATAAACAACATAATGTTGAGATCAGATGTAGTCTGCAGATTTTATTTTTAAAAATCTTTATGCAGGTGTTAGTAACAACTTTTGACAATGGCTACATGTCCCAGTAAGTGAGGCAATAAGCACAATACTGACATCCTCAGAGTGAAGCTGCTGAATAGAACTCAGTGATCATTCGTTTTATTATTTTCATCTGTGTTTTTCCCTACAGTGTCATATGAAATGTCATTCATATAAAACAGCTATTATGTGGTAAAGCAACAACTCACTCACCCACATGTCACTGGTAGTTACTTACATTTTCTTGAGTGCGTAAAACTGCCTTGTCCATGACTTTCAGTGCACAGACATCACCCGTAGTCTTCTCCCGGACTACTTGGACTTCGGCGAAGCGACCATGACCCACCACAGCACGCAGCTCAAAGTCATGAAGACCAGGCTGCATGTCCCGCAGCTCTGAGACCACGTCAGAAACTGTTTCACAGACACAAAGAGGTTTTTGTACCCACTGATTCTGAGAAATGAAAGAACCTCGAGGATGTACACCACAAATACAAGCCCATATTATACACATACAGTCTGTGGGGACTTGGGTTGGGAATCACAAGGTTGCCAGTTCAAGTCCATGGACAAGTATGGAGTGTGGTCTGGTGTGTGGTCTCTACATCTGAGGAGAGCACCGGACACCCAACTGCTCAGGGCATTTTTACATAGTAGCACCCTCATTCAGACATTTCTCCCTTCATGTGCATGTTTGTATATAGGTCCTGTTTGAAGTGTGTGTATTCAGACCTGTGTGTGCAATGTGTTAAAAAATAACAGACTGAAAACATTAATTACCCCTCGGGATAAATAAAGTATGTCTTCTTGTTTTCTTCTATTTGTATTAAATTAATTCAACCTGGCTGGCGATTCAAATATCATTCCAATATTGTTTTATGGTTTATATTTGCTAATGAAATCTGAATTTCAGCAATCACTTTTTCGGGCGTCACTTCATAGTGTATGCTGAATGGTCTTCAAAAACACCATCATGTATGTTTGAAAAGCTGAAACAAATACATCGACTAACGTGGCCTAAAAAACACGTGTGCAAAACGCATGCTTACACTTATTGACAAAATTTGCCACATGATGAATCTTCATAAGCTCCGGGGAGAGACACTCTTGGTACAGTAGCAGCAGAGCCTCCATGAACTCTTCCCGACCTAAAGAGCATCCTCCAGGCTGCTGCCCACACAGGCTGACTCGGCCCTGCAGACAGCACATAAACACAGGAAGAGGAAGTCAGCAACTGACAGCTCTGCTGCTGCTTTCAAACTGCACAAGGCGTTTGCATGTGAACAGTAGATGGGACATGTAGAACATAAATTTACCTGAAACACTTGGTTGAGTCGCGAGCTGCGGCTAGTGATGGGGTCCGTAAGGGACGTTTTCAGGTTTCCCTGACTCACGTATTTGAACTTCAACATGGCTTCTCCACATCGAATAACCTGAGCGAATGACACACAGAGGGTCTATAAATACAGCACGTTGACCGATTAATGGTATCTACGACGGCAGAAGGAGCTCATAGACAGACCAATGGAACAAGCCGTACAAGTACTTTCAGGCATGCTAGGTTAACGTTAGCTAACGTTTGCTAACTTCGCTAACAATCAAGAACGTTGACGCGACACCCACAATTGTCGTTCAGTTTTGCTGTCAGAGACTAAACTGTGCGGTGTGAGATGACCGTTACTCACCAGGCTGCCATGCGGGTAATTATAATTTAATATTTAACATAAACAGGAGCATTGACGTGCTAAGGACCACACTGTTTTCCTTTCTATCAACGTTGTTCCGGTCGACTTTCAAATTTTGCGCGTTCGCCTCACCGCCCTCCGCGCGAACGAGCCTGCTGAAATAAAGTGGGTTCTGATTGGTTTACTGGGATTTCCGGGGCGGGTCCAGCAACTATTTTAAACCAATCACTGATGTTTCTCCCCAGTTGTTTAACACAACAAAGAAGGGCTCATGAATAATAAAACGAGATTATTTGTTACATAAAATGAAATGTATGAACATAACACAACATTAGAATTGGACAGTGATGATATTTATCATTTTCGTGTAGTTATTGCACATCGGAAATTTAGATTGTTGTCAAACAAACAGGCCTATTTGTTGGGACATATAGTATGTCAATAATTTTAAGAATCAAGCTGCTTTATTTGCCATTTGGACAAGGATGTTTACAAAGTTTTTAATTATAATAAAATATTGATATAGTAATTTAATAATTCCAATATAATTTACGTTTTAATTTAATAATGTAATAATTCTGTTATGTTTTTATTATAATAATTTTAAAAAGGGCTACCCCAGTCAGCCCAAATTAGACCATTTAGATGAAGCATACAATAATAAATAAAGTAAGGATATAAGAGCAGTAAAAACAGATTAATAAATAGTAATAAATATATAAAAAGTTTTAGAATGCAGGTTGGAGAGTATTACAGCAGAAAATCAGGTACAGCCAAAACTTTTATTTCCAACAGATTTACATGTTTCATTACTGTCAGTTACAGTTTTCCAAAATTGCATGGTCAGATATTCTAGACTAACGGGAACTGGCCAGCTGCTTTTCGCCTGTCCCACTTCATGTACTGTAGGAGGTGCTGGTGTTAAGGCTGGGGCTGAGTTTGGGATTTGGGGTTGGGAGCAGGACTGGGACTGGGGTTTGGAGCAGGGTTGGGATTGGGGGCAGGGATTGGGTTGGGAGGTGTAGGGGCAGGGGCTGGGGCAGGTGCAGGCTCAGGGGCAATATAACACCCTCTCTTGTGCCACTGCATGTCCCGCACACGTCGGACGGACTGGATCTGAGGTGCAGTGGCTCCCCAGTCGTTCCAGTGCTTGAATTCTCCATGCTCAAACACATACTGGCGCCCTCTGTAGCCTGGATATGTGTATGCCACCCACCTTCAGAGGGAACACAAAGAGTAGTGTGTATTATGTCTTTAAAAATACAATCATCACATCTACTATACATAATATTTAGCATTGGGAGGTTTACGGCTTACGTTCCATTGATAGCCTTAGCACTGGCCACACGGTCCTGGAAACCATGAGCCCACAGACTGGGGATGTCGTCGTCAACAATCTCCATCTTTCTACCTTCAAAGCCTGCGTTCTCAAACAGGTGGAGCTTATGATCCACACTGTCCTGGGGAGAACAACAACAACATGTTTGATTGTGTCACCTTCATCTGCTCATATGATACTGATAACACTGACCACTTTCAGAGGCCTGAATGAACTCAGGTTGTAGCTGCTCAAGCAGTTGGTCCAGGTGCTCCAGCGAGGATATTCTCCTTTCTCCAGCACAAACTGCTCTCCTGCAAAACCTGGACGCTCAAACCCCACCCATCTGATGAGACAGAGACAATGCATTATATGTGAATGCACATATTAAACCTAAGCATTGAAAACAACTAGAAAACAGGATGTTGATGCCGTAAGAACTGATGAGACTCCATGAAGAAACAGGATTACTCACGGTCCAGACTCCACAATGACAGAGCCAATTCTCTGTGTCTTCTCAAACACGTCTTTACATTCACCAGACAACTCCACCTTCTTTCCACGAAAGTTTTCAAACTCAAAAACAGCCAACTGCAAGACAGGTGGAGAATTGGATGATTGTGTGATTCTCTCCATCAGCAAAGTCCCAATTCATGGCATTTCAGCACATCAGACGTCAGAAACCTTGTATGTGGCTCCAGCCCCTCCTTTGCTTTTCTCTGCAGGCAGCTGGTCTGGGGTTCCCTGCTGGTCTGTCATATTGCCTCTGCAAAGCATTGTAATTATTTTGCACTCTTTATGTTGTTGAATTAATGGAGGAAAACAGTGTTAGCAGCAGAAAGAGAAACATTATCAAACATGGTCACAGACAGGACTCAGGACTTTATCAACAAGACATTGTCATACTTCATTTCACCAAAATCCTGGATGTGTCAGTAATAAATGTAAGGATACCACATACATAGTGCACAAACAGAATGCTACTTAAGAAGCAAGCATTTGGATGCAGATGGTAGAAAAAAGAAAGGCCTGTCAGAGAGAGGGATGGTCTTCATTGTTTTACCTGGATGGCTTGTGCTTCACTGCACCACGTACAAAGTGCGTTCTCCGTCTTTCCCCTTTCTTTTCTCTTTTCTGTCTGTTTTAGTGTGAGGGTGTGTGTGGGTGTGGAGGCCTGGCGAGCGGTCAGTGGAGGCCAGTGGGGGTATTTATGTTTTATTTCTGGCCACAGCAGCAAAAAGCCTGTTGATGCAGCAAGTCTGTCGCACCCATTGTGTCCATCACACTGCTTCTCAATAGGTTTGCCCTGGCACACTGGCAAACGATGCCCAGCTCTGCCCATGCTGCCATCCTGACCATGATCCTACAGTGGGCACATGCACTGACTGCCAGCTAAGGGAATGGACACAGATCAGTCTCACTCAGCAGAACTGGCCCCACCTTGCCATCTTGCACTCCAACTTCCTGTCTTCTATTCACATCTTCACCTTTCTCTTAATTTAGCAGCCACTAAGCTTGCTTGTATTAAACTAGCAGATATGTGCTACCTTTTGCACATCTCTCATCAAAAAACACACACTCGATTGCATTTCATAGAAAAATGTTTAATAAAATCCCCTCAATTTCCTCTTATCATACAGTATGTTGATCATAAATGATTACAGCATTGGGTCACCATTGAAAAGGCACATAAAAGCATCTTTCTGCATTTTTCTGTACAAGACACACTTCCTGATTCTGTTAGAGTATGCTCAAAATGTCCTCACATTGACATTTTATTAAGAAAAACAGGAGATGAATCTTTAATTTTTGTGGACTTGGAAAGCAAAGACAGACATTCATGGTGTAACAAATAGGAAAGACCCCTTAATCAATGTTAATACAGTTAAGTACTTGATGATTCTATAGCTTAAATGTACTGAATAGCTGGTTATTTATTATATTTTTTATTAAAGTGCTTAAAGGTTTACTTAGGACGAGCTGTGATTAGAAAGATGACACAAAAGGCATTTTGTACAATTTCATCTAAACACACACAAGGTGCAATCCATTATTTATATTCAGTGTTTTCTGTACATATGTGTGTGTGTGGTAGGTAGATACCCTGCTAGTGTGTCATCAGTCTCTGTTAGTATGATGGACTAACGTATCCAAACAATAAGACACTCATGGCTTCACTCTAAATTACAATGAGCCTCTGTACAGCAGTAGATAAAACATGTACTTGGCATTAACACATCACAGTCATGGCATAAATCCTTGGCACCATATTTCATTTACAAGCTAGAAAAATTCTTGATGGCCTCTACATTCAGCAAATGCCTGAACTGCACTCCTGCATATCTTGGTAGAAGTTAAAAAAATAAGGCACTCGAAGTGGAAAATGGAGCAATTGTGGCGAGGTGTCAGCAGGAGCTGAGATGGATTGATTCTTGCTGAAGAGCAATGGCATGATGTCTCCTAAAGGGAATGAGAGAAATAAACATTCAAAATCACTGCCAACAGGAGGCAGAGACTTTATGTAATATATTTTATCCTGTTGGGTGGGATGGGTTTATCTGTAAGCACTCAGGAGAGCATTCATTTTCAGCATGGGTGGCCCAAGTGGCACTCAAATCCATAACCCGTAAAGGTAAGAGCAAAATATAGCTGCAAGCAGCAATTGCACAAAAGCACTGCATTAAGGCACAATGAGAGCGTCTTCACCCACTGTGCAATTTAGATCATTATTAGAGGAGAAAAAAAGCTTTGCAGAGATATGGCCCACTTCCTGTTTTTGTCTTTGCTGTCAGTTTATTATACGGTTGCATTAAATAAGACTGGAGATCCTGTCAGCACTGCCGTAAAAGTCGAACCCATTTGCTTTCTATCATCACAAACCTATTCAGCTGTCTTGCATTATGACTCACAAGCGCATTCGTCTTTTTAAATAATGTCTTCACTCCTATAGTAATTTGAGAGAATGAGCCAAACGTCAGAAATGTCAAAATGTCCGTGCTCAACGCTCCTCTTTGACTGATCCTCTTAAGACCTGTATAATGCTCGACATATCACAAGCAATTTATGGCTTATGAGAGCTTTAATGTCTTTGTTATTAATGCCAGTATCCGAATTTTATGGTGAAATAGGAAAAGTCACCCCAAAGATGCTATTTATTCACATACTGTCATCACTGGATCATCTTTATGTGAGAAGAGGCTGAAATATGTGAACATTGTGGAATCTTTATGCATTTGTAGACAATTCTACCACAAGGAAACAGCAGAAATCTCCTTTTATATTAACTCATCGAGTGCCAAAGATGTATATTTACGTCCTTTAAAATAGAATGCTTAAGTACCATCAATGTATGTATACAGTATGTCTTTCCATTTTTCAGCAGCAGGGACAAAAGAGGTCTCACACAGCCTGTGAGTGATTTTGGAGCTTCTGGGAGATGTAGTCAGAGCATAAAGAGACAGTATACACCACAGAGATCAAAACAGGAAGTGGAGACGTCAAGAGTAGAGAACAAAACAGATTCTGGACAAAAAAAGGTGATTTTGGTGAAAGTGTCTTCTACTCTACCTCTGATAAAACAAGAATGGAACAAGATAAAAACAAACATTTTTTTCATGATGAAATAGAGAGTCTCTTCTTTCATTTGAGCTATTCAGAATATTTTGTGTCTTAAAAAAAATGACTTAAAATGGACAAAAACATTCGCACAAGGCACTTTTGTTTTTTAAAAAAGGGCTGGCACACAGTGAGTTAAATAAGCTTGATTTTCAAATAAATATTTTATGATGTAGAGAATAATTTCAATCATATTACTCACCAGCATCTGGCTAAGCGTCGTCGTCACCCTGACCCAGGCGCTTCTTTGACTTCAGTTCTTTGAGCCAAGCCGGAGAGGAAACGGCTCTGAACGACACACAGAATCACAGGTCAGACCAGAGTCATGACTTCTAGGATTTTTACACCTTTATTTCACACCCCTCTGTGTGCTGTCAAGTTTCCTCACCCTCCGTCTGTGCCTCCTATGGGTGGCAGCACGAGTGCGGCCCCAGCGAGATGAGCGGCAGGACGAGGAGACCGGGACAGTTGAGACGGAGCTGGTGCTGCTTCCTCATTTTCACTTTCCTTCTCTTCTCCTCCTTTGTCCTCTTCTGATTCATCTCCTCCACCACCTGTTTTCTTTTTTATCATCTCAGCCTCGGGGAGAAAGTCAAGGACGCTTTTACTCAATTCAAATGCCGTCCATTTGCATCATGTGATGTATTATAAAAGCTGGAAAACAGAGTAAGTTCTCTATGAACTCTGTGAGAACTTACAATTAAGGCTGCAGGGCTCAAACCAGGGAACATGGGGACTCTTTGAGAGGAGGTGGGAGGTTTAGGCTGCTCCTCAGAGTCCCTTTGCAGAGAAGATGCCTCCTTCTCATCTAAAAACATGGATATAAGAGATCAGTAAGAACATGTGGTAAATCAACATTTCCAGACTGCTTTATTTTCAGATTCTTCAGCCCTCTATGGAGATTATATGACATTATGGGTGCTGTAATAACATTAGATAGATGGATAAATATGTAGAGCTGTCCATTTATATACAAGCCAACATGTGAAGTAGATTATTATGGATGCAGCAGTAACCTGTGGAGTCACGGGCCCTCCAGTCCAGGCTTTCCACCGCAGACAAACCTCCATGGAGTGAACGTGACGGACGCGAACGACGTCGCCTCTTTCCCAGATCTATCCTGGACCTCTGTGCTGTGGTGTTGAGGAGAGGAGTGGAGCTCTGTGCAGAGAAAATCTAGCAATCAGCAAATAGAAGACCCTGAAGATCCTGTTGAAATGTAACTTTTTGACCTTGACTTTTTTGGAAATCTTTACTAGATTTGCTGCTCTTTGCCACCTTATTGTATGACTGTTTATGTGCACAATTATCTTTGCACAAGGACCCACTTCTCGCAGTCTGGTTACTTTAAGTTCATAGCCATTCAGTCGGTGTCTTAGTTATGCTGTTTGTTTATTTATTGTTGTGTTCTGTGGTGATTCTATTATGCTTACTAAAAGTAAGTACTTAATATAGCATTTGAATATATCCACTAAGTTAGTTTACTTTAGTTTAGCATAATACTTAATTTAGAGCATACTGTGTATATATATATATATATATATATATATATATATATATATATATATATATATATATATATTATAGTGTTGTTTGTGCTGTCTGGGGACTAGAGGAAACTGCATTTCAATCCCACTGTTTATACTGCTCATCTTGTGAAACTGACAAAGTTGACTTTGACTTTTGACTTTGACTGAGTTCACCAGTGTGTACTGATGGACCAATACACTGATTGTGCCAGGTAGGTATGCAAATTAACAAACAAACTGCATGTGACCAGCCAAAAGCAGTTGAAGATTAGAAATAAAGACTCGCCAACCTCAGGGAATGAACTCTGCTCAGGCTCTCTGTGAAAACCAGTGGTATCGACATCATCAGAGGAGACATCAGGAGCCTGGTCAGGGATGGACTTTGGACTGAGGAGGAAGGAAAGAAGAAGAAAGCTACTTGAAAATATGTGTGAGCAGAGAATGAAATAAGAATGAAAATGGACATTGTTTTGAAGCAGGTTGAGGAGTTTCTGTGTTGTGCTCTATTAGCCACAAGGGGGCACAGAGAGCTCAAGTCTGGAGAGCACTTTAACATGCTTTTAAACTAACTTTACTTGGTCACTTTGTCAGCAAATGTCACTTTGAAACTCTAACTTGTCAGCCTACAGTATATGTGTGTTTGCATACTTATGCTCTTTAGTTTTTGTAGATTTTGTGTATATTGTTGTATTGTTCAGATTGTTAGTTTTGCACCATACTGCATCTTTGCATTATTCTATATACCTTTAAAATATTTGAATTTCCTTGCTTTTTACCTCAACCAAGGAGGTTATGTTTTGACGAAATTTTCAGGGTTGGTCTGAAGTGGCCTAACGTAAAACCGATTTATTTTTGGTGATCGGATCCAATTGGACGGTACCACTAAAAATGAATCAGTGTTAAGTTAGGCTGCTTCCGGCCAATCCTGAAAAGTTCGCCCGGTGAAAACGTAACCTCCTTGGCGGCAGGGGTATCTTGAAAAAAAAAAAGTCGCTGCCGCCACGGCAGAGGTCTGCGCTCTCTGGGTGCTTTTCTAGTTTCCTACTGTGTATGGCAACTGTTGTGAAAGAATTTCCTTCGGGATGAATATAGCTGTCTTATCGTATCATTCAGTACTTAATATCACATACTAGTGTGCATCTCAGGAGTTATGTAAAAAAAAATATCTCATTATACTGAATACTTATTTTCTGTCATTAAAAAATCCAAATCACACATGGATAGTAAGTCAAACACAATTTCACATTGGGTTGGTTACACGACAAGCTCTGCTCATCATACCAGAGCTCCAAACTGCATGTTACAGTATAGAGCTTCTATATGCAGGTGTGCTCCGTCTGCTCAATCAAATCACCTCAACGTGAAGCCACACCTTCAACAAGGAATGACACCTAAACCTGTCCAGTCCTGTCTGTCTCCATCTGGGAAGCTGAAGGACACGAAGCGTGGAAAGCTACAGTCTGCAGTTCACAGATTGTATGAATGTATGTGTGAAGGAGGAGGGGAGGCTCTTTCCTACCTGTCAATTTCAGATGTGTGTTCATAGGCCTCTTTCTGCCGGTCTGGCTCAATGTCTATCAAAGCATCCGTGTCTTCGTGTTCGTTGGAGCTGTATTTGTTAACCGGTGCCTGAGAGACAGAAGGGCAGACAGTGAATCAAGTTAACAAGAAAATAGAACCAAGAGAAAACATGAAGGCACGGTGGGATATATATATATATATATATATATATATATATTTTTTTTTTTTTACAAAACTCAAACTCAGATGACGTAACTATTGTTGTAAAATCTGCATATTGCGGAGACAGATAGAAAATGGACTGGGTGCTGAGCCAAGATCAGTAACTACAGAGGGAGAGAGGGCTAAGGACCAGCCAAGCATGCATCTTTTAATGAGCCGGTCACAGAGGCTGGGCTGTCTTCAACAAACACCATGAGCACTGGCACACACACCTATATGCCTGCCTACACACACACACACACACACACACACACACACACACACACACACACACACACAATCATGCTGTCACGCCCACATGCAGGAATGCATGGGTGCGCACATGCAAACACACATAAGCAACTGCCGTGCACTTCCTTGCAAGCATTCCTCTGAGCTCACTTCTCATCACAGTGCTGTGTTGTCTGATACCGTCACCTGGATACGAAACAACTCATCCCTCATCTATGAGTCCATTTATTACTCAGGACTCACTGCTTCATTTGCACAAGGCCTGTTATCTAGCAGCATCGTGGCATGAATGAAGAGGTTTCTGGTGATTTTCCTATGACCACAGACTGTTTAGGTGCAGAGGAAAACAACAGTCAACAGTGGTGAATTTATTCCACCAGCGTCAATTTATCTCTGAATATGTCCCACTTCTATGACTTAAGTAGCCACTGATGTTAACTTAAATAATGTTTACCTCCCTTTCATACTGTTCCAAAAGGCTTCTTATAAAATAAAAGAGACGTTTCCTCTTTGGCAGTGGTACGAGGATCTGACACTGAAACAATGGACAGGTGTATCTCAGTGAGTCGGTTACAGAATTGCAAAACATCACTTGCCTCGGGGAAATTGCCAACATCATTGCTGACGTGACATTGACTCATTGACATCTTATGACCTTATGAAGTTCATGTGGTAACATGTTAGCACATCTAGCATCTGGAGTCATACTTGGCCTGACAACTGAAACAAGTCCTTTATTTACTTGAATTTTCGCTCCATTTTTGGCCTCCACTCTTGAGGGCATTATGTAGCTCTTACGCGGCTAAATCCTCCACAGTCAGAGCATTTTTTATTTACGTTGTCCCAATGAGTGTCACCTTTCACATTACACACAGTCATTTGCGAATTGTTGAGATGGAAATATCTATTAGGGCGGCCTCTTTCGACATGAGCACAGTCTGATTCACACTGTGGAAAGTTATCGAGGTGGTATTGTATAATGAACACACAAACAACAAGCTCTAAGTGCAGATATACCAGACACCAAGCAAACAGCTTCTTTTTTTGTTCTGTTTTATAAAACTTTTGTTATTCAGCACCTCGGTCATAAAGAAACAACATCTCGTTCCTGTGTACTTGTGTGCAGAAACGACAATGAAGAACTTGAACTTGAACCTGAACTTGAGCGCACATAACATAAGCTAAAAGTACAACTCTAAACTGCAGTAATACTACTGTGTGGGTGTGCTAGTACAGTATGCTCAGGGGAGGGTGGAGGATGTGCAAGTCGAGACAGAGTGGCTTTATTATAGTTTACCTCCAGAACATTTTTGTCCTGATCGATGGAATGTGTACGACAGCTTATTTTTGGTGTTGTGGAGATCTAAAGATGCCACAAAACAACTAAATGAGACACTAATCCAGAATAATAGACAGAGACGATCAACAGAGCATCCCCTCTAATAAAGGAAAGTGATGGATCGTCAAATTAAAAGAGGATATAGCCTGAGGTTTTTTTGATGGGGCTGTGGAGTCTCTAGCCAACAGCCACAGTGAACTACCACAGCAGATTTCACCCTGTATATATCCAAAAAACTACTTCCTGTATTGCCATTGGCTCCAAATGACACATTAGTTTTATTAGTTTAGTTTAGAGCTGCACTAAAGCATCATTAAGTCTATTATAACACTTTATCTTGACACCTGTTTACAGGTTGTAATGAAATATCAAAATATAGATGAAGCTACAGATAAATATGCACACTGGGTGTCATGTTCATACTTAATGCATTAATTAAATTATTATATTTGAGTATAAACCATAATGAACTTGTCTCTGATAATTATCAGGGAAATTTCAACGATGAAAAAAGCTAGAAAATGGCAACAGCCGTGGCTAAATATAATGAGCTTGGACTAAAGGCAGGCCCAGATGCAGGCATGAACAGGCACACTTGGATGAACCATGTCTAACTGTGTCACACTTTGCTTTAGTCCTCAGCTTTATCTCTGACACACAGAGGGAAAAGGGCATGCATGCACGCTGATAAGACACTGCATTTGGACAACTTAATCAGATAACTGCGTCCTTCCTGACACAGGCTGCCACTGCCTGCTGTATTCCCTTTTCATATATGCATGGTCATCTGTTAGCACACTGGGTGGAGGAATATAAGACTATGGGATGTCAACAACCAAACCTTTAAGGGCTTTTAATGTAAAAACTGGTTGCATTCATTATTCTCTTCATCAGAGGTGGTATTATTGGCTATTACTGGGTTACTGTATCAGCTCTTACAGAGCAGGTTTCTCTCCTCTGCAGACCCTGCCGGTTTCTGACGGAGAAGCGACGCAGGGATCTCCTGCTACGTCTGGCGAAGCTACGAAGTGGTGACATAGCTCTCTGAAACCTTCCTCCTCCATCTCCACTTTCTTCCTCCTCGTCTTCCTCCTCCTGCTTCTCGTCCACGCTCCCCCACACCAGCTCCAGAGCCCCTTGCAAGGAGCGCCGCACGCCGCCCACCCAGCCTGCCACCTGCAGCTGGGCAGCTGACAGCTTCCCTCCAAAATACTGCATGGTTGAAAAGCTCAGGCAGCTGGTTGTCCAGGCGGTGGAGTCACCATGGGAACAGGGTCACCAGAGAAACTGGGGTTCAGCTTTGTCAGAGTCAGAAAGCTGCGTCTGTGATCTACCTTTCAGTTGTCATTTTCAGAGAGCAGAAGGTAAAAAGAGCACAATCAGTGATTTGTGAAAAGTTTCTGACGTCAAACGAGACGAGACACAGGCCATCTTTCATGTGATCCATCCTCTCCCTCCATATTTTTATGGTTCATGTCACACAAACTTCCTGGAGCAGTCTTTTATTTGCTGTCGGTGAAGAAGCAAACAGCCTGACCAGCCATGTGTTTGCACTGTGACGACACTATTCCACTGACGCGTTCACTGTGATGGATGTGACATCCTGAGCAGCATCGTCCCGAGAAATGACTTTCCCATCATCGCATTATGATCCATTTAAAAAGACAGTGGACTTACTGCGAAAAAAAAAGAAATCCTTTTGGAAGTAAAAATAACAGCAAAGCTTTCTCTCTTTTACATCTTCTGCCACAGTCAAGCCTGTTTGCTTGTGTATCAGTTCACAGCACAAATCCATTCACCATTCAGAGAAAAAAAAAAAAAGAAAAGCAGCGTGGGAAATATCTGCCACTGCAAAAGTACAAAGCCAGTTACAGAGAGGTAGATCGCCCCTTTAATTCCTCCACACCTGAGGGATTTCACAAAACGCTGAAAACAAAAAGCAGGTCTGTGCTTGGATGCAGAAAATCCGGAGGGAAGCGCTGATTTTTTTTCTCTCCCTGCAGGTAAATAACGCAGGCGAAGTGACTTTAGGAAAGTTTGAGTGAAGTTAGATTGCTGGATGACTGAGAGATTGTGAGTGGTGGACATGTGAACTTTCTTGTCCGTGGTTTAGCCCATCCTCTTTTGTTTTTGTGTGTCAGAGGGTTGACGGGTTCTCGCTCAAAACGGGGTGGAGATTTTGAGTGGAGAGCCAGAGAAAGACATGAAAAGAACATGAGCACCATGTATAGTCATTCTGACACGCTGCCCTGTTGACCAGATCCAAATGAGGACATGACGACCACACTGCATCAGCTGTCCTCACTATAAGATCCACCCACCTATCCGTCCATCCGTCTCTTTTAATAAATATCCTGAATGAGGCTGCACAGCGTCTGTCTGCCAAGTACAATAATAACTAATTTGCACTCTTTTGAACAGCAAACGTGGACTCAGTACCATCATTGCCTTGTTTTTCAGACCAATTGCACTTTACCTTTTTTGCACAGATATTTTTGCACTACCATTTTATTTTATTATACAGTATTTCTACAGGTCACAGCTACATAAAAAATAGTAAAAAGGCATTCTATTAATTTAATAATTGTGTTGAACTAACATTTCATTTGCAATTAAAATACATTTTTCCTCTTACATTATTTAGTAAATTTTGTAATTATTTATTCTATTATTATTGCTTATTCTATTATGTCGTTGCTGCTTTTTTTTTTCATCACTGTAATTTGTCTATTCTGCTGTGGCGGGTGAATTTCCCCCAATGGAGGATAAATAAAAAAAAAAAACTATTCTATTCTGCTTCATGATTTATGACTTATAAACTTATGAGTTATTATTATTATTATTAATAGTAGTAGTATTTAGTCTATTAGTTTTTATTTTATTATTTTTTTCATACTTATGACTTCAATAAAAATATTATATTCTAACCATATTATATTATTATATGTTATTATAATATATTATATTATATTATAATTTCTGTCATTATGTCAAAATAAAAGCTTTTCTTTGCCACACCATAGTTTTCTTGCAGCATTGAAAGGATACATTTTATTTATTAAACTTAATCATTTTATCGGTGTGAAAGGTGAGAATTTGGAACAAGGAAGTGCACCTTTGTAAGAGCAGCGGCGCCACTCAGTGGTGTAAAACAGGGCTGCACTCTTACTATCATGACCCAAATGGCCTGACAGCAGCTGAGTGGCTTTGTGCTGTATGTACACAGCCTCCTTACAGGAGCTCACTGGTTTTGTGGGCTGGTTTGTTTGCTGAAGCATGCACACACAGCAAACACAAACACCATATCACACACAAACACACACAGTTCAGAGCTCAGCGTTTTCTTTCAGTCTGGAAAAATGTTGCATGTCCAAACAGGCGGTGGACTGATCTGTCCTGACTGGTACGGCTCTGCCAGCTGATCATTAACTCTCATGTGCTCTGATAAGGTGCCACCAACACCTTTGCTCCCTATGCCCTGAATTAAAAGTGACTCCTAGATTTTTTTTTTTATGTTCGCTGGTGGAACATTTATGTGTTTAGTTCCGTAATGTACTTGACTTTGCACTTTAAATTGTGTTATTAAGCAGTAATCTTCACTTTTAAAGTTTTCCAGTTACTCCATCACCTATAATGAGGCTAACAAGGTGAACGACATTTCACGCTCCTAATTGATCAGGCCCATGACTGTCAAGCCGTACAGTGATGACGTGTCTTTGTCAGAAAATTGTGAAAATGCAAAACAAGATGATGTGCTCTTATTTTGTCCACAACTCAAAGATATTATTATCTATAATATATTTACCATCATAGAGGAGTAAAGAAGCTAAAAAATATTCATATTTAAAAAGCTGGAATCAGAGAATTACTCAATTGTGAGAATAATTGGCGGTGAATTTAAAAATTAATAAATCATAGATTAATTGATTATTTGTTGCAGCTCTATTGAACATATAGTCATTTTTTTTTGTAAAATTAATAAACTCATAATGGGTGAACTGACAGGAAAGTATGTTTTTAATCCAGTGATTTAAAGGAAAAGATTGACATTTTGGGATCAATGTAATGCTGATATACAGTATATAAATAATGATATATATATATAATATAACACAATATAATGCTGAGATATAGACTGCTCTCATAGCTAGAAACGGGAACAGCTTGTCTTAACTTAAACCAGCCACACATCTTGAATCAAGTGTTTGCTTTCAAATCATAATAATTTGCCTTATGTGGGTACGAAACTGCTCTATTATTAACAGTCAACATAATCATCATTTATTCAACGCTGATTTAAGTAGCTCAGTAAATTGACGGCCATTGCAACTGACTACTTCCTATTCATGTGGATAATTATAGTGACGCGAGAGACTGGCTTATGACACCAAAAATCAATGTAAAACACATCAGGTGTAACCCTCTCGGAGGTATGGCTCTGAGGATCCAGTAAGGAAGCACTAACGCTCATTAGGGAACATTTCAATCCACATAAACTCACTCACAGCTGCAGGAAATAACCCATCCAAGATGGCCAGCTGAAATAATCCATCCCTCCTTCATGCTCATTCAATGTTTGTTTTCTTTCAAACTAGAAGCATCTGACAGAGTACTGTGGGGCAGATGGGGAGGAAGTTGCACCCCCACTTCCTGTTACACATCTTACTGTGATAACAGGCAGTTATTAGGTGTTTGATCGCACAAATTGAGAATGGAACACAGTCACGGCTGGTTTTTTTTTTTTTTTTTTAATCGTCACAGACTTCAGGACATGCTTGTTCCGTCGCTCAATGCCACACCTACACACACAACACAGGCTGTGAGTGAATCAGCAAGTATAACAAGGTTTTTTCCTCTGTGATACGAGGGAAGTGTGTGTGTGTGTGTGTGTGTGTGTGTGTGTGTGTGTGTCAGGCTGATGTGATCCAGTGGTGAAATTACCACACTGAACCCCATGAACACTTAACCTCACCCTCTCTGTGTCATTGAAGTGTGCATATCACGATGCTTTGGCCTCACGATAAACTGCATCAAGAGCATCCCAGCTGAATGAAGTCGGTATTTACCTCCTGTTTGTCTTCTTCCACTTCCTCTTCCTCCTCTACCTCCATGGAGATGAGCTGCCCCTCCTCTGGTCTCTCCTCCTCCTCCTCCTCTGGACTTTCCTGAGCTATTGGAGGTTTTTCCACCTGCTCTGGCTCTTTATTTTTAAGAACTTCTTCTTCCTCCTCCTCCTCTTTATCCTCGGGGAGAGCTGCTCTCCTCTGGATGAGCGGACTAGTTTCTGCTTTAGCCTGAGAGCCCCATCGCTTCGGTTTGACAGAGAAGTCGTCAAACTCCACCTTTATCAGCGAAGGCTTGACGGAGAAGTCATCGTACACGACTTCGAGTGGCCTCTCTGTGGACTCTTTCCTCGCTTCCTCCATTCTTAGCCTTTCTTCCAGTTCTTGCGCTCGCTTTCTGTCCAACTCTTCTCGTATTTTTCTCTCCACCTCCTCTACTCTTTCTTTCTCTATCTGCCTATTCCTTTCCTCTTCCCGTCTTTTCTCCTCTCTCTTTCTCTCCATCTCTTCCTCTTTTTCTTGCTGCTCTATCAGCCTCCTTTGCCTCTCCCTCTCTCTTTCCATTGCCTCCTCCAGTGCCCTTTCTTTCTCCCTCTCTTCCCTCAGCCTCTCCTCTTTCTGTCTCACCCTCTCCTTCTCCTCCTCTCTCTGTTTCTCCATCTCTCTCTCCCTCTCCTCCCTCAGTCTCTCCTCTTCCCGTCTTTTGTGCTCTCTCATTCTCTCCATGTCCTCCTTTTCTTGCTGCTCTTTCAGCCTCCTTTGCCTCTCCATCTCTCTCTCCCTCTCCTCCCTCAGTCTCTCCTCTTCCAGTCTTTTCTGCTCTCTCATTCTCTCAATCTCCTCTTTTTCTTGCTGCTCCTTCAGCCTCCTTTGCCTCTCCATCTCTCTCTCCCTCTCCTCCCTCAGTCTCTCCTCTTCCAGTCTTTTCTGCTCTCTCATTCTCTCCAGCTCCTCTTTTTCTTGCTGCTCCTTCAGCCTCCTTTGCCTCTCCATCTCTCTCTCCCTCTCCTCCCTCAGTCTCTCCTCTTCCAGTCTTTTCTGCTCTCTCATTCTCTCCATCTCCTCTTTTTCTTGCTGCTCCTTCAGCCTCCTTTGCCTCTCAATCTCTCTCTCCCTCTCCTCCCTCAGTCTCTCCTCTTCCCGTCTTTTCTCCTCTCTCATTCTCTCCATCTCCTCCTCTTTTTCTTGCTGCTCTTTCAGCCTCCTTTGCCTCTCCTTCTCTCTTTCCATCGCCTCCTCTAGTGCTCTTTCTTTCTCCCTCTCCTCCCTCAGTCTCTCCTCTTCCCGTCTTTTCTGCTCTCTCATTCTCTCCATCTCCTCCTCTTTTTCTTGCTGCTCTTTCAGCCTCCTTTTCCTCTCCCTCTCTCTTTCCATCGCCTCCTCCAATGCTCTTTCTTTCTCCCTCTCCTCCCTCAGCCTCTCCTCTTTCTGTCTCACCCTCTCCTCCTCTCTCTTTCTCTCCATCTCTTCCTCTTTTTCTTGCTGCTCTTTCAGTCTCCTTTGCCTCTCCCTCTCTCTTTCCATCGCCTCCTCTAGTGCTCTTTCTTTCTCCCTCTCCTCCCTCAGTCTTTCCTCTTCCCGTCTTTTCTCCTCTCTCATTCTCTCCATCTCTTCCTCCTTTTCTTGCTGCTCTTTCAGCCTCCTTTGCCTCTCCCTCTCTCTTTCCTTCGCCTCCTCCAGTGCTCTTTCTTTCTCCCTCTCCTCCCTCAGTCTCTCATCTTTCTGTCTCGCCCTCTCCCTGTCCTCCTCTTTCTGTCTCTGCCACATCAACTCCATCTCTTCCTCTCGTTCCCTCTCCTCCTCCTCTCTTCCCACCAGCCTCTCTGTCGTCTTCATCCACTCTTTCTCCCACACCTCCTCTCTTTGTTTCGCTTTACTAATGTTATTCTGCCTCAGTTTCACCTCCAACCTGTACTCCTCATGCTCATGAATTGTCCTCTCCTCCCTCAGTCTCTCCTCTATCTGTCTCACCCTCTCCCTGTCCTCGTCTTTCTTTCTCTGCCACATCAACTCTTCCTCCTCCTCTTTCTGGTCTCCTTTTCTTGGCTTCTCTGTTGTCTTCACCCACTCTTTCTCCCAGTCCTCCTCTCTTTGTTTCGCTCTGCTAAATTTCCTCTCTGGTCTATGTTCCTCATGGTTGTGACTTAGCCTCTCCTCTCTCAGCTTCTGTCTTTCCTCCCTCAGTCTCTCCTCTTTCCTCTCATCCTCCTCCTTCACTCTCTCTTTCTCCCTTTCTTTCTGCTCCTCCTCCAACTTGATTTTTGCCTGGTCGTGCTCCTCGGCTCGCCGTCTTTTTTCAAATTCTAAATGTCTCATTCGTTCCTCTTCATGCTCTTTCGCCTCGTCCTTCTTGGGAAGACCTCCTCCTCTTCTGTCGACCTCAGCTTCATCATCCTCCTTTTCCTCTCCGCTGGAGTCAGACGCTGAGCCCAGGACCTCTGGAGGCCCACTGTCAATCCTCTCCACGAATCCAAAGTGAACCGAGCGCCGTTTGACGCCTCCCTCATCAGAGTCGCTGAGGGTTTTAGATGAGCTGCGATCACGTAGTTGGACATCACCCTCTGCTGAGTTCTTCTGCACAGCCTCTTGTGAGTTTTCTGACGGCTTCATGTCAGGAGCAGCATCCTCAGATGTTTCCATTGGGGTCTCTGTGGGTTGTTTAGCGGGCGAAACCTTTGAAGGAAGATCCACCGCCTGACTGGACTTGGTTCTGGTTTCAACAGGCGGCATTTTGGGTTTTTTCTCTGCTATTGGGGCAGTCGCTGGTTCAAAGCTATGAAGGAGACAACAGTCAAGATAATTGTTCACAGATCGATGGCAGTACTCAGACACGTCATTTCAACACAGGAGCATGTTAGCTTAGCTTAGCATAAAGACATGCTCTGTCCAAAGTTAGTCCACCAGCACCTCTAAAGCTCAGTAATTAGCATGCTATATCGTTTTGGCTTTTGCTAATGCAAAAATTATGGTTTTATTCAATGAGGTTGACAGTGACTTTTTGAGACAGAAAGTTAGGAGGCACAAGGAAAAAAAGAAGCTGGTTTCTGCTGCAAACAGTTTGCAGTTTTTAAAAGAAACAAAAAAAAAACTATGGAGGAGACTGGAGAAACCCTCCCCTCTCAAAGGAAACCAAAGAAAGAAACAAAGAAAAGAAAGAAAGAAATCTACTCTGCAGTGTGATGTTGATATGCACCAAGGAAACAAACATGAACTGAATATTTGAGCAGAATGTTAAATTGTTATTGATTTTCTGTCTTGAATTGTTCTGTTCTTTTATCTCTTTATTACTTGACACTTCCTGGTTGCATTCATGTCAGTACTGAATTGAAATTGAGCTAACATGAAAAGGCTTGCCTGCATCTGAACGCAAGAGATGTGTCTGGAATGAGAAGTTTCACCCCGGCCAATAATAATCGACCGTCATATTTGCCATTAACCTAAAATAAACTGCACACTTGACTGCACTTGCAGCATGTTCTTTTTCTTTTTCTCGTGTCTCAACACATCACCAAACACAAACAGCACAGATGAAAAGAGGCTCGCTCACCTCTTGGAGCGAGTTCGAGGTGCAACCCGAGGCTTCTTCTCAGTTTTCGGGCCTTCCGGGGTCATTTCCAAGGACCAGTTTTTGATCCTATCCTTGACACCTCTGACACTCCCTGTTCCATTTATAATTTCTGGCTCCTCTCTCTTCGTCACGGCCTCCGGCCTCGACGAAGAGTCAAACAGGAGGCTGATTCTGCGTTTTATACTGCCTCCTCCGCTGTACTCCTCCTTCACTTCATCACTGCCTCTGTTTGACAGCTCTGATGTGGTCTGGCTCGGCCCTTGATCTGAAGGCTTGGCTGCATCATGTTTGGTGCTGGCTGGAGAGACGGGTACACTTGGCTGGAGGGGCAGAGATAAGCCAGCGGACTCAAACTTCGAGGTGAGCTCCACAGACAGTCGCTTCCTGCTGCCGCCCCATCGAGAAGCTGGACTCTCTGTAGAGGAACTTCCTGATTCAAGGTTTTGGATGTCAGACATCTGAGTTTCATCATTTTTCTTTTTTCCATCTATCTGTCCTGAATTTACATTATCCGTGGAAGCTTTGCGGTTTGCTTGTCTGACGTCATCCCTCTGGATTGGCTCGGACTTGGGTGTCTCTTTGGATGGAGTGGTTTGTGAGGCCGGATCTGATTTTCCTACTCTAGAATCATGACTATCTTCTCCATGTGAACTTGCTCTGCTTTCTTTAGGTGGCTGGTTTTTGGAGGGCTTGCTAACAGGACTGGGTTTGGGACCTGAGGTGGTGGTCTGTTGAGGGGGTTTCTTGTTCTTGGTGGGGTCGGTCACTGTCGGTTTGGGGACACCTGTGGCCTTTGGTTTTGCAGTCGGCTGTGTTGTTGTCTTCGAAGCTGCAGTCACTGTCTTTGGGGCATGGATGGAGCGAATGGAAGTGTTCTTCTGCACAGAGAAGGGCTTGGGAGCAAGCCGAGGTTTGGGGACCAGAGCTGGCTTGGGGTCAGTGGTGATGCCAGTCTGTGAAATCTCAACAGAGCTCTCCATAGCTGAGTGTCTGAAAGACAGGAGAACAGGAAGTGTTTACATACAGCAAGAACTACACATTTAAATTGAAAAATAAAAACATCTCAATATCTCTCTCAGCTGAGGCACAGCCAGTTGGTTATGTTTTTCTAAAGAAGACAGGATGAGTCTGGTCTGTCGAGATTTTTGAAAGCACATTGCTATAAGATAAACTAGTCAATCACACTGAACAAACAGTAGAAATATGGAAAGTCTTACACCTGGGATCGTTTTTTCCTCGGCTTAATTTTTAAATGACAACAACAACAAAAAAAACTGCTCTACATAAGTGAGCTGTTTAAACGACCAGTTTCTTCCTCATGCCAAAGACCTGACCTGTCTCACTTTTTCATCCAGGGGTCAAATATTATGGGAGAAAAGTTACACATGGAAAACTAAAATATGAATCACTGTGTTGTCCAACTGGACAAAATCTTTTATTTGTACCCTGGGCAATGTGGTTAGGGTTAGGGTTATTTTAGATAAGATAAAGCTTTACTCATCTCGAAGGCAATTCTTACGCAATTTGCCATACACAGTAGGAAATGTAAAAGATTTAAAAAAGTATATACAATGCAGAATAGTGCATAAATACAAAATAAAACTGATAATGTTAACAATATAATAATAACAATATATCAATACCTGACCCTTTCCAGAGGTAGATATATCTATTAATAACCTTTGTCACATATGACTCTTAAGAGGTAATTCACCGTATGTTGTAAAGCTTTGATAACTTCCTCAAAGAGCAGTCAGCAAGTAAAGAGCTGTTGTCATGTGATTAGGTAATACTGCTCAAATCTATTCAATGCAAGCTGATAAAAATAGTGCTGATAAAGCAGAAAATAAACTTACAGTTGGATAAATGCTAATATTCACATGCATTCATTCACATGTAACACAGTTTTGCATTCTTAAACCAAACTCCATGCGGAAAAACTACTAAAATAAGAATGAAGACAGGCGGATGGGAAATATGAAGCAGGCCTGGTGAGTCATAACACACACACAGATTAATATGGTCTGCAGGAATGGCAAAATCACACTAGAGCTCTTCAATTGAACCAAAACCAGATAAACAAGCTTCTATGTACATACTGTCACATGAGCAGAAGAAAGGTCACACACACCAAGTGAAGAAAAGATAACAGTCATGCTTCCAAATTTGCTGTGCTAAATACCCGAGGCATTGTGATCTGGCTTGACCTGCAATACTTTTACACAAACTGGTAACTCCACGCCCCACGGTTCAATACTGTGGATCAACTGTATTGACTCCACATAAATCCAGCCTGTGCATGTTATTTTTTGCATGTTACAGACTATATGTTTTATAATTGACACTCTGGGCGTGTATGATATTGTGTAATAGGATCAGATTGGGCTCTAAAGTTGTTTGTATCTGCTCCCTCTCTTTTTTTCTTTTCAGTTGAATTCCTAAGAAACAAACAATGTCTGGCACATAAAGCTGCACTTGATGGATACTTTCTGTTGCTTATTTAAGCCACATTCATGGGAGTCTGAGTGAAAATCATTCTGCAGCACTTCAGCTTGTGGGATCTGTTTCGTTATCTTTGTTTGCCTCCAGTGCCTGTTGTCCCTGCCAAGGCTACACTTTCGCTCCCTTTTCGTGTTGATGTTGTCTTGTTTACTTCTTTGAGTGATGCTGTGAGAAGCTAACCACGTACTGTGGTCTTCAGGGAGGACTTAAAGCACACAGCAGAGTAAATTATCCTTATATGAGCGCTTATGAGTTGTTAATAAGTTACTAATAAACGCGTCAACAGTGACCTCCCAGTCGTTGAACCAGCGGTGTCCTTAGAACCCGGACAAAGGAAGCTAGGATGGATAAATGCTAACTTTACCTTTAACTCAAGCTAGGCTACTAATGAGTGACTTCTACAGTACAAAGAAATGAGTCTTTAGACAGTAGGCACCTGCTGTTAACACCACTTTAGTGAACTTTTCTCCACACAGATGTTAGCAGTTAGCGTCAAGACATTTTGTTTTATGTACCTTTTGTCTTCCGGTCATACAGGAGGAAGGAAGCGGAAGAAAAGTTGTTAAAATAAAAGAATCGTCCCTCAGTTCCTCCGTGGATCGTCTCACCAGCTGGTCTGTCTGTGTTTTTCCTGTGTTTCCCAGTCAGTGACACCCACCCACAGGACGGAGGCTCCTCCACCCAGCAGACACTCCCTCCGCCCGCCTCGAGCCACGCTGCACGAGCCGTCAAGCTGCTGCCTGGCAACCAACCCGGACAAGCCGTCTGTTTACTTCAAAATAAAAGCGCAGCGCTGTCAAACAGACGGTGATTTCAGTGGTTGGTGATTAAACTGAGCAGTTCAGTTTAAGACCCGAGCTCTTGTTTGGTATGCATTTTTAATTTTTACTTTAACTATTTACTGGAGTTAATGTGCATATGTGATACGATCAGTGTAATAAATGCAGAGACAATTTATACGAGGCTATATATTATTTATATTATTATATTATACATTATCAATATCTATTATTTTCTGTACAAAAATAGGTAATATAAATAAATGTGCAATAATTTCATTGCAACTGTATTTTGTAGCAATAACTGTGCCTTACATACTGTAAATATTGTAAATATTTATTATCTTTATTTGTTACTACTTTGTTTTTTTTATCATTATTATTTTCTACAATGCACAAAGCACCAAGTGCAGCAACGCTCCTAATTTCATTGTATGCACAGTCATATAATGACTATAAAGGCTTTTGATTTGAATTGATATTTGGGCTTATTGGGACCTGATAATTATAAAAAAAAAACTAAACATCTTTTGATCATCTGGACTTGCTTGAGATATGTTAAAGACGTTTCAATGCTCAAAGAGGCTTCTTCAGTTCTAACTCACTGGTAGAGAGTCCAGATATTTATGCTCCTGTTGCAAAAATGTTAAAATGCAATCTATGAAAATTTCTGTAAATTCCTATATGTTCAGTCAGATCAGTCTGGACTTGTAGGGAACCATCAAGTGCAGTTTTATCTGCCAGACAGTGTTTGTCTCTTCAACTGTGTGGTCTGGTAGCTTCCTCCTCCTGGGCACTGCTGAGGTGTATGGCATCTGACATCTCTCCCTTCATGTGCATGTGTACAGGTCATGTTTGAATCAAAGAGAGCAAAAAAAGTCAAGTAGACTTGCATATATGAGGTATTGATAATATACAAGGAATGTGACTGTCGGTGCAGGACAATTGGACTGAGTACCAGATAAATGAACTCATGAACTCCAGTGCAGTCTGAGCTGGTGGGTTTGAAGATGCAATCAGTGGAGGTCATGGGCCTTGTTGATGAGGCCAGCTACATAAGGGAATAAAGTGTTGGGAAAAAATATGGTGTAAGATGCAGTTTGTTGGTATAGTATAATTATGATTCATTTCACAGATATGCCTGTGATGACAAGGACATTGCATATGATGACTGAATCTGGGACCCGATGAGTAGGAAACTAAAATTTTTTAGATCAGACTTTGTCATCATTCAGGTGTGCAACAAGTGTACACAGAACAAGTTTTGTTGCATTGCTCGGCACAGAATTGAGATATTCAAGAGTGAGGATCAGTAAGGAAACACATTTCTCTGTAGAATGAAACACTTCCTTTGCTATCCACATTGAATTCCAAGCAATATATCAAAGTGTACCAAATAGATAAAAAGATTTAAAAAAAAATACAGTGCACGATATTCTGCAGGAAAAAAATAAAATACACAAAAAGAACTAAAAGTGGCATTCAGGAGCGGAGCTAGCAAACGCGTCTGCCACAGGGGGCGCCACTGACATATGAAATACGGTGCTTTGAAATGAAAGCAGAACTGTAAATTTGGACTGTTACAGCAGCCTCTTTTATTTTTACACTTCAGCCCAGAAGTGCTTTGTGAACTCGCTGCAGCTTGACAAAGGTCAGCAGTCCAATGGACTGGATTAACAGGTTCTCCTGACTCTCCTGTTAATGCATGCAGCTATCTCTGCTTTATGAGGAGAGCTGAGAACTGAGGCAACCTGGGGCATTTTAACAGCAGGAAGTACCCATCAGCTCTCAAATCTTCATTTGCATCACACTCGGGCCTTTACTGTGTTAAATTTGCGTTTTGCCTGCAGGGCAGGAAACGTCACAAACAAGGGCAATATGAGCTCCAGCTCTACAGTAACATACATCATGGCCTGCAGATTTAAAGTGGCCTTCATATCGAAAATTATTCCTAGGCTAAAATTTATAAAAGTCAATTACAGTGATATTGCTAATTAAATAACTTATCTGAGAGCTGCACATTATATATTTACCACAACAACACAGTAACAACGCCAGGCTACTTATTAAGATTACATCCCCATTAGCAGTATTTAACATCAAAAATACAACTTACATTAAAAGGCCTCTGATGCACCATTCAGGGAAAAAATCCAACTTCCAGCCAAGACTCATGTTTAGGTTTTTGATTTTAATTTCCAGTTAAAAATCAAACATGCGTGACTCCATGCTGCCTCTCTGTTGTTCTGGTAATGGCTGATAATGGAGTTTTTTTGCTGAGTAACTGCCATGAATATCATTACCCATTATATAGTATATATAGTGTGTACATATCCATCCCAATACTTACTTCATTTTATGAAGAGCATGGTATGGGACCATCATCAAGTCATTTTGAGATGAGTTAGATTATCCATCCATTTTCTACCTGGAGCCTAGCCCAGCTGTCCTAGGGTGAAAGGCAGGGTACACCCTGGACAAGTCTCCAGTTCATCACAGGACACAGAGACAGACAACCACTCACATTCACACCTACGGTCAATTTAAATTAGACAGTTAACCTAATCCCCATACATGTTTTTGGATGGTGGGAGGAAGCCGGAGTACCAGAGAGAACCCATACAGACATGAGGAGAACATGCAAACTCTACACAGAAAGGCTGGGAATCGAACCCGATACCTTCTTGCTGTGAGTTGACAGTGTTAACCACTACACCACTATGAAATAGATTAAAGAAACACATTTTTAAAACTTTTGAAAAGTCAAATGGAGGGTGAAGAACTACAGCTCCTACAGTAGCAGTGTTGGTACTAGCAGCAGCAGTAGTAGTAGTAGTAGTAGTAGAAGTAGCAGTAGAGGTAGTATTATTAGCAGCATTAGTAGTGGTCGTAGCAGTAGACATAGCAGTAGCATTAGCAGTAGTAGTAGCATTATTAGCAGCATCAGTAGTAGTAGTAGTAGTAGCATTAGCAGTAGCAGTAGCATTATCAGCATCAGTAGTAGTAGTAGTAGCAGTAGAAGTAGCAGTAGCATTAGCAGTAGTAGTAATATTATCAGCAGCAGTAGTAGTAGCAGCAGACATAGCAGTAGCATTAGCAGTAGTAGTAGCATTATTAGCAGCATCAGTGGTGGTGGTGGTGGTGGCATTAGCGGTGGCGGTGGCATTATCGGCATCGGTGGTGGTGGTGGTGGCGGTGAGTGGCGGTGGCATTGGCGGTGGTGGTAATATTATCGGCGGCGGTGGTGGTGGCGGCGGGCGTGGCGGTGGCATTGGCGGTGGTGGTGGCATTATTGGCGGCATCGGTGGTGGTGGTGGTGGTGGTGGTGGTGGTAATGGTGCTTGCGGTGGCGGTAGTGGTAATGGTGGTGGCGGTGGCGGTGGGTGCTTGCGGTGGTGGTAGCGGTGGTGGTCGTGGTGGTGGCGGTGGCGGTGGCGGTAATGGTGCTTGCGGTGGCGGTGGTGGTAATGGTGGTGGCGGTGGCGGTAAAGTGCTTGCGGTGGTGGTGGCGGTGGTGGTGGTGGTATGGTGGCGGTGGCGGTGGCGGTAATGGTGCTTGCGGTGGCGGTGGTGGTAATGGTGGTGGCGGTGGCGGTAAAGTGCTTGCGGTGGTGGTGGCGGTGGTGGTGGTGGTGGTGGTAATGGTGCTTGCGGTGGCAGTGGTGTTAATGGTGGTGGCAGTGGCGGTGAGAAGTGCTTGCGGTGGTGGTGGCGGTGGCAGTGGTGGTAATGGTGGTGGCGGTGGCAGAAGAAGTGCTTGCGGTGGTGGTGGCGGTGGTGGTCGTGGTGGTGGCGGTGGCGGTGGCGGTAATGGTGCTTGCGGTGGCAGTGGTGGTAACGGTGGTGGCGGTGGCAGTGGGTGCTTGCGGTGGTGGTGGCGGTGGTGGTCGTGTGGTGGCGGTGGCGGTGGCGGTAATGGTGCTTGCGGTGGCAGTGGTGGTAATGGTGGTGGCGGTGGCAGTGAAAGTGCTTGCGGTGGTGGTGGCGGTGGTGGTGGTGGTGGTAATGGTGCTTGCGGTGGCGGTGGTAATGGTGGTGGCGGTGGCAGAGTGCTTGCGGTGGTGGTGGCGGTGGTGGTAATGGTGGCGGTGGCGGTGGCAGTAAGTGCTTGCGGTGGCAGTGGTGGTAAGTGGTAGCGGTGGCAGTGGCAGTGGTAGTGGCGGTAGTAATGGTAGTGGCAGTGGAAAGTGTACTTGCAGTAGCGGTGGTGGTGGTGGCGGTGGCAGTAGTAGCAGTAGCAGTAAAAGTACTTGCAGTAGTAGTAGCAGTAGTAGCAGTAGTAATAGTAGCAGTAGCAGTAGCAGTAATAGTACTTGCAGTAGCAGTAGTAGTAATAGTAGTAGCAGTAGCAGTAAAAGTACTTGCAGTAGTAGTTGTCCATCGCCCCCTGGTGTCTGTTCGCAGGAACTCCATCCCCTCCTTTGGAGTTGTCATGACAACTGTACAGCATGTGCTGACAAAAACAAGAGCTTGACCGATCACCACCACCAGTGATCACCGATCATCGGTTTTCTCGACACTCGACATCTGACGTCGCGACGCCATCTTATCCGTCCAGCCTTCATCGTTGGAAGGAGCCCGGAGACGCGGAGCAGAGGAGGCCGAGGAGGAGTGAAAGATGAGCGGAGCCAAAGCCCGCAGCGACGCGCCTGTTGCTGAAAATGTCTCCGGCAGCGGGCACAGCACTGCGGCTCCTCCGCGGGACCGCAAGCCCGGCGGTGGAGTCCTGAAGAGGCTCAAGTCCAGGAGGAGCCAGGTGGACAGCAGGCCCGTCACGGAGGAAGACCTGCGGACACAAAGTGGACCCATCACGCCGGAGGACGTGTTAGGACTGCGGGTGGCGACGAGAGGTTTGTGTCTCTGCCTCTGTAAATGTGTTGTTTCTGCAGGTTTATGTGGACACAGTGTCTGAGCATGATGAGTCCCTGCAACCTGCAGAATAAATTAAACCTCTACATCACATAAAACTGGACTGGAGCACATGACATCCGGCTGAACAGGCTTCACTATTACATAAATACCTGAGGAAAATACATGTCTGACATCATAAACAATTGCTAGACTCCATTAGACAGTTATGGAAAAAACAGCGTTTCTATTTATAAGCAGCATACGGATTTGGTTCTCTGTGCTGTCACTTTAATTGTACCAAGGTCCTTTTATGATATCAAATGTTAAAAAAATGTCACAGTAGTATAAATGAGTGACCTCATGGAGCACTACAATGACATCACAGCCAGGCTTGATCAGGAAGAGACTCTGCGTGACTGAATTAGATATAAAAATAATAAAATGACAGCATGCAGATCCTTATCAGTGTCGTAGCCTACATTTATGGTGGTTAATGATAATAATAATAATTATTACAGATTAATCTACTGCAAAGGACACTTTACATAGGGATTTTTTGAGGCAACATATGAAATTTGCAAGGAAATTAAGCTGTAGAGATGAAATTAAATGCCTCATGAGGACACTGTTTGTGACATTATTAAATTGTGAAATAACCTTTCAAAAACAGCTCATGTAATGTGGCATATTCATGCACACATGTTCCTTTTCCTGCATATCTCTGTAATACCTCCACAGCGATCATAAAAGCTTTGTCTAATGTTATTTCATGTGTCGTCTGAGTGATAACAAAGTCAAGTAGAGTGTTTGTGATGTCAGAGCATCCTGTTTGTGCTTTAAAGGGTCTAAATGTTGTAGTTTAGCACCATGTTATTGCTCATCTTGCAGGGACAGTGAACAGTGTATTGTACCAGATACAGCTGACAGCTCATTTTCTTCTGTCCTCCCTTCAACATGACCTACGGTGGCGTGAAAGTTATGTCAGCAGCACGTTTAACTCCTGAATGCCTGTCTGTTGTTGTTGCAGGGTACCTCTGTAAACCTGAGGACAACATTTACAACATTGACTTTGTACGCTTTAAGATCAGAGACCTGGAAACCGGCACTGTCCTGTTTGAGATTGCCAAACCTCCACATGCAGGTAACGTGCATCCTCCTCCTCTTCCTTCTTCATGTGCTGCTTCTATTACAGCCTCAGTGTGAATTATTTCAAATGTTTGGGTCTTAGAGGACGATGAGGAGAGCAGAGAGGCGGACGCCAGCGCAGGACGATTCGTACGCTACCAGTTCACCCCAGCCTTCCTGCGGCTGAGGACCGTTGGAGCTACGTGAGTAAACATACTCACCTGTTCCACACTCAAACAATGGAAACGACACCAGCTGATCCAGTGCAGTTACACCACATACCTACAGGTGTAACATCCCAGCCTCCCTCCTTTCTGTGTCATTCGATCAGGGTGGAGTTCACAGTTGGAAACCGGCCTCTAAACAACTTCCGCATGATCGAGAGGCACTACTTCCGCGATCACCTGCTCAAGAGCTTTGACTTTGACTTTGGCTTCTGTATCCCAAACAGCCGTAACACCTGCGAGCACATCTACGAGTTCCCTCAGCTGTCTGACAGCCTGGGTGAGTAACGCTGTATGTTCATGTTAGATATGTTTATTATGTGAGGATGTGAGTAAACATGAGGCGATGCAGGGATGTGGATCATCAGGATTAGCAACACAGTCTCTTACAGCAGCTGTGTGACAATTGTATTAAACTTGGATAACTTTATCTAAAATTTAGCATTGTGCATGACTCTCAATATAACAATAACTTCCCATTAGGGCTGTCCCGATACAACTTTTTCACTTCCGATACAATAGTTATATTTGGCCCATACAGATAATGATCCAATACGATAACAGCATGAATCATACATACTTTTATTACTTACTTTGTAGTATGACATGTCAGAAAAGGCCTTTACCAAGTGATATTACTCAAACAGAGAACAATAGTCAGCAACAGTAGGTCTGAGCATTTATTATTAACCAATTTATTATTAATTCTTATTCTTATTCTATAATTAAATATAATAAATAAAAAAGAAAACCCTGAAAAATAACCTCAATAAATACAAAAAATACAAAAATAGATATTTTTAAAGTGCAAAATGGCCACTAGTTAAAATTAAACACATGCATATATGAAAATTTAATTAAATAAATAAGAAAATAAATTAGAAAACCCTGAAAAATAACCTCAATTAATCCCCAAATAAAATTAAAATATTTATTTTAAAAATGCAAAACAACCACGAGTTAAACTTAAACACATGTATATACTAAAATATAATAAAAAAATAAGAAAATAAACTGGAAAACCCTGAAAAAAGTAACTCAATAAATCAGTGAAATTTTCAAAAATATATATTTTAAAGTGCGAAAATACCACTAGTTTAAATTAAACATAGTCTAAAATTGAACAGAATAATGTCTGGAATGGACTACTGATATCGCAGTGCTTGTATCAAAGATTTTAGATGCAGGCTGATATCCGATATTCGTATTTTTGCTGATATCGGACCGGTATTGGGACGCTGCTAGTTCCCACTCTAGATCAGATGATCCAGTTGGATTTTGGAGCACATTTCTGCACAAACATACCTATTAATGAGGAAAAACTGACCCATCTTACCCACCTTTGTGCTGTACTGGCCAGAAAGAGATCCCTTCCTGAAGCTACAGTGACATAAAGCAGAATCCACAGTACTGTAAATATGCATTTTAAAGTTCAGCTGGAGCTAGCAGAGGCTTCATCAAACCGACATGCAGCCACTAAGAAGCATCCCTCTGTGGAGAAACAGGGAATCCTAAAATATCTAACCAGTTGATTTGGCTTACTTACACTGCTGGATATTAGCTCAGGCTGCTCAGAATAAGGACTGTGTGTTATTTATGTCCAGCACAAAGGAGGAATATAAATAATGTTCATGTTAGCATTGTGTCAGGACAACATTAATAAATCTGAAACTACTGTATCCTTTAATGCATTTTAATTCATGGGCTACATTCAGCCCAAAGTGGGCCAGACCAGTTAAACGACGGCACATTAACCTGACAATAATAAGACCTCTGAATGGCTGAAAACGTTCACAATTAACAAACAATCCATGCAAAATTTACGTAACAGATGATGAGTCAATCTTCTGACTGTTGATTTGCTGTTTCCTTTGTCATTTTGTCCTATGTTACAGTGGTTTTGAATATTATTATTATTATTATTATTCCAATGAGTTAACACACTGAGCACAAAGGATTCACTTTTATTCACTAAAGAAATTGGTCAGTATTTCTTGGAAACCCTGTGTCACAGTCTGGATGTAATTTTATAGAAAAATAGGAAGTAAAAAATCATCCAGTGGGCCCGGATTGAACCCTTTAGCGGGCCAGTTCTCGCCCTTGGGCCATATGTTTGACACCTGTGCTTGAATGCTTTCACATCCTTTAACACACCTGCTTTAACTTTGGTTCTCCTGCGATATCATCGTTATTAATGAGGGACTTTAAGGACCAAATGAGCCAGAATCAATCAATAATGCATTTTTTTTTTTTGGTGGAAAGGATGACGTGCCTGTGTTGTGTGTTTTTCAGTCCGTCAGATGGTGGAGTGTCCTTACGAGACCCGGTCAGACAGCTTCTACTTCGTGGAGAACAGACTGGTCATGCACAACAAGGCAGACTATGCTTATAATGGAGGACAGTGATATCTGCCTGCTGGCATGCAAACACACACATTTATATTACCCACATATACATATCACACACACACACACACAGTCCATTCACTGATAAACGAGCAGCTACAGACAGTTGCCTCCTGTGTGTGTGTGTGAAGATGAATAAATTCAGGGGTGTGTTGATTCTGCAGGAGGTCAGTATCAAATATGAGGAACAAAACGGGTTAATTTATCCATCGCTCTGGATGGTGGTGTGACGTCTCAAACAGACCAAATAATTATTAGATAGATGGTTCGTCTCCTTTTAAAGTGTCCTGCCACCCACCCACACACACACACACACACACACACACTCAATCCCCATGTGACACACACAGTGTTTACGCAGTGTTTGTCAGAAGCAGCTGTTCTCAGAGCTGCCGCCTCCACAATCCACTCCAGACAATATTGAGGGAGAAAGAGTGAAAGCATCAACAAAAACACTCCTGTCAAACACACATGGTCACTCCTGCGATCCCCTTCCCCCTCTCCTCGCCCTCCTTTCTGTCGCTTTCACACACAAACACATCAGCTATAGTACTGTGGAAGATTTTTATCAAAGGATCTGAGATCATTTCTATTTTATTTTCCTTTGTTTTCAGTTTTTTTTCCTCTGGTTGACAGCAACATGGAAATAGATCAGGTAACATTTGACAGCAATACAACTTTAACTTTTGACTGCAAACAAACAAACTTGTGTTTGATAAGTCAAAAAATGGAATTTCAAGTTGGAAATACTCTGATATCATGACGCATGTGATGATATAAACACAAACACCAGATGTACTGTGGGAAAAAAGTGAAAAAAGAAGCGTGCAGACGAACTTAAAATCACATCACACATTATTTTCCCCCATCTCTGTTTATTTTGCTGTTTTTTTTTACCCTTGTGTCGTCTTAACATTCTGTATTCTTGTGCTGAGGATCAAAAATAACCTGCTTGAAATTGAAATTTTGTATGAATAAGCAACCTGTCCTCATCTAATCAAAGGACACCATTCATTTTTTGCTAAATTAAAGAATAATAATTATTATTGCTAAAGGTTTACTCATTATTTTTAACAAGAGACAGTACTTGTATGGCCTAAGAAAATGTGCTGAAGGGAAACAACTGATATATTCTTATATACTGTAGAATTCAAGTCAATTTCTCTGCTGTTAAATATAGTGATCGGGTCATTTTTGACCCTTTTAAACCACCTGGTTTAATCACCCCCTCGTCACAAACAGCTTAAGACATCAAAGTTGGGTCATGTCTGGAAATTGAGTGGTCTTTCCAGCTACAGTAGATAGTGTACTTTTCTCTTTGTACTTTGTAAACTTTGGTGTTCAGGGTTAAAGGTGATGTTTGTAAAAAAAATAATATATAGAGAGATATATAGTTTGTAAGAAGTGATAAAAGACAAATAAATGTACATTTTCAGATACAGTATGTGTGTGTGGTGCTTGTTTCAGCTGCAGGACGTTGAGTGTCCACTAGGAGGAGTTGTGTTACGACTAAGTTATAAATGAGTGTCTCTGGTTTTTGTTTAGTTTCATGTTTGATTTGGGGAAAAGATCACAGTTGGAGGCTTTTCTGTTGACGTTTGTATCTGGCATTTGCTTCAAACTTCAGAGAAGGTCATGATGTGATCCCTCTATTGGCTGTAGTTTCACTGCAGAGGGGACATAACACTGATAATATCATTTAATTCCACATAATGATTCATCTACATGCAATATGCTCTGAAATTTGTTCAGGATTGTTCGGCTTTGATCATCTCTTTTTTTGTGTGGAGTTTCAGCTAAAATCTGAGCTGCTCTCTGTTTATTCTTTCTTCCTATCACTGTCTTCATCTCTTTCCAGCCATCATGCCCAGAAAAAATTCTCTCTGCTTTTTCTCCCCTCGCCTCTTCTTTTCTGTTTCTCTCTCCACACCTATGCAGCTCTCCCTCCCTCGCTCTGTTTTTCTCCTTTCTTTCCTCCTCTCTCACCTGGTAACCAGACCTCTGGAGAGGAGTGTTGAGTTTCCACTTTCCCAGAGAAGAGGACAATCTGAGCCACACAAAGACCCACAATGGACCCCCTCTGCTCTCACAGCTGCACACACACACACACACACACACACACACACACACACACTATACATTCAGCCCAAATACATTACATTACATACATTGGTCCAAAGTGGCCTAACTTAGAACTGATTGATTTTTGGTGGTGATCGGATCCGAATCAACGGCACCACCAAAAGTTAATCAGTTTTAAGTCAGGCCACAGCCAATGTCAGTCCAGCCAATCCTGAAAATTTTGTCAAAAACTGTCCACAACTTTTTGAGTACTTTGCAAACCGACAAACCAACAAACAAACAAACAAACGCAGCCTCCTTGGCTGGGGGTAACTTTAAATAAAAAGTTGCTGCGGCAGCCTTGGCGGAGGTCTGTGCTCTCTGAGTGCTTTTCTAATTGTTGTTATTTTATGTTGACAGAACCTAATGCATTTTGGGTAAGATAGTAAATTGCGTGAACAACTCCAGGGCAGAAGGTGGCAGTAGTGAGCGAGCCGGGAGTTTTAGAAACTTTACAGTTCAAACACATGCTGAGAGTCGACAATGTTCACTGTGGAAGACGCTAAGATAAGTCCTTTACTTAACTTAAAATAACTGCCTTCAAAAGTCCGCTCTATAATTTTGAACGATTAATTTTGTCACTGAATGTTTTCGTAGTGTGCTCACTAATCATAGCAGAATTAGTTGCTATGGTTAACTACTTAGGATTTGCATCGCTTGCTAAATTAGCACATTATAATTAGGTGGAAATACTTTCCATATTTTTTTATGTTCACCCAAAGAATTATTATTATGTTGGATTGTTCACCAAACAAATAACTATTTGATTGTACCATTTCAACCTTAATAAGCTGTTTTGTCACATTGTTGATGTACTTTAAAATCACTGTCATCTACCTTAAACCACGTATGGTAACATCATGACCTGGTGGTGTCTCAAACAGTCATCAAAGCATAAACATACAATAATAAAGATAATAATATAGTTCGTGTTATTTAGAGTTATTGCAGTTATTGATGTTGTGGTTTCTTGATACTCTTGTAATTTCACACTTTATACATATATTATCTGTTTTTGCAGCTGTGGCGAACAGGAAGTGATGAGAAATGTGACATAATTACATTTATCTCCTTATATTAGTAATAACTGATTTAGTTTTGGACATCCTGGGGCAGTAGAGTTTAAGCTAAGTCTAATACGCTCACAGTTTTTTTCCTACACCTCCACCATGTTCACCAGATAGTCACTAACTCCATCTTTCTGGGCCGGTAGCGTTAATCAAAACCTTTTTGTTTAAGATTGAGACGAGATGAAAGATAACAGTGAACCCCTTTCATGTTATACATATTCATTATGTCCATTGTTTGTGTAAAAAAAACATTGATTAGTGCAGCTTTAATGGTGGGTATTAACATTAGCATAGCTAGCTTCAAACAGTCTTGCATCTTTTCTCCCCTCTAACATGTGACCTTTAAAATGCATCAAAAACAATGGCGTGAAGATCTAATGTGTCAGCTGCTGATTAAACTACAAAGCTGCGTGCAATTTAACAGTGAGCTTGAAATAAATCAATAATGGCAGCCCTGCATCGCACGCTGCAGCACGCACATCCAGCAGCTGCACTGAAGCATGGCCACATGTTGGCATCACACAGAAAGGGTTTACAATTAGCACAGGGCAATAAATACACACACTTTCCAACTTTCCTGGGATGATTTGTGAACTCTGAGGCCTTCGTGGAATACATTTCAGCAGTCAGCGCTCGGATCAACGTGTACGCACCGGAAACAACGGGACAGGTGGGATAAATCAACCCCCCCACCCCCCACCCACTACACACCTATCTTTGTAAGTGGTTTTCCCATATGTACGTTCAGTGAATCACACCACATTGAGATCAGCACAAACACAGATCCACTCTGAGGCTGAGGGATGGGGGGGGGGACAGTGGTCTCCTATAAATAGTAGCAAGGAATGGCGTTGATAGGTCCTGTGAAAAGAAATGGAGAAGGGGGGAGTGGAAAAAGGATTAAAGAGATACAGAGACGCACTGAAACTCCTCTTGGTCGTGTCTGAAGGTACTTCGGAGGGAGGAGGTATGGATTTCTTGTGATAAGCCCTCCTGAGGAAAAACACTAGTCATCCACTCTTTTTCTTACATCTACACTTTTTCCCTTTCTTCCACATTTTCCCTCTTTCTGCTCCGAGGCCTTGAAATTAAATCCATCATGCGTTAACACCGCTTGACCCTCATCACATCTTACACTAAAGAGGCGATGAGTCACGGCTCAGCCCTCGCTTTCAGGCTGGCATGAAGACGGTCTCAAAGATGGTCGCGACTCCATCTGAATGTGTCATGATGTCATTTCCAGCAATTGCTTCGGTGACATCATCTAACCCCCCCCACACCCCCTCACCCTGAAAGCAGGCATGACGTTGCACATGTAAATATGAACCAGCAGCTAATTCATCACGGCTGCTACCTTTTAAAACACTGTCAATCACGAGAGGAAACTCTGTCGAGTGTCACTTTTAAATGAACGTCTCATTTTTGCCTCGAATGGATGCTGTAATTTAATGTCATGCCCAGCTAAATCTTCGTCAGCGTGACAGAAGATAACAGATAATTAGTTATCAGGGAGTTAATAATGCACTCAGTGATGGATAGACAGTCCTTTAACAAACTGCGACTCCCATACTGATTTCCACAGGGGCGCCCAGCACGGTATTGACAATCTGTATTTAAGTGTTAGGTCTCTGTGGATTTGTAACCAGAAGCCTTTGTGCGCCGTCTACTTTGTGTGTGTTTCCCTGCGTTCATCCGCCCGGCCGCCTGTGTGGTATTACAGTGTAGATCTGCTCTCATACAGCCGACAGACAGAAATAGTCCTGTGTCATCAGGATAAATAGGCTGTGGGACAGGAAGCGTCAGTCCAGTTTGTTTTGTGTTGGTCTGATTAATAAAAGGTTAACTCAACCTTCAGTCGACTGTTGAAGAGACCTGTAAATCTCCCCCACAATCTCTTCCTTCCTCTCCCTTTCTCTCCTTCCTTTTGTCTCTCTCTCTCCCTTTCGCCACACCTTCCCCCGGGGGATGGAGGGATTGTGATCGGAGAGCGGAGGTGGGGCTCTTGGCTCGACCACAGGTGCGCTGGTTTCCTCCCTTCTCTTCTCTCATGTACTGATTTCTTTGGCTCGCCACCTGCCAGGTGGAAAAAACACCCACAGCAAACGGAGCGCTTTAAATGCTCTCCTGGCTTCCGTTTTGAAAAGACTTTGTTCTGTTTGTCCTTATCCATTAACAAACATCCCTTTTCATTATCTGCATTTCATACACTTAGGTCAGGGTGCTACTTGTTGCTTGCTAACATTTTGCATCGCATGCAAATCAATGGCATCTGGCTTTTGTGACGACTGCTGCTAAAACACGAGGCCGACGGAGCCACAGATTCGAGCTTTTCACATGGTCAAAAGTCGCCCGTCTTTTCTCCTGTGATGCCCCGAGGGTGGAAGGGAGCAGGTCCCAGGCCCTGGAGAGGTCAGAGGTCACTCACAGACAATGGGCTCCCACTCTGGGTCAGCTGTGGTCAAGGAAACAAAGGCACTGAAGACTTGGGGTCACACAAACTATAGCAGCAATGCAGAGGGAAGGAGATGGGATAGAGTATATTTGCTATAAGTTAGCAAGCTTTCTCCTGTATTTGTTGGGTTTAAATCACTTCACTGATCTACTTCAGTATTATAATAAAGGATACTTTTTTCTTTATTCTACTTGTGTCTTTTAAAAATGTGTCTCCAACTTGTTACCTCCCCCCTCCCTCACCCTGCTTGTCTTTCTCCTCTCTTTTTCATTCGCCACCATTGATCATGCATGCAGAAATTTAGCACGCCCAACCGCCGCTCAGGCCAGGATAGGTTAGCTGGTGCAGGGCCTTGTGGCCTACATACTGTTCCCTTGCTATGGTCCACTGGGCCACAGCCACCCCCACACCCTGCGGCCTGTCTCAGAACCAGCACATGCACAGGTCATCATATTAGCTCATCGTTATCGAACACTTACTGTCAGGTGCAGTGATTTTAATCCAGTAATCCAAGCTAGTCTGTGTGATCCCATTACATTTTTGCATTTTATGTGATATTTTCCTGTGTCAAGGTCACAGTCTGATGTGATGAAGTGCGTTTCACACAACTGTGTGAGCACTTCACTTTCATTTTCTTTCTTTTTTTTTTGTCAGAGCAGCTGAGGCATGTGACGAAACTGCTCAGCTGACCGGGCTTGCCCTGGCCGAGAGAGTGGCTGACTTAGAGGTAATGCTGCTAATCTGCCACTTAGCTGGTTAGGACGGCCTGTCATGTGGGCCGAAAAAGAAAAGGGAGCGGGTACAAGATCGGGTTTAGATGAGGGTTTGAACTGTGATTGGGTAAGAAGTGGACGGAGGACGTCGAGTGGCGATCGCAGCTGTTTTGGATGTGATGGATTAGGATGAGAGCTGGGCAGCAGGAGCAGGTGGAGAAGAAATAAAACAAAGAGGGCTTAAATGGGAATAATGGTGGTGACGAGGAGATAAAAACAAATTAATGTCAAAATGAATCACTCAATGTGATGGTTTACAGTTGAATCTGACCAAGGGTATTAATGCTACTACTACTACTTCACTGCATGCAAGGTCACCTTATGTTACATAACATCAGTAATAAAGCATCAATGAAATTGACACAATAAGCTACCATGAACAGCTCAGAGATGATTCAGCTCTGTATAAAATAAGATGTAGGTGGTGGAGTGAAAAAGGTGGAGACAGCCTTGGCACCCATATCAGATCACATTACAGCAAATAAAACCACATAACATCATAGCAAACAATAAAATGTCACATAATATGACATCAGGATTCACATTATAACAATATCATGTATAAGATCCGAAAAGATCACATTATATTCTATAATTTCACATCATAAGATGGCATCACATCCCTCATACAAGTATGAGATCATATCACACTGAATCATCAAGGATTACACTGCATTACACTGAATATCACTTATAGTAACATAACAATAAATATTAATAATAATAATAATAATAATAATAATAATAATAATAATGGAATAAGTCATAATAAAAATGTGCTTTGATATTTTTTTTAAATATTTAAAATTAAAAAAATCCTGGTTAACAACAATAATTATATTTTAGCATTAAATATATAATTTTGATTAATGAGCTTGCACATACTGGTGGATTAACCATCAGATAGACTTCATTAATCCAGCATACAATACATAATAAATTACAGCAAAAGCACACAGAGGAGAACGCCTCAATAATTATCCCCCAAAATAGGCTATATGTATCTAGAAAAACAGTGCAGATAGTGTGCAGAGTATGCAGATGTTTCTATTTATGTGCAAATTTACTGCACACATTGTGTGAATGCATTATGTCTACTCACGTATCAGGAGTTTGGGGTTCTGTAAATGAAAATATCAGCAGGATCAGGCTGATATTAATTTTGTGAGCTGGAGAACAGTCCAGGTGATAAAGTGAAAGTCTGGCAGAAATATTAAAAAAAAACAACAACCATAACAATATTTTTGCAAACAGCCTGTTAATTTAGAGCGGAGGTGGTAAAAACCTTTCAAAAGCCTTTATTGCCTATATATGACAGTGCATACAGCAAAATTAGGAGTGCTGCTCCAAGTGGTGTTTAGTCAAGAGTAAGTATGTAATAAATGTGTTAAGAAGTGAATGCACTTCATATACATATATGCCCTTCTTAAGTTCTTAACCCATTTATTATCTTTATATGTATCTCTATATATGTAGGCCTTTATATGGACAGATAGATAGATAGATAGTACAGTATGCATATGTTGTACAGTACGTAGAGAGAGAGAGAGAGGCATGAATAGAGGCACCGTGCAGGAGGTGGAGAGGAGGAGAGGAGGAGGTCCAGGCTGGTAGGCTACGGGAAAACGAGGTAGGGGCGGAGCTTTTCTCTGAGCATGTGCATGTGTGTGTTTCCTCGCTCACCCCACCCCCACCTCCTCCTCTCCACCTCCTCCTCCCCCACCCCTCCTCCCCGCTCGGCTGCCCGCCCCTGAGTCTGGATCAGCAGCAGCAGCAGCAGCAGTGGAGCCTCACTGCCTCCTCTCCTCGCCTCTCAGTGCGGGAATAAAGCAGCGGAGAGCGGAATGGACACGGAAGGGAGCCAGAGCAGCCTGTCCTCCGGCACGGACAACTCCCCCCACGACCCCTGGTAACAGCGCTCCGCCGGCCCGGCCGCCTCCCGCTCGCCTCTTTCGGGCCCCCGATCCGAGTTCACCTTGGACTTTAGTGGAGTTGAGCGGAGACAAAAGACGAGCACGCTGCGTGTGTGTGTGTGTGTGTGTGTGTGTGTGTGTGTGTGTGGGATGGATCAGACGCGCCGCCGCTTTTCCGCCTCTTTCTCTCGCTTGTTTATTTGTGTCGCTTTTTGCTCCTGGAGGCCACATTGTAACTTCCATCATTTGGAAAATCCTCTCCTCTGTATCATTTCCTCCTCCTCCTCCTCTGGGGGATTATAACGGCCCGACTGGCCGATTGGTGACTTCGCAACATGGCCGATGCTTTCTTCTTTACTTTATTGATGCTGTATTACACATTATATCCCCGCAGTTTCACCTCCTCCCCTCCGTCTCTTCTCCCACACTGCATGCTCGTGTTGTTCTCTGTGAGTCTTAACGGCTTGTCTTTCTCTCATTCAGCAAAATGTTCATCGGGGGTCTGAGTTGGCAGACGACACAAGGTGAGCTGTCCCGCACGCTACTTTAATGAGTGTGAATGAAAGCCTCCTGTTTAGAGCCGCACAAGTTGAGGGGAAACACTGTAAATAGTGAAATCAAAGCCTCCTATTCATTGAGGATCAGCTCTTTGGGGTTTTAGACGAGGCGCGCGGAGATTAACGCTGGAAACGCCTCCACATACGACGACTTTGTGTGCGTGTTTTTGTGTTTTTGCGCTCCTCTGCTGTGCGTGATCTCCAGTGGATGCTAAAGTGATGGTGATGTGTGTTCAGAGGACACTCTTTATCCTTGATGCGGTGTCAAAAGCAGCAAGTGTAGCTTTGTTTGTGGTCCGCAGGGCCTTGGTGGGCTGTTGTGCTCAGTGGTCAGATGGGCAGTGTACAGTCTCTGGAGGGGGGCACAAACACAACGTGGTCCACCCGACCTCCATTGTCTCTCTGCAGCCACATCACCTCCAGGCCCTGCAGGACAGGTCCCATTATCTGTGTGCTGATTGGTCTCCTGCTTGTCTCCACAGAGGGCTTGAAGGAGTACTTCTGTAAATTTGGGGAGGTGAAGGAGTGCATGGTGATGCGGGATCCCGTCACCAAGCGGTCGAGGTGAGAAAGGAGGCGTCCTGTCTGTCCTATCACTGGATGTCGCTCTTGCCTGTGCTGCTGCTGTGAGTTGCGTTTCTTTTCTCTTGCAGAGGGTTCGGCTTCGTAACGTACGCGGAACAGGCCGGAGTGGAGAAGGTTTTGGCGCAAAACAGACACGAGCTGGATTCCAAAACGGTGAGTTTTTAACCTTTGAGGAGAAGCTGGATGCTGCCAGCAGAGTTGTGTTTGGGAAACTTCTCTTGCTGCATGTTGCCCCCCTCCTCCTTCAGTCGGTGTATTCTGCCTCCACCGTATGGCTTGTAAAGTTGAGGAGTGCATTTTGCAGCAGCACCCCCTCCTCCTCCTCTGTGCTCATTTCCCCTACAAATCCTGGTTCAGGGCGCCAACATGAAAGCGTTCTTTCTTGGTCTTCATCGCCATGGTTACCTGGGGACCTGAATGGGGTAGGAGCCCCTGCTAAACCCTCACAGGGTTTATGCACAGAACTTTTTTCTTCCTCTCTTCCTCATAGAAAATATCAGCTCTGGTTTTCTAGGTGCAGCTCTCATGGGAAGGGGAGGAAAAAAAAAGTTAGTGGGACGCCTGTGAGGTCCAAATGAGTCTTTAAAATGTTGATGAGGGTTTGTTTTGAGCCGCTACTGTGATCAGTGTGTGATTTCCCCTCCTCCTACACGCCAACACATGGACACTGAAATGTGGGTAAATGGGTTAGCGGATAGAGGTCAGAGCATGCGAGGGTCCAGCTGCATAACGAGCAGCTAGAGGCAAAGCTGCTCATTTAAATATCTGTGAAGGTGTGAAAGTTGCCTTCATGGACATGTAGATTAGTCGGGAGAAATGGGGACTGGGTGTGTCTTTTTGTCAGCCCTTGTCTCTCCTAACTACACACACAATGGGATCATTTGAGAGTGAAAATGGTGTGGCACAGGAAGGCAGCAGAGCCCATGGGTGGAGAAAGGTAGAGTTGGTTAGTTGTCGGAGCAAGCCTGTTGCCGGGGGTGACGCCAGCCGCTGGAGACGGAGCTGTAACTGCACAGCCTGTTGGGATTTATGTCTCCATAACAACTTCTGTGCTATTTTGCATTAACTTAAGACACTGTGCTCGGCTGGGCGGCGGACACATGATGTTACGTCACACCTTCTTGCTGGTGGACGTTATCTGTGCAGCTTTTTAAATGTCAAATGACTTTTAATTGCAAGGTTGGATGTGTCTGCACAGTAGCTGTGGGGTTTATTACAGCATGAGTGTTGCTGCTTATAATCGGTAATTTTTTTCAGTTCAGCTCTATGAAGTAACTGTGAGGTGCTGCTCAGTGAGTCATATCACCTATTAAACGCCAGGTAGACGCTCTGGCAGCCACTGGTGGGGTTAGGCGTCACCCTATTATGAAGCAAAACACAGCGTAAGGCTAAACAATAATAATGCTCACCACTGTAAAGCAGCTTGGGTTGCTCAGGTTGATGTGGTCTGCAGGGGGGGAAGCACGCCGTGGTAACATTTATCCAACAAGGGAGGTTGCGGTTGCCATTTTGTCGGCACATTTCAGGAAACAAGAGCCCGGATTTGTTTTTTGTTTGTTTGCGAAACTCTCCGATTTACACTGTTTGATTCCATAGAGCCTGATTCTAATATATCATAAAATATCACTGCTGTAAAATGATGGAATAACCCATGAATAATTATGACTAAAGCCTTTCAAGAGCACCGTTTTAGTCGTGGAAGCTTTGAGTCAAGCACAGGTCAAATCCTGCAGTGTTGAGGTGAATATTTTTAATAACACGCTGCGTGGCTTTATGGGATCAGTGTCAACGTTTCCAACACCTGTCCCAGTTTAATTATTTCCCATATTTATTTATTTCCATGCGCTTTGTGTCTTCCTCCTCACACCCTCCTTGGCTACGGGAGGACAAATATATTGTTTGATCAACAGGAGATCAATCCTCTGATTCTTTTTTGTGCTGAGCCTTTGGTTTGTGAGAGAAGACGCTTCGAGGTCTGAAGCAGGAAGCAGAGAGACGAGGAAAGTGAATGAAAGGGATGCAGCAGAGTAACAAGGTGCTGAGGGTGAGAAGTAAAGCACAGTGCAGGGTTCATCCCCCGGTGACGGCCCTGACAGTACATTTACAGTCCTGTCACTACCGTTATGGTTTCAGACGGCAAACGCAACACTGATTGGACATTATAGTCGGTGTTAATACCTGCGGGCCTCAGAGTTTAAATGCAACAAATGAGAGGTCGCCTGTTGTTTTTCAGAGTGAGGCTGTTTTGGTTGGAGGTTAGATTTCCTGTCGGGGCAGAGTTTGGCCGCAGGGCAGCGGTGTGCCGTCGGATTTCCCTGGACGGAGAAGAAGGGCACGACAACTGGTTTTAGTTTTCTTGGGGAGGAGAAAAGAACAGATATTCTCTGAAAGTCAGATTAGAAAGGGGTGATTTTAGATCTCGCTGCGTTGTCGTTTCAGACGAGACAAAATGGCGTTAGGCGATTTGTGACGTGGAATTTGTCGACAGCTCCCTCCCCGCTGCTGTCTCGGGTTTTTGTTTTTGTGCACTTTTTCTTCCGTTTGATAAATAAACTTATGTTTAGTGCACTAGTATGATGTGTGTGACATTATTTTTTTTAAAATAACCTCTAAAGAGAAAAACAAGCGCTGAAGTAAGAAGACAAACTGAACAAGTGCCCTTTCTGAAACACCTTACAGTAGATGGTTGCTGCACAACCGTCCGTTAAAGTCCAGTGGGGTCAGCAGCATGGTGCAGATCCACTCTGCAGCTCCAACACCAACACATGCTCCCTCCATCCTCTGTGGACCACAGGCATCACTGCTTTAACACCTGGCCGCCGGAGAGCCTGGATGCTAGCAGCAGCTCCTCGCTCCTGCCTGGAGATTAACTGTTTGTGCTGACGTAGACAAAAATAGAGGTGGTGGGGGGATGGAGAAGGTGGAGGAGACTCCCGTGCTGTAATTAGTATAGATCTGAAAAGCAACTAATCCGATTGAGGGAAACAAACTGGATTGGGCTTCCGAGGTCCATGAGTGGCTTCAGATCCGGGATAAAGCTGGACCTGCTCTGAACGTGGATCCGTGGTTCTCCCACAACCACACTCACCCTAGCCGGGTTGGGGGGTGGTCCTCATTAGTGAGCTTCGTTAACTAATTACTGTGCCATTGTTCAGCTGTGCAGCTTGACCCCGCTGGCCTGAGCCCAAACCAAGTCTCTTTCTCACTCTGCATGCATGCACTGACACGCCAACTTCTTTTGTCTCCTCTTGTGTTTATGGCTTTTTTGTTTCTCTTGTATTGATTATATCGGCATAATGGAGCAGCCTGGGGTGCCTTTTTTTAATCACCGTTTGCCATTTTGTTGGCTTAAATGTATGTGACGGCAATACACTTGTTGTCAGTAGAGGTGGATTAGTGTGTTTGATTGCATATGTGTGTCACTTTGTGTACATTAGTTGGAGCTTGTGCTGCTTTATGTGGGTGAGTGTGGATGTATATATGTGGCGGTGGGGGTAGCACGGGAGCCCCAGTTCCTCTTCAGGCCCATCTGTTTTGCACTCTTTGTCCTGTTAATTAATGAAATGAGAGGGGCTGCCTGCTGGGATGGCCCCGCTGCAGCGATACACTGGACAGGCCCACTTTCTCATGGGCTGACTCTGTTTTCCAAATGAATGCCTTCTCTTTCTCTTTCTCACTTTCACACTCTCCCCCACCTACCTATTGATTTGACGCCCTATATTGTTTTTATTTGTGTTTTCCAGTTGGTAACACTGGTGGAGGCGCTGGGCCACGTGAGGTGACTATTGGTCGTAGATCTAGTGTGAAGAGCTAAACCACTAAAATCATACCGTAGGCTCTGCCGTCGCTGTGCTGCGTAGATGGAGCGGAGGTTGGATGTCATGAAGCAGGATGTTAGTCAGACCGTTTCACAAACACTCAGCCATAACTCTTCTTTGTCAGTCTGGGAAGAGCGACTTCTCTCTTCCTAGAGAGGCTCAAACGTCACTGATGAGGAACTAGTTTTCATCTCAAAAAGAGTTATTTCTGAGTGTTAAAAACTGTCACCTGGCTAAGTCTTTTTCCCTTTTGCTTTGTGGCCTATCTGTCTTCCTCGAGGCTAGTCTGATAGATGCTTTAGTTTTCATTTATGATAGCCTTCCTTTGAGTACAGCCGGACGTAGAAATTACATGTTAGATATATTCTGTTATTTCTCTGAAGTGGAATGATTTTTTTTTAACAGCATGGCATGAACGTAGCCGTAGTAGCACTACTGCAGATCCTGCATTAGGCCTAACCTAGTCTAGCTGGTAACCTTTTTAGGATGTTTCTTTAATAGCTATTGATGATTTAAAAGATATGATTTTCTGTACCTCTCTATAGACTCTGTCTCTTTAATGACTCTGATTACATGTGATGATGTGTCTTGAGTCGTTAGGTGTTTTATTTGCTGGATATTTTTCCAGTTGAGCTTTAATTGAGATATAAATACCAATTTTTTGATCATCTACGTAATCTAACTACCGTTAAAAATGGTTTCCAAGCAGAACTGATGAATACAGATAAAACAATTAATCGATTAACTCTCAACTACTAAATTAATCTGCAACTATTTTTATAATCGATTAATCAGATTAAGAGAAAAACGTCTCTGCTTGCAGTTTTTTAAATGTGAATATTTTCTGGTTTCTTTCCTCCTCTGTGACAGTAATCTGAATATATTTGGGCACTGAAACACTGATGCACATTTTTCAAAGACCAAACAACTCATCGGTTAATCGGTTTGAATCAATTTTAAGAAGAAAAAGGTCACAGATTCTCATATTCTACTTTTTGAATGTCAATCTTTTCTGGTTTCTTTCCTCTGTGACAGTAATCTGAATATCTTTGATTTGAGACATTTGAGGATGTATTCTTGGACTTTGAGATATACAGATTTTCTGATATTTTATAGACCGAACAGATAATTGATTAATTAAGAAAATAACAGAGATTAATCAACAATGAGCGTAATCAATAGTTGCAGCCCTACTGACAGACACAGAGACAGAAGGATGCTGTTAAATTAGTGAAAAGCTGTTTGTTTGTGTTTATTATGCACTCAGCTCAAGGAAACAGTCAAAAAATATTTTCCTGCATCTACTGCATCCTTGGTTTCTGACCGCTGTCATTGTCAGCTCGTCGTCTGTGTCTCGGCCTCGGGGCAACACCTGTCCTCTACTTCTGTTAAAGCAGTGAAAGGCACCTCCAAGCTCCTGTTTTTCCCAAATGCATCACCCCAAGACTGATTCATAAAGTTAATAAAAATGTATTTACAAGAAGACATAGCCCCGTATTTAATCATGACTAGGTTACGCTGCTGCATGTTTCTAATGTGATACTGCAGCTTCTTATTTTGTTTTATGTTTGCCTGTTTTGTCTAGGGGTGGGTATTGGCAAGGACTTTACGATACAATACGTATCGCGATACTTGAGCCATGATATGATACATTATTGCAATATTGCAACATATTGTGATATTCTACATAGATCACTGAGAAATTTAAAATGCAACTCAAAATACAAGTTGTATATACAGTATGTACATATATGTATATATTTATATATGTATACATATATGTACACTACATAAATTTAAATTGTTGTTTATATTTTTTTCCCACCCCTAATTTTCGCCATCAAGTATACCTGAAAACAGATGTTCCTGTATGAAAATGTGCAGTATGTATACATCTGCACTGGCCAGTTTCAGTATCTGTGTCCTTTTCATGCAGCTGGTACAATCATAGAGTGTGAAGCCACACATCTATCATGTTCCATATAGCCCACTAAGCACAGATCCTGTAAGAAACGCTGTGTTGTCACTGTTTTCGAGGGCGTTCATGTTGTTGCACTGCTGTTGCAGATAGTCGCTGGTGGCTTTGCGTGTCCTTGTCACCTCTGTCTTTGTGCTCGGACCAGCTGGAGGTGACATGACTCCCCTCGTCTTTGTGCCGCCACTTCAAGGTGTAAAGACCTTCCACAATCTCTTCCAAGGACGCTGCAGCTGCATCTTAGTTACACAGCACTCCAAGCGGCGTTAAATCTGAGGTACTTAAAGGTCCTCGTGGGATATTTCTGTCTGTTGATTTGTCATCAGAAGCAGGGAATCATCACAGGAACGAGATGAAAGGATTGTTAGAATATTGAATGAGCGGCCTCCCTTGCATTGTGCGGGTATTGTTCACATTATAAGTACTTATTTCTGGCCATTTGATAGGCTCCCTTTTAGTTGCCAATATCAATTCAATACCTCTGATAGCGGCTGTGTGAGACACAAGGGCTTTCACTTCACACATCCAATTACTAGAACAAAGATGGAAGTCTAAGACCATAATACAGCACAAGGTCCTGTGACCTAAAATCATCTCTCTCGTTGGCTCGAGTGAGAATAACACCAGATTCCTCACAAATTTAAAATGCCAAGCCAGGCTTTGCATATTTAGCATTATTAAAGGCCAGCTCATTCAAAACTCATTTGCTTCTAATTTTATCTGTAACCTTGACCACAGCTGAGACATTCCACTTGGGAGAAATATGGATACAGTCAAATCTGGCTAATCCAAAATGGAGGCTGGCTGGATTTGACACACACACACACACGTATGTGTGTATATATATATATATAATATATATATATATATATATATATATATATACATACATACATACTCACATCTGAAATGTATTTAGAATATTAAAATGCTTGTTTCTGAATGCCGGGTTTCCCTGCTCTGTCTCGTCTGTGGCTAAGATGCATTTAGTTGTGTCTCAACACACAATTTTGGACAATGTATGCCTCTATTCACGTCTCTTTTCGGTTCTCCGTGCCTGTTTGTTTGGCTGGTGTGTTTGGATTTTTTGGGGCTTGCATAAACAAGGGTCTACTATACATACTTGCAGATTAGCATATGTTCTATTTCTGGACTTGCAGGCCTTCCGATGGGTTCAGACTTAGAGGCTCTGTGTTGTAACTAATTCTAGTCAGTTAACAGTGTGATAATTCATTGAGGCCCAGAGCGAAATTCCGTTTACACAGGATCAGCTACTGAACAACGTGTGGAGCAGGTACAGGTTAGTGTCTTTTAACAGAGAAAGCAAAGCTGGGTGCTCAGAGTAAGAAGAGATACTTTTTGTAAACAGCAGTATTTATCTGGGGTCCTGGAAACTCTGGGCACTCAAAAAACATTTCATATTTTAGGACTTGAACTCATCACATGCTTCAAAAGATGCTACTTCACATCTTTTTGATAATCTAAATCAATACTATATGTATTTTAGGGGCGAGTATTGGCAAGGACTTCACAATACGATATGTATCGCAATAATTGAGTCAATACGATACATTATTGCAATACCGTGATATTGCGATATATTGTGATGTTCTACATAACTCACTGAGAAATGTAAAATGCAGCTTAAAATACCAGAGGTACATGTACGTTTATATCTACACATATGTATATACTGTATATATGTACATATATTTATATATGTACAGGATTTTTTATTTAAATTTTTATTTCAATGTGCAGGAAGATTTATTTTTTGGCCCCAAACATTACTTTTTTGGGGGGGAAGAAAAAGATATGAACAAATTAAAAATCAATATTTTATCAGAAGAAAAAGTAATGCGATGTATCAATATTTTTCATACCCCTAATGTATTTATTTGTGACTAGCCTTTTAATAACAATGCATTTCTGTCCAGTTTGTGGTAAAGTAATGGATTCTCAATGTAATAGTCTTCCACATATTGGAGTCTAGACACAAAAATATGTAAAGTAAAACGCTTTGTTAATATTGCAGTTATTATGATTATTTTTTTACCCAAACGACAGTTTCGTCTTGCGCATCTCCAAACACTGAGAATAGCTGACTACTGGTAGAGTAAATATCTTAATGTAATAACATATTCCAAACTGTTGTATAAACTCTACATGTTTGTTTATTATAGCTCTTATTTTATTATTTCTCTATCTTATGTGCTGCTGTTTTGTAGGTTATGTAGTCCTACTTACTACTTAAGTGCTGTAAAACCATCTATGTGCACACAAACCTGGACAGTAAAGCTGATTCTGATTCAGTTCATCAGTAAAGTGTCTGGAAATGTTTTACTTTGACCTCATTAAAGACAAACTCCTCTCTCCCCTACAGATCGACCCGAAGGTGGCGTTTCCCCGCCGGGCTCAGCCTAAGGTGAGTTCACCCTGACGGGGTTAACAGCAAAGACGAGTAGTGATGATGTCACGTGTCGCTGCTCATCTCTCAGCCCTGGTTGGCTGGATTAGAGTCAGGCAAGTGACCAAATAGAAGCTGCAATCCACTTGTCCTGCCTGACACTGTGACCCCGTACCCTGACCCCACCCAACCCCCAACCCCCAGCCGGCAGCAGCCAACATCACACAGCCTGTAACATCTGTCCTGATGGACTATAAATGAGCGGCTGCACACAGCGGTCACCTGGCGCACACACACCTTTACCTGTAACCTTAAACTGAAGTGAATCAGGTTGAAGAGCTTCTAGAAAACCTGTGAGATTAGCTCAACACCTACAAACACATGGTCTCTTTATCAGCAGCATCGACCCTCTGCCTAATGTGATTAGTGCTAAACCATGCCGTCTTTTTCTTCCTCCTCTGTGGTGCTAGCTGGTGACCAGGACAAAGAAGATCTTTGTCGGAGGGCTGTCAGTCAATACCACCATCGAAGACGTGAAGCACTACTTCGACCAGTTCGGGAAGGTAAACTATACGCAAATCTGGTAACTGTTGGTCACTCTGAGAAGCTCCTGTGGTGCAGTGGTTCCCAACCACCAAACCAACAACATCATGTTACCAGTGTGTGACTGTAAACTGGATATTACAACTAATAATGCAGGAAAAGTGCATATAATGTTGAGTATTTTCATGCAATTCAACTTTTATTTAGGATTATCATTATCATTAAGACTATAATTCAAAGAGCTCAACAAATATAATTTAAGACCCAAAAATATCATAACAATTTCTTTGGTAAAAAATAGTCAGTTTATTGTAGGACCAGACCAATATGGAGTTTTTGCAGGAAAAAAATCAGATAACCAATTAATCTCCGATAATATTTTTTATGACACTTACAGCAATGATATAAATGGAAGGCATAACACTTTTAACTTTTGTTTTTACTACTTTAATTACACAACTTTCAAGAACAAAGAAGTGAACTTTGTGAACAAAATAATGTGCAAAATTGTAGTAAATCTCTGAATTATGTGTTTTCCTATTGGCATTAAACACACCATCTAAAAATGTAATACCTACAGCAAATTTAAGGTAAATTTAAGACCATTTAAGACCTTAATTACACTGATTTTAATTTAAGACATTTTAAGAGTTTTTAAGGAATAGAGGGAACCCTGTCATCACTTTAGTTAGCAAGCTAACGTTGCTGTCTCTCTCTGTGTTGAGTCAATATGTGGACATATTTTTTTTTTTTTTTAGTAATTTTATCAAATTACTTGAGCTACTCCACAATTTTTCCTCACACACCCCAGGCAACTGCAGAAGCACCCCCCGGGGTGCAGGTATCCTGGTTGGGAGTCACTGCTCTAATGGACTGTGCACCTTTGATAGATTACATTCATCTGTTGGCCTCTATCGCTTTGACATCTCACTGCTTTCCAAAAGCTTGTTTTTCAGTCCCCCTCCTTTCTTTTCAAAAAAGTGCAGAAGGGGCTTAATGTCAGAGAACAGACAGCAAAGAGGAGGAAAGAAAGGAAATAGAATTTGGTCATTGATGGTTAGATCCAGCAGTCGTTAGTTGGTTAGTTTATCTTTTTGTTCGTTGTTTTGCTCTTTTACAATCACTTCATAGTGGGGGTTTTTTGAGGGGGGGTCTTCATTCGTCCTGCTCAGCTCCTTTGAATGAAATTTGGTGAAAGGCAAACACATGCTGTGGAGACAGATGAGTGGCCGAGGAGAGGGAGGAAGAGGAGAAGAAAAAACAGCAGTGAGAGGAGAGGGAGATGGTGGGGGACTGAAAGAGAAGAAGCAACCCCCTGTAGAGAGGGAGGGAGGGGCGCCGGGAAGGTTGAAGGGCACAGAAAAGTAGGAATGTTGAGACAGTGAGGAGGAAAAGTGACGACGGAAAGGACGGAAACACTAATCTGATGGCCGTGAATGTCCCATCAGGCATGAAATGTTGGGTTACTCTTTAGCAAACTGCAGTTTGGAGGAGTTTGGTAAAGTGTTTGAGTTCAGACTTTTCATATCAACTAATCAAATGCAACAGCTGCTCCCCAAAATCACCACCTCCCATCCCACCCTTCTCCTGCTCCAGTCCCACTCAGCTTGTTGCCGTGGTGACCTGCTTTCGCCCATTGTCCCGCTGTAATCCAGTGTTTTTTTCCAGGGTTAAACAAAAAAGGGTAAGAAGAGAGCATTTGCATGAATGGAAAGACGGGTGTGTGCGAGCACAAGGAGTGCGACAGCCTCATCGTTGCATACATTTGACTGTAAGACTGGCTGCCTGCAGTGATCCAGTTGTCACAAACATGAAGGTGTGGTCTGGAAATGAACAGAGGCCTAATGGACTGGAAGACATTAACAGCACCTCCTTCTGCCTGCCTGTGTTGTCTCTGAGTCGGCCTCTGACTCATGTTTGTGGTATCACCATATTTCATATTAATTCTGGTCCTTCTCGCACCTGGATCGCACTGTAAGGTGCACGTCGTGACATGTGTCTTGTGTTTTAGAAACATGGCAGCTGTGCGCCGAATCAGTTCTCCCAGTTGATCGCAGATACTCGTATCTGAGACAACACTCCCTCCGCAGGATGAGGGAATATTTGGACTGTTTGGACACGTGAGACCAAAGCTGTATCACGGATAGCTCCAATCCCCACAGTGCATTCCTGCTGAGCGGGAGGTATTTCTTGTTTATTATCTGAGCCTGGTTACAAGGTGCAGGTTAGGATGGAGTGGGACTCGCTGTCCTGTTTATTTTTATACTGTGGCACCGCCTCGCAAAAGGAAAACACAGAATGCACTATGCATTTTCTGCAACTCTTTGATACCCGCTGCAGTTTGTTTTTTCAGAGTTTGCCTCTGAAGGCACACCTACGTAAACTTCATTGGACCGGACTGAAATGCTCGTCAGGTGTTTTGGACCAAACTGAGGGGTCAAAGTCATGTTAATGTTTGCTAAGTGAACAAATCTGAGCCTCTCGTGCTGAATATGCCCAGTAAGACTAGAACAGCCATGTTTGTATGAGGAATAAGTATCCTGAGGTGATGGCTTTGTAATCCCCAATCAGCTCGGGTAGAAAACGTCTCCCTTCTTTGGTGGATCAGAGTTTTAATCAGGCATGCGGTAATTTGCTAATTAGCATTTCAGGCATTTCGGTCATACAGTCAATTATGTTCAACCCAAAGAAAATCCACTTTTTATCCCGCCGCTGCATTCCTGGGAGTACCTTCCTTGAAAAAGCACCATTAAAAATCCCTCCGCTGAAGTCAAGCGAGAGAGAATAGGCCGGAGCGGTAAGCAAAGGAAGGAGTGGATAAGGAGAAAAATGCAGCATGGACGGGGCAGACGGGAGAAGTTGGGACTCCACTCACCCATGTGAGCTGGCGATTAGGAGGCTTGACTGAACACTTTGTCTGCTGGCCTGTTTAGAGAGAGATGGCCGGAGAGAGAGAATGAAAGAGGGAGATGTGAGGAGACAGAAGGGGGGAAAAAATGTGAATGCCACCTTTCATAATCTGGCAGAAAGTGTAATGGACTTGTCAGCAAACGCTTGTTCTCCAGACAATAGCTGCATGCTTCACTAAGAACTGGATATTTTTAATGCCGCTCTCAGCATCAGCTCTCAGCTGACCCACGATTCGGTGCATCAGACACTGTCAGAACTGCACCTGGATATGACCTTAACTTTTCTTTGCACACTGGCTAGTTAGCGACTGAGCTGCTCCTAAGCCAATCTCAGACCCCCACAGCTATCCAATCAGATTGTCTTACAGCGCCCCGGGCAGCGGACATCAGAGATCGTCTTCTTATTGGTTTTGGCAAGGGCGAGGGGCTGGTGTGCGACCACGGCGTAAGCTCATGCACGTGACGGAATATTTCTCCTGTTGTTTTCTAACAGGAGGCAATGAGATAAAGCTCAGAGCTCTTTGAGCTGGCAGCGCTAACCATGCCCTGCAGAATAGAGGCTGCTAATGCTAGCAGGAGGGCTAGCTGTGCATGTAACTCTACTCTTATGATAACATGTTAGCTCGCAGCTGTCCACTTACTGTCCCGTTCCCTCGCTCTCTGCTGTGTCATTGAGTTTGGACGACCGGAAGGGTGGAAGGCATGAGGAGGAGGAGGAGGAGGAGGGTAAAAACTGAATGAAGGACAGAGAGAGGAGGGGGTGCTCTGTGTGTGAGAGCTATATGTTAACAAGGATGAGAGTTAAAAGGGTCAGAGAGGTTGTGGAAACAACCTTAATCCTCTCCCCGATTCACCTTCTGCCGAACTTTCACTAGATCCCAACTAGAAGACGCAGATGTGTTTGACATCTCCAGTAAAGGTCAGAAATGGGATGACCTGGTCATCCAGAGGCCTCTACCACTCATGTTACGCCGGTTTGTGTTTCACTGCTCTCCGTCTTAATGAAAATAGCCGTGTGGTCATACTCCACATGAGCCCCCGTGTGATGTAGGAAGAGAAGATCTGGGTCGCAGATTTTTTTTTTAATCGGACAGAAAACACAAAGGTCGTTTCCACAACGATCACAGGCCGAACCTCAGAGCTCGAGCCGAAACTGCTAACTTTCCTGCCAGTGAAGGACAAGTGAGGGAGGGAGGAGAGGGTGAAAGGGAGGAGGAGGAGGAGGAGGAATAGGCAGAGAGTGCAAAAAAGAAAGTAGAGGGAGAAGGAGAATGAAAGGAGTGTTGACAAAGAACCCAGTTCACTTTGTTCTCCACTGTCTGATCCAAAATGTCCATTTATCCTCCATCAAAACTTCTATCTTTTTTTCAATCAACCCCATTATTCATCAGTTCCCCTTTTCTCCTTTTCTGTCACAGGCTTTCTCTCCCTCTCTTTTTCCTCCTTTCCCTCCATTCTGTTCATTGAAATTAGATGGAGAGGGAAAGAAGGGGGGCAAGTTCTTCTAATTGAAATTCTTGACAGGATCTCCATGGGAATAGTAAACTTTGTGGAGAGGGAAAGAAAGACGAAAAGAGAGGGTGAACGCATGAAAAGGGGGGAAAAGAGGGAGAAGGAGCAGGACAGTTAGTGAGAAAGAGTTTGTAGATATTTCATTCTAATCCCCTCATTCCGTCTTTTTCCTTTCCTCCTTTGTCACCTGTCAGCCCTCCCTCTCTCCCCTCCACCCTTCTCCATCTGTTTTCCCCTCTTACTCCTAATGCTAAAGAGGGACAATGGCACCCCATGCTGTGTGATGGTGTGAGTGTGTGTTAATGTGTCGGAGCTCATCGACTCTTTGCTTTGTTCTCACAGGTCGACGATGCCATGCTCATGTTTGACAAAACCACCAACAGACACAGAGGTAGAGTTGTGACGCACACCTGCCGACACCTAAACGAAAGCGGCGTGAAAGAATAGTTTTTTATTTACAACGAGTCGAGGGGTGAACTTCCAAAACGCTGATTTTGTTTTCCTCGTATGACAAGAATATGATCCTGATACAGGAACGAGTGAGGAAAGAGGGAGAAGAGGAAGAGAAGGGTGGAGTGAGAGAAATGAGGGTGTGATAGTTGATAGAAGAAGTAAATCTGGGATCAGTTTTTGGTGAACCACGCCCCATCCCTGCTCCTCCATGCCAGGCCTATCCTCATGTTGTTTAGCAGTTTTATTATATCTACTGTAGAGTTTTATAGATAGATATCCAGACACACATAAAAATATATATATATATATATACTAAAACTAAAAGCTATACAAAATAGTAAGTCCTAAATATATACTAAAACTGTGCAAATATTGTGTAAGCAAGTGGAGAACTATTTTCTCCACCTGTCAGGATGCAGACAGTAAAAACTGTACTCTTTGAAAGTTCTGTGTTTTTACGCCATTATTCAATGGGTGTAAATGCTGTGATCTTTGTCAGGCAGTGTGTTTACATGCACTTAGAGAAATCTAACTTATTGCCTTAGTCAGGCTAATATTGAAGTTTTAAAAGCCATATATACACCTTAGTCGGACTGTAGTGGAACTGAACTGGAGTTTTTATAATCAGACTATTCGTGCCAGATGATGCGGTTCTAAGTGGACTAAGGTTAGCTGGACTATTGACTGGCCTTGGCACCCCCCTTCCGGAAGTGCCGAGATCATGGAAGCGGTCTTGTTCTTTATCCGTGACGCTAACTGGTAGAATGCCAACGCGAAAAGGCGTGTATCACCACCTAGTGTCTCGGAGTGGAACGTACCTCACTCAATAATTCAACTCTCTTGCCGCGCTTGTGTACACTCAGATTTCTGGGAAACTCCAGTTAAATCCTTAGCTCGGTTATTGCCAATAGCTCAGCTTAGATGTGCATGTAAACGTACTGACAGACAATCAGGAGGTTCTAGTGTTGGAATAAGTGTGTCTGTTTGTCCTCCAGGCTTCGGCTTCGTCACCTTTGAGAATGAAGACGTGGTGGAGAAAGTGTGTGAGATCCACTTCCATGAGATCAACAACAAAATGGTAGGCATTAAAGGTTTCTTATTGTTATATTTTCTTTTTATTATTGTGTGTAGTGTTAATCATTGTCTATTCAGAGATGTGAGGGTTAGTTTTCAGTCTGTGTCTTTTTACTGAATTTCTGAATGAACGCTGGTTTGCTGCTCTGCAGGTGGAGTGTAAGAAAGCCCAGCCCAAGGAGGTGATGACGCCAACTGGCTCAGCCAGAGGCCGCTCCAGAGTGATGCCCTATGGGATGGACGCGTTCATGCTGGGCATCGGCATGCTGGGTAAGCTCCACAACCACATATATCTTTATGTAATATTATTAATAGTAATGCATTTAACCCTTTAAATTAAAAGATATTTTCACTTCTTCCTGTTCAAAATATTCAATTCTTGTCAGTCATAATGTAGTCCCGTGTTAAAACTGTGTCAACAAACATTGATTCATTAAAATGTGACAGTATTTTTGAGCATGAGAGAGGCATCATGATCATTTGTCTTTTATCTAAACAGACAGCAACTTGCACAATATCACTTTCACCAGTTCCACCTTTAAATTTGGTGCATATCACCAGTTTAACCATGCTACCGTAGAAACGTCCTCTGTGGCTCCTTGCACACAATATTTCTTTACTTCACCCGATGAATGTTAAGATCCAGTTCACTTGGACTAAAATTGGCTTTCTCATTCGGTTGTTATTAATCTCTGAGCTGATTCTTACGTGCTCATCTCCAGTGGATACGACCGTTGTGTATGATGTGAAAATTTAGAGGTCACAGGCTGAAGGGCGATCGAGCTCCAGCACTGGAGTGAAATATGGTTTGAAAGGATCCTCATTGAGAAAAACAAACTGGGAGCTGCTGGGTGTCAACTGTGGTCGTCTGGCTCCCTCTAGTGGGAATTTAACACTGCAGCCCTCTGGAGATGTTCACCCATCAGAAATACAACGAATAGAAGGAAATTAAAATCTGTTTAGATAATATTCACACTTCCTGCAGATGATGAACCCAGAAAGAAAAAAAGAAGAGAGAGATATGTTTGTCATCCATGTTATCAATATCAAATATAAAGAGGATTATGTGACCTGACAGGAAGTGATGACAGGGGGTCTGGATAACTAACACTATTTTTAGCAGGTAAATGTTTGGTTTATCGTGAAAGTACTGATAATGTTTGTAGTTAAGTTAAGATAAGATAATCCTTTATTTGTCCCACAAATGGGGAAATTTGCCTTTTAGCAGCAGCAAAGTGGATAAAGCAACAAAAACCATAAGGACCTATAAAAAAATAAGAATTCATCATATAAACAACAGAAGTGAACAAAATAAGTGAACCCAGTGGACCAACTGGTGTAATAAAGACAGCAGAAGTATTTAACAGTGAATAGAAGAAATAATAGTAGTGATGCTGCACATTAATAGATTAAAAAATATTAAAGTTTATGCAGAAGTGTCATTGTAGTATGAGTATTAAAATTGCACCTGAGTATGTTTATTTATTGTACACCCTCCTATTGTTGGATTTAATAGTAACATGATATACTGTAATGGTAATTTAAAATCTAATACGTGTAGCTGACCCATTTTTATGTGAACAAGTGGATGAGTCAAATCTGTTGAGCTTCTTATAATGAAACTGATGATTATTTTGTATTTTCTACCAGGTTACCCAGGTTTCCAGACTACTACCTACACCAGCCGCAGTTATTCTGGGATTGCTCCTGGTTACACTTATCAGTTCCCAGGTGAGTTCATTAATGTCTCATATTTAATGCACACTCTGTAGCCTGTCTGCTAACAGGGAACGTTTAAAGAATACATTCAGCTGTGAAAAACATATGAACAACAAGCAGAGCACACACTCAATGCCATCTTAAATTGTTTTTTTAATCGCTCCTCTTGTCTGAAGTATCTCCCTACGCCTCAGATCTCCATTAATGTCCATTATTTGTTGTCCTCCAATACTCCCCAGTGTTTATTTGATCTACTTATGTAACGTCGCCCCTCCTTTTCCTCTGCTCCTGCCTTCCTGCCCGTCCTCACAGTAGATGTTTAACTTTCTGTGCTTCCATGTTAGTGTTCTGCTGCAGCCTTTGTTGTCTGAGCTCTCTTTCTCTTGACCTTCTCTGTTTCTAGAGTTTCATCTAGAGAGGACCCCCCTCCTGACATCAACCCACCCCCCTGAGCTGGCAGGTCAGTGACTCCTGGTTCCTTCAAAGGAGCACCATAAAGTCAAATTAAAACAAGCGCAAATGTCAAAAATATTCTTTTACTCTTGGTCGTTCGCTGAACAGTGAACCATTTCACTCAGGTGTCCATGTGATCCAGTGACTCTTCAAATGATCCTCTAAATGTACAATAAACTGTCTGACGCCAGATTTTACCACTAAGTGTGATCTTAAATTTAAATTCCTACAGAAATGATTCATCTATTTGCAAAGCTGCAGAGAAAACTTCCAAGATAACAAGTGGTAGAAATTAAATGAAATTTTTATTGAAGAATTAAATAAGATAAAAAAAAATAAAATAAAACACAAAAATAATTGAATTCTAAATAAAAAAGAAAATTTACTCAAATTAAAAATGTAATAAAATAAAGAAGTTAGCTAATTTGTAAGTTTAATATTACATTAATTTAAGTCAGCAGTGTTTCACTACTTGTTAACAGGTCATCATCACTTATCTTAGCTTCTAACTTATCTCACAAAGCTTTTCCTCATTCAGCCACTTAAGAGTAACTTCTAGCCTTTGGATGTTTTGTGAATTTTCCCAGCAGCCCCTGCAGCTATTTCTATAGTGCCACCTCGTGGCTCTGAGTCGTATTTATCATCCTTGTTTTTATCATAAACATTATTTAAACAGTGGACGTTAGGAGCGTTTTGGGTGTTGAGATGTTTCCCTCTCCACCAGCTGGATTTAAACCGAGTGGCAGATGTTTGCGCAGATGTCAACCGACACCGAGCTGTAGAATGGAACTCATGATCTGATATGAGAGTGATCCACAGTGCAATAATTTGTTGTGTTTGCAACCCTCAGCCATTCCCCTGACTGCATACGGACCAATGGCAGCAGCTGCAGCGGCAGCAGTAGTCAGAGGTAAGAAACCTCTGACAGACCTGTCATCATACCTGTGCAATCAATACTCAAAACATGTGCAATGTCCTGTGCAATTTCATTACCTAATTTCTTTCTTTAACTTATCTATTTATTCATTTACTCAGTCAGGCAATTACTCTGCAATTAGCATAACAAACTGTACACAGTATTGGCTCAGGTGATGCATAGATTTGCCTCATGTAGATGGTGTGTTCAGTGTCCTACTTGGACAAATCAGGGTTCCCTCAGTTCCTTAAAAAGTCATGAAATGTCTTAAGTTAAAATCCGGGAAATTAAGGTCTTAAATTGACTTAAATTTACCGTCAATTTGCTGTAGGTATTAAATTTTCCGATGGTGCCTTTAATGTCAATAGGAAAACACAGTATTCACAGTTTTACTGCAATTTGTCACGTTATTTTGTTCACAAAGTTCACGTCTTTGTTCTTGAAAGTTGTGAAATTAGAGTTATAGAAAAAACTGTTATACTTCAATTTATATAGTTGTTGCAAGTGTTCAAGGGCTGAACTAAAATCATTAAAAAAATATTGGTGATTAATCGGCTATCTGATTTTTTTTTCCTGCTAAATATCGATATCAGCATCGGCCTCAAAAACTCCATATTGGTCAGGCCCTGTAACAAATTGACTATTTCCTACCAAAGAAACTGTTTTGACATTTTTGGGTCTTAAATTATTTTTGTTGAGGTCTTAAAAAGGTCTGAAACAGTATGACATTTGACTTTGAAAATGGTGTAAGAACCCTGCAAATGAAAGAGTATTTTTAGATGTGTGTGTAGCCCTCTAGTGTTGAATCCTGACTCGTCTCCTCCTTCCCGTCCCTCAGGCTCCACTCCTTCACGCACAGCTGGTTTCCTGGGCACCAGCAGCCCCGGACCAATGGCCGACCTGTATGCTGCAGCCAACCAGGACTCAGGAGTCAGCAGCTACATCAGCGCTGCTAGCCCCGCCCCCAGCTCAGGGTTTGGCCACGGTCTAGGGGTAGGTTACACACTGCGCCGACGTGCACGCACACACACATCAACACATGCATGGCTGCACGCATTATTCACAAATCTAAAAGAAAGCGTATCCGCTCCTGCCTGCCTTTCCCCAGGGTCCTCTGATTGCTACTGCGTTCACTAATGGCTACCACTGAGCAGACTCAGGTCACTGACGATGGGAGGGCCTCTCTTCTGCTGATGAGCCAATCAGAACGCTGGCTGCCCTCTGATGGCACAACCTGATTGGCCGGCCACAGGCTCCCACCGGGCTCTCCTGGCTCCCTGTGGCTCCACCCACCGACTGAATATCTTTTTAAAAACCCTGAACTCTGTTTTGCTGTACTAATCTCACTTCACGACATCCCCCGTCTCTCCTCTTTTGTCCTCATGTAGCGTAATATCTAGACACCCCCACACATTACCTCCATCATGTCCTTTTGAAGCTGAGAGAAGAAAACTGCAAAAAGAAAAAGAAAAAAAAAAATCTCTGAGGAAAACGTTTGTCATCTTTGGCAAAGTCGCAGAGGACTATTTGGAGTTTCTTTTTATTACTATTTTATTTCTATGTGATACGTCGTTTCATCATTCGTCAAAGCATCACTGGTGTGAACAGAAAGAAAGAGAGAGATGGGTCTCTGTCTGAAAACCATTTTTAACAAAACGAGAACAAAAGAACAAAAGTCCTTTTTAACTCAAGCGTCACGGAAACATGGAGAAAAAAAACAAAACAAACTAAAATGTATATTTTGGTAGTCTTTAAAAAACAAAACCTTTGTAATATTGTTATTAATATTGACATAATAATGATAATCTGTAAGGTATTTTATTCTGTAATTGGTTTTAAAGCAATGTTTTTATGTCTTCCTGTAAGATACTGTACATAGATGTTGGGATGGGGAGGGCTGGGGGAGGGGGCGGGGTTACTGAACTGGCTCGCATGTTACTGGTTGGTTTGGAAAGGGTTAACAGCTGTTTGATTGGCTGTCATCTACTACTACGTGTGGTCATCTCACTACTTTCATCAGTATGCATCTGGCATATGTATACGTTGTCGGCCAGTCTGAGACGAGTCGCTGCAACTCATCCTTTCAGTTTCTGTCACAAACTCATCACTTCGTTATTGCTTCGCTTCTTGGAAAAGATTTCATGAAAACTACTTCAGACTTAAGAGTCGGACTACAGAAGCATCACAACCTTAAACAGGAGAAAGGAGGGGGTTCGCCAGGTCGGGTTGACCTCTTTTTTTTGAAAATATTATATATATATATATATTTTTGCGCGATTCACTTCTTAATGTTTTCATTGTTTACTTTTTTTTTTTTTTTTTTAAAAACTTTTCACGCGGTGATCCCCACCGTGAAAACAAATGAAGGACGTTCTCAGAGAAGAAGCGACTGTAGAAACCATCACAATCACGTTCTGTCCTCTTATTGGCTGTTGCGTCTGAGTGTGTGTGAGCGATGTGTGTATGTTTGTGCGCATACATCAAGGTGTAATATGGAACTACTTTTGGCAATGGAGGAGCATTTCGATTGCCAGTTTTTTTTGGTACTGAAAAGAAAAAAAAAGATCACCCTGTTCCATCATGGCTGATCTGCTCCTCTCCCCCCCTCGCCTCCCTCCCATTTCATATTTAGGTTTAATAAATTTGTGCTCCTCTGTTTGTATTCAGTCGCTGCTCGTCGTCGTGGTGAGCAGAGGGGGTTTGGACAGGGATCCAGACATGGAACAGGGTCTCGCTCCCAGTCGGCTCTGATACAGGACCTCAGTACTGACAACACTGGCTGGCAGGAAAAGTCAAAAAATAAGTTGGAATAAATTCAACACTTGCAAAAAACAAGCAGGCTGTTTGATGTTCAGCACAGTGGGAAAAAAAAACTCCTGATCGAGCCAGTAGCTCCTCTGTCAGACCGCCTGGGACACGACATAAAACTACTGCTGGACACCAACACTGTAACTTTTTAACTTACAATAAAGCAATAAGTTATTTTTTACCTTACAAATGAAAATAGTACTATTACTGGTAATAGCAGACGGCGTGTGGATAATTCTGCGGCATTAAGACTTATTTTCAGAAAAAAAAAGAAACTATATTTTTCTGTTTTGAGATCTTGTTCCCCTTGTATATTGATTTAATGATGTATTTTGTTGTGTTGATGTAAGGACAAGGGCCAATGCTTTGAGTGGAGCCCCTGTCAGTGAAAGTTGAAGATTTGGGCTGTCCCCTGCCAAGCTTTACAACAATGCTTTTCTTTTTTCCCTTGTTTTATTTTTCTGATAATTTCAATTTTAAAAACCTAATAAATTATTCTAAAGTGTTTCATGGTGAATGGCGTTTTTCTTATTAAACAGATGAATAGCAATGAAAACCTTAAGTGCTTTAGTGTTTTCTTATCCTGTTTTGAATTGAATTAGCTGTTTTGCTTCTTCAGAGTATGTAGTTACTGTTTTTTAGTTTTTCAGATGAAATATTCATTTTAAAAAGGCTTCAACATCACAGGCATCCAACTGCCTGTGATTAAAAAATAAACAAAAATACAAAATAAAGCCCCGCAGTGTCCCTTTTGTGGCTCTATATTATTACACTGGGTTTGCTTCTATATTGACATAAATGTATTTTCAACAGAATCATCTGAATCAACCTAACTGAATCATTCAACATAAAAAAATCATGTTAATCTTTCTTCTTTTCCAACTCAAAGCACAAAGATTCTGCAGCAAAAGTTCAACTAAATGAACTCTGACCTTCACGAGTTAAAGGAAGTTAAGATGTCCAGACCTCACACAATTTATGCAGACAAATAAATAAAAATAATAATAAAAGCTTTTGGAAATGTGCAGAATAAAAGTATTGCTTTTCCTAAAAAAAGGGAAAAAAATAATAATTAAAAAGTGGTAAAAAAAATACACTTGAACCCTTACCTTTAATTTGGAAGCTTATGTTATTAATTTCATTTTGTTTCTATATTGCATTTTGCACTATTCTACATTATATGTCCATTTTCACCATCTGTTTACATTTCCTACATTGTGTTGCAAATGTTGCAGTGATTTCCTTATCTTAAATCCTGAGCGTACGCAACTTCCCAGAGTTCAAACTTCTCTCTGATCGTTGCAGACCTGGAGTAAAACAGAACATATCACACTAAAAACATTCCTCTGTATTTAGTACAGAACTATTTATGCTGCTCTACATTCTGCCTTGACTGAACTATTTGGTCTGAAACGAGTCTAAATCCTTATTTTGTCATTGGAGAGATTTTTTCACAACAAACATTTCAAAGGAGGACAAGTTTAGGCCATAAAGGATCCTTTTTTTTGGAGATCAATACCAAAATTACAGAATGAAAGGTTAAAATGACAGCACACTGAAGATGCAGCCTGATATTTTCAACCATTAAGCACTATGTTGTTCAACAGTGACAGACGATCGTAGAGAATTTCTGAGCCTTGTGTTCAGTAAATGGTGTTCTGTGTTAACGACATTCGTAGACATTACATGGCACCGGACCGCAGACGGATCATTTCCACGTTGAGGTGCCAGTGATGGGAAATAGAGACGGATCCTTCACACTCTGTCTCAGGGCAGAGTCCTGGATGGAGGCCAGCAGGGTTAGTGAGCCTCTGCCACCTCCTGTTCCCTCTCTCCCAACAAACGTTGTTTTTTCCAGCTTTCAAAGAGGACCACGACACATCAGACATCTGAACTTCCTGTTTTAAACGCTTCCTCGTTAACTTCAACTCCTCTGTCCTTGCAGCTTGTTTTCTACTTTTTAATTGTTTCACCGCACTCCTGTCAGGAATTATGGTTCTTCAAGTGCTTAAATCCAAAGAAAAATATTCCATGAGTGGCAGTGTCGAGGAGTTACCACCTCCACTCTGCAGCTATCTTGGTTTGACTATTTTCACCTGCTTTTGTCCTGCGTACCCCGTCAACATCGTGGCCCTGGTCTGCTCTATCATGGTAAGGAAGGCATTTCCTGAATATTTATCATCTCACTGTATGCAGACGCACTGCTGGGTATCATTAACTCATTGAGTGCCAGCTGTTTTATAAAACAGAAAAGTGTCTTGTTCCAGCGTTTTTTGCCCATTTTGAGTCATATTTCTAGACCCACAGAATATTTTGTACTATGACTCTGAAAACACTGAATAGCTCAAATGAAAGAAGACACTCTCTATTTCATCATGAAAAAAATGTTTGTTTTTATCTTGTTCCATTCTTGTTTTATCAGAGGTAGAGTAGAGGACACTTTCACCAAAATCACCACTTTTTGTCCAGATTGTTTGTTTTGCTCTCTAATCTCGATCGTCTCCACTTCCTGTTTTGATCTCTGTGGCGTATACCGTCTCTTTATGCTCTGACTACATCTCCCAGAAGCCCCAAAAATACTCACAGGCTGCTGGAGACTGTGATTGGTCACCCACTGCCGAATAAACACTTTGACATATACAGTAGATACGTCTATGGCACTCAACGAGTTAATGACAACATTTGTTAGAAATATTCCTAATTTGTTCTCTCATCAGGATGTTTACTGACTTCCAGTTACACTTTTCTGTTGTGAAGACACTAATTGGACTTTTGGGACTATTTCTGGAACTGATCCAAAGCTCAGCTGGATCGTTAGCGTCACAGCTTTTAAAGGAAAATCCTAAAATGCACTGACAGCCATTCCCTTTTCTCAGTCTAGGAAAAGTTATGATCGCGGTGACTATGATGGGTCGAGGCGGCTGGGCAGGAACGCTCTCTACATCGCCGTTGCATCCATCATCATCGGGCTTCTCATCATCGCCATCATCTGCATCGTTCATTTTACCAAAGTAAGACACACTCTGTGGGCAGTTTGACAGTATATTCCAACACAGTGAGGGGAAACAGCTTAAATAGACTAAATAAAAGCTTTGTCAGCCAGACACAGGACAGAGCTACTGCAGACATCTGCACAGATTACAGTGATGGTTTATCCACTGTGTGTGTTTCAGCCAGTGATTGTTATATTCAATCAAACATTACAGCTGTGGTCCTTACAGACAAACCTCATGGGGATCTGCACTCCACCAAGTGAACCTCTCTAGCTTCATCATGTTATAAATGGACTAATTTGCTCTGTAAATGCAAATGATAACAGAATAACAGCAAATGATCCTTGAATCTTGAAAATAATGAGCCAAGGTTTAATCATTTCTCAAATATATCAGAAATTATCTGATATAATTTGTCTGATTGTATGAAAACTGTATTATAATTAAAGACACAAGCTTAAGTGTATATGTAAATTTCACTTTTTATGATAGGAATTTGGCAGATTTGACTCTTGTGGGCATCGACCACTACATTTAAGTTGTTTAATGTGCTTCTGTTTGTGTTCCAGGAGGTTTAGTGTTGTGAAAGGGGAAAGAGGGGGAGAGGAGAAATCAGACGGTCGAACAGAAATATTAGGATGATGACGTCTGGATGGGCTCAGCTGGTCGCTTCATAGCGAAGCATCTGCCGAAAAAAAGGACTATTACTCGCCTCGTGTTTACTATGACTATGAAATCTGGTGAATTTGAACTAAAAAGGCAGCTTTCTACAAATGTGTAGAGAATGGAATATGAGAAATGTATTTTCATTGTTGTTTTTAACTAGAATAATGGCAATAAACTGACTATAACTTGATCAGAATATTTACTTTATCCATAAATACTTTTATTTCTGCTGGTACTCTTTTATCTTCACTAGAAACATTTAAAAGTTCCATTGATATTGTGTGCTACAACATTTATATTCATTAATACTATTATAGTGTGTCTGTCATTGGTGACATAAAATCATCTGTAATAACAGAGAATTTAAGATAAGCATTAAGAATTCAGTGCTACTTAGTGAATTAGAATAAAATGTCTACATTATTTCCTGCTGTACATTGTGATTGTATCTATGAATTTGTATGTATAATATAGATTTTTTTTTTTCCTATGATTCCTGTCTTACTGTAAAAGAGCACACAGCCCATTTCATTTCAGTTTACTTGTAAAAAGTGAAACCTGTGGCTTCTTCTGTGGCTCTGAGGGGAGCTTTTGAAAGTCAGACGATAACCTTTAAAGAGGAAATAAGACGTTCTTCCTCTAATAGACACACTCATAAGAAATAAAAGCACACTCTTCTTCAGTTTGATGCAGTCAAAGGTGCTGCTACAGCCACATCTAGTCTGGTATGACTAACGTTAAAGCTATTTTTATTCTCCACTTGTGCAACTGTTAAATGATTTAGTGACATTTTAAAGCATAAAAACTTAAGTTTTGCAAATTTAGGGCTGAGGTTTGACAGATTTGACAGGCATTTACCAAGCAGCACAGGTCTGATAGAGACAATAATTAATTGTAATAGAGGAAATGTAGTATCCAGAGTTGCTGGAGTATTTTTGCTTTTGCTTTTTAATTTCATCCTGTTAATGACAGAATTAAGCTCTTACTGATGAGCTCTTGTCAGTCGACTAAAGCCACGATGTTTCCTGTGTGGACTGACGTGGCATCAGACTGAGCCTAATTTAGCATCAAAGCTATCATATAAAAGTAAACATCATATTACATGTCTTTGAGAGTCTCTAAACCTGTGGCCTGGTAGACCCTCTCTACTTCTTTTCAACCTTGAAATCACATCTTAAACGATGTTTACAGTTGAAATTATTATTGTTTACAGGCAGCTTGGATATATTTGTTCCACACCCAAGTTTACTCAGAAACTTTGAAAGTACAACCTGTCTTGCTGGGAGTTTTTTTGTACTTTGATATGTCACAGTATGTCTCCAGCTAAATATAGAAGAAGCCCCTCCATGCAGCAGGTTTCCCAGCGAGTCACATGGTGAAGCAGAACTGACCCTGTTGTGAGGTAGCATTTAAAAAGTGCCTCCAAAGGTTGGGAGGAATAAATTAAGTGATGATTCAGATGGGTTCTCCTCTCAGTGTTTCCAGTCATGCAACAAACAAATATAAATGTACTGTCTGAGTTTTAATTTGCAGCATGCACCTTTTTTCGTTCAAACCTCCCGAACGCAGGTGTAATACAAAGCTGCTGCTTTCAGCACTCATTCTAATGCACTTGGACATATTTGTTTTGGCAGTAATCTTGTACTTTTACCTCCTATTACTCGAAAGAGAAACACAGTGTGTTTGTAGTGCCACCTCTTTGATGTCACACCAAAGCAAAACTCGAGAGAACAAGATGAAAAATGAAATGAGTGCAGGGATTAGCCAACTTGAAAGCACTTAGGAAGATTATCTTGGGATCAAGGTAGACTTTGTGACGGGAAACTGATTACTGTACTATATAATGAAGCTCCTTTGTATTGAAAAATGCACAAACACAAAATTAATTAAGACAGCTTTCATTACATTTGTCATGCTATATTGCAGATATTCTGATTTCTGGCTCTGTGAGGCAGCTGCAGCCTCTCGTTCCTCACCACAATAATGAATCGTCTTCTCTCCCAGCCGGCATTCACAGCAGCAGCAGCAGCTCACCTGAAGCCGTGCTGTTGTGCTGTGAGCTGCACTTCAGCCAATGCATTTGGAGAGCACTCCATGACTCATGTGAAGTGCTCATAAATAGGCCACTCAGAGCAGCTGCTTCCATTAGCACAAGACAGAGCCTCCATGCGTACATATCCCATGACACATTCCTCCCAGGCAGCAGCAGTTTCATCCAGTACGAATACATGAAAGAGGAGAACTGTGGGAATGATTCAGAGCTGCCATTCAGGTACTCAAAGTTTATTCCAAATACAGACTTAGTTAAATTATTACTGCTGACTTCTTTGGACGCTTGGGGACAATGAAATGAGGAGCTGGAGACACAACGTTGACATAATATCACCTTCTAGAGTTGAAAATGTGTTGGCTAACCCACATCCAGCAGATGTAAGTCCAATATCTACTCTTTCAGCTCCGCTTTGGTCGCCACCATCTCCTGAGATGAATCAAACTGGGTATATATGCAGTGTTAACTGTTAGGTAGAGCGAGTCTCAGTGTTGAGGTTTGGACGAACGATTTAGTTTGGAAGACCAGGTTTTCAATTCTTTATGAAGCATCACATTTTAACTCTTTGAGGGCCATTGACATATTTTGACGTCGAAGTGTTTTTTGGCAGCAGGTCATTGATCGCAGTCTCCTTGCAGCCTGTGAGTAATTTTAGGGCTTCTGGGAGATGTAGTCAGCGCATAAAGAGACGGTATACACCACAGAGATCAAAACAGGAAGTGGAGACGATCGAGATTAGAGATCAAAACAAACAGAATCTGGACAAAAAGTGGTGATTTTGGTGAAAGTGTCCTCTACTCTACCTCTGATAAAACAAGAATGGGAGAGACCACAATCAGTGACCCGCTGCTGAAAAAAGGAAAAACATATACACGTTTAGGGTTCTATTTTAAAGAACATAAATATACGTCCTTGGCACTGAAAGAGATACAACGATATAACTGAAGGCATAACACTTAACTTTTTTCTCCTACTTTAATTTCACAACTTTCAAGAACAAAGAAGTGAACTTTGTGAACAAAATGATGTGCAAAATTGCAAAAGAACATGCCATCTGAAAATTTAATACCTACAGCAAATTTAAGACAAATTAAGACCTCAATTACCTGGATATTAATTTAAGACTTTTTAAGGAACAGCAGGAACCCTGGATATATACCCATTAGAACATAGTTTGGAAAATATAAAGTGCCATCATAGTCAACGGTTCGAGTAGCCTTTCAGTCATTACACAGTGTACAAAGTAAATTCTCACTGCCATACACAACATAAAAAAAATCTATCTAACTTCACCCAGTTGGGATGGTTCTATAATGGAAATATTTCTATCTTAATATAAGAAACAGGTTTCTGCAGCACCAAAAATGTCACCTTAAACTGAGACATAATAGGCCTTTCAGACTTACGAGGCCCCAGGAACAGAGTTCTGTATAGGCACGTCAACATTGAGGATTTCATTTAATGTTATTTGCTGTTGCTATGATGTCAAATGGTGTATTTTAAGGACAGCAGGATTTAAGATTATTAATCTTCACACTCCCCGGTGGAATTTAATGTTTCGAAAGCAACAAAGATGTGATATTTCCAAACAGAGGTCTGCTATATTATTATTATTCTGCAGCTGGCAGCAAAACAAGTGCAAAGAGAAGTTTCCCTCCTACATATTTCTGCTCTATCCTCAGTGATTTTAGCAATCACTCCACAGGTGCATGTTTTAGATTTACAGCTAACAGATGACTGATGCATATATGTTCTGCTGCTACAGGTGTGTCCAGCTTTCCTCTCTGCTTCTAGGAGGATCTGCTGGTGAGAATATGTGTGTCTGCCGTCACATTTTGGGAGAGTTACAGTCTGTCCTGCCAGCTTATTTCTATCAAAGTGAAAAAAAGACTTTGATCTCAAATCCTGGTATTTTTATGTGTGAAAGAGAGCCAGCGTAACAGTTTCACAGCTTCATCTGTCAGTCAGAATTCTGCTGATTTTAGCGCTACAACTTGCCTTTACGTGTGTTTTTTTTCTTATTATTATATTGAATCATGTTGTTTTGTCAATTATATGATTGATGACTTTGACATGGACATTAGTAACGGTATCTTTGCTGCACTGACCCAGAGGGAAGCTGCAGATTCTGGTTTTCTCCTGAAGGCTTTTTGAAGGATTTTTCCTGACTTTTTCAAAGCCATCTCAAACTGTCCTACACCTGCCAGTAATAATATGTTTGGCCTGCAGAGGGGCCTCAAGCTAAATGTTCCATGTTGGCCCTAAGACCTGATCCTGCTTCACAACCATAAACAGTCCTGGGTAAAAACATCAGATCCATCTATGGTGTTGTTGTAATGTTGTAATTATGAAAGGAGAGGAGAAGCTAGACAGAAAAAATACACAATGTATTACAAAACTGTCTGAGGAGGCTGCTTGAACAAAAGCATCTTATTGATGGTTTTCCAGGTTATACAGACACATATATATTACAACAATAATTAACTACAACTTCACAAATTCACTAAAAAATGAAACATCTGTAAGAAATCTCAGCTCCCTGCCTTGTAATTGACACATAAAAACGGCTTATTTTACCTGCTACCTGAAACATCACAAATCCTATTATATATGTAGGGATGACACATTTTTAAAGCTTCCACTGAAACAAATGTATTGTTCATGTTCCTGGCCTTACACAGAGCACATACTGTTAACTCCCCCAGCCCATGAGAGCGCTCATTGTGTCTGACAAAGAAGGATCATAAATCTAAAGCAGAAACTTCAGATTAAAAAAAATCAATCCAGGGTTTTCATGTGCAGCAGACCATGATGTCCTGGTGGAGCAATTTTGTGGGCATATAGTCATTCTACAAATGCTGCAGTCAGGAGCGGCTCTAGACTTTTGACGGGCCTCTAATGAGTTATCACTTCACATGGATCTGGACCAACTTTACGATAAATATTAACTTAAAACAGAGGATTCTTTGTGCAAATTAGTAGCAAAGACTAAAGTGGAACCTACTGGCAGAAACGCCACCTTTAAATAGAAATAGTTTGTCTATTATCCCACCTAATCCTGATGAATACTCCTTCTTTCCTCTGGTTAAGGTTTGATGCATATTTTGTATGGAAAATACTAAATATAATGTAATATGAATGTTCTCACTGGAAAAAGCTGAATCTCACCAGCCTTCATGTAAAAATTTCCGTTTTTGGTCCGGTATATGAACTTAGATCAGCTAGATTTTCTTACACTGACTAAATTAGCATTTGTTGTTGTGACACGTTCTGGCAAATTCAGAAAGTAGCCTGCATCAGCAACTTGTGCTGAAAGCTAAATCCAGCCTGAATTGCATTAATAAGCAACATGACAGTGTGATTAATACAGTATTATTTTTCTTTAAAAACGGACAAACGCAATTTACTGCCGAGCCCAGGGTGACAGGAGGATAAGAAGACTTACTTTATTAATCCTAGAACTTCAAACAGGACCTATGTTCATAATGAATGTAATAAATACATGATGGATGAAAGAAATAAATTCCAAAGTGGTTGAAACATCCATCATGCAGGCCCCTATGATATTACATCTGTTATATGACAAGGGTTATGCTACTTACTTAAACCAACCTCCAAATGTAATTCATTTAATGTAAATCACTGGCTGCTCTGTGGTCTACAAAGATACCGCTCCCAGATTGTGTTTGAACTTTTGCCCTTATCTTTTTCATTAATGTTGTTTATCTTGTTTTCTAAATGCCCGCAGAATGTGATTTTTGTTTACCACAATATCCTAGGAGTGCTTGTTTTGCAGGGGACAGTTAATTAGTTACTTAGCCTGCATAAATTGTCCATTTCGCCCTTCTCTGAGATTATTGTTTTGTCAGTATTTGTTGGCAAAATGGCCCGAAGCAAGTGCTTACATCACTTAATGTGCAGGAGCGGCTCTGTCTGCAATACTAATCGTTTCTCTCCCTGCTTTGTCAGCTGCTTTTCAGGCTTGGGAACATCACTAAGCTGATAAGTGTTACTGACTGAAAACCCTGTCAAGTGTTAGATTGGTGAAATAGAGTATTGTTCGGAGGAGCTAAAGGGCGGGCTCATGTGATGACTTTAAACATAAAATCTGGTTCATGAAAGCAATGAACACCTAAAAAACCTCACACAACATGTCTCCATGTGGGTTTCAGGACTTTCTATCTGGTCACGGGTCACTAGCAAACCCAAAAAAGACGAGATTTTTGGAAACTGTGCCTACGAGCCCTGAATGCACCATTTTCAAGAAAAACAATGTCCTTGATTGAGTCTTAATTTGGTTCCTCTCATCGTAGCAGAGCGTACCTCCCTCTGTTCCCAGTCGTGTGTTGAACAGCTGAAACAATTTGTTTGGTCATACTCTGCACTACGCTGCGAGGTGGAAGTCATTGTTTTGTCTGACAGGCGGCTTTGCTTGTTCTCCGTAACAACCTCCACCACCCTCCCCGACACTCCTGTCTGCAGCAGGCACCCTGTGTAATTACATCCAACCCGCTCTCCTCTCCCTTACGCTTGATATCACCGCTGACATCGGCGAGCACAGCCAATCCTCTCTCTCTCTCTCTCTCTCTTTATCTCCCTCTGCTACTGGAAATCTCTCTCACCAGCAAGTGTGCAGTCCTGCCTCGTCTTCAGCTGTGTGAGGAGTGCAGCGGAGCAGATGGAGAGGGGAAAGAAGAGGATGAGACGGAGGCAGAGATGAGAGATGGGAGAAAGAGCATGGCAGACAGCCGAGGAGGGAACTGTTATAAACAGAGGATGGAGGACGACTCACATCATACTGCAGGACATTTATTCAGAAGACAAATTGCTGGGTGAGTCGGTGAGGTAAGTGAGTAACTAGTATGAATCTAAGACTTTTGCTCTGCACAAAAAATTGGAAAAAAAGTCTTGTTGAAAGGTGTTTCTTTCCTCCCGCAGAACTGGAAGCATCCTCTTAAAATGTGACGCAATTAGACACAGAATTAAGCAGTAACACACAAATGTGATATCTGGTTATGATTGCTGCAACCTCAGACTCTCAGGGGGGAGTTCTGAATTGTTTGTGATGAACAACAATCCTATTAATCCTCCTACTTAAAGTGCAAAAGAACGGTGGCCCCTCTCCACCTGAGGGCTGAAGGCTGCACCAAAGTCAGATCAAACGCTCTGTGACTTTAGCAAATCCACCTGTCACACTCTGTGGGCTGCCAGGTTTCCCATTACAGGTGTGGGTGTATGAAATGTAGAGAGGCAGCGGGAATTAACAGATCGGGCTGATTGATAAAAGGTGATTAGTTGTCAAGGATTCCCAACAGCTCCAGGTAGACCTTGTTTTAATCCACAGAGAGAAATAAACAAACATTAATGATCAACTGAGAGAGATTCAAGTGAGTCAAGTGAATAATTCAGTGATTCACAAGCTTTTTCTCACTCATGTGGCTGCACTCTGACTAAACTTCTGAATTGAGAAACGGGGCCACCGATCTTGGATGTTATTGCATCCTATTGAAACTTAATGCACAATACAGTCTCTCCCTGCACCACTTCATCATCTCAATTGTTTTTTTATAATTCCATGTTAATAACTCATGATGACACACTAATGGTAACAATAAACACAACGATATGACTGGTGTTCAGAGATTAATGTTTGTGCATTGCAATGACTGGTAATTTTTCTTTTAACTCATTGAGTGCCAGCTGTTATATAAAACAGAAAGTGCATTATTCCAGCGTTTTTGCCCATTTTGAGTCATTGTTTTAAGACCCACAGAATATTTTGTACTATGACTCTGAAAACACTGAATAGCTCAAATGAAAGAAGAGACTCTCTATTTCATCATGAAAAAAATGTTTGTTTTTACCTTGTTCCATTCTTGTTTTATCAGAGGTAGAGTAGAGGACACTTTCACCAAAATCACCACTTTTTGTCTGTTTTGCTCTCTAATCTCGATCGTCTCCACTTCCTGCTTTGTTCTCTGTGGCGCATACCGTCTCTTTATGCTCTGATGACAAATCCCAGAAGCCTCAAAATTACTCATAGCCTGGAGTACATCAATGGCACTCAAGCATTGAATTTTAAATGATGCATAAATAAGCTCAAAGCATTAATGAATATGTCTCACTAAAGGGCCACAATGTACATCTACTGTCAAATTTCCTTGATCACTTCCCAGAATAACTTCTGGCCACAAATACAGTAACTCTGCAAGTATCTCATGAATTCAAACAGATGATAGACACTACAGCATAATGTAAATTCACACACAGTGCTATTCTAATGTAAATACACGGATATGGAAATTTATCAAATGGGATAATAATGGGAGCATGTTTTCAATCTAGCTCCAGATATTGTGCATCCACATTAGCATGTTGTCTGTCTGTACTACAGATAATTTGAAGGATGATTAAGAAAGATGAGCAGGTCAGGCACATAGCTGTGAAGAGAGGGATAGTGCACGTGAAACAAAAGCTGTACAGCATCTGATTTGGGTTTATATGGGTGAATCGAGGTGCGCAGTGCAAAGTGCAGTCATACTTTCTGTTTGGAGTTGAAGGTTTGCAGAGCAGCAGCGGTGCAAGTAGAAATGGGCTGGAACTGAGAGGAATTCATTATCATATATTAGAAGTCTAAGGAATTGGTTTGGGGCTGGTGACACTCACAGACACTGGCATTATCGCTTTAAAAGCAGTGCAGTTGTGATAATGGAGAAGGTGGAGAGTCCAGATAAGCATCTTTTAAGTGGAAAGCTCATTCTTGTATAGTCAATCTATCAGATGGGAAGGCCTTCATATGGCTCACAGTTAGAGCCATGTGATGTGAATGATGATGCGAAACACTGCAGCTCTATCTGATGAATGTTATTTACAAATAATGATATGTTAAGCTTGTTCCTATGTCCCACCTCATACTAAGCTTGTGTTCGATTCCTAATTTTTCTATTTGTTCCTCTCTTACAGACGCTGGTAAGCATTTACTGGAATCGTAACCTTTTGATAGTGCAGACTACTGTGAGATCAACACTGAAAATGCCGCAAGGCTCAAAAGTATGGCGGAGTGCTGGTGTGTCACCCTAACAAAGCTAAGAAGAAAAACAGAGCCTTGAGGAGTGAACATTCATTTCTGTGCTGACAGGCGCAGACAGACTTTCCTGCTGTTGTCGAATCTAAATATTCAGCAAAACACAATGTGCATCATGCCAATGAAGGCTCCCCTTCAGGGGGATGTTCACCTCACATCGAAGGCATTTAACCGTATGATGAGAATACAGGGAAAGAAGTCCATCTGTGGATTTGAGTAATAGTAATTTCATGGATTCAAGCAAGTAAGTCTTAAATTAAGACCGTGGTGACGCTCAGCCTCATTCCATAAAAAACAGCTAAGGACATCATGGGACTGACTTAAAATCTAACAACACTGGAGGCTGCAGACCAGTCTTTATGATGGAATCTGGAGACACCATGACAGGTCTGTCCACCGCTGCTTTGGTGGCCATCGCCTGCAACACGTTTGTTGCCATCCTGCTGCTTCTTCTCTGTCTAATCCTCTACCGAGCTTGCAGGATCCCCTCCAGTCCGGAGAGGCTGCCGGTGCTGGCTACGAGCGAAGGAGAAACCCGGCAAGTGAACGAGCACAAGTACCTGTTGACTTCCTGACTGCAGAGGGACGAGTCAAATGTAGCAACGAGCGAGGGCCTCGGTGCACTCCTCTACAGAAGAAAGGACTGAGGGAGCACCAAGAATCAGGCTTGTCCTTCGTAGTATTTTTTCTATTTAGCTGCCCATCTGATGGCAGAAATGCCTCACAATGACAGCAAGGATGAACTGTGGCGGAGTGAGGAGACTATTTTCATGCAGCCGTCACTTGTCAAATCTTGTCGCATGGAGGAATGCCGCTGTGAATGTTTGCCACAGACTCACACAGCCTGAAGAAAAAGGACACAAGGACGGATGCAGGTTACACAAAGAAGAGGGAATGCAGTGTTCAGTACACAAAATGCGGCCGTGTGTTGTTGGAGGTTTCTAAATATATCCTCTCATTTTCTACACTCTCTTTAAAAAAAAAAAAAAGACAAAACCCGTATATTGCCGAGAACAGGGACTTGAGCTTGTGTGGAGTGTGTGTGTCACTGTCACTCCTAAACACCAGCGATCTGTGAGGCATAACGCCTTGCTGAGGGTGTTACATAAGGACTAGAGAGGCTTAGTCGAGATTTGTGTCCTCTTCAATACGACCCTCACGCCGACATCTGCTCGTGGCTGTACGCGATGGCCCACTCACTCTGGACTGAATCACAGGATGCACACATACAAGAGGATCAATCCGACAGATACAAACAGACACAGAGACGTTTCCCCCTACACCTCACCATAGATTATCAATGCTTGAGCATTTATCCTGTATCACTGCTGCTGCAACCTCAGACTCAGCAAGGCATGTTGTAGAGTTAGAAAATACTACGATGTGTATTTTAAAGTTAACAGTAGCTTCCAGGCTTTTGGCTGAGATCAGAGAAACAAAGAGTAAGCGAGGACTTCAGAATATATTGGTCTTTTCTGTTAAAGATAATGTTGTGTGTGTAGAAGACTTCCAACTTGTGGTAGTGCCAAAAAACGCAGTGACAGACAGCATGGCACACTGCAACATCTTCCTCCAAGCTACCACAACCATGGATCTGTTGCAGGGAAACTAAGAGGAAATGGGCTCGAAGCAATACAAACACTGCACCATTTCATGCTGGAATTGGCTACAAACAAAAAGTTTGGTCATTATAATATTTTAAAAGATGATGGAATCAATTAAATACACAACAGGTACTCTACAAAGAAACTATTCAAAAACACCTGTGTCAAGACAGACAGTTGCGGTTGTTCTTGTATTTATAGGTGCTTTCGGTTTAAATTATCAATCAAAGAGTAACATGAATCCATGGTAAAAGACACAGAAACACTAAATTACACTGCTGACAACAACCTCAGTACTATGTTAAAAGGAAACCTTGATAGAAGAAGAAGGAGGAGGTTTTTGGAAGTCATTTTAGTAGAATAACTGACTGAAGTCAATGTCAACAACATCAGAGATAGTGTATACAGAAAAATAATATTCACAACACCTCAGTAGTTGGAAGCAGCTCCTGGTGCTTATTAAATGGTGGATATTGATTGATGCTGCCTTAGACTTACATCAGAAGTCGGAGGTCAGATTTGGGAATGCTGTCACACCTGAGTTGACGGCGTTCCAGTAAACAAAATGAAAAGTTTGTTGTGCTTGCTCTGTTGGAATACAGAAAGCTAATGCAACAATGAGGTCCTCAAACACAATCGATAGACACAAAGAAGACGAGGAGGGAGTGTGTTTGTTCTCCAGTATAATTCTGTGTGGCAAAATGTTTGACTCTACTAAGGGCTGTAACATATAATGCTACATGGCTCTAATCCAGGGTACTCCCATCTTGGATTATGACGATGTGGTCAAATCGGGGTTGGTGAGGTTCTTCCAGCTCTCTGAGTTGGAAATCCGACTTCTGGGGCGTTCCAGTTGAAATTTCCAACTTGGAAATTGCGACTTCCAAGTACAACTTGACGCAGCATTAGTACTAGAGCATAAGGATGGCACACTACTGTAGAACTATTACAGTTGTTGCCCTGAAATTGTGATCTTTATTAATCTACCCACTCTTCCACCCAACCTAAAAAAGAAATCTGACAAACAGCAGAATCTTTTGGACCAAACCTACAGTCTGCTTCCTTTCACCATAACGATGTAACTGATGCAGCCGTATACTCATTACTACCCCATGGCCACAGTCATTTGTTATGCATTGTCTGTAAAAATGAGGTGGTAGATCAGCTCTCCCTGACTAAACTTGTAGAGTAGAAGTAATGAATCACACGTAAGGGAAAGCATGTGTTTACAGGAAAGATGTGAAGGACAAAGGAGCTCTCTGTAGAGCAGAGAGAAAAAGGAAAGGGAGTGTAGCATTTGATTCCAGTTGAGCATCAGAGCACTGGATGGTACTTTACTGAAGGACGGCATCATTAAGACAGAGAGGAACGGAGAAAAAGACAAAATAAAGACGGACGACGCTGTGAGTCAAAGCAAAGTTCTCCCCGTAGATGAGATATTAAAAGGCTTCCAGCTCATCTCTGGATGGGAGCCCAGGACGGCGTGTGCCAGCCAAGATAAGTCGCCTGGATATGGTCCATAAATGCTCAATCTATTACCCTAATTTAACTCCCCATTCGCTCGCAGTAACTCTGCCCTCCACTTTTTAGCTTAATCAACTTGTACAATACATACAGAATGGGTTTAATAAATCCCTACAGATGGTCTGTCAAGTTAATGGAATTCTAACGTTGCCTGTTTAACATGTATCGAATGCTGCAGTAAAAATAAATGCATTATTAATTGAATGTGAATAATTTATTAACAGCTTTAGAAGGACTGGACATGTTTAACATATGGAAATAGTGTTCATGTTGATGCTAGTTACTGGTCCACCTCTGAGCAAACGAGTAAAGAGTTTGTGTAAAGAGAATAAAAGGTTGTACCATGTTGGAGCCACGACGGTTAAACTGTGCTTTGCTCTGGTTCCCTCAGCAGACTGAGGAGCTTTTCCATCTTGGCTACTTCCACCTCTGGACCCTTAGGCTGCTCCTGACCCTTCTTGCCCTACACAAACACACATTGAGAGAGAGAAATTAGAAATGATATTATGCTTACAACGCACGTCGGGAGACCACAACGCCAGCAGGCAGGCAGTTAACCAGAACAGAACACAATCAGACATAAATTGAAACGGATGTAAGGTCAGTAGCAGAGCGGTTGAATTACTCCATTGTATAATAATGTCTCTCCAACATATTGTGAAATGTTCTTTGACGACATGGAGCTATTGCTTAAAGGGCACAACTGCAAAGGGCGAATTCAAAGAGGTCTTCCAGTTTGTGGTGTGTTGTTACTATAAAATACTGCAGAGGGTAGAAGAGCATAGCCACTTACAAGCTGAATAATATGGCTCAACATTTGTCCTGCTCTGCTGCAAGAGACCATTACACTTCTGCTGAAGGATATTTAATGGACCTACTATTAACAAGTCTCATTTTCTATTGTTACTGGCTCCTCAAACTGAACTGGACTTTGATTAAAGAAGCAATCTCACAGTTCAAATAGCTTCACCTGATCTTAAACAGGAGCTAAGTGGCAACATGCATTACAGTTTGTACCACTGTATTAACGCAACTGTTGACATTTATACTGATTTTTGCTTCTTTTAGGACCACATAGGTAATTCATAGTAACACGTTTAGCAGAAAGGCAGCTTACTGATAATAATAAGCTTGATTAGATGTTACTGTTTATACAAATACAGACCTGAGATTCTTAGGATGAACAAAACAAATCAGCAAAGCAGTGTATATATGGGTGTCCTGCTTCTCACCAAGGCGACCAACAAACTGCCTTAAGAATTAAAAAGGAAGCAGTTCAGAGTTTATGATCCAGGCTGCTGGAGGGATGCATCAAGACACTCCCTGTGTCCTAAAATCACAGCAGTCACTGTGACTTTGATAAAGCAGGACAGACACAGGTGTACCTGGGAATATTAATGATGTCTCAGTAAGTCATGCTGCAACAGCAGGACCCTGGAACCACAACCTCTGAATGAAATGCAGCCATCATTAAGTGTTATTAGATACAGTACACTGCTGCTTTTCTGACTAAGATATGATATAATGAAAACATCAGCATGCATACTAAAATATATTCCATTCTCATGTGTGGCCTTGATGGATGACATCATCCGATAATGTAATAAACAAAGGAAATGCACAGTGCAGAAAAATGGCCTCTTGCCTATGGTGCTGTTTCACAATCTAGATTGTTGCTCAACAAATCATGACCGATTATTCTTCTTTACTTTTCTGGGGGAAATCGATATTAAGAAATTAAACAATATATTAATATCATATTAATAATAATAGAAGAAAAAGTATTGCAATATATTGCCATATCAATATTTTTCCCACCCCTAATCACCATGGAGAAGAAAGCGTGCAACATGTAAACATTAATGACGTCCACCTTGTCTCAATGAGCTAGCAGTCTGTAGATGGACTCTTCTTTCTGCATGATGATGTGAGTGGTGGGCTTGATCTAGCTTGATAATTAGCACAGTAGTTTTTTGATTTTGGAGTGAACTGTACATTTAATTCATGTCTGCCTGTGCACCTTTTACCAGAAAGGTAAATAAAACTACACTTGTGATGACTGACAGATGAGAACATCAAATCCTCATTTGAAGCTTGAAAAGTGCATTACTCATATTTTGGGAGCTTGTTTAAAGTTTGAAATGGATACAGTGAGGGGGCTGATCCAGACAGACAGCTGTGCTCCCTCAATGAACGGGCATCAAATCTTGATGCAGCATAATTCCTCTGCCATGATGAATGGCTCAATAAAGCTTGGCTGAATGGGCACAAACCAGCACTTCAAATTAGTACAACTTCAGAAAGTAATCAAAGTCATGAAAATGCATTATCTCTCCAGATGTGTTCTGATCTGTTTTCTAAATTCCCTGTTGGCTGGCAGTAAAATCTATGTATACCTGTGTTGTGAGGCCCAGATTGGCACCTCTGGCTCATTTTCTAGCTCTCCACATGAATACAAATGTAAATGTGATGATGTTATATTGTGGGGCACAATGATGATTAATAGACAATCGCCCAATATTGCATAATGCTGCTTTTATACTGCCACTTGTGATTTGTGGACAGAGAAGAGATGAGCACATTCATGCTGCTCACTGTTGAACTGAACACTGTGTTTAGCCCAAACAGGCATCATTTCATGCTCATGGTCATGAACATTTTGGGTGTATTATGCACTTAATATGCATTATGGGAATTGCGAAACGCTTACTGATCAGATTCAGCTAGAAAGCGACAGCATTAATCTAATCTATGATGACAGACTCTTCATGATACCCACAGGTTTATACAGTTCTGTGTGTGCAGCACATCAGCAGGCATACCTGACACTACCTCATTAGTGACTGTAGGCCTCCCCAGGCTTACAACTGGAAAATAGCTGCTCAGCACATTGGAGAGCCCCCAGGGCGTTTTAGAACATACTATGGAAAGGGTACATCCTGTAGTACATTTATGTTTCCTGACACAGTTCTAATATTTGACCTCTCATTCTGCAAGCGGGCTGGTTTAGTGCCAGTAAATGAGCCAAGAAGTTGGACTGCCTTGTCAGCCTTAGCGAACGTCCTTGAAATAGGCGACACTTGTATTGTCCCTGTTTGGATTTCCAGGCCTTTGTGCAAGTTTTAGTGGGCTGCTGTGCCAATTTTATAAGATGTATTACGGACTATATTTGCTGTGGGTGTTTGTGCCTGATGCTTATTTACCACACTACGTTCCAAAATGCTCTGACCACTGTCAGTGGTGCTGAACTGTGCAATTATTCCCCAATTGTACGCTTTAGGGCTACAGTCTGAGGACGCTAATGAGGTACTACTAGATGTGTGTGTGTGTGTGTGTGTGTGTGTGCGCATGTGTTGTCATGCTGTACCCATCCAAACAGTGTTTGTTTGAGTGGTTTGAATGAGAAGCATTTATGTGTGTTGCACCTGGACCCTGGGCTATACCATGAATAATGCACAAAAATGTGTTATGATTAGAATTTCTTCCAGTTCACATGCACCATGTGACCTGAACAAAGTAGGACTGGAGGGGCTGCAGAGCTGACTCTAAATGCGCCCTGATTAAAGTGTTGTGACTCAGGGTGCCATTTGGTTTCCTCATGTGTTTAGTAAGACCGCTGTGATTACCCCACAGCTCATTAACCACTGTCATGAGAGGCAACAGAGCCTTCAGTGACTCATCATTTGTGAATGGAGTAAAGTGGAATTTTGTTTTACGGTATAGCTACAAAACGCTTTGTATGCATAATTTATTTCAGCTTTCCTTTCTTAAAGATGTTTTCCCCATTATGTCTTGGCATTTATTGCCAGTTTCATGGTATATGAGTGGAAAGAGACAAAGAGAGAGAAAGATCCATGCCCTTACCATGGGTCGTTAATGGCTTTTTAAACCACTGGGATACCGGTAGTCACATTTATTTTCAGTAGTTTCCAACATATGGCAATTTATGTTCTGTTTCTCCCTTTAGTGATCTTTTCTAACAAGCTTATTCAATTACAAAGAACACTCCACTTCTCTGTGTCTAATTGTTAACTGGCCTAAATGAGCAAGGCAGAGACAAATACAGACGATTAGTGATGCTGATAATGAGCTGCTGATAAGGAGGGGTGGGATGGCCTTCATTCCAATGTTATTTGGTGAAATTAGCTCAAGGTCAGGACTCAGATCAGAACAAATCTGATCTGTTTTCATTGATGTGGAAGGAGTGGCAGTCATAAATAATGCACAGGGCCATTTTCAGATCATTTACGGATAAGATGGTATATAAAAGGTGGAAGAACCATATATTTCCAATGTTATCAGCCAAATGAATGGTTATCTAATCGATGGGCTTCAGATGGGCCAACCTTTACTCCCACATAGTGAAAGTGAAACTTAACAACTCAGCTTTGGGTTTAAGCAACAAAACTACTTAGTTGGATTCAGAAAAAAAGACAATGGATTGTGTTAAAATAGCTCACAATAAGTAACTTTAAAAAATAAAAAAATCTGCCACTCTTTATAGTACGACACCATAAGCAGGCCCCCTTTAACTGTTAAGTATGATACTGTCAATGTCAAGTGCAATGTTAACAATGCAGAACACACTTCTCCATAGTGCTGAAAGTGCCAGAAGGTCTGGTAGCAAGTTTGTAATGTGGACAAGCTGCGCTCGTATCTGCTAATAAAGCCTCGGTGGAGCAGCAAGAGGAGAAACATGGAACAGTAACGCAGCTGCTTTTGGAAAGATGGGCTTATTTTCTCACCATACAGGCTTAAAATGGGCACTGCTTTGGAGTAACTCAGCTCAAATGATTGTGATGTGACTGAAACGTCCCTATGTCTTACCTTGGGTTTCTGACGGAGATTAGGGGAGAGTTTGAGGCTGCTGACATAGCCTCGGTCATCGCCCACGATGATGATAGGATGGATGGGATTAAACTCGATGTGAGTCAGCTTGGTCTTCTTTTTGGCCACCACTGGCTGCTGGCAGATGGCCTCATATTTGTTGATGTTGAGGTCAAACACGTGAACCTGAGAGAGATGATCAAAATAATTAATGTATTGGTTATGAATCAGGAGTTTAGCATTACCGCTAACCCTGTCTGAAGGTTTAAATAGGTGTAAATAACTGACCCATTTTATTGACCAACATGTTTAGGCTGGGGTATGACAGTAAACTCTGCCCACAGACTAGTACAGACCTAATCTGTTACAGACCGTGTTTGTGTTGCCTTTTATGTGAGACTGGTGGAGCACAAGCCTCTGCAGGGATGCAGCTTCACCATCTGGTGCAAGGAAGGGTGTTCCCAGTAATTCAGTGAGTGTTTGTCTATGCTGGCAGCCCCAATACTAAATCATAAGCATCATTATTCAGAAGGACCCAGATCACAGATATTCTTCTTTCAGCCTATAAGTGCATTTAGACAATCTGTTGGCAAAAAAATGAGCCCAGCGAAGAGCACTGCCAACCCGGGCTGTGAGGGCTCACACCGCCTATGTGTACCAGCATCACACAAAGCATCGCAGTCATCACTTACAACCAATCAATATTCTACCAGAGTATGACTCTCAGTAACCTCCATCACTGCAGCCTGTTTTTGCTTTTGATATATGAGCACTAATGTGATATTAGTCATGACTGACAGCGCACTGACCACATTTATTACATGTACAACTCCAGAGCAGAAGGTGGCAGTAGTGAGCCAGCAGGGAGTTTTAGAAACTTTACTTCCTGAACTTCAGCACACAGTTCAAAACACGTGCTGACAATGTTCACTGTGGAAGACGGTAAGATAAGTGCTTTACTTAACTTAAAATAAGTTTGACTTCAAAATAAACCACTGCACAGAAATGTCACATAACTTGTTATTGTCTGCTCTATAATTTTAAACAATTAATTTCATCACTGAATGTCTTCGTAGTGTGATCATTAATCATAGCAGCATTAGCAGCTAACCATAGCAGCATTAGTTGCTATGGTTAGCTACTTAGCATTTGCATCACTTGCTAAATGAGCGTATTATATTGTTATATATTATTGAATAATAGTAACGTCAACACATTATGTTGATTCAACATATTGACATTTCATTCAACAAAACTGTTTCTTGCTAAATTAGCATATTATTATTGGGTGGAAATACTTTCTGTAACTTGTTTATGTTCTCCCAACAAATGACTATTGTGAGTGCATGACGAATATGGATTTGGAGACTAATCACCAGAGGATAAAGCTGGACCTCTCATTATTTCATCCAGACACTTTATTTCCTCAACAGTCAGCTCAGATGGAGAGGCAAGCCAAGGACAGAGAGAATGGAGAGAGATTTGTTTGCAGTGCACAACTCAGTGTCATTCTTACACCTCACCTTGCCAGGCAAGTCATTATCCTTATGAACACATGTACATATGCACATGTGCACGTACACACTGACACACACAAAACACGTAGGCCATTGTGTGTCTGACATTTTGCAGTGTGGCAGCAGCAGACCAGGTTTTCATCAACAGAAAATAGCCTTCAAGGGGCACACAGCGAATGCTGAGTCACTCAAGCTCCACCAGACACTTGTCACAGAAAACAACAAATGTACTCTGCTGTCCTGGGAAAGATATGCAGATTAACATCATGCATGATGACCTCACTATGTGAGGATTCTAGCAATTCTTCAAAATGTGACAGCTGAACTTACAGTTAGTTAGTGAATCCATATAATCATGGGCTCACGTCACCAAAAGTCAAGCTTCTTAAAATCAGACCGAAATCACAGTTTGATTTTGAGTTTAACACACTGAGAAAACATAGACTCTGCAAACTGACCTTGATCGACTCCAATTTAATATTCCTGTCCTTCCTGCTTCTTAGAAAGGAGAGGATATTGTGCCTGTAAAACATACGCCAGCTGATGAGCTTTTAATGAGTTTTTTAACAGCTACTGAAAACCGTTTTTGATCCAGTTTCAGAGCATAAATTACAGGATTGAGATTTAATATGCTTTCTAGCAAAGTCATTTTTTTTCTCTGCAGAGGACGTTTACAATTAAACAAACTGCAGGTTTTACTCAGAGTTTAAAAATCAGCTGTATGTATTTCTAGTTATTTATGTTCAAGTTGTATGCAATAAATTTATTTATCGTTCAGATGTTTCTTCCTTACAATATCTTATCTAGACTGCTGATAAGACACAGACTGTTCATGAATGTTTGGTTGTGAAACAATGTGCATCACATAGATACTACAGTGTATTGTGTCTATGGTGACTGAATTCTGGTACTAGGGAGGATGGACACATCATATATCACCATCACATAAGGTGTCTCTCAAATTTCTCAGCTCTCATTTCCTCTTTGTCACTCTCACTCGACTTCACTTGGCACGCTGGACAGGAAATGTGTCAGACACAACACTCTTTTTTATAGCATGGTTCAGACTGGTGCAATGACAAACAGATGGGGACTGCTTGCAGCCATACTAAGAAAATATGTGGAGATAAGCAACACGACATCCAGTGAAATTACTTTTGGCGAGAATCAATAACCACTGGCAGGGCAGGAAGCTGCCTTTGTCACAAGGAGCTGTGTTTGAACAAACTCAATTGCCTGAGGCCATTCTGCATTAATCTGAGGCTTAGCCTATGAATATAGTAGTCCATAAATATATCATGAGGATAATAATGAAGTGATGGCAGGTGGTAGATGAGGCAGCCGTTTGTGATTTCACATGTTCTATCAGGTAAGTGTCAACTCATGTTATCTCAGGTACACAGCTGATGTGTGGTGGTGATAATTAGACAATAGGAGACTGGCTGCGTCACCTGGAGCCATGAAAATATCTCACACGTCATGTTATTACAGCTTTGTACTGTACAATGGACTTTATTTCAAGTATATTCATATTTTAAATACTATATTTAAATTGTACTTTTTGTAAATATATTAAAAGTATACTAACATCACACTTTCACGCTAACACAATAATTATACTATATTACACATTGTAGAAATATGCTAAAATATAGTGAAAGTTATGTGCAATTTCTAAAGTGTACTTATTTGAAATTTATTTTGGCACATATTTTTGATATACTTTAAAATGTGTGCTGATAATTGTCATTGTAACATACACTAAAAGCATATTTTTAGTACACATTAGCAACACTGTAATTAATAAACTTATACTAGTATACAAAATATACTTTAAGTTGTTCCACTTTAGCACATAAAAGTACACTAACTACACTTCAAGTTGAGCTTTTCTGCAATTTAATTACAATTAAAATCTATTTAGTTCAAAATAAGTTGTTCCAAAATAGCTTGCTTCAAGTACACAAAGTATGCTAAATTTTAATCCACTTAGCATATGTATTTTTCACCAGGATCAATTTTAAATGTAACATCAATGATGAGAGATTCTTATTAAATGTAACTATGAATCATGCACTGTGGCTTGTACCACAATATTATGAATCCCAAGACATTTTTTTGCATTTCTAAATGTGTAAAGTCAATCTGTAAGCTAAAAAATGCAAATGTCAAGTTTAGAGACTTACTGTTCCATCTGTTGTGACAGCAGCAAATACAGTGGAGGAGTATGGAGACCAGGCAACGTCACCAACAGCTGCGTTCAGATCAAAGGTGAACATTGGGGAGCTGGAAAAAAACAACAACATACAGACATCCATGGTCAGACAGGACAACTGTACAGTATCACACCATGTGCCTCTGAAATGTAGGATGAAACAGCACATTATTTCTATGGTCCTGGCACATCTGTGCTTTCTTTCAACAAGTTCCCCTCTTTAGACTGTCACCCATGGTAACCAGTTACAATCTGGACACTGATGCCTCATCAGAGCCTGGCAGAGGAAACAGAGACAGAAGGGTCCTGCACACTGTTTCCTCACATTATTAACACCACTGGAAGCAAGATGAAGCAATGAAATATTTTCAGGAAACGAGGCACATGCACGTATTCCTCAAATATCAAGGAAGGAGAGCGTGTACCAGCCGAGACAGAGGATCAACAAAACTTTATATTTCAGTGGGTGGCAGCATGGAAGCAATTTGCACTAGAAGTCTGTAGGTAATTGGTGTTTGATTTACTTCTGCAGAAACTAATTACACATCCAACACCTGAGATGACCTTCTATGCTTATTCTGCAAACTAAGGAGAGCTCAAAAGGCCCTTTTCAGTGGTAGAATATGTCTCCCATCAGCAAGCTCAGAAAAATAAATCAAAATATGTATCAAGATGAATGCATTCAAAAATAGAGCTTCAGCAGCTCAGTGAATGTTAACAGACACAGCCACAGCTGTATTCGCAGTCCAACTGCTGTAACTGAGACTTCTACAACACTCTGGTTATTTATGCATCTTCCTGCAGTGTCCTCACAAATATTCACACATTTGAGAAAGAAAGCTGGCATATTTCTTGTGCAAAACTGACCCTGATAAATTGTGTGAACTTTCGCAAACAAACCAGAATGCATGATCAAGCGTACTTATCACTGTATTATTTTCCAATCTGTCATTGATTTCAAATGCTGCTTTGATAAATAACATGCACCTAGCTGCAGAACATGTCTGAAATTAGGTGCAAAAGGCTGATAAATTTGAACAAAGAATGACATGGCACAAAGGTTTATCTCTTGGCTGAGGTAAATTTATCAAGCTAACCTTCTGTGTGGGTCAGATACTTGAGTTCACTCAGGATGGGTGACAGTTTTACAGGATATATTAGCCTCAGCCATCAAACAAAAGTAGCCGTTTTCAACGTCAAACTTTCACACATTGTGGGGCAAAGTTTGTGAACATTTGCTTGATCCAGTCAGAGCTTCTCCTGGAAACAATATATCTTGTATCTACGGGGTGTTATGGATCATTCTTGAAAACTCTGTCTTTCATAATGGGAGGATGATTACTATCATTATTCAGTCAAGCTGCCTGTGCTGACAAGAAGTGGGAGGCACTGTGGGCTAGCCAGATAAGCAAGGAAAATTATGCTACGAGTATAAGAAGGTAATAAAGACTAATATACTGTAATATTATGGAAGAATTACAGCAATGGTGATTATCTTTTCAATGTGCAATGAATGTGCAAGGACATTTGAACACAGAGCATTAGTAATGTTGCTAAGCATGCAATTGTAAATATAACATAAAATACAATATAAAATAGCAGTTTCCATTCTGTAACTAGCAATCCCAGCATTTTCATTCCCAGGAGAAATAAATGATAATGTTGTGGTACATTTACATGAATAATGCTGAGAGTAAATATAAATTATACTTTAATAAACTGAAATAACAATAATACTGAATTAACAATATATTTCTTTTACATTTCTTCTTGTCCTCATGTAATGTATAATTCCTCTCACTGCTTAACTCTGTCGACTTACAGCGGACATGTGGAGTCATAAGCTCCTTCTTTTCAGCAGACGTTGAAGAGTTTCAGGACCCCAGTACAGTACATGATCCCCCACCAGCTTCCCACCAGCCAGTTAAACCAGCAGTGAGTCACTGTGATGGTGGCCTAGTGTTATGTCTCTACTGACAAATTTAATCTGCATGGACCACAACCTGTTTGCCATGCACATGTTTGTACTTCTCAATATATGAAATGAAAATGAAGCAAAGTGGAACATACACAGGAATGAAAATGACAGATTATGGCGGTGACACAACATAATCTCTTTATCAGATGTCTTACTTGATGGTATGGTCCCAGATCTTGACGGTCCAGTCTGAACTGCAGGAGATGAAAACCTTGGGGTGGAAGTGGTTCCACCTTACAGCATCCACTGCCATGCTGTGGGCATCGTAGGTCTCCAGGAACTGGCTTGAGTAAGTCTTGGAGCACTAAGGAATCAAGGAAAATTCTGCATTTGGACCAAATATGAGGGTATAAACAATTCCCTTTTGACAACTGACCAGTGTTCAGTGACTGAACCAATTCATTATCTGCTACCTTAACCACTGCACTGTAGGACTGTTAAAATGCAGACCACTGAAGAACCACTCATTGTATTATAATTGGAACTACGTGCTTTCACCAGGCTATGAAAGGGTGATACACGGAGAATTTATTGCCTCTCTGCAACACAAGGCAGTGCAACAAAATGCAGATGTGGTTCGTTTTAACAGTACTACATACATGCAGTTTTTTGAATTTGCATGAATTCCCCAGGCAGTTAATATGGCCGCTGCCTTAATATTAAAAACTTTACATCAGGGAGACATTGACCGACAACTTTATTCCTGTATTTTTAAATTCCCATGACACGTCTGTGCCATCAGTTCCATCCAAGCAGTCCCTCCTTCCTCTGACATATTATGAAATATTATTTTAGTTTTTGGGTTAATATCAATGTAGATTCACATTGTGACAGTGTTACATGGACGTCTGTTATTGTGTCATATCGATCGCAGGTCCCTGAATAGAATCAAATCTAACCTGTATGCAAGTCCAAAGTTTGTTTTTCCTGGTTCACATAACATACAGTAGTAATCCAGCAATAAATTAATTAAAGTTTCCTGCTCAGCTTCAAATCAAAGCTGTTGTTGTTGTTTATATAGGATGGCTAGTAAAATGGTGGCATGACTTGTCTTTATAAAGGTCCTCCAGTGCCACAGAAGACACTATGGACAACTTTATTCACAAGCTGAGCAGTAGTCTTCAAACAATAAACACATGACCTTTTGATTTTGTAAAGTCACTGTGTGTCTGGGCGTAGGTAATCTTCCACTGACAGCTGATGGAAAGTTTTGCTGTGACACTCTTGATTGGAAAAAGGCTCTAAGTCTAACACACCCGACAGTCTAAACCTACAGATGTAATCCTTTGTGGTTCGGAGCTGAATTACCCTATAAATGTCCACAGGTTGTGTGCAAGAGACAGAATAGGGTTGATAAAAGCAGCAAAACAGCAGCAGAGTTAGATTGCAGTGATACATTAACTGGACAATCCCGGGTAAAAAACAGCTCGACAGCTTGCAGGGACAGCTGTTGCACTTCTAAGCACTGACAGTTTGATCGTTGTCCTGCAGCGAGGTGAGCGATTCTTTAATTGTCCTCTCCTGGGGTTTGTGAGCCGCTGAACCTCGAGGTGACAGACAGACCATATTTCACAACACATACTGGATGTGTGAGTCTGACCATATGTCCGCGAGGAAGGTTGGGTAAATTAAGTGATTTCACAGGATGTGTCGCTTTACAGGCAGCATACATCTAAGCCACAACCATCATAGGAAGCAGACAAATCAGTCTGCTGCTTCACTACTGACCTACAAAGTCCCCAACACCCAATCAAAAATGCTTCAAAAGCTGATCACAATTGCACAATGAGTCATAATCAGGGATTTCTTTGCATTCCAGATTTTCTAAAGCAAGAATTCAAGGCTGATTCTTGTCTGGTACAAGAAGAAACTGTGAAAATGATAACACAATGACAAGTGAAAAAAAGGCTGGAGTACTCACTTTGTCACTTTTGTCTGTGGAATAATTTTACCTCTGCAATCGAGTCGTAACCGTGCAAAACACTGTCCCTAATCTTTAAAATTGTGTACTTGATATCAAAATGAAGGCTGAGTTCAAAGATGTGGTGAAGGTTGGAGGAATTTATCACCTTACCCCATCACCCAAAGACTGTCTTTATGCACCATGGAGCACCGCATTAAAAAAATAATAATAATCATTATTGTGGAATTTTAAATGTATTCCAATGCAATGGCTCATTTACATGTTTGTGCTTCTGCGTGTGTTACTAGCAGCCAACTCATTTTCCAAAACATTGTATTACGATCATGTGAGACAGACTTCTCTAAAGTACCACGTTTCATTATAATTCAATGATGAGTGCATCAGTCAGTGAACATTTTTCGAATGGAAGGCACAGAAACCGCTCATGCTAATGAGCTACTGTTTTCAGAGCAGCCACTGGGAGACAGTGTGAAGCCCAAAGATAATGCTAATGAGTTTTTGATGAGTTTGCAAAACCTTTTTGTTTTGGATCTATACTGTATGTACTGTAGACAGTGCATTGTGGTCAAAGCAGGCTAAAGAGTGTGACTTTGGAAATATATTTCACATTGAAATAACGTTCTTTTCTTTGGTAAGTCACGGAACATATCATACAATTGGCTATTGGTAAATCCAGCAAACCCAAGTATGGATGGTTGGACAGCAGATCACGTCCAACCACGTGAAATCATGAAAGCCAGCAATGGTGGTGTCGCCTAAGCAGATGTAACGGTCAGGTCAAGCTGCAGAGATGGATATAAAAGCAGCTTAAAGGTACATTAGTTCAGGGTTGTACAACAGTAGGCCCAGTAGATTTATTGCTCTTCGTTGCTCATCTGGATACAAGGTTGCTGGGAGACAGTGCCGGTCAGAGGAGTGGTGAGGGTCAGTTCTGGGACTTAGGGGTCACGGTCGGGAGCCGATTCCCCCCTGAACGCTTTCATAGCCTGTAAGACTCAGTTGAAGTAATCAGCTCAGAACCCTGACATGACAGCCAATTTCCTGTTTGGTCAGCCTCCGAGACAGTAGGAGGGGTGAAAAACACCTAACACCGGCCTATTAATCATTTAACACGAATACTGGGTTCCCATACATAAATACTGAGCATCCCCGTTCAAAGCCAATATATCAATGTCATTTTGTCACCTTTATAATGCAGACAGTGACGACTATGGCTGTGAAATATGGTCAAAATGTTATACCTATAATCTCTTCTTCTGACGACCAGTTAACAAGCACAGATAAGCTAACCTGAGCAAGTTAGCACTGAGCTAAAGACCCAAACATACTCGGTGGAACGGACGGAGTGCCAAAACTCAAATTTGGCGACTGTCACGGTCTCTGCTCCATACTGTTGTCTCACAAAACACTGCTCGGCATCTATTTTTCACATCGACCCACTTTAAATGTGGCTGATTCACAGAAATTTCACAGGAAACGGCTAGCGGCAGAGCGCTCCACCACTACACCGACATCCAGATCCGCTCCGCTCACAGTCTGCTGGAGTCTGTGAACACCTTTATAATGCAGACAATGGAGACTATGACTGTGCAATATGATCAAAATGTCATTCCCTATAACTTCTTCAATACAAGCCGCACCTACGACCAGCTTACACCCACAGAAAAGCTAACGTTAGCATCGGGCTAATACGCGCTACAATAGTAGCTAAGTTAGCAAAGATGACATGTTTCATGAAAATAATAACTCCTCCCGAAGCTAAACAAATAATTACCTGTCCAACGACGAAAGCAGAAACCTCTACATCACTTTTCAGTCCCTTTAGATGTCTCAGTGTCTCCACCGATGATCACTCTGGTTTGTCCTCTTAGCGTTATCCAGAGTTTTGTCTTTCAGTCTTTTCTTCCTCCCTCTTTCTTCTCTTTTCCTGTTTAGCAGGGTGAACCATCAGAAGTAACACTGGAAGTGGTATTTTTGGCTGCATTTTCTCTGACATTGTTCCACACAGAAGGGATTTTCCCGCTGTCTCTGTGTTTCTGCAGACTGGCGTGTTGGATATTTCCGGCAACAGCGGGGAGGAGGGAGGGACATGAGCAGGATGAGACATGATTGGTTCTCCCATCTCGCTCCGAGTGTCAGTTGATTGGTCAGAGTTTTTACCGTCCTTTAGCTGCCACAGAGGTCTGATTCTTTCCCTTCCTTTTCCTGAACACATAATGTACTGATTGCTCTCAGGGTGGAAGGCCCATTTCACCCAGTATCAAAAGAAAAGAATCAAGGATTCCAGCATTAAATATTACAGACTGTCCTCTTTCCTCTAGCTCCTCTGCTAGTGGTCATTCATGTGCACTGGATGGACTGTTGCTCCACTGCACAACTGACATCAAGCACTGCTCTTTATTTGACACTGGCTCAGTTAGGGAGCGATTTTAACAGCACTGTCAAGCACAACAGTGTAGGAGAATACCACCAAATAGCTTTACATTAACTCTGGAGATTCAAAAAAGACACCTATGTTCAACTGACGAAAAAAGAATATTGATTTAATGTATTTTACCTGCCAAAATAGTGCAACATTAATACACGGCTGTATGGAGCACACTGTATGGAATAAGGGCACATTCTGTCTCAGTACAGGATTATTTCAATCGAGTTTCAAGTCTCTACTTAAATTATCTAATAACCATGTACTGTATATCTGTGTCAGAAAATCAGTCTAAAAATGAATATGTAATGCAAACTATTACACTGAATGAGAGCTATATGCATGAATGGTCCTTTCAAGTATATAAATGAAGTGAATAATACAGTACCTTGTTTTTAACTCTCACCAAATTATAGCATCTTTGTTTTTTTAGTATTATCGGTCACACACATACTGTATAGTCATGTATTGAGATGAGTATCTTGATGTCATCATATCACAACTTGGATACTGTTTAAATCAGCCATGTCAACACCATGTTTACAATGTCATTTTAGCAGACACCTATACTATGTCATCTAGCCAAAACTACACAGATACATACCTTGTGTATTTTCCCCTCCTCTGTGCCAACTAGGAAGAGATAGTCGATGTGTTTATGAAAGTCAAATGACGTACCGCAGGCTGTGGACAAGAGGAATCAAGCTCTTAAATTAGACACGCACTATTACAGACGCCGGCCTGATGTACCGGGGTCAAATCTGCAGCACTTTGCATGAGTAATAGTTAAGAAATTGTATTGTAACTGCGTATACTCTAATATACATGCACGAGATGACATTTTGAGCAAAGCAGTCCTTACCGACACCAGGCTGCTGCACACCTTCTGGCCCCTCAGAGACAGCCCCAGTTAGTGACAATCTGATGATGTCCGTAAAGACCAGCTCATTCTGCAAACACACCGTAAATACATGCAAATTATAAACACAATCTACAGAAAACAAAAGCAATAATAATTGAAGTGATATTATTGGTGAGAAATACTGCAACCGTGTCAGAGTTGAGGTCACAGAAATAATAAATAAACATAATGCCTTGGCGAACCTTAACGAGTGTCCAGGACACCACACGACCGTCAGATGAGACAGAATAGAAATTGTGGTTACTGTCCATGTCATCGTTCTGCCAGCGTACCTAAATAAAAAAACACAAATTAATAAATCTACTGAAAACAGAATCAGGGTTCTTGCACCATTTTAAAAGCCACATTTAACATTTTTAAGACCTCAACAAATATAATTTAAGACCCAAAAATGTCAAGACAATTTCTTGGCTAGAAAATAGTCATTTTATTATAAGGCCCAGCCAATATGGAGTTTTTCAGGTCAATGCTGATATGGATGTTGAAAAAAAGAATCTGATAACCGATTAAATATCTGATAATATTTTTTTCATTATTTTTTTTCAGCCCTTTTAACACTTAACATTATACTACTAATACTAATACTGTGTTTTCCTATGCACCATCTGAAAATCTAATACCTACAGCAAATTTACATTAAATTTAAGACCTTAATTACCCCGATTTTAATTTGAGACATTTTAAGACTTTTTAAGGAACTGCGGGAACCCTGAGAATGGTTGTTCATGTGAATTATAAAAAAATATAATTCTTGACAAAGAAAACACAATAAATGTCTTCTTATGTCCCACAATATTCTGTCTTATGTAAGAGAATATTAACTCAGTATTGCTGTACAGACCCTGAACTCCCATCACCTCGGCCTTGTCCCTCCTCTCACCTGCCAGACAGGGTCTGTGTGCTTTCCAGTCTTAGCTGTACTCTTATACACAGGCTCCAGTCCTTCCTGTTTCAAATTGTAGACAGCCACACAGCCATCGTAGAAGCCCACCGCCACGAGGTAGGAATGCTGCTCATGGATATCGAGGCACAGGACGCCAGAATCGGTGGGGAAGATGTACTCCGGGAAGGCACAGTTTTTCAGAGAGTAGTAGACGAGCATGCCACGCCCCTGCCTTCTGAAGTCATCTGGACCACAGATAGAGGAGATAGAACAGAGGAGAGGTCAGTATGCTTTGGAAGAAAGTAACAATCTGTAAAAAAAAATCTGTAAAACTGTAACAGTTTCAGAAATCTTAATATTTTTATCTTGTATACATACATGATCCCATCCCCACAGCAAAAAGGTCCTGGAATGTCTTATTCCTGTTGAAGACAGGTGCATCAATCAGTCATCTGTCCTTTTTTTCTTGTACAATAATAATCAAGGTATATAATCGATAACATCTTTAAAACACTAGATAGTTGGGCTACTGTGACACCACTCCGACTGTCTTTGAGGCTTTCCTGGCCAACCTCAGCAGACAGCTGGCTGACAAGGAAGGATCATCAGCTTGATTAAGATGGAGAGGGCCTTCCAGGTTTTAAAGCTTCTCTGTTAATTCTCTCTCCCCTCCTACGGCCACATCCACCCTGCACTGCCTTCTTCAACACCTCTCATGCACATAAACCCACACATCTTTTTTCATCTGTTGAAATCTACAAACTCCATTGTTGATTTGAGTTGACCTTTTAACTTTCACTGAGCCAGTTTATGATACTAAATAATAGAATAATCCTGAACTTCAGCAGAGTAAATGAGCAAACCTACCAGCAGAGGGCAGTAACAGACAGTCTTTTGGCTTTGTCATATTGAAACTTCCACAAAGGGAGAAGAGTGCCCTCCTGGTCCCTGAACTCATCAGATGCATCCTCAAAGTATTTGAAATCTTAAAGTCCATGAAAGGAGGGAAGGGAGAAGAAAAGAGAAGAGAATCCATTAAACTCAATTATCAATTGGGATTGTGGTTTATTGTGGTGTCATTAAAACATACCTTCTGCTATGTCATCAAAAGTATTCTGGTTGACCATTCGTTCAAAGATCTTGGACACCTTTCTCACTTTAGAGATGTCATCATTCTATGACAAAACAACAACAAAAAATACTGCATAAACACAGTTTGTGCATTATAAATGTGTCTATATTATCATTACTGTGGCCAACATAAAGTATCTCAATGTTATTTTATCACATGTTATACTTTTCACTTTCTAAATGGGTCAAGTCAACAACAAGCTTAATGTAATTTTAGAGGTGACCTATAAAGTTTAATTTTACAATTATCATAGATCAACATAAGTATGATAGCAGAGATTTAATCATGTTAGCTTTGAAGATTACACTATGATTTGACAGCCATTGACAGTGTTTTCCAATGCAGTGTATGTATAATATACATTGCAACAACATTAATATCAGATGTAATTTTACCAAGATGCAAATACTAGGTGCATTAAAGTTAAGTTTAGACAGGAAAGCTGGTGAGCACTGAGAAGTCAATTTACCGGAGTCTCCATTAGCATTGTCTTCTTCTTGCTTCTGTCATTATCTTTCTTTGATGCTGCAGCTTTCTGCTTCTCTTTATTTCTTTCCTGTTTCTGCAGCTCCTCCACATACGCATCGTAGATCTCCCACTGCAAACAGAGTAGAGTTATTACAGTCTGTCCCATGTGAGCACATGCAGTATATCCAGTGATGCTCAGCAGTGTGAAAAGAGGCCTGTCCTAAACATCTATTTTAAACAAGTCATGGACTCCAGTACCTGATTAGCAGTAGCAGTGAAGATGCTGCGTGGAGGAGGTTCAGTCTGGCAGCTTCTTTCCTACAGGAAAGTAAAAATGACTCCACTGAAACTCGTGAGGCACTAAGCTATGAATATTTTATTATACACACATCAATATTATGTTTTTCCTTCCCTCTAATATTTACATTTACAGTTATCACAACTACTATATAAAAGCTGCTTACCCTCAGTGGGTTATTGAGGGTCTGGGAGGCCCTCTCACTGAAGTTGATCTGATTAGTTACTTTTGGCTCCTTCCTGGCAACACTGTCTGGTCTGTCCTCTTCTCCAGCTTCCTCCACCTCCCCTCCATCCTCTGCAGGTGGTGCCTGTGGAAAAACACCAAGGAAAAGTGTTGAACTTAAATTTTACACTTACAAATGTAATACACTGTTCAACTCAAACCAGTACTCTGAGTTTAGTTTAACAAAACATTTTTTTTACTGGGGTTTCTGGTTTCTCCTCATCAGGTTGTGCTTCAGTGTTGACTGCTGCTATCTCTGGACATATATTAGAAATGACAGAGAGGAAAATAAACATATCAATCTTTTTTGTGTACACTCTGGGCATGCAACATTCATGTACATGTTGAAAGTGACACCTTGTGGCAGGAATCATACACTGCATCAGAGAGGAAAACATAAAATGGGTGCAGTTGTTAGATAATCTTATATTAGTCTCAAATATCAAACAAAGAGCAATTGTGACATGTAATTACATATATATGGAATTACATACCACAACACAGAATATTATTGCAGCATGATTCAGTAACTACCTTCAGGAAGACCCTCCTTGGCCTTCAGTCTACGGGCCTCATCAGAGTCTTGATGCAGGAGGCTGCCCTCCAGCACAAAGTGAACAGCCATCTGATCCACTAGACTGGTAGGTTTGTATGAACGTTCCTGGGGATACACAATAAGCAATGATGTGATGAACAGTCAGCAAGGAAACCAGTATTTTTGTTTGTTGTTAAGTACCACGTGGTACCTAACTCAGTATTGCTGGTATTAAGCTAGTTTAAAAAAAACAAAACACAGGAACTCTGGTTGGAAATAGCCATCTTTCAAATGTTACAACTTGAGAAGGAAACAAGAGGCTGCCAGTCTCACAAAATAATATTCAAGATGAGATGAGATGAGATGACTTCACTAATGCCATGACACATCTACAGTGAGTGATGTTAAGCAATAAGGCTGGATATAACTTTGTTACCTTGAAGCTGTAGCGGACAATGTTTTGCGGGGCATGTGGGTTGTTTGCAGTTAGGATTCTTGTGATTTCCTCCTTCAGCTCCTAATGGCATCATTGTAAATGAACACAATAACAGTAGTTGTTACACATGCCTGACTAAATTGGTCAGGTCCTGATTGCAAAAATAATGACCAAAAGATGATAATAAACTATTCTGGTTGGGGAAAAATTGATTAAAAAACACGAGCAGAGTTTTAGCCAGTCCCCTCAACAACTTGAGCAATGAAGATCTCTTACAGCCTCAGTGAGCTCCACTTGATCAGGAGGCTTAGTAAGTGCTTTCCCATGAGACCACTCATCCCATCCATCACCCATATCCACTCCCTCTTCCTCATCCTGCAATGTTGCATAAAACATAGAGTTATGTCTCTTGGTTGAATTAAAAAAATACATCAGTTGCTGTAAATGTAGGACACGTGTTTGTCATAGTAATTTATACTGCAAATGCAGAACTTTCATCAGCACCCACCTTCTTTTTACTTGCAGCTTTAGTTGACTTTGCACCAGGTAAAGTTACCTTGTGAACAATTGAGCCCTGTGTGAAAACAAATGAAAACCAGCTAGCTGTTAACTGGTCAGCTAACTGTAGCTTAATAGAAAATACGTTAAGTAACAGTTTGTCTGTTACGTCGCTGCTTTTACTTTTTGTGTTAAGTTAGCAAAACAAAACTTTGCTATGTCAGCTAGCGTTAGCTTAACTATGGTTGTTGTTGAGGCTAGCTAAATAAACTTACCTTTCTCGTTGATGCTGCGACGTTATTGTTCGGCATTGCAAAGTCTGGTTTAACGATGTGACTAACAGTTGACGTATTTAGCTTTATCGAAATACAGTGGCACAAATAAAACAACATATAATGGTAAACTGTTGTGGTTAACTTAAAGTAACTCTCTCTTCCGTAGCTGCTGTATATAGGTTGCCAAGACAACCAGCCGCGCTGTCAGTCATCAAAGAGGGCAAAGGCCCTAATAAAGTCAAGATAGTTCCCATCACAAAGAGCTCACTGTGGGTTCTATGGAATCCATAGAATGTATTGCACATATTCTTGATTTTTTTTATGTTATCAGCCCATCCATGAGAACATTTTATGCGCACATTAAAGCCTAGACTTTTTTGAAACAGCCTTTTATTCCTTTGAGAGCTGATTGTACTCTTTCGTTGAGTGACAATGTTAGGATACAAAGTTAACGTCGCAGCATGGTGAAGGCGGTGATATTTTCCCAAATATGAACAACTAAGACTTCAATGCGAAAAACACAGAATTATATAAATGTAGATTCCTCCAAATGTTTCCATTAGATATTTTAATCAACGGTCGATACATGAATCCACCCCCCCACGCATGTCAATATGACCTCCTCTGTGATTGGACAGAGCGCTCATGAATATTCTATAAACCCGGAAGTTGGGCGGTACTGCTGTTTTGCTGTCGAGTCACCTCTGCCAGGATGGAGGAAAACGAACTGCTATCATGCTGAAAAACGAAGGACCTCGACAACCGAGCATCACCAAACGGCATAGTTAGACACAAGTCACCATTAATCCTAAATACTGAATCGTTTCCGTTTCACTTTGCCAAAATGATGGAAGAAATCGACCGGTTCCAAGTGCCTCCAGTCAACGGGGAGACCCAGCCTTTGGTAAGAGATGAGAGACAAAAACACATCAAATAATGCCAGTGAATGCAAATGGAAAAGCTTTTTTCATGTCTCGCTTGTGTGTTAGCTGTGTGACATAATCTGCGTGTGAGAGCTAACTGATAGCAAGCTACAGCTTTGGCCCAAGCTGGAGCTTTGGGATGGGTGTAGATTGATTCTCCATAGATGAAAGGATAACGGCTAGCATCTTTCCCCCCTCTCTCCATGCAAAGATCACACACATAACGAATAAATACAATTAACCACTTGATTGTATCCTGCGTATTTGACCAAAGTCGTGATTTTCTTTTAATACACGTCATAGCCTATACGCTTGTTTACATCAATAGTTGACATATCGCTGTGTTTTTACTTATGTCGTCATTTGGTGACGTGTTATTTGGGTCGGGATGGCTGCAGGAGCTGTGGGCCCAAATGATCGGGTGCACAGAATCTGCTGCAGACTGCAACTTTGAGGATGGTCAGCCTGAGCAGGCCCATAGGAAGAGGATAGTCCCTCTTTCTCCATCATTTATTCCAGCACATATACAGATATATTAGTACAGATTTACTCCTACAGTGGCCAGTGATGTTATTCATGTTTTCTGTGCTTCCTTCCCCATCTCACTATAACTGTAGTATATATTTCTGTGTTTGGATGTCAGTGTAATAAAGGCCCAAGCTGCACGCTGGACAAGCTCTGAAATGATAAGTCATGGCCACCATTAAAACCACTGCTCTTATTTCCTACAATTCATTTTGAGTCAAGCTTTTTTTTCGGCAGCACAGCTTGTTATTATAAGCTTAAGATACCTGCCTTTTTCTCCATACTTCACACAAAGCACTGTTTCTTTTTTATTTTTAAAGGCGAAAGCAGAGCTCCAAATTCCACTGTTCATTATTGTACCCAGCCGTTTAACCCTGAGGCTAAACTCCTGCAGAAATCACAGAAGAACACATTTTCCCTGGTACAGAAAGCCTCTTTTTTATGCAGCAGCTATTGCCCCACCTTATGAAGATTTGATCAATCTGCTCTCATGTTTCACCCACTGAGATTTCTGTGGAATTGAATTCAATACCAGAGAAACTTAGATTGCGGTGGCAGTGTGTCTGTAGTTGACTTGTGTCCTTAAAACTCTGGAAATCATGTAGTTTATTCCTCATCACCTTTTGTAATCATCATGCTAGTCAAACAACCTGCTGCCATTTGCAGTCCCAGCCTCTGAAACAGACCCTCACTTTACATTTAAACCATGTCTGATTGTGTCACACATGGCCGTGCATTTTGATGCTAATAACTTCATTGTGATTCCTAAATCGCATGAATACACTCGGCAACTGCTTCCTTGTTGAGAATGGATTTCACACAAATAAACAGCTTTTTTATTTATAGTAGAATGGAGTTGAAGCGTTGCTGGGCATTTGTGGTGATCACATACAGGTGGATCCTTCAGGTGCTCTGTGCTTATTCCATCATTGGATGGAAACGGTATTAAAAAATAATTTGAGCCATGCTGCAGGGCTTTTCATTTAAAATGACCCTGACGAAAACCCATGCTGGCCACGATGTGTTGGTCATTTTAAACACATTGCCATTTAAATAAGAGCATTTCGATTTCACACAGTGGATTTTTATTTATGTTTGAGAACATTCGTCATGCATGCAATCACATATATAGAATCCGCTTAATTATTAGAAATCTATAGTTAAATTATTCTTAATCCACCCTTAATTGAACAGGACATATCTATTGACTAGCATTTTACTGGCCTATCATTGAACACAAGGACACTAGAGAATGATTACAGTAGGCTCAGTCTAATTATGACACATACAGCACAGTTATTGTCATAAGGGTAACATGCAGCTGTTAATGGTCACCTGATGTGTCAGTCTGCACTGCTATTGGCCAGTAGGAGGCTGTGATGTATAATCCTACCGATGGCCTGGCGCATGTGCAGCGTCAGCAGCAGCAACTTTGTGGCTCTTCATCATCAGAGGCAGGATGATGAAACTGATACACTAAGAGCTTATTTCATCTCATACACATGTTATGGTGTGTGAGTGTGTGACCATGAGTGAGTGCAGGTGTATGTGGGTGCATGTTGGAGGTCAGGGTCACTGAAACTGTTTGACTTTTAATACATCAACATCAGTGTCACCTCAGGTGTCACAGGCCAGCTTGTTATCATTTGTTAGGGACTCTCAGCTCCCACATGTAGCTTTACAGGGATGTGTAGCGCTGAACACATTTATTAGACCACCTGTCCTGTTTGTCTCAAAGAGCCTCCAGCATCATCTCCTTCACTTTAACTGGACTCTTTCTTCCTCAGTGAGTTCCCTACTCATCACCATTTTGAACAGAAGTGAGGAATTTAAACTGAAATCACCTTTTTAGACCCAAATTTGAGCCAGAACACTGGAATTAACTGAGAAGTCACTGTAATGCACATCTAATATGCATCTGTGACTGTATTGTCTGTATATTATATATTATATATATATATATCATTATATTGTCATATATGTTACATATTCATTATCCATCCATTTTCTACTGCTTATCCTCATAGGGTCGCGGGGGGGCTGGAGCCTATCCCAGCTGTCTTAGGGTGGAAGGCAGGGTACACCCTGGACAAGTCTCCAGTTCATCACAGGACACACAGAGACAGACAACCACTCACACTCACATTCACACCTACGGTCAATTTAAATTAACCAATTAACCTAATCCCCATGCATGTTTTTGGATGGTGGGAGGAAGCCGGAGTACCCAGAGAGAACCCACACAGACACAAGGAGAACATGCAAACTCCACACAGAAAGGCCCCGGGCCAGGATTCAAACCCAGTACCTTCTTGCTGTGAGGCGACAGTGCTAACCACTACACCACCACCACAAATACATACTACCTCTCCGTGCAATAACAGAAAACGTGCGATATTTAATTTAATTTAATTTTTGCAATGTGCAAGAACCCTATTTGTAGCAATAACTGTCTTATGTCTTATTTCATTTTCTTTAAGTTTAAGTAAGAACTCATTTTTCTGTTCAGGAAAGACAGGAAAAATAATAATGAGTTAGATATTTTTTCTGCTTTTATTTTTGTAAAACAGTTGATTTGATCCTGGATGACAACAATAGCATTAAATATTTCATTTTGATTAAAGAGCTTGCACATACGGGTAGATTAACGATTACAGAAATATAAAAATATTTTTGGAAGTCAGCAGTACTGTTTGATTTGAGGCAGTGGAGGTAAAAATTTACACTGGGTGGTGAAATTTAAATTCAAATTAAAAAAAACTTTATTTGTCCCAGGGAGGAAATTAAAGGCACACAGAGCAGCAGTAAACAAATTGCATATAAATATTACAAAACTGAAAATTCTAAGACAAGGGAAAAAACAACAACAAAATTACTACCAAAATATATATTTATGGAATAATAAATCTGTGAAGCTCTGCATGTTTTAATGTCTCTCTTGAGCAAAGTGGTGCCTGTTTGGCAGCATTTCTAAACTTTAGACTGACACGCACGCTATTGTGTTTTAAAATTAGTTTTAGCCTGTTTATTGTGGGCTACCGGCACTATGGAGGCGTCTTATATTGAAGAAGTGGCAGGGAATTCTGTCACAAACAGCTTAATACTGAATCCCTTTCATTACTCACTGCCAGTTCTGCTGAGACATTTCAAAGGGGTTTACTTGACAGACGATGTGACCCTACCTCATCACAGTATTTGCCTGTGCTTGAAGGGACGTGTGGAAAAACGAGAAAGAAGAAGAGATGCTGTGGGTAAGCCTCCATGATCCAAGGGAAGGACCTGTCACAGAAAAGACGGAGCTTGTTTTACGCCGGGATCGCCTCGTCTGACTGCTTCTTGCTACGCTAGTCTCTGTTGCAGCTCTCATTAATTATTCCAGCTAAATGAACAATGCACTGACGATTTATGTAGCTGATTGCAGTTTAAAAACGAACAAAACAAGCCCCATTCTGTAGAGAAGTGTGGAAATGTAAGGAAGTTACTTTTCTTTCAAAATAAAATGGATTGATATTAGTCAAATTTAATTTTGTTCATGCATCAACTATACATTATGTGTTGCTGTTTGCTGTTCGACCAGATTTTGTTGTCTGCAGCTTGTTTTTAAATGTGTTACATGAAAATTGATGTGCAAAATAAGCTTCTCACTGCCCCTGCTAAATACTCATGAATTTTTTATCAGGCCCTGTGAGATTGGATAAGCACTCTTGGTCTCATGGAATTGGCCTAAATTTGTAAAGTGTAATCTCCCTGCAGTCTTTATTGGCCCTTTTATGAGTTGAATTTAGATTTTATTTTGTTTTATTCGTAGCATACTGTATAAAACAGTGATGATGTTTTCTAACTTTAATTTTCCAGATATTTAAGCGCTTGGAGGATTGTTTAAATATAGCAGCCATTTCTCCGGAGAGAATACAGAGTTACTGAGAGCCAAATGCCTGGTAGCCTTCACCCATGTGGCCTGTGGAGACCCTCTCAGAGAGCAACAAGGGGAGGCCTGTAGGATCAACATAATGTGGAGCTCTGTCAGCAGAGCAGGCCAAGAGCAGCCCAGCTCCCTGCTCTCAATCTGGGAACACCGTGGCTCCAACAGCAACCCCCTCTGTTCTCCCACGGCCTCCTCCCCATGCCGTCACCGCTCACACATAAAAGAGACGACACAGGCTGAACACTCGAGGCTATTGATGCAGCAGAGCAGGCAGCCACAGTAGCACATAGGCTCGGGAAATCTCGTCAGGGTATTGGACACGAGCAGGTTCTTGAAAAAAGAGCTGATTTTTCCAGCCTGTGCTGGCCTGGTGATAAATATTGGTCCTGAGTTGATTGTGCCCTCAGGATTTTGTTCAATTTCAGCTGCCAAGTGGATGTATTGCACAAGTTAATTTGAATTGAATGACTAGAAAACAGCTTGAGTCCAAGTTTAATCTCTGTCAGCTACTGCATTAGCAAACAGTGCAGTCTATGAAGAGACAGGGACCTATTAGACACTATATACCTGATTTTACTGCTATTTTGCACGTAATTTTGTTCACAAAGTTCACTTCTTTGTTGAAAGTTGTGAAATTAAAGTTAAGTGTTATGCCTTTAATTTATATCGTTGTTGCAAGTGTTAAAGGGCTGAAAAAAATCATAAAAAAATATTATCAGAGATTAATCTGATCTGATATGATGTTGTATCAAAGCTAACATGATCTGTTTATTTTTATTTTATTTTATTTTTTTTAATAGGACCCAGAGGCATCCTCCACCTCAGAGGCAGACCCGGACACCAAGGGAGAGACTGTGGCCATGAACTACAAGCCGTCGCCACTGCAAGTCCAAATAGGTAGCACATCCAACACGCTGCAAATCAGTACATCAGTGACTTCCCACTTTAACAGGAAGCATAGCAAAGACTGGATAGCATTTAAGAAATTCACCACAGCATGCAAATTTGTGTTACGGCACCACGAAAGGTCAAAAATAAGCACAAGTGTTCTGTTCATCATCTGTTCATATCCAGTACAATCTTCACAAGGAGTATTGTATGTCGGTGAAATTATACTCCTCTGCAATGCAATTTACTGCAGCTGTGGGAACGTTTGTGAGCCACCTCTGCTGCTGCGCCACCTCAACACTGTGAAAGCCTCTTTTTTATTCAGCCCTGAAGGCTCTGTCCAAAGAAATAACTCATTTCCCTGTAACTCCCCAGTCAGTTTCTCCAAAATGTTCATTTAAAATAGGTTTTCTATACAGCAGAGAGGTTTACTAACGAACAAAAATCATACAAAACTGCTGATGGTTACAAAGTTGAGAGGTGTTGATGTGCTTACTGATGGCCTCACATCCTGTGGTTACCCAGAGAAACAGAGGGACCTTGCCAGGAAGGGATCGGTGAAGAATGGCACCGTGGGAAGTCCTGTCAATCAACAGCCCAAGAAGAACGCCAGGACAAGGTAACAACTGTTGTTCCTGTTATGTTCATCCTAATGTTACACTTTGCCTCGTTGAGCATCTCAAGCATTCGCCTTCACACCTCCTTAATGTCACAACCAGAGCTTCTCTAGAAAAGTGGATGTATTTTGGTGGGTGTGAATGTGATAAAAGAGTCAGAGCATAAACCCAAGTACAGCCGACAACACTGACAACTGGCTCATCGTCTAATCCCTCTCTCTGGGGGATTAGTGGAAATATAAGAAAGGCTACCGACTGGTCTGCAGTCTGAAGGAGAGAGATTAGCCCCAATTTTAACAAGAGTGTCGTCCTCTGTCTTGCATGATTTTTGTGGGTTTGGGTAAGGATCCATTGTACTGCTTGGTAGGTAAAGACTTCAGTGTTCAAGTCTTGTGTCCTGTTTCATCTTCAGGTTGGTGGTGCCAAACAAAGGCTACTCCTCTTTAGACCAGAGCCCTGATGAGAAGCCCCTGGTAGCGCTGGACACTGACAGGTATGCACTTTATTCAGTTTAACGCTAAAATACAGCAGAAGAACACACTGTTGAGGGAGACTCCTGTGTCATGATGTTACATGAATCCATAGAGCAACTTAACAGAAGGGGTCCTAAAAAGGGACAAAGCCGCTCCCGGGGTGCAGGATTAGAGGACAAGGGTAAGGATTTGGACGGGGAAAAGCAGCTCAGAGGGAGTGCGAGCATCCACTCTGTACCAGCACCCTGTTCACCCTCTGTAGGGAAACATGTGAACGCCAACAAGGCTTACAGCATGTATTACCTCATATACGCACCCTCTGACAAGCTGTCTGACTCACAGCCGCCCTGGACGCCCGTTTATTGTTTATTGTCCACATTTTAGATTCTCGTGCAGAGACTTTGCTCAGTGTCGCTCTGTTCTGTGGGCATGAAACCAGATGAGTCATTCGGAGGAAAAAAAAGCCTGTTAGCTGCACTGTTTCTGCTCCTTCAGTCACATTTTACATGAACTCTTCATTTTATAAAACACAAAGTGTCTTGTTCCAGCATTTTTACCCATTTTGAATCATATTTCAAGACCCACAGAATATTTTGTACTATGTCTCTGAAAACACTGAATAGTTCAAATGAAAGAAGAGACTCTCTATTTCATCATGAAAAAAATGTTTGTTTTTACCTTGTTCCATTCTTGTTTTATCAGAGGTAGAGTAGAGGACACTTTCACCAAAATCACCACTTTTTGTCCAGAATCCTCCATGGTGTATACTGTCTCTTTATGCTCCGACTACATCTCCCAGAAGCCCCAAAATTACTCACAGACTGCAGAGGACTGCACTTCTTTCCATATGAAGAGTGCAGCTAGTTTTTAAAGGGGATGTATCAAGCTAATTTTCAGCTTCTTACTCGTATCTCTGGTTTCTCTTTGAACATATTTACATGTTTAATGTTCAAAAAAATACATAATATGGCATACTAAGGAGGTTTTTCATGCATAAGAAAAATAGTATAAACTACGTTGATTATGTCTTATGTATTATGTCTTAAGGTCTTAAATTGTCTTAAATTTACCGTAAATTTTCCGGCATTAATTTTTTAGATGGTGCGTTTAATGCTAATAGGAAAACACATGATTTAGAGATTTACTGCAAATTTGCATCTTATTTTGTTCACAAACTTCTCACTCCTTTGTTCTTGAAAGTTGTGAAATTAAAGTTGTGAAAGTTGAGCGGTATGCCTTCATAACACTTAAAAAAGTCATAAAAAATTATTATCAGAGAGTCATCGGTTATTGGATGTTTTTTCCCGCTAAATATTGATATCGACCCCCAACATAAATGAACTATTTTGTACCAAAGAAATTGTTATGACATTTTTGGGTCTTAAATTATATTTGTGGTGTAAAAGTGTTAAATCTTGACTTTTAAAATGATTCAAGAACGCTGTAATGGTCAGGACATCTCAACCTCTACTGCTTCAGTTTCATGCGTTCTTTAAAGATTCTCTGGAGTCTCTCATCAGTGTTTATTTCTGGACTTTAATCATTCAGGTGATTTCTCCATCTATCTCTGTTTTTTGGACCCTCTGTGTCTAACTGCCGACTCTCTTGTCTTTCAGTGACGATGACTTTGACATGTCCAGATACTCCTCATCAGGATACTCCTCAGCCGAGGTGAGATGTCTGAGGGACCAGGTATATATGCACACATTATACTGTTTCACAGCGTTTGGTGAATCCACAAACATCCCCACCTGATCACCCAAGTCCATTGTCACTACCCATTGGAAACATGTTTACAGTGGCTCCTCCAAGGATTCACAGTCATCCCGTCATGGTTTGTTCCTAATTCTCATCCAAATTCCTGTTCATTTCTTCCTCGTAGAGTTACAGTATTTAGTTTTTTCTTCACTTATTCAGGGTTCCCGTGGTTCCTTAAAAAGTCTTAAAATGTTTAAAATTAAAATCCGGGTAATTAAGGTCTTAAATTGTCTTATTGTCTCACCGTAAATTTGCTGTAGGTAGTAATTTTCAGATGGTGCGTTTAATGTCGATCGGAAAACAGAGATTTCAGAGATTTACTGCAATTTTGCACATTATTTTGTTCACAAAGTTCACTTGAAAGTTGTGAAATTAAAGGAGTAGAAACAAGTTAAAGGGATAGTTCAGAATTTTGGACATAGGGCCTCATTTCAAACATTCTACCAACACAAACATTTACATCGATAGTCTGGCGTTATAACTGATTTGCCTCAGGTGCCCTGTGAGTGGGTTTAATGGCAGGCTAAACTAGAACCATTGACTTGCGCTAGCCTAGCACCAGTGAACTCTGCAACTAGAAGGACTGAATGAAATTTTGCGAAAACTGTCTCAACACGTCTCCAACACTCTGACTCACTTGTTAATGAGGCCCTACGTCCAAAATTCTTTGTGTTATGCCTTCAATTTATGTCGTTGTTGCAAGTGTTCAAGGGCTGAAAAAAAATCATTAAAATTTTTTTCGGAGGCTAATCGTTTGACTGGAGCGACTGTTTTCTACCAAAGAAATTATGACATTTTTAGGTCTTAAATTATATTTGTTGAGTTCTTAAAAATGTCTTAAATTTGACTTTTAAAATGCTGCAAGAACCCCGTTACCACTGATTTGCCTGCAACACTGACAAATTCATGTGTTTGAACGTTTATAATGAGAATTTTAGAATCAACACAGGGACTAATTTAACTAACAAGGATTTATCAGGATTGCCTTGAAGCCCTGCTGACACTGTCTCCTCTCCTTCACCTCTGCAGCAGATCAACCAGGACCTGAACATCCAGCTCCTGAAGGATGGGTACCGGCTCGATGAGATCCCAGATGACGAAGACCTGGATCTGATCCCCCCGAAAGCGGTTAATCCCACCTGCATGTGCTGCCAGGCCGCTCCCTCCACAGCCTGTCAAATCCAGTAGCACCACCCCCCACAAAAATAAACCCGTCCTGCCTGCCACCTGCACTGAGTCCAACTACTGACCAGAATGGCAGCAATGAGGAAAAACTATCGGCTGGCAAAGGCACAAAGGGAAAAATTAGGGTTTCTAAATGCTAAATTAAGAAATGGTGATTGGCCAGGTCTTGAGTCAATATGTACAGTATGGGTGCAGGTTCCTCCTATGGCAGGATCTGTGCTTCAAGCTCGACTGATGGCAGAAACATTACCTCTGAGGAAAACACGTTACCTTTGCTTCTTCTTCGTTTCATTTCCGTCTCACGCTTGTGGATATTTTGGATTTCGAGGAGCACAAATTGTGCAGAAATCAAGAAACAAAAACCTGAAGTGTGACATCACTGCGTCAGTGACGGCGTCAGATTCAACGGGCATGACAAGATTGGAAGATTTAGTGGCCATTGTTTGTTTTTATTATTTTTTTCTTTTAGCCAGTCTGCTTTGTCTTCCTGTGTATATAGGTGTCAAACATGAGAACGACATGTGTGTTTAAATATGTTGAAGGCAGCAGTGCTAAACCATCAAGCCGCTGAGGAAACGCTAACTCCACGGGAGTTTTCTTTTTCAACACATGTCCGTTACACCTACGTCGTGCTGCTTAATTGTTTCATATTCAGTCAGAAGACGTTGAAAACAAATAGCTTTGCATGTTGCCTGTTAACACTGTGTCCTGATGAGCAGCTCGTGCAGAAGATTTACCAGTTTTTTAACCTCTAAACATCCCTGTGCCGACGAGACATCATGTGAGGCGTGCTTTTAAAAACAGACGATATAGAGAAACACATCATGTTTTAGAGGAGTGTAAAGGCAGTCACCACCAGCGAATGTGGTTACAAAATAATAATGATATTATATATGATAACAGCAGTAATAGGAGGCTTAGAATATGTGCAGATACATAGAGGCTTTACCTGTTATTATTTCTGAAGAATGTCTGTAAAGTGATTCCATATTGCCTGGATGGACACAAAATGCTCTTTTCTTTTCAGAAAAGACACACATTTTAAGTCTGGTTGTACATCTGCACATATTCCCCTTGACTTTTATTTAATCTGATTTGATTTCATATTGGATTGTATATGTAGCACCGCACACAGCTGTGCATTGTCGATGCTTTATGGATGTTTCCCGTGATGTTGAAAAGGAAGTAGTCCTAGCCGTTAGGAAGTGCATACCGTTTATTTACGTCACGCTAAAGACATTAAGTCTAAAGACTCCACAGTCATCAGCTGTTTTCTAATCGATGATAAAAGTCACCTGCATGTGATTCTGGAAGATCAGGATGGGTTCCCCAAAAACTTTGAAAACCATTCCCTATTTAACGTAACTTCAACCTAGATAAGCTCTTATATCTGGTAATGTAACTGCAGTTCTGAGTATGTGTGCACTTTACGCTGTGGTGTGTGAGTTATTCTCTCATGGTCTCATTCAGGATATTCTGCTGAGTCATCCTCTGAGGTGTCTGAAATCAGCATGTGAAACTCCCTCTGAAACACTGTGTGAGTGCGTCTACTCCGAACTATTTGATCTTGACTTTGCTGTGCAGTGTTTTTCAGAAACATTGCATTAATAGTTTTAGGTTTTTATCAAATGACGGCAGCAGGAGTCGTTTTATTAACTCCAAATTACTGCGTCCCGTAGAGTTTTTTTTGTGCCAGATCAGCATACATGTGAGCATAGCACCGTATGTGGAGAGTTACAAAAATCAGCAAGCTTTTCAAAATATATTTCATTTGCAAATAAGGTGCCATGTGTGATGACAGTACAATTAATTGCGTTAAGTAAAAAAACGATACCTGTAACAGTGAGGAACTGTGAGTGGATTGACACACAGGTCACTAATCTCTGAAATAATGCATTGTAACAGAAGCTATTTATTTGCAGATGTGTGTGTTATTAATTTATTTTTAAGTATGGGAAAGATGCTTTTTACTTTGTTTGTCAGGTGCTCAGTATGATGATTGTGAACTGGTTCCATTTAGATTTTAACAGTGTCAAAGTTCTGTGTATAGTGCAACATATAAAAAAGAAATAAATATTAGATATCTGAAGTGTGACAGTGCCCTGTGTTTCTGTCAGCTTTTTAGTTTCTTTTTGTGTGATTGTGATGGTGGAGAGATGGATGAGTAGTGAGTGTGAGGGCTGGGGGGTTGGGTGTTTGTGATTAGCTTTGAGTTGATCCGTTTGGAGCAGATGGTGAATGGTGGCTTACCTACAGAAGACGCCAGTTTATGTCCTCGCTGCCAGGAGAAGCACTGAAACAGAGGAAGACACAGTGAGGAGGCTCATGAGACAGGTGAGGAACATTTCTACAAAGTAGGAGATATCATGTTATAGGTAGACTATATTATTATTATTATTAACATTGATTGAGACGTCAGCAGCAGAGCGCCGGCAGGACGTGACATCATGTTGCAGAGAGGCCTGAGTGTCGCCGCCATGCTGCTGATGCTGCTGATGCTGTTTGGCGTCCAGCGTGTGCGAGGCTCTGCTCTTCCTGCCGTTTCCTCCTATGAGTTCACAGCCTACAGGATGCAGCAGTACGACCTGGCACAACACAAGCATGGTGAGTTCAGAGAGGGCAGGAAAGTAGTCATGGGGTGGGAAAAAATATTGATATGGCATTAAATCGTGATACTTTTTCTTCTGAACTTATATGGATGTTTTATTTCTTAATATCACCCCCCCCCCCAAAAAAAAAAAGTCCAAACCAACCTCCACACATTGAAAAAAACAATAAAATAAATAATAACTAAAAAAAGAAATCCACGTTAACGTGGTAACTTTGACAGCTCTAATACATACATATATATGTACGTATATATATTAAGCTGCATTTTAAATTTCTCTGTGATCTATGTAGACTCACAATATACCGCAATATCACAATATAGCAATAATGTATCACGATACGTATCGTATTGTGAAGTCCTTGCCAATACCCACCCCTAATGTTTACGTATACTTTTAAAGTCTATCCATTTTGTGCTTCTTTATAATGAAACCCTCACAGGAAAACACTGTATAGCTGTAGTTATCAGTCAGATTAAGACATTTTATAATATTATACAACACTGTTAAATATTAAACCAGTATTTAAACTTGTTTGCTTGTGGCCCCATGTCAAGGCATGTTCTATAATTATTACTGATGCAGTAACATGTAAGTAGGGCTTTAATAAAGCAGTTTATGTGCAGCAACATGTTCCTTAACTGTGCATGTAAAATCTGATTAAAAATTAAAATCTACAGTTATTTAAAGTAAAATGTATTGACCATGTAGCAGCAGTTCCTGAGTTTATTTCAGAGCAGATTATAATTATAATAATTGAATTGGCTTGATTATTTTGTGCATTTTGCCCTTGTCTTTTTGCCTGCTCAGGTTGTCGTGGAGCCATCGTGGTGGCGGAGGCTCGCTCAGCGGACGAGCCGGTCCTGACCCGCCGTTGTGTCATCATGAAGGTGATGGACTTCACCACAGAAAAATACCTGGAGGCCCAGAGGCAAAACGCTGCCGCCATCCTCATCCTGCTGCCCAAAAATATTTCCAGCATCCCACTTGACACCATGCAGGTAACAAATTACTTTTTTTTGTGCTCCAGGATATGCTGCAAGGCAAAATGTTACAGGGTCTTTTCTGATCCATCAGGCAGGTTTTCTGAATATCATATTTTATATCTTAGCGCTTCAGGGTATTAGGGAACAGCTCGCTGAAGTGTTGTGATCACACCGCAGAGCATAATCCAGCTGATGTATGTGCTAAAAGAAAGAGCTGTTTCAACAATCCCTCATCCCCCCGTCACAGTCCTTCATGCTGAGTGAGAGCGAGGCCTTGCTCAAGGAGACCCTCATGCCTGTTTATGTGGCGCCTGAGGACGAACAGCTGCTCTGCATGTATGAGGAGGTCAAGCAAGCTGCAGCCACCCGGACCTCATCTATATTCATCAGAGGTGAGTGCAGTGAGAGGATTCTTTACTGTGAGGAAGCTGAATAAAAAAAACCAACATGCTTTTTGTTTTTGTCAGTGCTTCGAAGTATGGTCACAGCCACAGCCTTCCAGATCTTAGTGAGCAACAACGTCCCTATTAAGAGCATCACTGACAACACCATCACCACACTGGAGGTGAGTATAAAACTAAGACAGAGGAGGAAAAACACGGGCTGATATTGTTCTTAAGTGCTGACGATTCCTTCAGGGAGTGCTTCCTGGGGCAGGGGAGGATGTGCCCACCATCGTCATCACTGCCCACTACGATTCCTACGGGCTGGCTCCAGTGAGTCTCATCAAAAAGGAAGGAAGTCTGTTGTCAGCACTTGCAGTATAATACTGTGCTCATGAAAATGTTCGTGTTTGTGTTCATGTGTGACACAGTGGTTGTCATATGGAGCAGACTCTAACGGCAGCGGGGTCACCATCCTTCTAGAGTTGGCCCGTCTCTTCCAGAAGCTTTTTAGCAACCCAAAGACCAGACCACCGTGAGTTACACTTAGACGGATAGATAGAGGGACCTCTTCCCATAAAGAAACATGTGCAGTGTAAGCACTAGAAGCTGTAATAATAATAATAATAGTAATCATCATCATCATAATTAGAATACTACTTCTACTAGTACTACTACTGCTAATAATAATAATTATTATTATTATTATTAGAATACTACTATTTTTTAATTTTTTTATTATTATTATATTTTTTATTATTTTTTTTATCCTATTTTATTTTTTATTTCCTTGAACGCTGTGTGTTTTCATCTTTCAAGCTGCTGGAACTGTAAATTTCTCTGTGAGATGAATAAAGTATCTATCTATCTATCTATCTACTAGTACTACTACCAATAATAATAATAATAATAATAATAATAATAATAATAATGGGAATGGGAATCCTAGGCCAGTTCGTGTCCATTTTTAAAACTAATCTTAACCTAAAAACTTTTATTCCCTAGCTTCTGACCCAGCATGAATCTTTGCTGCTGTTTTACTGTTTTTAATATATTTACTTTTACTATTTTTTTTAACATTTGTGTGTGTTTTTATGGTTCTTTATATACAGCACTTTGTTTTAGCTCTGGTTGTGCTTTAAAAATACAGTTTAGTAGGGATTTTAAAATAGACAGTGAGACACTGGTGTGTTATAAGTGGAATGAGTCAGTGGAGGAAAATTAATATTTAAAATCTGGCTGCAAACATCGCTGTGTCATCTGTTTTGATGTTGCTACATAATTTTATGATCATCTAATTATCTGAAAAAATGGCTCCTATTATGTAAAGGTAAAAAAAATCATTCTCTAAAATGCTTGACTATTTGATGATTTTCTGAATTTCATTTTGATCGTTATAGATATCATTTAATGTTCTCCTTAACTGGAGGAGGGAAGTACAATTTTCATGGCACCAAGAGGTGGATTGAAGAGAATCTGGATCATGCTGGTGAGTTTCTCCTGAAGCGTCTGAGTTTCTGGAATTAAAAAAAAGCATATCTAAATATGAGTTGTTTTTGTTCCTTCTCCAGAGTCCAGTCTGCTCCATGACAATGTGGCTTTTGTTCTGTGTTTGGACACCCTGGCCAACAGTGATGAACTTTACATGCACGTGTCCCGCCCTCCTAAACCCGACACTGCCATGCACTCTTTCATTCAGCAGCTGGAGGAGGTAACTACTGTCGAGCCCAAAATATGGACGGGAGGCCCTTCTCAGTCTTCATAGACTTCAATTTGTGACCTCTCCACCAGGTGGTGTCCTCCAGATTTCCCTGGGTGAAGGTGGGGTTGGTCCACAAGAAGATCAATCTTGTGGAGTCCACAGTGGCGTGGGAGCATGAGCGCTACAGCCTGCGGAGGATACCAAGTTTCACTCTGTCTCACCTGGAAGACCATAAATCTGAGCGCCGTGGCTCCATGCTAGACACCATGTGGGTTCACTTCTGTCTATGAGGTTCAAGGTTCCTTATTGGTCATGTGCACAAACAATTACGATTAATGCAGTTCTTATCTCTGAGGCTCTCTATACTAATGTTTACTAGTTAGAGTGCAGTTAGATTTAGTGCAATTTAAGTACAGAGTGAATTAAATATGAAATAGAAAAAAACAATATGTAATAGTGTGATAAAAGTAGTATAATTATTATGACTGTGTGTGTAAAGGCCTTGTTTACTGTGAGATGGTTTGAAAAGATGATGCCTCACAGCTGTGTTCGTGTCTTCTCACAGGTCACAGGTGGACCTCAGAAAAATGAAGCGTAACGGCGTCATCATAGCAGAAACACTGGCACGATACATGTACAACCTGTCCGACAAGGTGATTAAAAATGCATGAAATTAGAATGTGTGTATCCAAATATTAAACTGTAGTTTTGTCCTTCACCAGTATTTTAATGAGTGGTTAATTTTTTATTGTTTCCCACGAGGGTTCACCAAAAGATGTGCAGCTTTTCAAAGGACAGTTGGTAAGAAATGTGCTGACCTCTGGTGGTAGTTTATAGGCATTTCACCGTCAGGGGGCTGGGTCGAGTACAAACCTGTAAATTTGATTTATTTAAAGATAGGGGGCGGTGGAACAAAGCCTTGTATTTAGATATATAGGGTGTAACATCCTTCATGGGTATTTATTAGGACTCTTTGACATATAATAACTTTTGTTTTTATAAGTTGTCACATCTTCCCTTCATTTCATCTCTCTAAACTCTCGATGCAGGACTTTCATGACGGTCGTATCTCCAGTCTGATGTCCTTCCTGACATCGGTGCCCCGGGCCGCCCAGCTGCTGGACAGGGAGCCCGGTCACATGCTGCTGGTGAACTCTCTGGAGCACGAGTTCAAACGCTGCCTGCGGCACGTCCACAGACACACCTTTAGACAGGACAAAAGGTGAATGTGGTAGTCAGTGTGCAGTGTTTTTCCAATGCAACATCACCTGATCAGCTCTATTTCTCCACTCAGGGACCCTGACATTACTTTTTTTGATCAAATGAACCAACAAGTCGTGATGTACAGGTAAATATATCTGTGTCCATGTGTGATTTCAATAAGACACCTGGACACTGACACACCATTTCTTCCAGAGTGAAGCCTGCAGCCTTCGACCTCTTCCTCGGCGGCTGCATCGCTGCTTATTTGGGGATTGTTTACTATTCCATTCAGGTTTGTAAACACACCCTTTAATATTGGATTAGATAGCACCTTGTATACTGCCTTATACCTTTAACAGATAGATAGATAGATAGATACTTTATTCATCTCACAGAGAAATTCACAGGTCCAGCAGCTTGAAAGATGGTAACAGCATATGTGTGAAAAAAAAAAAAAAAAAAAATCACATTTGAAGTTTGTTCTCTCACAGCATCTGTCTGTTCTCTTTTGCAGAATTTCGGTTATCTCTACACGAAGCTCAAAGCGGCGGTGAAATCCAAGCGCGAGTGAATCCAGAGTCTGTGACGAGGGCTTTGAAGTGTGCTGGACTTGATGAAATGAAAGCAATGCAGCGAGAATCTTCGAAGGCTGATCACATGCACAGCTCATGAAGGGCGCCCTTACTTTGAAATGTGTATTATTGTTTTCATAAACCCACTGTACTGTAACACATTTATTTATTTGAACACAATGTTTGGAGGAGATGTGACGTAAAGCAAATAAATAGAATTTACCTCATTGCGTCAAAGTCTACTGAAACTAGGGTTGATTTGAGGGGCTGTGAAGGACGTTTTCTGCCTCATCATGACCTCGACGCCCTCTGCTCTGCATCTGTTGACATGGATTTGACTGGACTTAACACGGCTGTCAAACAAGGCCCAGCCACTGCAGCGAGATGAACAGCCAGTTCCTGTCACAGATAACTCAGTGAGAGCTGTGGAGACACAAAGACTCCCTGCAGCGCTGGGTGAATTATTGATGCTCATGTGGCATGCTGACAGTGAATAGAGGTGACCCTGGGTGGTGGTGGGAGATTCTTAGAAATCCCATCCATCCTCTGGTTTGTTTTAGTTCTGCAGATCTGATAAGACTGATTCTGTTTTAACTAAGAGGCAGCTAAACAGCTGGGGGCTGAGCCTTTAGTGTTTGTGATCAGTGCCGGCTAGTTTATGAGGGCCTCCAGGAGGGAAGTAGGTCATGGAGAGTGACCTAAGGTATGCGTCTCTGCAGGGGGCCTGGGGCTTAGGAGGATTAGTGGAGTACTCAGGTAGCACAAAGAGTTGTTCTGGTTCAGCAAGGATGCTCTTAACCTGGCTCTAACAATCTATTTGTTGGTTGATGAGGATCTGAGCAGGATTTGTCTGTGATGTCTGCACAAATATGACCTTGTGATGCATTAAACAGACAGATTACCAGCAAAGTAGGAGGCATGCACAACATATTAACCATTTTAAACAGAAAAATAGACATTAGGATTTTTTGGAGACATAAGATAGATTGATGCTATTAATGTTGGAGGAGGGAGGAGCCAGCAGGTCAGCAGGTGACAGGGGAGGAGAAGGATGTTCATGCCTGTCAGGCGGTGTGAAGGGAAGCAGTGGACAACAGGTAGGACAACAGTAAGTGAAGATGGCTCCCCAGCTCTACCTCACTATGTACAAAGAGCAATTTGCCTCTCCTGGCAGAGTGAAACGAGAACAACTTCGACCCACCTCTGCCCACCGCAGGAACAACCCCCAGCCAAGGCCGGTAAGAGGCACAGCCACATGGACTGTACGGGTTTTAACGTATAACAGCGTTAGTCAGGATGGTGTTAAGGACATGTTGACTTTTTTGGAAAATGTATCAGCAGATGTTATTTATCAAATAATGATGCACACATTTCTAGATGGTGCATTTAAAGTCAAGACTAATTGGGTCACTTATTACTGGCACTCTCTGTATTGTTCTTTATGAGGCAATACTTACACTAATTGGTGGCGGGTTGTTTACATTTCCCTGTGCTTGGTGAAATCTGTATAACATCTATTATTCAGCACTTCCTCCATGCCTGTTTATTCATCCAGACATGGAGTAAATAGAGCTAAGAAGAGAGTAGAGTCACCCTACTGTAAAGGGGAAAATAGCCAAAACCTCACTCTGTATTTTCAGTGCAATATAATGATACTTCTCTCACATACACCATACACTGACAATTTTCTCTGCAAATTTCACATTTCAGCTCTAAATGTTAAATTTCAGCTGCAAATATCACTTTCCGCTGTAAATATTGCATCTCCTCTGTAAATATGGTTGTTTTATATCTTTTTATATCTTTATTTATGTGTGCCTTTATGCCACAGACTGTAAATCGCTTATGCGTGCATAATGATAATAAAGATTTGAATTTTGATGATGGAATTACATTTTAAAACCTGAATGCTGGTTACATTTTGAGTAGGAAAAAGCATACAAAGTCCATAAAGAACTCCATATTCAATGTTCCCTCATCTTCAACTTTGTCCGGTCCTTTCCAGGACTTTCTGGTTCCCTGGAGTCTTCAGTCCAGCCACAGATCCTGCCGAAGGCTACCACCCTCCTCGCCCCCCGTGGACATTGGCCGTCCACTCTTTCCCCCCATCAGACATTTATCATTCCACAGTTTGGTTTCTACTTGTCCGAACAACTCCTTGAACTCAGCAGACAAACAAACCCTCATCCCTCCTATCAACCCGACTACAGGACAAGCTCTGCCCTCTGCTGACGGTCTGCAAAAACTACAGCTGCCTGAACCTCCTGTCTCTGGATTGAAACTCCACCCAGCAAGGTAGCAGTACATCAGTTTAATCTACAGTCCAAAGATGACTCTAAACACACACTGATTTGATTTTCTTTGTGTTGCTAGAGTGGCTTATCAGCGCAATAATCATCCACTCACAGCACAGCAACTTAGGTGAGATGACCTCTGACCTCTTCTTGAAAAAAAACAGATTCTGGTTATTAAGTGATAAAACTGTTTTTGACAGGCATCATTCAGGTGCTCAGCATCGGATAAGACCCCAGTCCAGCAACCCTCAGCACCACCTTCCCCGGACACAGCCCCAGGATCACAGGTAGAGCAGAATTTAGTTTACATGTTTTGTTTAATTTGATGAGAAATATGTCTTGGTGTGGCATAAATAAGAGGCAGTGAGGTCTAACGTCTCTGTTGGTCTCTCAACAGCGGCTGCTACAGCTGTTTCCATGTGGTGAAGCCCTACCAGACAGGACACTACATCATACACCCAGAGTTTGTGTCTGAGTGCCTTCATTAGGACTATTAGAGCTCCGGCTTCCAATGTGGGGGTCGAGGACCCGCAGAGGCCCTTGAGGGGATCGTTAACTTCACTATTGTTTAATTCTCCACTAATTAACCCAGCGAGACGAGGGGTAAGAATGAATAATGCAACTGTAGGCTGCGTCCAGGCCACTGTCATCTCTCTACATACAGCATGGCCACTTTTACAATTCAGCACTAAATCAGCAGCAAAGATCTTCCCACGAGGGGCCTGTGGTGATCAAATCGAACGAGGCACTGTGGCCCTAATGTGTGTGGCTGTGTCATTAAAATTTAATCTGACAATTAGAGAGATCGTTTTCTACATTTGATGAAGGAATTCTTTGTTGCGTGTGTGGAGGATTAAAAACAGAAATAGTCCTGCAAACAATGAAACTTTACTTGGGGGTATTATATACTTATTATGGTTATTATTATAGGTCATTTATAGTGATAATACCACACAATAGATACAATCTACCTCTATAGAGCCCATTGACCTCAGGTCCCCATAGAACAAGGTCTGCAACTTTCACTATTAAAAGAGGCATTTTGCTTCCTTTTCCACCAAATGGCATTTAAAGGAGCTGCAAAACAAAACACAACTTATAAAATTTTGTGTATAGTTGCTGCATATACAAAAAATATAGTTGCATTTATGAGAATATAGAGCATCAACACTGAGAAGAAAAAGAAAACTGAAGATATTTTACTATTTTTTTCTTTTATAATGAAGGAAAACACCAAACTCTTGTGAAGAGCAGAAAAATATGTAATGTGCATGGATGAGTCTAATTATTTAAACATAGAGCTATATAAGCCTGGTTTGAGTGCATATTTGTGTGAAAAATGATTAAAAAAAATCAAAATTAGTCCACAAACAAATTAAACTCTCTATTTTCCTCTGAGACATTTTTTTTGGAAACTCAAGATTAGCCACCAGCAGGTAAAAGACAGATATTAAATTACAAAATATAAAAAAAAAATCTTAATATATTATAAGATAACTGTGCAACAAACAAAAAATAAATAGAATTAAAATGAAAATATTTCCATGTCTTTTTTTTAAAATGGCCTCTTTATCCAGTGTTGTGTGTTTCAGTGAAAAAAAAAAACAAGTTAAACTAAAACAGCTGTGCTGCACTTACTGGACTACATTTCCCATGATGCAGTGGGCGTGGAAGAGGCGGATACGCATCAACATGCCTTGGTGCGTCTTGGTGGATTTTTTTTTAAGTCTGTGGCAAACAAGTTGTTGTCGGAGCTGCTCTGGGGTCTGCTGCTGATCGGTAGGCAAAAACTATTTTTAATGAACAGCTGGAAGCGAAACAGGACAAGCATGAAGGATATTAACGTGACTCTTTGGTTATTTCCTCTCCGTTAACTTTGCTGCTCGACCCTCCAGCGGCTTTCTGTACATTTCTGTAGGCTGCTGCTGCATGTGGGCTGCAAGCTGTGGGCACATGAGTGCACATTACACAGGCTTTTGTATGTAATTATTAACTTATAAACCCGTGTTTGTGTGTGTTTTTTATTTTCTTAAATATACATGCTTAGCAGCCTTCATGTGTTGCTCTCTAAACCTCTCCAAACTTGTGTCCTATAGGCCCTCTTATATAATCTGAACGTCGATCAGTGCAGTGCTGTGCAGATAGTGAGCCTCCCAGACTGGATCAGCACTTCACTGTTTATTTTCCTGCATGTCAGAGGAGATAGGGAATGAGCTGAAGTGGCAGATATGAAGCTCCCTGATCACACCACAAACAAAGAAGAGTGAACATTTTCTGCCTTTTCTCACTGTTTCAATGACTAAAACACTTTATTTCACTTGAATATGTGTGGAAAAACACTAAAGAACTTTTTATGTACCCACTTAAAGGACAGAAAAGCAATCTGCAAATTTGGTATAACTCTTATTTTGTCAAGGCCTGCATATAGACCATATACAGTACACACACACACACACACACATTCAGTTTAAATTCCTCACTCCTGTTCAAAATGTGAAGTGTAGGGAACTCAGTAAGAAAGAGATAGTCCCAGTTAAAGCTCTGACATGATGCTGGAGGCTCTTTGCTGCTTTGATATATTCATATAATGTATATACAGTAGGTCAAAAGATATGTGTTTTTTTAATTAATAGTAAAAAGATGAAAAATATTCCTCTCTGGTCCCAAAGGTGAATATTTGCTTCCTAGATTTTAAACAATAGTTATTTTGCAGAAAATATACAGTATTGATAATTGATTAATACGTTTCTGGGCAAAATTAACAAATACTCAAGTTTCTCTAATGTCAGTGATTATATTAAAAGTTATATTAAACTGAATATCTTTGGGTTGTGGTTGGTCAAATATAACAACGAGCCATGGGGAAATGACGTTTTTTTTTTTAATTTTTTTTTAAATATTTTATAGACAAAAAGATATATTGTTTTTAAATTAGTATAACAGTTGGTAATGGAAACAATCTCGCTTTAATTTTCTGGTCTTAATAGATTTAATATCTTTAGCTTGTATTAATATTGATTTATGTTTTATATCGTCAGGCATCGGTGCAATAAAACTAACAAGTTGAAGACATCCTCTTGATTTTTACAGTTTTGCTGCCTGATGTGATAAATATCATAAATCTTACACCTCTTCTTTCACTTTTCCATTAAAACAAATAAACAGATACAGTGAATCTTCACTCTTTCTCGGTCATTTCCAGCAGCTCCTATAGGAACCAACATTTAGCTCTCTGTTAATTAATGATGGGCTCATGTTATCACTCCTGTTGTTGGGGGAAATCTATACTAAGGGTGGTTGAACACAGAATTAGTCAATTAGATTGCTAATTAATAGCAAGCGTTTTTTATTATCGACCCTCGCTGCCAGGATGGACCGTGAGGGTCAGTTGCAGTTTGGACTAGTCTGCAAACGGGGAACTGGAGACGACTGAACTCCCCTCGGCCGGCTGTGCACCTTAATCTAATCTATTCTGATTAGTTAAAGTCACAATAACTAACATCTAGTTAATTACCCGTAACAGTTTTTGCCGTACCTCCGCTTCAAAAGGACAGTCCGGTGTAAAAGCAACAGAAGTCTGTTTTGTTTTTTTTGGTGAATGAACCAGGTTACCTCCAGTTTTGGTTGGTGTGGCTTGATGGAGCACAAAGTTTAGTATTCTTTCCTGTCCTTCCCAGTATTGGCACAGCTTTAAGGCCCAAATCCCCTTTTCTTTTCCTCTACTTCCTTACATACAAATGAGTTTTCTCTCAATAGAACTTATATGTTAGAATTACTGCTGGGAACATCCACTTTATCCTCTTATGGGTAATTGGCAGTAGATTTGTTTTGTTAAATCTCAGACACATCTTTAAAGTTTACATCCTGACGGCGTAATACCACTAAGTGCTGCAGAATCACTTAGTGCAGCAATGCAGAGCGTGTAAGACAAAGCTTGAAATGTAATGGAGGCTTTGAGCTGACAGGGAAACAAGATTGACTGACAAACAGGCTGGTATCACATGCTGATCTGGTTGGGATTTTTCTCCTGAATGTCTCTCATAGTTAAGTTATTTTTATCGTATTTTTCTGAGGGACGTGGAACTGGGAAGCAACATTAAGTTCTGTAAAAAGGCCTTTTTGTTTTGCTTTGAACACATTTTTCCTCGAGTTGATATGAGAAGAGCAAACGGTGCATGAAAACTCAGACAGGGACTTTTCAAACTTGTTATTTCTCTTCATGACAGGCATAACGACGGAGCCCAGAGGGCAGCAAACAAAGTTCCCTGGAAAAACATTTCTATGATCTTGAGCAGTTCTCAGATTTGTCATGTACCAAGTCGTACCGGGAGGAGCGGGAGGCACAATTACAGATGTTATCCCCAAGCAGAAACACAGCAAGGACACTCGACCCTTGGTGGGAGCTGGAGTAATCGGCCTGGTGCTGGTAATTGCGGCAGTGACTGCATGGTGTTATTACATAGCCTCTCTACGCAAAGCTGAGCTGCTCAAGACTCAGCTCCTGGATCTGAATAAAGATGGCTACATTATCCGCAACCAGGGGGGGTCCATTGTTTTCAGAATGGATTTCAGGTTGGTGTTTTCCACTGGTCTTTTGAATTGTTATGAAAATGTATGTGAAATGTAAATGTAAAGTTATTTAACTGTTAACTCTCTGAGTGCCACCTGTTTTATAAAACAGGAAGTGCCTTGTTCCAGCATTGTTTGTCCATTTTGAGTCATATTTCTAGACCCACAGAATATTTTGTACTATGTCTCTGAAAACACTGAATAGCTCAAATGAAAGAAGAGACTCTCTATTTCATCATGAAAAAAATGTTTGTTTTTATCTTGTTCCATTCTTGTTTTATCAGAGGTAGAGTAGAGGACACTTTCACCCCTAACGCCAATTTTTTCCAAAATCAGTCCGTTTTGCTCTCTAATCTCGATCGTCTCCACTTCCTGCTTTGATCTCTGTGGTGTATACTGTCTCTTTATGCTCTGACTACATCTCCCAGAAGCCCCAACATTACTCACAGGCTGCGGGAGACCACGATCGGCAACCCGCTTCTAAAAAAACACTTTGACGTTGAAATACGTCAGTGGCACTCAAAGAGTTAAAACAGAATGTGTTAAGAGAGATTGCCTGTAAATGTGATGATTATTTTGATCGTGGCAGGTCGGGTACGCTGGATTTGGATTCCTGCTCCAAAGAAGGGGAGATTCTGAGCTGCAGTCGCACCACAGATCGAAAACTGAACTTCTTCATCGAGACGGTGCGGCCCAAGGATACTGTGCAATGCTACCGTGTGCGTTGGGAGGAACTGGTTCCCGACATTCCTGTCGAGCACGCCATGACGTACACGTTTGCACACTGGTACGGCGGCGCAGTGTCAGCAATTCAGCACTGGCCTATCTCTATTTCTGGCCAACAGGCTCCTAAACCCTTTGTTACCAGCGACATCTACTCAAACCGCAATGAATTCGGTGGGATATTAGAGAGCTACTGGCTTTCGTCCAACGCTACAGCCATCAAGATAAATAACTCGGTGCCCTTCCACCTGGGCTGGAACGACACGGAGAAGACCATGTCCTTCCAGGCGCGATACAACGACAGCCCCTTCAAGCCGAACCCGGGGGAGGCGCCATGCGCTGAGCTCAGCTACCGAGTGTGCGTGGGCTTGGATGTGACGTCCATCCACAAGTACATGGTCCGCAGATACTTCAACAAACCGAACAAAGTGCCTGCCAAAGTCATGTTTCGCCATCCTATATGGTCGACCTGGGCGCTGCATAAAACTGACATTGACCAAGAGAAAGTCTTAGCGTATGCTGCCAACATCCGCAAATATAAGTTTAACTGCAGCCACCTGGAAATAGACGACCGCTACACCAGCCGCTACGGAGAGTTTGAGTTCGACCCCTCAAAGTTCCCCAACGCTTCGGCCATGTTCCAAAAGTTGAAATCAGACGCGTTTCTGGTGTCGCTCTGGATTCACCCTTTTGTTAACTATGACTCGGCAAACTTCCACTCTTGCGTGGAGAGGGGGCTGTTTGTTCGGGAGCCCATCGGCCAGCTGCCGGCCTTGGTGCGCTGGTGGAACGGTATCGGTGGCATTTTGGATTTCACAAACCCAGAAGCCCGTGATTGGTTTTCCTCCCAGCTACGTTCACTGCGCTCCAGGTATGGAGTGTCATCTTTTAAGTTTGATGCAGGGGAGACCAACTACCTGCCGTGGAAATTTAGCACCAGAACTCCTATCCGAGACCCGAGTTTTTTCACAAGGCGTTACACAGAAATGGCCATTCCCTACAATGATAGAGCTGAGCTGCGCAGCGGCTACCAGTCCCAGAACATTTCCTGCTTCTTCAGACCAATCGACAGAGACTCTGTTTGGGGCTATGAGTTGGGCCTCAAGTCCCTTATCCCCACGGTGCTGACCATCAGCATTCTCGGCTATCAGTTCATCCTGCCAGACATGATCGGAGGGAATGCATATCTGAACCGCACAGGTGGAAATCGCATATTACCCGATCGAGAACTCTATATCCGCTGGCTGGAGCTGTCGGCCTTCATGCCCTCCATGCAGTTTTCGATTCCGCCGTGGGAATACGACAACGAGGTGGTTGAAATTGCTCGGAAATACACAGAACTCCATGAGAGTATTGTGGCGCCACGGGTCCTGGAGCTGGCTGGTGAGGTGCTGGACACCGGGGACCCGATCATACGGCCGCTGTGGTGGATTGCCACAGGTGACGAGACAGCCTATAAAATCGACTCCCAGTTCCTGATTGGGGATGACCTCATGGTAGCCCCGGTTTTAGAGCCTGGGAAGCAAGAGCGCGACATCTACCTCCCTGCCGGCCGCTGGAGAAGCTACAAGGGGGAGAGATTTGATATCAAAGAGCCACTTCATCTCACAGACTACCCTGTTGATCTGGATGAAATCGCTTACTTTGTTTGGGTGTAGCAGGAGGAGAATGTAATGCTGAACTCAATGAGCTTTTGCTGCAATTTGCTTGTAAGACAAGCATCACAAATTTAGCTTTTATGTTTGGCTTTTATGACTTTTACGTCTCAAGGTTTTTTAAGTTTATTTTTTAATTTCATTGAATGAATGCATCTTTTTTATAATGGAAAGATATGTTGGTACAGTGGTGTCTTTTGAAGAGAGACTGCTCAGCTTTTGCTGACTTACAGCATAATGATATATGTCCTGTAACAATTAGAGAGGAGACGTACAAGTCAGCAGAGTGACTCAGCAATTTTGGTTACACAGCAATATCTGTTTAATAATCTACAAGTCATGTCAGACCAAGTAAGGCTGTAGCAGCAAAATATCAGCACATAAAAGTTACACAGTCTCACTTTAAATCCTGTGCGAACTTATATGTAACATTAGTCAAAAAAGGGAATATGCAAACTGTGAATTAAATACAGCCTAGTGCCATAAAGATGAAGTTTAATTTAAGCCAAACAGATTGTATTGTGAGAGGACAATTGTAGGGATGTCGTTGGCCATTAAGCAGACAGTAGGCTACATAAAACCTTGTAAATCGATGAAAAATTCAGTTTGACTGGGATATCCTACTTTCCTCTGACACTAATGACTCTTCTGCTCTGAGATACTTTTAAGGAAGTCAGGTTTTTATGCTTCACTTATCAGGATGAATGCTTGAAGTTTAATCACTACGGACTGCGTGTTTCAAGCCGGTGTCATGTAACTACTCTTAGCCCAGAAGAAGATGCCTTTTATTAGGCACTAAATATTTTATGCTCTTCCTCAGGTAACAGCTTTTTTTTTGGCTGCAGTGTGTGTTGAAGTGTCTGGTTTGTGTCTTTGTGCTTCTTTGACGCCGAATGCAGCTAAACAGCTGGTCCTACTACAGTGTATAATAGCATGAACAGGAATAATGATGTGATCATGGTCCGGTATGCAGTGAAGACATCCATACATGGTATGAAGTTAGGCTCATTTAATTATCAAATGAAATGATTCAGTGTATTTAGTGACTTATTGTGAATATTTAGTGATATCGCTGAGTGCGGCGTGTTCATACCTACTGCCTCATGTGGTATACATATTTTACATTGTTATATTGTACATTTATTCTGTGATATTATTGGGATGAGTTAAGTCTTTATGCACAATAGCATCATCACCACAAGTGCCAAATGACAAATCATGCAGCAGCAAATCATGTGATATATTGATTAACATCATCCAGCTAATTCAAACATGAACATGACTTTTTTTTTTAAAGGTGGATTCTGATGAGCATTTTAGCTGTGATAATACTAATAATAATAAATCCAATAACAAATTAAAAATCTATATTTTTAAAGTGCAAAATAACCACTAGTTAACTTAAACATAAGCATCAAATATCAATATTGGATTGGGACACCCCTAATAATAATAATAACAATAATCATAAATAAGTGTTACTGTGAAGTAACAAAAAGGAAACGTCCACATTGTTCTGGTGCAATGTTAACATTTGTTAAAGCTTCTTTATTTTTTGTGTGGCTTACAGGTTGACCTCAGTGGGTTTGCTTTAGTTTCATCATGACAACTCCACCTATTTATAGCAGTTCTCACTCAGCATCTGGGCCAGGCCAACCTCTGAGGCTATTTCTGTCTCAGACCGTCTCACTTTATGACGGGGCCGGACTGAATGTTACTTTGCCTCTGGTGTGTGCCGTCTGAGTTATTGTAACTGAATATTGCACTAATTTTGGCAAGCGTGGGTTATTTGCTGTCATTTTGTGTGAATGTATTAAAAAGAAACCAAGTTTGACTTTTATTTTGTTGTGCTTAATTTGCTCACAGTGATCTTTGTCTTTGAAGTGGACATCACACGGTAGATAAAGCTTCATTTTGCTGCACTTTTAAGCCCTTTACTTATTTCCACACACATAAAATACAAAACACATGGACATGAGGTTCAGGTCAGTAAGCTGACTGTGCAACCAGTGAGCCAATAACAACCTGTAACCTTTTTTGAGTCTGCAATACGTGAAAACTAATGTGCCTATCAATTCCATATTGAAAGAGACACCCTTGAGGGACTTTTCCAGCTTTTAGCGCCCGGCTCATCCCGGGGCGATAATGACAAGGTGATGAAACAATTGTGCAGGTTATTTGGAGGCTGTGTCCAGATCAATAAATCATCTTGTGGTTCATGATGTGAGGCCAGAGAGCAAGTGATATGAAACGAGCAGACACCAAGAATAAAAAGAAGATAAACTTCAGTAGGAGATAATAGCAACAACAGTCATTAGAATCACAGCCTGGCAGCTACAGTCGATCTTTCATATGTTTGGGGAATTTAGTCCATTTCAAAACAGCGGGGTCTGCTTCAGAACTACGTCACTTTATTTACCAATGCCTCATCTTTCTTCAAAATTGATCTAGACTTGCAGCGCTGTGCAGGGAGGACATACATTCATCGATTAGCTGTCCGAGTGTTGCAAGGATCAATATTATTTGTCGGTTTGCTTTCTGCAATCATATTGTTTTGTCCTGCCCGTCTTTTCATGTGGGCACTTTAAGAGGAACTTGGAGGGTTGAAGAAGAAACAATTCTGTGCCAAAATAATAAATATGTGTGCTTAGATCACACGCTGCTGCACTGTTTTAACTATTTTATGAATTTACTTGTTGATGTAGCAGTAAGAGTGGTGGTAACAGCATGAAACAAAGCATTTAAATAACAAACAGGTTATTTGTGAAAGAGCGTTTAATATTTAAAACTGAACAAAGACATCTGCAGGGGTTTGGGTCGTGTGGTGCTGCAGATGTCCAGAAGGGTGCAGTGTAGCTTCATTGATGAATCCTCTCTCTGACATGTCAGTGGACCACGGTCCAGATGTTGTGTACACACACACACACACACACACACACACACACACACACACACACACAGAGGAAGCAGGACACAAAACTGGCAAAGCTCTTCCCCCTCTTCCTTCCCCACCTGTGAGCCCACCTGTGTGTCCATCTGCAGAGGAGAGACGCCAGTTGTTCTGGTTAGGAGCCAGTGTGTCTCAAGTACCTCCCCATACCCTCCTTCATGAGCCGGTCTGCTGTCTGTCCTCAGTAATGCATGTAAATATATATGTATATATGCATATATTACGCACAGAGAGAAGTGGTGCAACAACAACAACCACTGAATAAAATAAAAACACTGAAAATAGATGCATCGCCAGCAATTTCCAACTTGCTTTCCATGTTTAATGCCCCCATTCGTTAGGAATATCTATATTTATAATAAATAACAAAAATTGGTGAATTGAATTGAATTATTTAATTACAGTAATGTAGTGCATGCTTTCTGTGGCTTATAGTGACAAAGATTATACTTTTTTAACACATTTATGTTGTAATTTGCTCATTTAAACACTTGCATTAACGACTGCCATGAATAAGCTAATAATAATTGCAGCTGGACATTAAAACCACTGAATCCATCATCAAAATGGCTGTTAGATCACTATTATGAAGCAAAAATGAACCAGAGACAAACAATGATGAATAAGTTATTAAAAAAAAAGAGGTTTCCAGCTTCTTGGAGCTAAGTGTGGATCGAGCGTTTATTGTGGGAGACCTCAGGGGAAATAAAACCCCATGGCCGACTCTGGTGTGAAGTGAGAATCTTTGTCCTTAACCCAAGATTTTCTCTCCGTAACTAGAATGACCTCGCATCTGGTGCCGCCGTGGCTTGTCTGACAGGAATATGTCTGTCCTCGCTAGGTAACAAATGAACCCAACACCCCAGAGACTTGTCTCGCATCTGTTTATCTTTTTCACCTGTCGGTTCGCTGCACTGCATCAGGCTTATACTCCTCTGCAGCCTTTGTGGATATCAGAAACATGCCTGTGGCCTTACAGGGACAGGGATGGTCGGTGATGGCTGGCAGCAACATTTGTTAACTTTATGACTGGCTGTGATGGTAGTAATAGTAGTAGTAGTAGTGTGGTGTATAAGTGCATACCTGTTTGTTTTTTTCAAACCTTTTTATATTATTGATACACATCTTTATTGGCACACTGTTCTTCCTTTATTTTATTGACTGTCTTTGATAGTTTTGTCGTTGTTTAACTCACTGAGTGCCAGCCGTTTTATAAAACAGAAAGTGCCTTGTTCCAGCGTTTTTTTGAGTCATATTCCTAGACCAACAGAATATTTTGTACTATGACTCTGAAAACACTGAATAGCTTGAATGAAAGAAGAGACTCTCTATTTCATCATGAAAAAAATGTTTGTTTTTACCTTGTTCCATTCTTGTTTTATCAGAGGTAGAGTAGAGGACACTTTCACCAAAATCACCACTTTTTGTCCAGATTCTGTTTGTTTTGCTCTCTAATCTCGATCGTCTCCACTTCCTGTTTTGATCTCTGTGGTGTATACCATCTCTTTATGCTCCGTCTACATCTCCCAGAAGTCCTAACATTACTGATAAACTGTGTGAGACCATTATCGGCAACGTGCTGCCAAAAAAACAGTTTTACGTATTATTACGTCGATAGCACTCAAGCATCGGATTTTAGATGACGTTGAAATATGTCAGCGACACTCAAAGAGTTGCAATGCTAATTTTTCAAGCAAAATTTTCAAAAAAAAATTATGTTCTAGTGACTAAATTCATTACTTTTCTTTACATTTTCTTTTTCAAATCGAACAACTTTAGGTTTTAGACTGTTTGTCGGGCAAAACAAGCAATTTAATGAGATGATTTTGAGCTTTTGGAAACTGTTTTTGACATTTTCTAACATTTTACTGACCAAATGAATAATTGCTTAACCAAGAAAAAATTGGCAGGGTTGTAGTTGTAGCCCTACAGATTCTGCACCTGATGGTGACACAAAATAAAACTCTCTTAAATCTTGAGTTTATGCAGTAAATACAGTATATATGTATAAATATATATAGTACAGAGTTGGCAGCAGATATGCATAAATAGTAAAATGAAGGTCCTGGGTTAAGACAACAGGCAGGGTTCTTCGTCTGTGGCTTGGTGGAGGTAAGAGGTTTAACGAAATGTCAGCCACCGAGGAACAGATGCATAATTGAAACATTGCGTTGCTGCTGTAGCCGTGCACAAGGTTGTTTGATTGATACCGTTTTAGAGCACTCCTGTCCCCTCACGCTCATGGGGTTTACCTGGGGAGAAACCAGGGGAGGGGGAAAGGTGCTTAGGTGGCTCATCTGGGTTTTGGAGGAAAATTGGTGCCATCCATCAAACACTGCATTTAACAAACGCTAACGCTGGCCAGGCCAACAAAGGATTCGTATATAAGGCAGCGAACCGGAAAACATGTGAGGTGCAGGGACTGCTGGGGGTCTATCAATCAGCCAGTCAGCTCCTTTATTTAACAAGCGAGGGCCACAGACCCCGAGGGCCACACTCCATATTCTGGCTGGTTGGGCTTGCAGTCTTCTCCTGTAAAAAGGAAGGAAAAAAGGTGGAAGAGAGGAATGAAAGGAGGAAGGAAAAGAGGGGGCATGAAGGGATTGGGGTTGGGGGGCGATGGAGGTGCAGAAGGGTTTGGCCCGTGTCCCCTGGCGTGCTGATGTGCTTCATCTTCTCAGTGCAAGGGCCTGGAACTGCTGCTTGATGGGATTTTCAGCCCTGTGGCCTCCGCTGTCCCAGCATCCATCTGGAGGGCTGCCGTGTGCACAGCGGAGCGCCAGCCACTCAGCAACACAGCCATAAAGAGCAACCCGTAGGCTGGCCAACGCCACTGATCTGAGGCTCGCAGCTCTGTTTGGTGGACAGGCCAACGCTCAGTGGCACACTGTCCTGTCGGGGACAGCGGCTGATCCCTGAGTGGAACAGGAGCCACGCTCTGTGAGGCAGCAGCGACTCCTTCAAAGCCTAGAAAACTGGGATGGAACAAGGATTTCACTATTCAACATCCTTAATGGTGTGGAGACGACTATCTCCGCGCTCCCACTCTGTATCTGTGTGTCACAGCAGTGGACTGATATACACTGACGCTCAGTATCTGATAGGCACTGACCTTATAGTGGCACCATAATAAAACCTTGACGAAAAACAATGTTTCCTGACACTGAGTCCGTTTTTGTTTTACTACAGAGAGGTTCAGTTTAATAGCACAACACACAGCATCCAGAACAATATCAGCTATATATAATTGAAAATCAAGACCAATCATTACTGCCTCTCATTACTGGATCCAATTTATGTGTGCCCCAGGGGACGGAGTAGCAAAGACTGGTTGAGATACTGTACGCGGCGCATTGTAATGGTGGTGAATGTGCACCAGATCCCGCCTCATATAACTGATACGTCTTCGGAAAGTTTAGATTGAAACCGCTTTTTGTTTTTCCTCAGGGCCACGCGGCATCGTTAGCATATTCCTTCTCTCCTGACGACTGTAAATTCAGTGAATGCAGCCCTGTGGTGGGTAAGGTGGGCAGACGGCAGACTGTATAAATAAACAGAGTCTGTCTGAGGGCAGCACTGTGGCCCCCACCTGCCCACCATCAATCAATATTACAGCGGCCACTGGCAGCCCAATCGGCCTTTTATAGGCCTGTGAAATGATCAAACATCTGCTCATAACCATGCTTCATATACAGATGGATCATACATATCAAAATCTGATGATATCATGCTGCACAACAGGGTGCAGCAACACAGTACATTCACCCAAAAGTGTGTGTAGTGGTAGATTGGGGGTTATAAGTAGCACCAAAGTACATGATGCATGCAGCTGAAGTCTGACCCTGAATTTCCACTGGATGAGGAAAGACCCCGACGTCCGTTGTCCATCAGTACCCACCAGATCCGCCTGCCGGGCAGCTGGAATCACAAGAACGAGATCTCGCGAATTCACGTATAATTGCATGATATAGCAGGTTGTAGTGGCGTATCAGTTAAAGTGAACCACCCTGTGGCCACTGAGTAGAAGGAAATCGATTATTTATTTTGAATTATTTAAATCGATTATTTTATTTTGAAAACAAACAGGATGTTTTATTCTGTGTCTGTACACGACTTCCTGTCCCACCTGATCTGCTCTGTGTGCCATGCTCTGACGTCCCACCAAAATAGAAGCTCTGTCGATTTGTTTCGGCAAGTGTCGGCGTGTTGGCGGCGTTGATTGATTGATTGATTTGAATGGAACCGTATCAGGTCCGACAAAATGTCAGCGTCGTTCCGCATCCGGTGGAAATTAGGGGTTATTCTTCCCAGTAACGACGTGCAGGCTTGGGTGAAGACAGAACAACTCAACCTCAACTCTTTCCTTGTTTACTGTTTCAAAGTTGATGGAGGCTCAGTGAACATGATAAAAGTTGAGCTCAGTAACTAGTTTGGCAGCTGCAGTAGACAAAGGTTGGGAGGGCCTGGTCCATGGAGAGGGGGAATGAATCCAACTGGTCCAAGGTTAATGGTGGCCTGGAACAAAATGGATTCAATGCCAGGAGCGTGCTGACAGGTGATTTGACATGAGTGAAGGTGGGCCATCAATCTCCTGTTGGCCCCCGTGACCCTCCCCCGCCTGGCCGTAGCAGCTAGGGGGCGCCAGGTGTCATGGCGCCCTGACCTGTGCGGGTCTCCAGGCAGCCCACCTGCTGTCTGCCTAAAGCTTCCCCTACGGCTACAAGAGACTCCCATCACTTCACGCTCAGCTGGCATAATGAAACTGTGATTGGGAGATAGTGAACTGTGACAGGCAGTAGTAGACTCAAAAGTCTTCTCGCCAAAATTCAAACCGCTCGCTCCAGGTTTTCCTTCTACAGAACGCTTTTCTCCTGAATCGGTCTGACAGTTTAATGGGGCAAAAATGATAATCTGCCAGAACCATCTCTAATATGCTGTCGTGCTCGACGTGGCTGTTGTCTCTGCACAATGAAGGGAGTTCGTTCAGTCTGGTTAGAAAAGCAGGTAAAGTATGGTGCGGCAAAAACTACTGTGTGTGGTGTGAGTGTCATTATGTGCATTGGTGTACATTTACGCCATCCTGCCCCCACCCTCACCACCACCCTCACCACCCCCCAGGGAGGCTCAGCTCCACGTTTAAACCCGACATAAATTCCCCGTCACAAATCCCCAGGGCAGCCAGGCTTGTAGGCACAAAAGCAAATATTTCCGTTCCTGATCACGGCCGATCCCTTTTAACATCTCCACCCACTGACCAACCTCCCCCACCACCACCTCCACCTCCACCCCCAACCCTCCTCTGAACCTACCCTAGCACCGCGAGCCAGCCATTTGTCACAAAGTAATTATAGAATTATCGATTGGCAAGCAATTAACACCTTTCTTCTCTTTTTCCACCCTCCTCCTTGCCCCACCCAACATCCTCCTCCCCCTCCACCCCATCCTTTAATTTGAACTCAGAGAGAGAGAGAGAGAGAATAAGGGGAAAAAAGCCGTGGGAGTAGCACATTTAATCCTGCTGGCATTTCCTAGTTCTCCTCAAATTAATAGGGCGACAGGGACAAAACGGCTTTTCTCTTTCCTCCTCTGTTTCCCCTGTTATTTCTCTCCTTGTCTCGCCTGCTGATCTATCTTTAACAGACAGGGAGCTGCTTAGACTTCAGCCAAACACTCTATTCGAGCTGAAATGAATGAATACGCCATTAAACCTTATTTCCTTGCTTGCTTCATAACAACCACACTGCTTTAACAATGCTGTTGAGCTCTCAAAATGGAAAAAAGACCCTAACTACGACAGGATATTTATTTTTTTCTTTTCATATCTGGCAGAATTTGCTTTCACCTCTTCCTCCTGTCCTGTTTTCCAGTAGTAGTAGTCCAGATGGACGTGCAGGGGAACAGAGCTCAAACCTCCGGCTGGCAGGCGTCTGAGTCAAGATGGATGTCATGGAACATCACCGTGGTAACATATGGACAGGGACAAGGGAGTTGATTCCCCTTCTGGCAAGTTTGATAACACCTCTCCTCTCTCTGTTTATCAGTCTCTCTTCCATCTCTCACACTCTGTCTACTAACAGGGATTTAATGTCATTGAGATTTATTTTTTTTTTACTTAGGATATTTTTTGCCACAGCCGAAATGGAGCGTAATATGTATTCCTAAAGTATGGATCAAATCCCAAAGTGGGTCACGGCTCTACTTTTAGTGTCTCCCTACAAAGCAAAAGTACCAATAAATATTAATGAGTCCGTATAGGACCAGAGACTAAATTTCTAATTTGGGTTCTGCACTGAAAAAGAACCCCTGAGTTACAGGGTTTAATTTTCCTCTGCTTTCTCAAAGTCAGTGGGTGCGAAGCTACTTCTAAATTAGTTGGGTGTGTGTTTTTTTTCAGATGAGGTAGAGCTGCTGTTGTCAACCATTACATCAATGGTGACAAAATTAGTCATGTTGATAAAAATACAGAGTATTTTTGGATAGCATGACCTGCTTAATGATTTTATCTTGGTGTGAGGCTAAATTATGCATATATGATTAGAGTATTTCTCAGTTTAGATTTATGGGGATTATATAATGAATGCAAGATACAGAAAAACATTCTCTTTAACTCACCGAGTGCCAGCCGTTTTATAAAACAGAAAGTGTCTTGTTCCAGCCTTTTGTCCATTTTTAGTCATGTTTGAAGAACCACAGAATATTTTGTACTATGTCTCTGAAAACACTGAATAGCTCAAATGAAAAAAGAGACTCTCTATTTCATCATGAAAAAAATGTTTGTTTTTTTCTTGTTCCATTCTTGTTTTATCAGAGGTAGAATAGAGGACACTTTCACCAAAATCACCACCAATTTGTCCAGATTCTGTTCGTTTTACTCTCTAATCTTGATCATCTCCACTTCCTGTTTTGATCTCTGTGGTGTATACCGTCTCTTTATGCTCCGACTACATCTCCCAGAAGCTCCAAAATTACTCAGTGGCTGTGGGAGACCGCGATCGGCAACCCGCTGCCAAAAAAACACTTTGACATACATCTATGGCACTCAAGCGTCGGATTTTAAATGACGTTGAAATCATGTTTTCGTGACTAAATGCGCTGGTTTTCTTTACTTTTTCTTTTCCAAACCGAACAACTTAGCTTTTAAATTGTTGGGCGGACAAAACAAGCAATTTCATTAGATCATTTTGAGTTTTTGGAAACTCTTTTGGGGATTTTCTTACATTTTATTGACCAAATGAATAATCGCTTAACCGAGAAATAATTGTTTTGATAATGAAAATTATCAAACCATCAAAGGTGTAGTTGTAGCCCCACAGATTCTGAACCCTACAGACATCGAAATACGTCAACGGCACTCAAAGAGTTAATATGTGAGTGTCTGAGTGCTTTAAAACAAATACATGTAATAATCTGCACATGCAACACCCAAGGCTCTTCCTCCCCCCCAAAATGCAACTAACCTAATATGTGAGTGGCATTCATTTGACAGCAATTTAGGAACAATTTGAAGCCATCGTGGGACCTTTCTCTTTCATGCTGTAGTGGTGATCAATAAATCCCCTCAGGATGTTATTCAAACACATATACAGCAACATGCCTGCCTGAAAAACACTGTGATATTGACCCGTTTTTCTTGCCCTGCAGGCCTTCTTATTTTCTCAGAGAAAGGCTAACCCAGGAGACAGACATTGTTGTGGCCCTCAGCTCTGTGCAGGTTTTCAGCTTTCATGGATCTAACACCATGGCTCTCTGTCACCGTTTCTTCAAAGCCTTCGCTCACTTCTGCAATGCATTCTGGGCGGTTGACATTTAAGAGGGTTTTAAAGGAAATGCAGGACAATCTGTTTGTGGGTGTTTTATCTGAGCTTGTTAGCCTGCCTCCATTTTTTATTTTTTTTTGTGTCTGAGGTATTTAAAAGAAAACCAGTAGAGGCTTAGATTCACTCACACTTGTCAGTGTCACTGAAATAAAATGCTGATGATGAATGACGTTAATCTGCACTGTGTCAATGTTGTGTCGCTGCACACATTAATTTTTTTTAAACTAACATTAATGATGGCTCAAGCCATGGACTGAACTGGTACACCCTGACTGAATGCTGCCATCATTAATGTTAATAATAATACCTCGTGTCATGTCGTTCATCACCACCTGAATGTACAGGATGTGTTTTATTCACTCACTTCTATTCACTCTTCTACCAACTCTTTTTTTCCCCTTTCACTCTTGGCTAAATATGTTACACGAGGAAAAGGAACATGGTCTACTTGTTTCCTTCACATTAAAAGTACTGGTCAGGTACACGTAAGCAGTGTTGTGTTACTGACAACGTATTATGATTTACTTTTTGAAAAAGGACTTCTTTTCTTACTAAATTACTCACTGATGAAAGTAGTTCCATTACTAGTTCCATTACTGTTGGATTACTCTGTAAGATACCTTAGATACCAAATAATTTCAAAGTAAAGTTCCTTGTTGTAATAAAAGGAGGACAGACACCATGATAATTTCAAAGTAAAGCTCCTTATTGTAATAAAAGGAGGACAGACACCATGATAATTTCAAAGTAAAGCTCCTTATTGTAATAAAAGGAGGACAGACACCATGATAATTTCAAAGTAAAGCCCCTTATTGTAATAACAGGAGGACAGACACCATGATAATTTCAAAGTAAAGCTCCTTATTGTAATAACAGGAGGACAGACACCATGATAATTTCAAAGTAAAGCTCCTTATTGTAATAACAGGAGGACAGACACCAGATAATTTCAAAGTAAAGCTCCTTATTGTAATAACAGGAGGACAGACACCAGATAATTTCAAAGTAAAGCTCCTTATTGTAATAACAGGAGGACAGACACCAGATAATTTCAAAGTAAAGCTCCTTATTGTAATAACAGGAGGACAGACACCAGATAATTTCAAAGTAAAGCTCCTTATTGTAATAACAGGAGGACAGACATCATGATAATTTCAAAGTAAAGCTCCTTATTGTAATAACAGGAGGACAGACACCAGATAATTTCAAAGTAAAGCCCCTTATTGTAATAACAGGAGGACAGACACCATGATAATTTCAAAGTAAAGCTCCTTATTGTAATAACAGGAGGACAGACGCCATGATAATTTCAAAGTAAAGCTCCTTATTGTAATAACAGGAGGACAGACACCATGATAATTTCAAAGTAAAGCTCCTTATTGTAATAACAGGAGGACAGACATCATGATAATTTCAAAGTAAAGCTCCTTATTGTAATAACAGGAGGACAGACACCAGATAATTTCAAAGTAAAGCTCCTTATTGTAATAACAGGAGGACAGACACCAGATAATTTCAAAGTAAAGCTCCTTATTGTAATAACAGGAGGACAGACATCATGATAATTTCAAAGTAAAGCTCCTTATTGTAATAACAGGAGGACAGACACCAGATAATTTCAAAGTAAAGCCCCTTATTGTAATAACAGGAGGACAGACACCATGATAATTTCAAAGTAAAGCTCCTTATTGTAATAACAGGAGGACAGACACCAGATAATTTCAAAGTAAAGCTCCTTATTGTAATAACAGGAGGACAGACATCATGATAATTTCAAAGTAAAGCTCCTTATTGTAATAACAGGAGGACAGACACCAGATAATTTCAAAGTAAAGCCCCTTATTGTAGTAAAAGGAGGACAGACACCATGATAATTTCAAAGTAAAGCCCCTTATTGTAGTAAAAGGAGGACAGACACCATATCTCTCTTTTCTGCTCTTTAATGTCACAAAGCTGACAGGAAGTAGTGAACAGCCCAAACAGCCCTTCACAGTAAAACGCTTCACACTTCTTTACCATCTCATTCTGGTTCCTTCAGAGCAAAAAATCCTCAGTAATGTTCATATTTCCACACTCTAAAGACCTCTTAACGTCTCCTCGTCCATGAACGCCAGCTCTAAAGTCAAAGTCATGATGAAAGTTGATCAAACAGGAAAAGAGACGTTTGATTTGTTTTTCTTTCCTCCTCTTATGAAGACAGTTGAGGGACACAAAACAGCATCAGAGGCTAGTAACTGTAATGTGATTACTAAGTAACCCGTTTTGTAACACTGCAAGTAACATGAAGCTTTTCAGAAAGACACAAGACAAAATGTCCTAGGTGTCTGTATTTGTTCTACTTCCTCCTGTCATTTGTTTACCACCCTGATATTTGTTGGCTTGTGTGAGCTTCCAGGTAGCGATGAACAGATCAATACCGAAAGTATTGATCCCATAATACCTGTGTCATTTAGCAAACTATTGATTTGCAAAAGAGTGGGATCAATATGATAAATATGAAAATATGCACTCTCCCTCAGAGCTAGCGCTAATACCAAAATAAAGTTCAAACACATCAGAATCAATCTGGAGTATGCAGACTGTTGGAGAAGAAAAACAAGAGAACCAGTCCTCTGCTGTAAAATTGATGCTATCATTCACTGAGTTGATGTGTTTTGTGAGAGGCGCTACCTTGCAGGTTCTTTCGTTTTATCCATGTATCATCCACATGTCTGAAGCGGTGCCTTACAGCTCCTGCCTCGTGTCCTTATTATTGCAAAGTATTGACATCATCACCGTTGGCGACACCCACACTGGCAACACTCGGTGATGGATTAAAGCCAACGTCTGTGATACTGGTTTGAAGTTTACTGGCACAATGTAGGGAGTCGATCCTCAGTGTTCACAGCAGCACTGAGAGCTTTTTCATTATATTTGAGTCATGTGAGTCCATGTAAATATTAATTCATATTTGCTTATTGGACTTTCAGTGCTTCAAACATGTATGTGCTTTTTCTTTCTTTAAGAGAGAGGAAATGACGCAATCCTAAAAAATATTCATTAAATATACATTAAAACACAAAAGCTATTCATACTAAACCATGTCTTACATGCTGATGGTAGCTAATATTAGCACTATGTCATGGCTTTAGTTGTATGTAGTTAACGACAGTACAACTGTTCAGAATTGTAAAAGCATGTTAAATCAATCAGATATAAAGGTTAGGGAATGTTGGATTCTGTACCTGATATAAAGTGGTCACTGCAGGTTCCCACCGCTGTATTTTCTTATGATCACTTCTTACATTTTATGGCAGTTATTATCTCTCTCTTCGTTCAGGATCTTTGGGAATCCAAGAAAATGATCTTGCCATTCCTCATCCTCGGCTGTTCTGGCATCCCAGAGCACAACAGCTATCCACCATATCTTCAAGAAACGTTTAAAGATGTTTAACTGCAAGCAGCGAGAACAGAGCACCTTCCTGCCAACATGGTGGTGTTTTAGTTTTGACTGTTGCATGCTGGGATTGGGACACTTTAACACTCTTGCAAGCACAAAACCTCTCTATTAGACAGTGACAAACCTCTAATCAAACAGTTCAGTAACAATTAGCTGCATTGTGAGGGTTAAGCATCAATGCCAATCAGTGTGTGGGCTTTGTATAATGGCATGTTGATTTGTTTTACATAACGAACAAAGGCAGAGTACTGTATTAGTGCATTGACCAAACGGGTTAATGTTTAAAATGCCATTCACCCTCTTTATTTCAGTGTAATGACTTAATGAGCTAGTGTCCTCTGAATGTGTTTAATGAGGATAAGAAAAGGCTGGTGGAGCAACAGGTTAGCCTGCAGGAGGTGGTGGGAGAAACACTGGATGGAAAATAGAGTTGTGGGAACGTCGGGTGGAAAAGAGGGCACGCTGGCAGACAGAATAGAGGACCACGGCGCTGGTCTTGTTCCCAGTCGGGCCAGGACCTGTGAGCACGAGGTGGACACTCCTCATCAGCCCCTGTCCCCACCTCTACACTTGCCTTCCAGGCTCTCATTTTCCACATGATTAGCTTGCCACCTGTCCTCCGGCTGGCCCTTGGCCTCCGGGCGGCCCGCGTCACGGCACCATTTAGCGCTGGCGAGATTTTCACAGAGACATGCTTCATCACTGTGGACCTGATGGAAAGAAGGTCTCGCAAATTATTTCGCTGATTTATGTTTTGCTCGGCGAACAGGCACAGTGGTGCAGAAAGTTTGAGAGAAAAAGTCCAAACTTTTATATCAAATAATTGATCAGTTTGCATCCCACGTTATTTATTTATTCACGCACCAAAAAAATACACAATGCTGGAATCATGATTCTATTGGTTTATTGATTCACAAGTGGAGAAGCAGAAATCAACGGGTTCAGAAATAAATAAAGAAGACAGCACAGGGCACTGATGAGCTGAGAAACTTGTCTTGTCAGTGTAGTTCTTTTATGAATCAGTGGAAGGCACTGTTTACTACAGAATACCTGAACCACATCGCCACAGCTGAGCTGAACAGCCCTTAAAGCTTCAGCTCAGATGACAAATGTGAATACATTCATCAGTTTTGGTAAGATCACTGTGTCATTAATCTACGAAGATATTAACTCTTTGAGTGCCAGAAACAGGAAGTGTCTTGTTCCAGCGTTTTTGTCCATTTTGAGTCATATTTCTAGACCCACAGAATATTTTGTATTATGACTCTGAAAACACTGAATAGCTCAGATGAAAGAAGATACTCTATTTCATCATGAAAAAAAAATTACCTTGTTTCATTCTTGTTTTATCAGAGGTAGAGTAGAGGACACTTTCACCAAAATCATCATTTTTTGTCCAGATTCTGTCTGTGTTGCTCTCTAATCTCGATCGTCTCCACTTCCTGTTTTGATCTCTGTGGTGTATACCGTCTCTTTATGTCTTGACTACATCTCCCAGAAGCCCCAACATTGCTCACAGGCCGCAGGAAACCGCGATTGGCGACCTGCTGCCGAAAAAAGACTTTGACGGTGAAATTCGTCAATGGCACTCAAAGAGTTAACAGTTGAATATTTTAAGTACATGACCTTCTTTTGTGACTCTTTCCAGCTGACAGTATGAAGAGTCTTTACACTTGACTGTGTCATGAATATTTACTCATCAATCCAAAACTGTTTTTTTCTTTGACCTTGACCTCTTAAATCGGTTTGTGTTATCGTACAGTTGAATCCAGATTATGTTAAAGGTGTGTCTCTTGTGCAAACTGACAGGAGCTGATTTTTATTCCTCTTCTCTGAATTCATTTTCCACCTGTTTGAACCTGTTGTGTGATGCACAGTGGCACAGCGCGACACACCATGTTATCCCTTGGTAATTCAGCCCGCTGGTAATACATTTATGCACCGTCAGAGCAAGGGATTGGCCCTGACCCATGTTGGCCTCGCCTCTGATGTTGGTGGCTTCAGACAGCGGCGGACAAAGAGAGGGTTACTAAAGAGGGATGGAGGTCAGGGTGTGAGGAGCGAAACCTCCTCCACTTAAAATGATGACAAGCCGGCGCAGTTAATAAATCGTGGATCCGCGCCGTCGTCTTCAGGCCTGCGTGATCATACATAATAAGCTGCTGAAATTTCATTACCGCAGTTTGGGTTAACACAGTGATCTTTATGAATATTTGAAGAGGCTATCTGTAGTACCTGCACTGGCACTTACCAGTCTAAAATCTGAACACTGATGAATCTCTGAAAGCCCATTTAAACTGTGTAGGATGAAGAAGAATTAATATGCATTTATGTACGCTGTCAGATGATGATAGAGGTGGATGTGACGGTAATCACAGAAGTTTTTGTTTTAAGGCTTTAAGGTCATCCTGCAGAGCTGGCAGTCTTCATGTATTTTGCCAGTTAGAGTCTCCATGTTCGGAGATGTGACACAGATTCTCACATCAGACTGTTGAATGCAGATCCAGGCTTAATTGAACACAGGTGACAGTTTAGCAGCAGGAAGAAAGAGAAAGAAAGAGGGAGGAGGAGGAGGCGTCAGACAGAGTAAAGTTTTTCAAGTCTTTGTCCCTCCTCAATTTGCATGCCTAATGAAGCTGAGCAGGAGTTAATAGTGGGTGTAATGACTTCTGACTGGCTGGGCTGTGGGCTGCTGCTGGGACAGGAAGAGGCTCTGAATGGCTAACTGTGGAGCAAGGTGGGCAGAAGCAGGTAGAGGAACAGTGGCTGACGATTCATATGTGTGGTGATACACATGAGTTTTTGTCATTGTTGCATGTTAGGGAGCCACAGTGGTGCAGTGGTTAGCGCTGTTACCTCACAGCAAGAAGGTTGAAGTTCTCCCTGTGGTAGTGTTGGTTCTCTCTGGTTCTCTCTGTGTTCTTCAGCTTCCTCCCACAGTCCAAAGACATTATTTTATGATTTCAACTCAAAAGGTCATTTTTTTGTAGGCTATAATTTGTGCTTCATCACCGCAGACATACTAGGCAATGGTCTGATGATCAACAGGCACAGGATGCTATCAGTTCCTCTTTAGGACCCTGGGGAGTGAGAGTTTATCTTATGGTGTGTTCACTGGAAGTCAGAACTTGGAGCTCAGATCAACATAACTTCCAAGTTTAGCGCTCCCAGCTCTTCTAGACTTACAGACATGTAGCTACTGTTTACGTCAGTAGCAGACAGCATGAATTCTGTCCGGTTGGCTGTGTTTCACGTGGGGTTCTGATTTAAATTCTGACATGGAGCTTGGAAATTCCAACATTCACGTATAACATGAACGCCCCATGAACTAAACATACACTCTGAGCTCCCATTGCTGCTGCGTGCTGCCTGTTTTTTACTGGCAACGTTTGTCTCTTTATGCTGGGAAAGTGGGGGGACAGATCAGTATCACTACGAATCTGAAGGGGACATGTCCCCCTGTCCTTAGACACATCTGAGAGCATGGCTCACAGACACGTAGGAAAAATTCTTAATTATTAGGAAAATTATTCTTTTTTGATACCCGATAGGATCATAGTTTTCTGGTCAGTGCTTCAAAAATATCAAAGTTCATGTTTTAAAAAAGTTGATTTTGCCAACAAAATGGTCAAAGTGGTTTTTCAGCAGCTGGTCGTGGTCTCCAGCAGCCTGTGAGTAATTTTGGGGCTTCTGGGAGATGTAGTCAGAGCATAAAGAGATGGTAGACACCACAGAGATCAAAACAGGAAGTGGAGATCAAGATTAGAAAAAAACAAAACAAACAGATTCTGGACAAAAAGTGGTGATTTTGGTGAAAGTGTCCTCTACTCTACCTCTGATAAAACAAGAATGGAACAAGGTAAAAACAAACATTTTTTTCATGATGAAATAGAGAGTCTCTTCTTTCATTTGAGCTATTCAGTGTTTTCAGAGTCCTAGTACAAAATATTCTGTGGGTCTTGAAATATGACTCAAAAATGGGCAAAACGCTGGCACAAGGCACTTATATTTATTTTTTATAAAATGGTTGGTAGGGCGGCACGGTGGTGTAGTGGTTAGCACTGTCACCTCACAGCAAGAAGGTACCGGGTTCGAATCCCGGGGCCTTTCTGTGTGGAGTTTGTTCTCCCCATGTCTGTGGGTTCTCTCTGGGTACTCTGGCTTCCTCTCACCATCCAAAAACATGCATGGAGATTAATTTAAATTGACCGTAGGTCCATAAATGCATAGATGTATGTGTTACGGTAAACAGGTCTACTCTTCTACTGTTTTATTTGGGTTAAGTCATGGTTTTGTTAGCTCCCACCTCTCCACCCAGCCCACATCAGACTCATTTCTCTAACTCACCATGCTGTATTATGAAATCTGTTGTTCGACAGTTGCTTGATGATGAACCATAAAAACGTTTTACATCATAATGGAAAGCTTCTCCAGCTTGTTTCCTCCTCCACTGCCTCACTGAAGGGCTCTGTTTCAACCAAAGACGACATGAAATATTAATATGGCAGACACTAGATGGCAAACCAGACATTTCCTTGTAGTGAGATTATTGCAGTTGGTGAAGAAGTCATGGCAAGAGTTCAGATATTTCAGCTTTGTCACATCTCACATCACAAGTGCGATGAGCTCATTCATCTCCCATTTTAACAAGAATGTAATTTCTTATGAAAGAAAACACCTCCAAGAGTTACAAATGCGTCTTGCATACAAAATAGAAAAAAAACAACTTTTAAAAATAGTCTGGCAGCTCAGATAGCAAATATTTCCACAGCTGCCTGAATCTTTTTTTCTTCTTTTGGATCTTCAAGCTGATGTGTTTTCCTGCTTTTTTGGCGCATCTCACAGAGAATTCAGGTTGGCACCATCATCACCCACGCTGGCCACGGCGTGCCAACACTTCTGCTGGCCGTAGGACACACACACACACACACACACACACACACACACACACACACACGCACACACACACACACCCCTGATGGCCACAGATGTAGCAGTGACCAGCCCATCTCCACCAGGTGTTGCTTTATAGCTGTGTCACTTTGAGCCTGACTCCATCTGCTACACTCAGCAGGCGAAAAAAGAAAAAAAATCTCAAAACAAACTGCTTTCCACAGCAACGCAGAGAAATATTGATGTACTCACAGAAGATTACGTTCATACGGTGGTTCGCTCTCGTGTTTTCATCGTATCTTCTTGCACATATAAACACAGAAATGCACAATCGATCAGATTTTTAGATTATTTCTGTCTCTCTGCTCCTCTCGGTCCCATTTATTTTCCTTTTACTGCAGTATTTCAGCTTAAAAAGGGGTCCCACATCCACTTGAGCCTTTTGATCACATATCATTCTTTGTTTTGTGGTTGGGGGTTGATCTATTTTGACCAGAAATCATTCGTGGTTAATCAGCCACATATCCATCTGTCACTTTTATTAAGCATCAGTGCAAGAAGAAGCACTGATCTCAAATAAATCTACCTTTTTTCCTCCTTTAATCATTAGATTCAAGGTACCACAAATTCTGTGAGGCATTGGTATAACATTGCCTGTTTTATAATCATAATTGTATTATCATAATTAATCACACTCTCCGGTATCACAATGATGTTGTTTACTTGCAAAACCGAGTCTGTGATCAGAGTCGCATGCATCCTATCCTAATAGCATTGTTTAGGCTCGGCGATCCGTCATCCCACCAACAGGTAATATGATAGCAGAGGAAACAGGCAGCACAATTAGATTTGTGTTGAACAGTGGGGCGTGTTTTTCTCCACCGCATGCTTGAATTTTTAATAACGGATCTATTTGGGAAAACACCTGCCTTGACGCAACGTTCAGAGTCTGTGAAAGAGCAAGAGGTCACCCCCTAAAAGTGATCAAGAGATGGAGTTGCTCATCACTGGCTCATGCATATTTATACCTTATTTAATTATATGTAATGAGAGGGTGTATTTGATCTGCACAGGACTGTTAATCAAGAGCTCGGGATGATTTTCTCGTCCACCAAAGGAAGGCATCTTATGGTAATTTAATATTTGAGATGTAGACTTGGGGCATATGTGGGAGTAACTGCTCAGATTCCATACTAGTAACTTTATACATATAATGAAGCTCCAGTTTCCACATTAAATTATGGTGCAGTATGTATATTTTTTATGAGAATCATTTTAATGGCCTTGAAAAAAAATAATTGGTGCATGAAATTGTGCACCATCATGGTTTGCGATGTTTTAATTAAATGCTAAATGACCACAGCCTCTAGCTCCCTTAGAACTGGCTCGATGTCGAAGTGACACCAAACATCCCAGTGTGTCGTTTTATTGGTTGAATGTTGTTCAGCAAAGAGAAGACAAAGAAGCTGACATGAAACTTACGTAAGAAAACCAGGGCTGCCACCTGTCACGCAATCTGGGGACCCATGATTGACAGTTATAATACTGACAAAATAATGTGACACCCTTACAAAACTTATCACACATATGTTTTATTTACAATGTATTGGTAACACTAAGTTTGTTTGTTTTGGAAATATTTTACTACAACCCCCACCCTCTCTATTTAGTAAAATGGTTCAGTCCAGTTGCTCCATCAGACAGCCTGCAGAGAGCTAACTTTTCACAGACAGAGTGGAGGAGGAGACGGCAGGATGCCTCAAAAGTTCAGACAGGAGAAAGAAGTGAAGGGTCGACAGTTTGTCACCAGTTCTGTCATGGGTAAGGTGGGTCTGTTAGTGGTTCATGTGATGGAAACATTAGCCTATTGGCTATTCCTAGCTTTGTCCATACTTTATAAGCTACCCCACTTTTCAAAAATATAATGAAAATGCATAGTTTTATGTACAACAGTATCAAAATTTTCCACCGGCCTTATGGCAGGCTATGGGGGGCCCAGTAAGATTTCTTTTCATGGAGCCCAAAATCCCTGGTGACACCGCCGGCCTCACTCCAAAGTTTTCTCACAAGCTGGCAGCCCTGAGAAAACTGAAACATACTGGACCTGGAATAAAAAGAGTATTACTAGATTTTTAGCATGCATTACTGCTAAAATCACAGCAACACTGTATTAGCTCTAATAAGCTCTGTGTTTATGAAAAGAACGTCTCTTTCGTCCATTTCTCGTTACAAATTAATACTTTAACGATGCTCTTTGGTGGATTATCTGTTTGCTGAAAAGAGAAGCTTGAACAGATTCAAAACAGATGATTAACCTAATTTTATCAGCATGTTTGATTGTTAGGTAAGACTGCATTGTTAGTTTCCTTGATTTTTTTTTGAATGGAGGTCTGCTTCATGGCCTGTCAGCACGTCTCTGGCAACACATTTCGGACAGTTTGTGAACGTAGAGTTACTGTCACACAAAGCAGTGCATTAACACAGATTAATCGCGTTAACGCGCTAATTTCGACAGCCATAATTATAAGCAAAACGGAAAAAATCAAGATGTGAACCTGCTAAGCATCATGTATCACTGAAAGTGTGTTAGCATTTAGCTAAATGTGCGCCAATGTGCCCAAACTAGTAGCCTGGCTGTAGACGATGATGTGGTTTCAACTGAAAAACTAAACCATGCTGCAGTGACTGTTGCATTTAAACAGACGTACAGACCTTCATGCTACTGTCTCACTAATCACGCTACTTGTCAAGAGGGATAAATTTTCAACTTTCACCAGCCATTTTTCAAGCCCTCACGCAGGTCGTCTTTCAGGAAATTCAGTATTGTTGAGGCACAAAGTTGTTTCAGGATCAGACACGAGTTTAAGTTTGCACATACAAGGAGTTTGACTGCATGTAAGTGCATGACACATAAACACAAGTAATAAAGATAATAAAGTGAGAACAAAGACTAAACAAAAGCAAAACCTCCTGAGCATTTTAGCAGGCTGTGATCAATCAGACACACAATCATCATATTCAATCAGTTGTTGAATTTACCTTCAATCATGGCTGATAATTTATTTTTTGTTTGAGTGATTTTCTTAAATTAACTGAAGACAGTTGGAGGTGACTTTATTAATTTGCTTTCTGTCCTCTGAGTGGTAAGAATCATGTTTAAGTTTCTATAGTTAACAGCTTTATGTACATATATATTTGTTTTTTATTCCTGGATAAGCTCCGTTCTTGTGAGAATCTTAACATCTCCACATTTTGTGGAGTCTTGTTTTCTCTTTTCACAGTTGTCAACCTGTAATCATCACTGATTTTCCCCTGTTTGTGAGAAGTTGGCATTATGAAGAAGAGTTTCAAACCTGATAGCAGCATCATATTTATTCCAGACTGTAAGTATAACCTGCATCAACTCCTGCGCCTCGGAGGATTTCTCTCAGAAAGACTCCTGGTGGGGAAATGTTTGGAACAGCGCGTCTGAAAGCTTTCATTAACTGGGTAAAGGCTGGATGAATGCTGGTTTGATCAAAGTCATATCAAAAATCTGGATCAAAACATGCTGATTATTGGTTTCCTTGATGGTTTCAGTTGTTCGGCACATCAGAAAGAGAGGAAGGACATGTGCTGGTCCATCTGTGGCAGCCACTTCCTCCCTCCTACACTCTTTTATGTCCTACCTGCCGTTAGAAGTGTTCCTTAATCTAGCCTTGCTTGCAACCTGTCTCTGTCTCTTTCTTCCCCTGCATCTGTCCACGTGTCCGTCTGCCAGCCTTACCTCCCGCTCTCACCTTACCCCCCCGTCCTCCGTCACGAGGAGATGAATGGCGCTCTGTCACTCGCCAGGCTCTTCAGAGGGCCGGCGCTCTGTATGAGGAAAGTGCCAGTCATTAACAGGAGGGGGAGGAGGGAGAGAGGCAGGATGAAAAATGAGTTCATTTACGGGCAAGTCCTGTGAGCCGCGTAACGTCAGCAGCAGCAAACCCTCTTCACCTCCTCCTCCCTTCTTCCTCCCATCACTTTCTGTTGGGGGTGTGTGTGTAGGTGTGTGTGTGGGAGGTGGGGCGGAAACTGAGGGGTGAAGTTACTCAGCAGATTTTTGTGTAAAAAAAAGAGGTGGCCATGCACTGCCCGTGGGAAAAAGCCGAGACAAGATTAAGGAGGGTAAATTGGAGTGGGAAGAGTCCTAGAGCAGAGGAAACAAGGGGATGCATTAGCAGAGGGGGATTAGAAGAAGCCTCATTATTCAGACTGGAAGGACCAGGATGAATTTTAGCCAAAGACTAACACCTCTGGTCACACCTGCATGAAATCTAAAATACTAGGTCAAACCGTCCTCAGTAAAAGTTTGGTTGCTGTTACCTGTTGGGACCGTAAAATTTACAATACAGTCTGGAGGACTGGTTGGTGCTTTAAAAAATATAAAGGAGACGGCCATCACATTTGTGACATTTACACCTCCACCTTCTTTGTTATAATCTATATTTTAACCTGGTTTAACCTATAATTTACATCCAAATAATGACATAGTTTCTGCTAAATATCCTTACTTACCAGACTTACTAAAATCTAATATATACAGTAATAAATGTTTACTGACCCATTGCTGCATCTCCATTAAGAATGTTTAAAATAAATCTCAAAAAGAATTTGAGATTCTCCTCTTATCTAGATTCAAGATTCTTTATGGTCATTATGCACGCATAACGAAATTTTGTAGAGTCTCTCAGCTTAAGGACACACATAAATAAGGAATAAAATAAAGTTATCAAAGACATAAATATGAAAATAAAGCCCTTCTAGCTCATAATGACAAGCAGCTGAAGGCAACATGTGCTGATTTGTCATAATTTCTGCCAGGCAGAAGCAGCCTGTCGTCAGCTCAGCTGATGAAAGGCAGGTCAGGCCTTCATGGGCTCCTCGTAAACTTGTGACTTCAGAAGTCGTAATTATGACTGGCCGTGCGTCCAAGTGCAGAAGCTTTGTGCTTCAGCTGCAGGTATAAGTGTTGTAGGTAGGATGTGTGCAGCAGCAGCACCTCACTGGTGTAACGTCCCTCTTTCGCTGTGTAAAAAGGAGGGCGGACTTGTGAAAATAAATGCCACGGCAACTTCACAACTGAGGGCAGCATAACAGCCTGTGGTTTTACGATCACCAACTCTGCAGCACAGGTAGCATGAAAAATTTCATAGTCGTAATTACGAGTGATGCTAGCACTGATGTGACCATGTGCATAACTCTTCTAAATATACACCCCATGCTGTAAACACATAGAGGCCCTAGTATGCTGTAAAGCAAAGTTAATTGGATAGAAACATAAACTTCTTACATGTAATAAATTGAATCAGTACGAGGAGCCCAGAGGTTGAGCAGAAACACTGTTTGCTTTCAGCTTAATGTAAGTGATATGAATATATATAATATTTAGCATATTAGCTAACCTGTGCTGATCTGTACTAAACACAGCCCTGTAACATGTTTTTGTAATTAATCAAACTCAGTAAAGACCTGACGAGGACTCGATGGGGTTCAGCGATGACCCAACTGAGCTACAGCCTCCTCCTTAAGATGATTTATCAAAATCTAATTTTTTACAGCCTCAAATAAGTGAAATAGACTAAATATACGCAGAAAATAAGCAGAAAATGATGCTGGTTTTAAGATGAGATTACTTAAAATTTAACTTTTTAAAGGCAAAAAATGTGAATGCTGAATAGAAGCAGAAAATAATGTAGTAGATAGTGCTATTTTTTTAAATTTAACATTTAAAGGCAAAAAATATGTGAAATATACAAAATACAAGCAGAAAACAAGCAGAAACTGCTTACGGATGTTTTTTTTTTGATGTGACTCTTGAATCAAGCAACTTGAGTTTGTTACTGAATCTTAAAACATTTATTTGACGAGAGATGTAATATATCTTATTTTAACATGTCATTGACCTATTTTTAAGATTTGCGGCCTATTTGAGACAAAAAAAGATAAAGTTGTGCTTGATTTAAAATTATAGTTGACTCACACACTCAAAATAAAAAATCAACTCTGAAAACAAGATAAAGTTTTTTTTTTCATTTTGGTAAGAACCAAATAATTTGCAGTGTAGACGAAAAGTCAGGAACTCCATTTTAGTTGCACTCGTCCTCTGGGAACCATGAATGTCTTATCAGAAGTTGCTAGCGGCTAGTTAAGTCTAAGCAAATGCTCAACCAGTAATAATAATAAATTAAAGTTTAGCTTACAGTGTAGAAACAGACCAGTCTTAACATTTTCACCTTGCAAACTTACAGTGCAACAAACGAGTGAGCAACCCGCTGGGTATTTACCAGCTGTAGTGGCACTGAACTGTAGCTGACCCTCTGCTCTGAACCACCTGGAAGGAGAGAGCATAAAGCGAATTTCTCTGCTGGGATCTATAAAGTGTCACAGTATTATTATTATTATTTTTTTTTGAGAAGTTCTAGTCTTTACTGCCTGTTGCCTCTCTGACTACTGTTGCACTGGCCACTGGCAAGAGAAGTTTACAGTATATTCAGATTGAATTTCTCTTCCTTTTGGTCCCGAGTTACACCAGACGATAGTAATCATTAATCAGTATAGGTGTGGGGGGCTATGGGTTTGACTTCATAGTTCTTCTCAGACAGCTGTTGAACATAAGGAGTGCTTTTGCATCATTTCCTCACATCAATCTTTACTTCTCTCTGCTTTTGATGCCGACCGAATTTATGTTGCTACTCTCTGAAAGTAATCAGACACTAATGTTGATCCATATCAAATAAAGAGCCTGAAATAGGTCTCTGTTTGATTACAAGCCTAATTTCATTTCCTCTCTCTGTGTGTTCTGCAGACAGTGAAGAAATAGGCAAAAAGAGATAAATGGAGAGAGACGTTTTGCACACAGAGAAACGAAGGAGCCCCTTTCAGCGAAGCCGCTGAGGTGAAAACACATTGCAGGTGCGTTGTGCTTTGTGTGTGATGGTGTTCCTCTCCGTAATTTAATTTCATACATCATAAATGCCACTTTGACACTTAGTCAGGCGTGTGGCGACGTGAAAGCGGAAGCCATAAATTAAATCAAAGTCGTTTCCCTCTTTTCTCTCTGTCCAACTTCCCCCTGATTTACCCTGCTTGGCTGGAGAAAGCTGAGGTGTTGAGGCGCTGATTAATGTTGCTCTTTGAGTGTCGAGCACAGTCACGGTAGTTTGTATTAGTTAGAAACTCACACATGTGCCTGGGCGTGTGGTCAGACGGAGCTGAGTGAAGTTAAAAAAGAAAAGGGAACAAAGAAAAGAAGTCTTGATCCTCTGGCTTAAAACTGCATTTCCAAATAAAAAAAAACCTTGCAATGGGCCTGAATAATGTATTTTTCTTGAAAATTCTGTTTCATTCCCGTGTCTTTGCTCACCAAGAAAACTCCCTTCATCAAATGTAAATGCAATACAAAGTTGGGCGCACTGGGACTTGTGGATGCTGTGAGTACAATGTCTCCTTTCATCAGCATCATGCTGCTGTGATACTTCAATAGAGCCACACCACTGTGAATGATTGTGAACGCTTCATGTCGCTTGACTAATAGCACTAAGTTTTTTGACAATGGTCTTAAGTGCGTCATAGATCTTCAGTTTATCACCCACGGATTTTTGCCACTCACAAGCCAATACTCCTCCTCCACGGGAACGAAAATGAGTGAATTTTCCCCCCAGGGCTCTGCCATTATGTGCTGCTGATTTCCTCCAGCACTGTTTAATTTCAGGATCCAATTGGAAGTACACATTAAAAGTTAATGGGTAAGGTGGCTATTGATTTCAAGATAAATAACACACATAACAATACAGGCTAGCTTTTGATTTTCATTTACCCTTTTCATTACTTCATACCCCTCTCTGTCCTTCTTGTTCGTCTACTTTGCTTCTCTGTCTTTCTTTTTTTTCACCTATCACAACACTTTTTGCTCATTTCACCGACGTATCGGCAAGACAGACCTGCTGTGGAGAAAATCTGCCCCGGAGCGTTGAGGCCACATGTGCGTCGCGCCTCGGCTCGCGCCGCTGGCTTCTCCCTGCCTGTACCCAGTGGTCTGTCAGGCAGCGAGGCAGGGGAAACGGTGGGATAAATGATTATTTATGATCTGCCACCTCCCATCCTCTCAGCTATCCCCAGGCCCCATTCATTACTGCTGCAGGCTGCTGCTGCAAGGGAGAAAACTATGCACACACACCCAATGCTAAATACAGTAGCATGGACACAAGTAAACACACACATTCTTTCCAGTTAAAAGCAAAATATCTCAGGCGCAATTTGCTCCCACGTCATTTGTACTGTCTTACGCTGACAGAAGTGGGCACTCAGCTCGGCCTCGGCCTCTGTCCTCTGAGAAGCAAAGACATCATTCCGTTCGCTGCTTTGAGAATCAGACGTTACACTTCTCACGTCACGTTTGCATTAAGTGGCACATGGCTGACGAGTCTCTGTGGTATTTATCTCTCTCTCCCTCCATGCATCATGTTTTTCACTGTGCCAAACTTCCAGCAGCTGGACCTAATAAATCCTGGGAAAATCCAGAGAGCTCAAGGTAGCTTAAATAATTGATCAGACTGAGCATGCAGCCTGGCAGCCAGCTTGCCTAATATACAAGGAGATCACACTAAGATAGAGAACACTACATGTCCCTGTTTGCTTGTGTGTCTGAGCGTGAGTTTGTGTATATTCTTTGACACAAATCAATAATGTTGGTAGAGATTTTTTTTGTAACAGAAATTTCAAAGCAACATGAAAACGCATGAAAGCACATCCAAATCAGTGAGGAGTGGTTGGGTAAGCATGCCTCACCAAAGCTAAAACAGAAATGTTGAGATTGCATGATAATTGTTTTTATTGCCCATGTTCCTGTTTGTTTATTCATGTTTATTTATTTTAATTAATTGCCGTTTTTCATTATTTATCTCAGGATGATTACTCACACTCCAGTAGAACTAGTCAGAATAGTATAGTGTGCTCCTTTTTGTCATAGGCTCCTAAAATAGCTGTTCTCCATAATCATATTAAGTGCTGGGAGTGGAAGTGGGTTATTAACATAGATTGTATATAAAGAGTGGATGGAGCTATCATGACGTCACCCGTTGGTTTGTGAACAATGGCAATGAAGCCCATAAGGAAGTAACTTAAACTTGCATTCTCTCTAACAGCCAGCAGGGGGCGATACTGGTGGTTTCAAAAAGAAGGCTCTTTGTATTGATGTCTATGGGAAAATTACCCTTTTTAATTTATTACCTCTGTAAACAGTGCAAACATGAATTTATGGTCTCAAAGATAGTTTAAAGTCTCTTATAATACCACAGCATGTCCATTTAGTGAATTATGGTCAAATATATGGTGAGAAAAAACACATAAAGCAGGAGATGCTTTGGGGCGTGACTATCATGTGATTGACAGGTCTCTGCTGTCAATCAAAGCCTGAAGAGGCGCAGCTCTGATGGTCCTTCATCTGATGAGACACTGTTTACCAGTAAATAATGCACTGTTGTGAACCAGAATTAGCATTCCAGTTGATATCACAGTTCACGTAGCTAGCTTGCAAGTAGAGTACCATAAGATATATACATGGAATTTTCTGCTACTGACTATTCAGTCATTTGATATTGCTAATATGCTTGAGCTAGATTATAACTTTAGTTGCTAGCTAGGCTAGCATATGTCAGGAAATGCTATGCCAGTTCACAAACAAATAGGCTACATGCGGCAGAGCTTTTCCAGTATGACACATTTGTTAAGTTAACTGACGGTATATTAATTTAACAGATTGCCCTGCTGTACACAAACAATGCTGGTCTTTGATGTTGTTAGATGAGGCTTATCCCCATGTCCAGTTTATAATTTTGCACATAGCTCTCCATTGCATAATGCTGACCTTGCTGAAGGCTCCTCGGGGTAATAAATTCACACTGGCTCCAAAAGTTGCCTAGCGCTTGTTGCATTACTTGTTGCATTACTTGTTGCGTTACGGTTTCACCACTGACAGCTGCCATCGTAAACCTGAAGAAAGCTGCGACGGCTTGTCCGACTTAGCAACAGTAACTAAGGAGGGGCAGGTCATGGCAGGAGCTGAGCCGAAAGTCACTTGAGCTTGAATTGGACCTGCAGCTTTGGGTGACCAATACCAGTATCACCATTTCCAATAGACATAATGTGAATTCAAGCATTCAGTCTATTTGCATATTATATTTAGCATTTTTACTGCTTAATCATTTAATATAAGCTGATCTTGCGCTTTCTAAATTGATGTTTCTTGTTATTGCATTACACTGCAACACTGCATATTTACCTGTCGTGGGACTAATTGTGAAAAAAGGATGGAATTGAAATTAGAAAAAGGAATATAGGCTGCAGGTCACAAGTGTTTATATGATAAATATATTTGAGTTATGGAAAAGAGGTTTTAGAACCGTATTATCCTGGGGGCGGCAGTAGCTCAGTCTGTAGTGACTTGGGCTGGGAATCGGAGGGTCACCAGTTCAAGTATGTAATATGTGGAGTGTTGACTGGTAGCTGGAGAGGTGCCCGTTCTTCCTCCTGGGCACTGCTGAGGTGCCGTTGAGCAAGGCACCGAACCCCCAACTGCTCGAGGCGCCTGGATATGGGGCCCTCACTCTGACACCTCTCCTCTAGTGCATGTGTGTTTCAGAACTTGTGTGTGTAATGTGCAACTGAAAATAAAAAAAAATACTAACAGAGTGTAAATTGAAATTTCCCTCATTGAGGGACTAATAAAGGAATTCTTCTTCTTCTTCTTCTATTATTCCTGGTCCTTTTCTGACATATTTATTCATTTTAAGTTGTTGACGAGACAGTTTGTTTACAGTTTTAGTTTTTTACTTATTTGTGATATGTTCGATAAAAATAAATAAAAATGAGCAAAACATTATTTTCGCTGTCCACTCACATACATCAACCTAAATGCCAAGTAGTTGGCAAGATGCATATTGTTTGTTTTCCTGACAGCATTATCTCCTTTCCTTTGGTCAAAATCATAGATTGTCTATAAATAGTTATAATAAAAATGATCCAGTGTATCCATAAATACAGTTTATGTACTCATGAGTGTCCTCTTTGCTCTAGGAGGTAAAAAAGGAAGCTTCGAAGCGCTGTCCTTGTGCTGCGTTCATGAATACTCGGAATTTAAATACTTCCCACCTCCTAGGAGGAAAATAACAATCAAAAGTCACACTACAGTCAAGTTCTCTTCTCTATGCAAAAGCTATAAAATGTTAACAAAGTTTGTCATGGTCAGTCATGTTATATTTTTTTCATTCTGGCATCTGGAACATTTTGAGTTCAAAAGTTGGAAGTTTCAACAGGAAAAGGCTGAGTTGTCAGGAAGGCAGCATTATCTGTCACGTACTTCCGTGTTATTCGCGTTAGTGAAATAAGTGAATCCTTTATTGGCGCCACAAACGGGTAAATTTACATAATAGTATGCTACTTAGACTGTATTTAGCAAACCCGCCTCTTGTCTGTTGTCTTCCACTCCCTCTCACTCTGACTCGGCGGTTGTCGGCGTACTTCGTCATCGCGTTAGCATGTAGCAGCTAGCGGCTACCTGCTAGCGCGGCTAGCTTAACGGCAGTGGCAGCTAGCGGTCGAGCAACACCTGGCCGACAGAATCTAACGGTATTCAGAGGATTGTGCTTTTCAGAGTGGTATGAAAATAAGTGGGTATGTGGCTACAGCCGGAGCAAGCTGTTTTATTTTTCCATGTCTTCTCTTCTCCTCCTGCAGCCACAGCCTGTGGATAAAAAGAGGTTTTGGTTCTCTATGACCTGGACAAGCTACCTACAGCTGAGCTGAAGCAGGGCAGACAGGCCCCTCGTCACTGCGAAGGTAAAGGAAAACAACATAATCTGTCATTATCTAAGACACCTGTCCGGGTGGAAACGTGGGGAGTCATGGCAATCATGTTGTAAGTGTTGCATGTGTGGCAGAAACACAGTCAAGTTCCTCAACTTTAATTAAAACTGTGTGAGGAGTTATTAATTAATGGACATTACAACAGATATCAGTGACAGTGTTTCAATAGCAAGTGAGGTAAACAGAGTGTCTATATACAGTATGTTACATTTGTTGGCATTTAGGCTTTGTTTGCTCTCCAACTAGAAGCAATAGTATGCCATAAATTTTACATTAAGTTACATCTATAAAACAAGAACAACACAAAATCATATTTTTTCCCATTTATTTTGGGTAATGACATCATAAAACAGTTTCACTCAATAGAAGAAAAACTCAGAAGACATTTGTTACAGCCCCATTTTTTTTTTCCCTTTTTGAATTCCCTTATTTTGTTTGTCTTTTTATCCCTCTCCTTATCCTGGTGCGCCATCACCAGGCGCCCTTTGTGTGGTATCATTGCTCTTTTACACAGTTTGTTGGGGTAAATAAGCTGTTTCCTGCTAATGCACTGAGACAAAAATTCCTCTCTTTTTCTTAATGCTGGTGCGCCGTCACCAGGTGCTCATTGTGTGTAGATGCTCTTTTGCACATTATGTAATAAGCTGTTTTCTCTCTGTCTGGGGGTGTTAATTGGATTTTATGTTTGGACTAGGCTATATTTTTAACTTGTCCTCATTATGCATGGCTAGATAATATCTGTATGGCATATTGACTGGTCACTTCCTACCGAGGTCCAAATGTGATGTAAAGCAGCCCGTTTTCTGTCTTATAACGGATCAGCCACCCCTCCACAATTGAAAGCATGGCAGTCCCTTAGAGGAGCTTTGAACTGTCAGAGTATTGCGCTGCTAGACCTGCAGAACATCGGCTATTTCATGTTTTAAAAGCGCGGTGTGACGTGTTGTCTATAAAGAACAGAGTTAGGGCGTGCTTTAAATGGAATATACATCACATACATCAGGAACTTGTTAAGGGAATGTATATATAAGTCCCAGGGCTAAAGTGATATGTTACTGCAAGTCCATTTAACTGAAAATACTTTGTTGCACACTGGACGCTGTAATTGTCCACTGGGCATTGAAGACCACAGTCTGTTGAGCCAATAGGTGGAAATCTACCACGATAACTCACATTAACTGTCCACAGCAGACCATTTAACAGGGGGAGGGAGAGGGGAGCTCGAAGCGGAGTGTGTACGGATGATGAATCAATATATTGGATGATAATATATGAAGGGGGGAGATGTGTGCGGACTGACGCTCCATTAGGGGGCCATCAGCTGGGTTTTCTCAGAAAGGAGGACCTGAGCTGCGACCAGGGTCTGGAGATAGATGGATGTTCAATAACTCACCTGCTGCCTTTATCGCTCCTTAGAGTGAACCTCTTTAGGTGTTCAACAGTTCATTTAAACTTGTGTTGTTTGACTTTTTAATTTATTCAGAAATGGATTATATAATATCTCCTGCTTTAGGTCTTCCCTGTTTCCTGTTTCCTAAGCTAACTGGCTGTTGGGACTATAGCTTCATGTTTACTGTACTGTGAACATGAGAGTGGTATCAGTATTGCAAACTGCCTAACACAAACCCTAGCTCACAGTAGTTACCATGCACATATTGTAGAATATAAAAAAAACTTTGGCACTACTTTTTTATGATAGATAGATAGATAGATAGGTAGATACCTTATTCATCCTGAGGGAAATTCAAGAGGATAAGGAAAGATCAGTCTGATTTAATAGAAAAATAAGTCTGCAATGACTTGGAGACAAGTTTATTAACATTTTGAATAAAGCGCAATCTTTCCCCGACCTTAACCACACTGCTTTTGTTACCTAATCCTTGAAGGAGACCAGGTTGCTGGTGACTGATCACTAACTTATTGATAAAATGGACAATAAGAGAAAATAAGACAAGAAAAGATTATCTTTTTTAGTTCCACGAACAGGGAAATTTGCAACGCTTAAGCCATAAAGTGGGTAGTGCAACAACAACAAGAAGGGCCTATAAATAAAAAGAAAACTGGTGTTAGTTCTGGTGCTTATTTGGTTCAACTTGAGTTACCGGTCACTTTTCCACTGTCAAGGAATCCAGTCAGAGCCACGTCATAACGTCACTGTAAAACGTCAGTACGTCACTGCGTTTTTGCTTTCACCCGGCAAAGCTTGTGCAGTGCGAAATCAAAACAAGGCTTTGCAAAAAATCCAGAGCCGACAAATTTGTGTGGCGTAAAATCTGCATTTGCTCGCTCAAAATCTGTCTTTGTTCGCTCAGGAATGTGGCTTAAATATAACACCACATAACTGTTAATAATCGCTTTGAGCAGTAATTCCATTTGAAAACAGATTGTACGGCGGCTGCCAGCGAGACGGAGGTTGTCTATTGCCTGGGCACATTCACGATCACGGTATTGGTGGGGCACTATTGTTCCAGATTTCAGTGAGCAACAGTTTGTGCAAAACTTCCATGTCTCAGGAGTGCTTTCAATACATTTGCAATCAAACCAGGCAGTATTTACTCCGGTCTTGTTGGTATCACTCGCCCCGTCCCAAGCCCTCGACCTAATCAGTGCTCAGCTCTGGACCAGCAAAGACTTGGTGCTTGTCTGGCCCCAGTTTTAAGCACCAGGGGTCGGTGCTTAGGCTGTGGAAACACAAAGAACTGGTGCTAAGTCAGGCTTTGGCTCTGAAGCAGCCCTGGAACCACCCTGGTGGAAAAGGGGTAAAAGTTGAACTTGAGGCTCCTCACTAATCCTCTGATTGTTGCACTGAACTGATTTTCATCTTAAAGTTGCTGTTGCAGATGCTGGCGTGACGGGGCTCGTGAGCCACAATGTTTCCTCAATCAGAGTGATGTTATACGACATAAGTGCCCATTTATGATATGCCTCCAAACTTAACCACCTCCCCCCCGCCTGCTCCTGTTGAGAACACCTGGCAGTGAGTGATACAGTTAAGCAATAGGCTGCAGGAGCGCAGCCTCATTGTCACCTTTTCTTGTTTATATCCTCTTTCCCACCAGGACGAGCCATTAATAATCAGGCGCAAACTCCCTCTGGCTTAAAATCTTTCCTGCTCTGTCCTCCCTCGTTCACTTTGCGTCTCTCCTTTTGATTTTCTCTCCTCTGCATGTCAACACAGTCAGGTCCCTTGGCACCGACAGAGCTATCCGCTGTCGCATCCTCCCTCCCTCTGCCCCGTCCCATTACAATGACAATAACAGATAAGAATATTTATTATGTTGGCTCACCACTCCCCGTTCCTCCAAACATCTCTCAGGGGAGCGGCTCCTCACTATCACCCTCAAAAGCCTCATTCAGTTAACAGAAAAAAAACGCACACACATCCACTCCTGGCCTTGATGCTTTCCTTTATCAGTCCAATGAAAGGAGAGCCGGAGCATGAAGGCGTCTCATCTCCTCTGCTCCTTTTCTTCCCTCTCAACTCTCCCTCCCCACTTTTAATTTCCATCTCTCTTTTCCTGCTCATTTCAGAGAAAAGGGGGAAGGAAAAGAAGGAGGGAGGCTGAGCAAATGAGAGTGGGCCGCTGGCTTGTGATAACTGCCATGCAGAATGGACATCTCCCTTGTTTATTGGCTTTTGAAATTCAATCCATTGTCTGGGACGGGAAGTGATAAAGGGAGTGGAAATGCAGACGCTCTTATCATGCCAGCTCAGTGAAAGGAACTTTCCCCCCCCCCTTCCTCCAGATGCCTCCGTTTGTTGTGGGGTACGTTTGTTGTGCGTGCATCGCTTCATCCGAATAATGGTTTCTGAAAAATGCGTTCATTCAGCTGATTATTTGGACCCGGCTATGCCACTTACTATTGTCCTGCGTCATTGTGTGTAGTCATCACATTTAGAGGAGGCACACAATTGAGAGTGGTCACACTTGTCTCATAGGCTTTTCCCTGGACGTGTCATATTTGCAACGATACTGAGTGTGTAGCGTTGTGGCCGCTTTGTGGACGACGCTGACCTTTCAGTGCTTTTATAGTCTGGGATTAAATGGACGCATCGTGTCGCTGATGTCTGTGGTCATCTCAGCTGACTTTAATTATGAGCTGCAGCAATTTGGATGTTAACTTCAGCAGACAGCACATATTGTTCAGGTCGGTTAGATATGGGATGTTCACTTGATTGCTGTTTCAAACTCATTTGCATTGCAAGTTGTTGCTTCTGAAGCAAAAAAACTGTGCAATTAACAATATCATCTGGTGTGACTGTATGACAAATCTCTCTGTATAAAAGTCACAGCGTCACACTCCTGAGGTTTAGTCATTCACCTGTTCCAGCTATAACACTGTGTTGCTGCTGTGTGAACGCCGTAAAGCAGGATGTTCTGTAAATTGTTGCACTGATGTCTTTTGTTTTATCTGTTTTGCTTTATCTGAGTTCAAAACAGCTTTTTCTCTGGTGAGGGTTAACCGAAAACCCCTGGTAGCTTTTATCTCCAAGTGAACACGTTTTGTGCCCATCTGGTGGAGAAAATACACCTAAAAAAAACAAACCCAAAAAGTAAACTGCAGGCGTGGAACTGTGGTTAGAAATTCAATTTTCAGTTCAATTTCATCCAAATGTGGCAATATGTCATGGTTAGGTTTAGGCAACACAACTATTTAGTTAAGATCGGAAAAAACATCTTGTTTTGATTGAATACTCCTGAGAAATTGAAGTTTGGTCTCCAAATAACATTGATCATAATATTGTTTATCGGCAATAAGTTTTGGGACACTACATCATCCAGCAAAATTTGTTATTGTGTTAGGCCTATGTATGTAAAGCCCAACTAGCTTCCTGCTAATCAGCTGATCATCACTCGCTGTGCCGGCTACTATCACAATACTATCTAACAGACCAGAATACTGTTTTAGGAGTTTTTTTTTAATGTTAAGAGTGTACGCATTTTAATTGGTATTGATAACTTTTTATGCTCCATTATCTGTTGTTCTTCCTCACTAGAGATACATTTTTGAGTGCCGAAGACATATTTGTACGTCTTAAAATACATCGCTTGAGTGCCATAGACAGTATACAGTACACATTCACACATACAGTATACATTAGTCAAAGTGTTTTTTTGGCAGCTGGCACAAGAGGGCGCTAGAGCATAAAGAGATGGTATACACCACAAGGATCAAAACAGGAAGTGGAGACGATCGAGATTAGAGAGCAAAACAAACAGAATCTGGACAAAAAGTGGTGATTTTGGTGAAAGTGTCCTCTACTCTACCTCTGATAAAACAAGAATGGAACAAGGTAAAAACAAAATTATTTTCATGATGAAATAGAGAGTCTTGTTTTCAGAGACATAGTACAAAATATTCTGTGGGTCTAGAAATATGACTCAAAATGGCCAAAAATGCTGGAATAAAGTACTTTCTGTCTTATAAAAGGGCTGGCACTCAGTGAGTTAAGAGTAACACAGAAACTATAAAGTAACTTATTTAAAGGGTCTATTAGTGTTTTTCTAAATCTTATTTGGGCAATTCATAACAGATGATAATGTCTGCAGACTTTAAGCAGACTTTAAATTAGAGTTTGAAAAACAGTTACCAAATGTATATTTTTGCCTTTATCTTCTATGATATAAGTAGACAGGCTGTTGAAAATAAGTCTTTTTACGTCCGTCCGTCACATGATATTTACTTGGAGTGATCCACTGAGTCTCTTCCTACAGAGCTTAAAATGACTTACGTTTAATTGATTTTAATATTTTCTATCAATAACAAAACACAAGCTGTTATGGTCATCACAGTATGGATGCCGTTCTAACTACTCTGCTATAGTAATTGATTTATCTTGTGTGTGATTGATTGAGACTGATAAATAACTCCATGTAACCAAAGACAAACGCACAGTAGAAGAAAAATGGAACTTGCTGTATGATTCAATGAAATCACATGGTCTTACATCACATGTATCACATTACAGACAGCTCTAAATCGAATAGTACTGAAAATAAAGTATAAAAAGGTGCACATTGTCAACTTTCTAAAACACATTCATGCATTTGACATGAATATTTAACCACTCACCTGAGGGGATTAGAAACAAAAGAACAATACACAATGCAATATTCATGGGTACTTCTTAAATAGACTGTATATGAGCGAGGATGTCCGGTTTGCACGACAGTGAGGGAATTGAAAAGAGTAGAAAACAGCCAAAAAGACAAGTCATCAAGAGAGCTGCTAACAGTTTCAACCAAACGGGATTTAAAGTATTACGAAAAGATTAAGTTTATTACCCAGCAGCCTCTTCTGGCTCTTTTAGAAGACAATAGTGAAATTATGTTTTCCCCTTCCCAGCGGCCGTATTCCCATTGATGAGCAGTTTGTTAATGCTTAGCGCTGATTCATAATTTAGCATGAAGTGTTGGTGCGTTATGCACCTCCTGGTCCCAGCAGAGACTGAGGAATCCCAGCAGGCGGCGGCGTGTCAGCGCTTGATCATTAGATCCCCTTATAGTCAGGGTATGATTCACCTGGTGGACTGTTAGCCTGCTGCTGTTTAGATAAATGACCTATAACAGGGAACTGGAGACAAACAAAAGTATCTTTTCTGGGGCAACACTAGATCAAATGACATGACAAAAGGCATCAGTTTGTGTAAGCGTCTCTTTCTTTCTCCAGTCTGGTTACCTGCTATTCCTCACATGTCTGCTGTGGGGCTCTGTCGCACAGGAAATCACACCAAACCCTCTCTCTCTCTCTCTCTCTCTCTCGCTCTCTCTCTCTCACCTTCCCTTCCTGGTCCTCCTCCTCCTCCTCCTCTCTCTTCTCCACTCCCCATTTCCTTTGTCATCCATCCCTCTGATCCCTTCTCAGCCAACAGGGACACTTTTAGCTTCTTTTTTTGGTTAAGTCCTTGACATGTCACACTTTGCGGCGCTTAAAGATCAGAGAGACTGGACATCAGACTATGATGAAGTGTGATGTATGCGGCGGCATCGATGCGAGACAATTTCCAGCTCTAATTCATCTCAGACAACGTTTACGGACACTGAAAATGAGTTATAGCGCTGCGGCGGAGAAGCGATGATCTTGTTTTAAATGATAATATTCTTAATAAAAGTAAACTTGTTCGGGATAGAAGCACTTTTACAAACAAGCGTCACACACAAATACTAGATGAGTGTTTTAATTGGATAGTAAAGAGGAGATTTGTACCAAAATCCCTGGACACCCTTCGTGTGCAAAAGGTGTAGCATCATGCTGCCATGGAAAATGGTACAGTGTTAAGAAGACTTAAGTATTAATTACCCTATTAACTGCATAGGATTCACTGTCTATATCGGGTCATCCTCTTGTGTTGGAGCAGGCTGTGGAATTAACAGAGGGCTGAATTAATCCCCTCTTATTTTCCACATCAGCACTGGCGCATCAGAAAAACACGGTCCATTCAGGCGTTAATTACATAAAGTTCAGCGATGTGTGCGTCCGAGAGCGTGTGTGTGCGTGCAGGGGAGGCTATTTGTTTTCTAGACGACATCAGCGATGAAACACATTAATCAATTAGTCTTAGGTGATAAACACATGAAGCCACCGTCACGTTTCACATGGGATTCCCGGGTTTCAAGGTTGCCGCTGCCCACTGACAACCGCACCTGCAAACAGACACCATGGCGTTCCCCCAGACGCACACAGATCTAATTAAAACCATTGTTGTGAATAGATCTGATTCCATTTCAGTGCGGTTAACAGTCCTTCATGGATAAGTGATGAGCTGCTGCCGACGGAGGGAGAGCTCTTCAACCCTTTAAGTCTGGACTGCAGCGAGACTCCTCCAGGAGTTACTATGGTGATTGGTACTGTACCGCTCAACGGCAGCAGGAGTGGGACTGTAATGAATTGAAATATGCTATGTGGTTAGATGCTGGCCTGACACTATGTTAACGAGCTGTGTGACAAAGTTGTTTCAGTTTCAGTTCAAGTTTCATAGACAGGCATAGATGGATGTTTGGTGGACTTGGGTGATTTTCTGTTTCTTATTAAACCCAAAAAAATGACATAAATGTAAAGAAAAATTACACACAACTGGCAATTTTGTGTGTAACAAATGTTAAACAGTGAGTTCAGTAACAAGTCATATCTAACCATTGCAAACTAATCTAATGACAGCAAAATAATAATTATAATAGATGTCATCCAATGATGCAGCCTCACACAAGATTAAAATAATGAGAAAACAACACATAACACTGCAACATTCTGAATTGGCTGTAATCTTTTTAGGTAGCCCAATAAACAAGCTAATCACTACAATAACAGTAAGGAATTTGTAATAAATACGTGTATCAACATTTGAACAGAAAATTAGAAATCGTCCAACTTGGCTGATGCTCCAAAAAAAGCTTGTTTCTGTAGCGATATACTGACAGCAGCTTCTTAAATAATGAGGTGTTATACATACCATTTGTTTATTTCAGATCCTAAGATTACTACTGAGTGACCATAATATCACTGAAATGTCAACTTTCAAGGTGGTTAACTTATATAAGTGCCCTCACTTATGTGACTGATAGTCATTCATGGTGTCTGGTTGTGATGTTTTCACTAATTACTTGTGTGATGTTGTCAGACTATGGGCTGATAAAACCAGCTGTCCCAGGTATAAAATAATGAATCCATACTTTTTGGTTCAACAGAGCATCGTGCTTTTCCTGCCATGACAGGCCAACACGAATGTGTAAAGAAAGTGGATAATGATGATAAAAATACCACAATCTTCTGCTGATCTTGGACTTCTGTAGGGCGTCTCCTTTAAACCAGACTCCCTGTTTGGTCCAGCCGTGGTCTGGTATAATCTGATATAATCCCAATGTGATGGACGCAGAAGGTGTAATTCCACCGTGTGATTACCGTGTCATATCCCATACAGATTGTAAAGCCCCCTGAGGCAAATGTCTAATTTGAGATATTGAGCTGTACAAATAAAATTGACTTGATTTAACTTAATGATGTTAACAGATGGGAGGCTGTGATGTCAATCAAGTACAGTGTACACGCTTCATGTAGACTAGAGGACTGAGTCAGAGCATCTGAAGACCTGCAGCTTTGGTGGGCTGTTCCTAGTCTGCAGTGATCAGGATCTATCAGAGTGGACCAGTGGTGAGCCAGAGACAGGGTCATGAGAGGACAAGGATCACTGATGCTGGTGGGGAGTGAAGGCTGGTCCTGGTGGTCTGATCCAACAGACCAGAGAAGTTAATGCTGCAGGGGTCAGAGGTCAGACAGGGGGACCAACACTGTATGAGGTAGATGGTCATAATGTTTTGCCTGTTATATCTGTGTTTATTGGTCAAAATGAGGAATGATAGGACTGAAGGATAAAGACAATGGAAAGAAAAGGTGGGAGGCTGAGTGACTGTGTCCCATTAGGGAAGAAGAGCATTTTTTATTGGTCTCTGCGACCCTGAGGATGAACCCATGCCTGGGACTGATTGGAGTGAGTTTTCTGCCGAGCTATCGACAGCACTGCCGTCGGAAAATAGGAAAATAGAGCAGGACAATCTCCTGCAGTCTGTCGGTCTGTCTGGTAGTGGAGATAAAAAGTGTGACAGTGTGTGTGTGTGTGTGTGTGTGTACATCGCCTCTTCCTTTAACATATTTTCCTCCCTGTGCCTGTCGGAGCAGCAGGGCCACTTTGATCAGAGTGTTATCTGCACCGCTGCGGCCTAATCCGTGTATTTGCTCCGAGTCTTAGCTGGATCACCACGCTCAAATCAAAGCACTACAGAGTCAGACCAGGAGAGAAGAGACATGTGGGAACACACACTTTGGAGCACTCACAGTCATATTGTATGCACACACTCTCTCAAACCATGAGCCGTCGTCATGGGGTCACCTGTCCAACTTGTGCGATCAAAACCACCAACACCCCTAAATACACGTAACGGGAAAATCAAGTCGCTCCTTGAATAAAAGCTTACTTACTGTGAGGGTTGGGTACCGAACTCTGATACTTTCGTAGCACCGACCAAAAAGTTCTGATCCTATCGGGTATCAAAAAATGAATCATGTCTCGGTGCCAAATTCCAATACCTAAATGTGTGTGAGCCATGCTGTCAGATGTCACTGGGGATGTGGGGACATGTCCCCTTAAGATTCGTAATAACACTGATCTGTCCACCCTCTTTCCCAGGATACAAACATCTCTGGTAAAACAGAGGAGCATGTCATTACAGCAGCATTGGGAGCTCTGCATGTGTTAAGACTCATGGTGCGTTCAAGTTATAAAAGAATGTTGGAATTTCCAAGCTCCTAGTCAGAATTTAAATCAGAACCCCCCCCCCCATGAATCTCAGTGACCCAAAATAGAATTCATGCTATCTGCTACTGACGTAAAGAGTAGCTAGATGTTTTGCTGTACGTCTGTAAAGCTGGAACAGCTGGGAGGACTAAACTTTGAAGTTATGTTGATTAGAGCTCCAAGTTCTGATTTCCAGTGAATACACCGTCAGGCAAACTCTCACTCCCCATGGTCCTAAAGAGGAACTGATTGCAGCTGTGCCTGTTGATCATCATCATCAGACCATTGTCTAGTATGTCTACCATGATGAAGCCAAAAATTATACAAAATAACCTTTTGAATGAAATCATAAAATGATGTTATTAATATTATTATTAATAATAATAATAATAATAATAATAATGATAATGAATTAATACTGACGATGAACATGATTAAAGCCCAAATTACACAAAAATAACTCATTGAGGTATCAAAAAAGTATCGTTGTGGAACCATTATCGAAAGTGCCATCGTATCAATAAATTCTAAATGATACCCAGCTCTACTTACTGCCCAAATTACTGTTCGAGCAATAACAAAGAAATCTTAGACTGCATTAATAATTTTAACTCAACACCTCTGAAACTGTTGTTTGCCACAGTAATGCTCAGTACGAGGCCACATCCAGAGACACTCCGCTACTAGAAAGTACTGCTAATTACAACACAACAGCCTACGCTACATTATAATACAATCAAAAGATGATTTTGTGTATCTCCTCACACTCAACAGTTCCTGGCAATTTCTCCTCTTTGCATCCTAATGACACTCAAAAGTCATTAAACCGTCTCCTACTAAAGAGTCCTGCGGATTATTACTCTGCGAAACAACAAAGTAGCTAAATATCTGGAGTCCTATAAAGATTTAATGAATGTTTTTGCAAAACTCCAGTAGTGTCATTGACCATTTCACACTTGTAACCATTTGACTGTTTACTGTTTCACAGCCGGTGTTCAGTCGTTCTGTTAGCAAGCACTCACCTGCTCTGCAACCTTGAGTTAAGTCATTCATACCAGCAAATTTAGTCTTCTGGCACGTTGTAAAAGTGCAAATAAAGAGATGAATAAAAGAAACCGAGAGGAAAATCAAGGGTGTATTACATCATAAATTAAAGAGCAATGACTAAAACTGAATGAGCAAATAGTCGATGAATAGTGCGGACGTGTAGCAGCTCAGATTATTATATCAAACAAATAAGCAAAAAATCATTTCTGGAATGCCCTCTATTTAGTAGATAATCCCATACCCTTCTGTTTGACCTCCCAGAGGACGTAATACACACAGGGAGATAGAAAAACAAAGCAGAGAGGGGGAAAGCAGAGCTCGTGAGATAATGAAATAACTTATGGAGATGTGCCTTCCTCTTGGGGAGAACGGGCGAGCAACAGAGAGAGGGAGAGAGAGAGAGATAGGTAATTGCTGTGGGCTCGTTCTGCCTTGAGTTCAGGTCGGTCTGAGGGCAAGGGATGTTTTATAAGACCTCCTCCTGTTGGACACAGGTTAGTGAAAATATAGACAAGATGGAGGCCATTATATCTAGGAGGCTAGGGTAAACTTTGGGGATTTTCTGCTTCAGTTAAATATTCAATTTGTGTCCGAGTCTAATTACAAATTAAATGGCATGTGGTCGAGGGCCCACTCACAACTTCTGAAAGGAAAGCTGGCAAAATTTCACAAAGTAATTTTTAGTTTAATCCTTACCTGGAGTGCTGAGGTTTCACAATGACACCACTAACAAGAACTACAAAGTTCTTCAGGTGATTTAAAAAAAAAAACGCTTAAAGTGAAAGAGCCAAAAAATCCACTGTTGATGACTTTTTCATTTACAACTGGGTAAAATTAATCTTTGTCTGTCTGTGGCTTCAAGCCCAAAGACAGTGCATTCCTAAAGATATGAATCCTTAAAACATAAATATATGCTTTATTTTTCCTCAATCTCCTAAAACAGCTGGGGACTGTACTTTTTTTTTTTTATCAAACTTAGGCAAACAGCAGTAAACTGTGCATTTGTTGGGGACTACTTTCCATTGTGGATTAATACACATTTGGCGCTCTAATGAGTATTTACGGTAGCAGCATGGCGTACGTGAGATTGATTCAAAATAACTACAGTGTTCATCATAATGAAGCAACATGCCACCCGCTGCAGTAGTGCGGCTCACTGATGTGTTTTTAATAGTTTTTGGACAACAAAGGCGCACTGTGGCACAGAGAGGCTTCGGCTACACAGACTACACCTTTTTATTAGGATCAATTCGTTTCTGGTCTTTTTTATGAGGTTTGTTAAGATTAAGAAAAATACAAAGTCACATGCTTTGTTGCTCCAATAGGGGTGGGTGGGTATTGACAAAGACTTTGCGATATGATATGTATCACGGTACTTGAGTCACGATACGATACATTATTGCGATATTGTGATTTTGTATATACATATATTTATATGCACATACATATATATATTAGGGCTGTCTAAGTTAACTGCGGTAACATGGGTTATTATTTTTTATTTTATTTAAATTTTTATTTTATCCTGCAAAAGTCCTTTTGGATTTACAACTGGTCCAAAACATGACTTTTTTTGGGGGGAAAAAAATCAATAGTAAGAAATTAAAAATCAATATTATATCAAATGAAAAGTATTGCGATATCTTGCCATATTAGTATTTTTTCCCACCACTACCATCCAACCATGCCATGTTTCATTTCTGCCAAAGCTCCTGACCAATGTTATGTTTCCCCTGATAATGACAGCCAGCAAATTAATTTAAAATTAATACAGTGATTGAATACTTATAATATTCACACCTGTTGGTGAAAATCCCAAGTGGTTCGTGGTGAAGATGAGAAGCCATGCAGAGGCAAACTTTGATGCTGAGCTTTCTGATCCCCGTGAGACTCCCATGTTAATAAATGAGATCTCCTGCAAAGCAATACTGCTTTAACCCTATGTATTATGTATGAGGCAAAAGGAGAACCGAACTAAAAAGGAGGAATCATCTAGGCACACATAAGTGCCAGAATCCAATCTCAGCTCCATTAGTGCAGGACAAATCCTATACAGTGAGAAGGGGTCTCCATATGTTTCCGTGAGGGAGCTCAGGAAGCCATTATGGAAATGAAAGGGGACAAATCGCACGATACAGATCACTGGGCGAAGCGGGAACAAAATCACGGCGCAGTATACTTTTGGACGAGTATGCTCAACAAAAGGAGGCTGAAACCTGCACAGTCCCCCTGCAGACTTCTAATAAACTCTCACAGCGACGGCGACAGCCTGAGAATTCCATTAGTTCACATTTGTGCCGTCTTGTATCTATAAATTACGCCGTTTTGTTGTTCTGCAGATCGAAGATTACAGCTCCCTTCCTTACTTTTTCATAGCGCCGGCATCTTCCACATGACATACTAAGGTTTAGCAGCACGGCGTCTTATTTAATCACGTGTCAGCACATTATCACCATCTCTCCATCTTGGCGAGGCGCAGAACTCATTCTAAGTGCGCTCCGAGTCACAACTGCTGCAGAAGGTTATGGTGGAAGACGATTTGTCTGTGTTTTCCAATGAGTTAGCATCCCCTCCGAGCATGAGCTCCATCACTGTAGATACAGATCCTTACAAACAATCTCCCAAATGCTAATTGAGGTAATTAAAGCCGCAGCATCCAGAGGAAACAGGTGCAGGTGGCAGGCATTATTCATGTCCTCTTGCCCTTGGAGGTAACCCTCTCAATCTAGCGTGGTAAACAATCTAGCGTGGTAAACAAGACAGACAAGGGTGTTACTGTTTTCTTTGTTAAGGTGTGCACACAAGAAGCTGTATTTCCCACTGGTAAGTGTCATTGTTGACATCAACAGATAAGTAATCTTCTCTCCTCAGTGCCAAAATCTTTTCAAACCCACACATCTTCCTTAAGCTCCATCATGTACTTTCTTTGGTTGCTAACGCTGTAGGTATGACACAACTCTAAATATAACAATGGCACCTGGCACATACATTTCCCAAGGTGACACAATTACACAATTAAGAAAATGACAAGTTTCTCCTTTAAGACTCATTAGCCCCCCCTCCTCAAGAATGTCCTTCAATTTGTCAGACTTTTTTTTTTTTTTTTAAAGGAAATGCAAATGCCCTCGTCCTAAATGTCAGACTTAGGTAGTGATGGCAGTGGGGGTCTGACATCATTCCAGCAGCCTTGTTTATATCAGACAGTGATTAGATTAATACTCATTAGAGAATATTTGTGTCTGCACCCTTCCTGCACCCCCCTCCAGGCTACCAGGCAACGGGAACCATGGCAATTAAAAATGGGAACCTGTCATCCTCCATCAAAACGCCGATGTGTCGGCCCTTGAAGAAACCGGTAATATATATGCAGGAGTAGGAGACTAGAAGCAAAGTCACCCGTCAAACAGATATTAGATTAAACTAACACTGAAAGTACAACCAACTCACTTTGTTTCTTTGCACCATTTTGCATCCCTGCAGTAAAAGCATGGGGCTGAAAGAAGATGATATTCCGACATTTTCCGAAAGTGCTACACAAGTCTAGACTCCTGAATAATTGTAGTAATCATGCCTGTTGCAATTTCATCACCCTGGTGTCGTAGGCAGTAATAGAGAATTCATCAAGCACTTATTTCCTTTCTGTGCCAGAAAGGATGATTTTATTTTTTTCCTTGGCATGAACAGGAGCTTTCATTTCCTGCGTTCACATCCTTTCCCCAAATCCATATCGCTGTAATTTCAACTAAAATGTAAAAATGGAAGCTAATTTAAATTTTGTCACAGTTCCCTTTTGCTTTTGGGGGTGTTTTTTTTTGGTTAGATCATAATGGTGAGATGACAAGCAAATAAACAAGATACATATAAAAAAACAAACAGATGAACTCTGAATGCTACACGTCTTATGAACTCTGAATGCTACACGTCAGGTTTACTGTGCATCTTTATATGTTACTTTGCATGCTCTGGGTGTGCATTTGATCCTCATTATGTCCTGTTTTTTGCTTCTCCTGAAACACTTGCGAAAAATAACGATCTTGATGACCGCAGCATAATTAGGACTTGGAAAGTCACCATTGCCTCCACGATGCCATCACCAGCTCTGTCATTATAATTGAATATATTCAAGCCACTTTTTGAATCATTTTAGCCAGCGTTTGGTGGTCCATTAGCTATGGGTTATGATCATTACGATAAAAGGAGGTTACTTTAACACGCCTGTGTTCTGAGAGTTGGGCCTAAAGGGACGAACTTCAGAGAGTTGTCGCTCACTCAAAGACGAAGGGAAACTTTGTGCTCGGTCTGAGGCGGCTTTAATTATGCCTGTCGTAAAGTCCCCACTTCCCATGGCTACAGAGGAGAAGAACTCTGATCTCATCTGTCTGGAAAAAGGGTCCTTCAGATGTTTGTCATGAAATGGCTGCTAGCTGCTGCTTCCTGCAATCTTGTGAATCAGCTGGTCCCATGTCACCTCCCCTCCCTACCTAATTATCCAAGGCTCCAGCATCTCTGCTGTGCAATCCCCTCTGTTTTTTACACCTCCTTTCCTCCTCTGCAAAACTTCTGAAATACTTGAGCTGAGGAAAACTGTGGAGGTACTTTTGTGGGAAGGGTTTAGTTGATAAATAGAATCTGCAAGCTCACAATTTATTTGCTCGGGTCCTCCTTTGTTTGGACAGCCTGAGACATGCCGAGCCAATCACAACAGTTTATGTAATATGGGGCATTTCGAAAATGAAGATCAGAAAGAGGAGTGCTGTTTAGGCATTTTCAAAATGGCTTCAGCTGATGTTGAACTTTCTGTTGAAGCCGCTACTGCGTCAGTACATTTTCACTAACAGAAAAACAATATTCACTTTTAATATCCCAATATAGCAGCTCATTTCTGCACACTATAGTCTATATCCGTTTTTCCAGGCCAAACTCTGCCCTAATGAGCTGTGATTGGCTGTCGGTCTCTCCAGTTGATAGCGTCTCTTGGAAATCGAAAATGTTGTGATTTGGTCTGGAGATGTTAGACTGGCCAAACAGCAAAACATGAAGGAAATTATTTAATATATTAACTCATTGGGTGCCAGCTCTTTTCTAAAACAGAAAGTGCCTTGTGCCAGTGTTTTTGGCCATTTTGAGTCATTTTTTAAATACTCACAGAATATTTTGTACTATGTCTCTGAAAACACTGAATAGCTCATATAAAAGAATAGACTCTCTATTTCTTCATGTTTCCTCGCACCGATTTTTTTGCTTTCTGATCCCGACATCTCTTCTCCCTGCCAAAGGTTGGTTTCAATGGTGCCAGCAGTGAAAATCTTGGGCTGTGGACAATGTGAAACATGTATTGTTCTCTCATAAGTCCAACTTTACTGTTTTTTCCCACATTTTGGAGAGTTACGATGTGGAGAGAAGCCCCAAAGAAGCGTACCACCCAGACTGTTGCATGCCTAGAGTGAAGCATGGGGGTGGATCAGTGATGGTTTGGGCTGCAATATCATGGCATTCCCTAGGCACAATACTTGTGCTGGATGGGCATGTCACTGCCAAGGACTACCGAACCATTCTGGAGGACCATGTGCACCCAGTGGCGCATTTTGTTGGATATTCAACAATATAAAGGAAGGAGACCAGATCACAATTTAAAAATATCCATATTAACATTTTGGACAACCATAATAACAATTTATTCGATGAATTGGCTGTGGATAGGTATAGCTTAACACTTTGATGCTTGAGTGCCATTGACATAAAAATATGTCAAAGTGGTTTTTCGGCAGCGGGGTGCCGATCGTGGTCTCCCGCAGCCTGTGAGTAATTTTGGGGCTTCTGGGAGTCGGAGCATAAAGAGACAGTATACACTGCAGAAGTCAAAACAGGAAGTGGAGACAGTAGAGATTAGAGAGCAAAACAAACTGAATCTGGAAAAAAGGGTGTTTTTAATGAAAGTGGCTTCTACTCTACCTCTGATAAAACAAGAATAGAACAAGGTAAAAACTAATGTTTTTCTCATGATGAAATAAAGAGTCTCTTCTTTTATTTGAGCTATTTGGTTTTTTTCAGAGACATAGTACAAAATAATCAGTGGGTCTTAAAAAAAAGACTCAATGAGTTAAAAACTACTTTGAAAACTCAACTTTACTTAAAAGCCATTTAAAAGAGCAATACTTTGCTGGAGTTTTTGCTAATGGGAGACGTGACTTTTGGCTATAATAAGAGGTTATTTTGAAGTCATTTGCTGCAACACCTTAGTTTGTAAGTGCACTGAAGTTTTTATTGTTGTTGTACGGTAAAGCGTTGTCATTAGTGCCTCTTGGATCAATGTGCTCTTAACACAATGTCCATATTCACCCGAGTGCAGGGGGTGTTATTGAAGTATTAACCAAAAGGACACTTATGTCCTTTTTTTTTAAACTATTATCAAATCCTCCACAAAGCTGTCGGGGTCAAAGTGATGTCTAGAGACTGACCCTAACCCAGGCAATTTCAGACACATGAATAATTTAAGTAAAATTAATGGGGAAAGGCACTGCTTGCTTTAATCAGAGATGCTGTAAACTGTTTTCAAACTAAATCTGGGATGAGTTGGAGCCTGGATGCTTGTTCCTCCCACTTCATTTGTTTCTGGCAGTCTTAAGGCAGTAGTTCCCTCGTTCCAAGAGTGAATTAGGTTGAAAGTCAAAGGGGCTCATTTTGTTGTCAATAGTCATTAGAACTGGCCACCGGCCCTGGGTTAAGACCTGTCAAACTCAGCTGTTGGGCTCAATACCACACTGACACATGTATCCATGCCACTTTTTCTGCAGCTAAAAATTGCCACAGTTTCCGGTAAAAAACAAAAAATCCTCCTTCTGTAACCAAGTTCACGGTCGAATAAGCCAACAATAATGTGTACAAAGCACGGGTGTGTCTTTATTTATTTTCTCCTCTCTGACATTTAGGCAAAGCTGCCGGCACAAACAGTGCCGGCAAAAGCCAGCGGTGTCGGGGCGCTCAAGGTGGGAATGAAGTAACTAAAAGCCTAAATGTAAACTAAGAATACACAATTTGTTTAGACATGTTAGTAGCACGGTGTGGCGATCGGCCCACTGCTCTGGTACAGACTGAAAAAAGTCAACAACAACTGGATTGATTGCCTTCAATTTGTACAGATGTTCATGATTTAAGTGACCTTCTGCTTCAGCGTCACAATGACTATTTGATTTTCTCAAAGTCATAGCTAAAAGGTCAAAGGCACTTCACTCTGCCATTAACGTATTCCAACGTCCTTTAAAATCTGACGCTTGGTGGCATCGACGTGATAATATGTCAAAGTGTTTTTTCAGCAGCGGGTCGCCGATCATGGTTTCCTGCAGCCTGTGGGTAATTGTGGGGCTTCTGGGTGATGTAGTCTGAGCATAAAGAGATGGTATACACCACAGAGATCAAAGCAGGAAGTGGAGACAATCGAGATTAGAGAGCAAAACAAACAGAATCTAGAGAAAAAGCGGTGATTTTGGTGAAAGTGGCCTCTACTCTACCTCTGATAAAACAAGAATGGAACAAGGTAAAAACTAATGTTTTTTTCGTGATTAAATAGAGAGTCTCTTCTTTCATTTGAGCAATTCAGTGTTTTAAGAGTCCAAGTACAAAATATTCTGCGCATCATGAGAGATGACTCAAAATGGCCGAAAATACTCGCACAAGATACTTTCTATTTTTAAAAACGGGCTGGCACTCAAAGAGTTAACTGCTGGTCTGGCTGTGAAGTGATTTAGTTTACTTTCAAAAGATGAAAACTTTTATGATTTTTGCCAGCTCAAACCGCCTCTTATTGCACTTACAATCACAAAGAAGAACACATGCAGGCCTCTCCACAATCACCAGAAACCTATCCACTATAATATAGTTTACAGTGTTCATCAGCCTTAGCCTCCTTCTGTCTCTGATGAAGTTCCTACAGCGCAGAAGGGAAAGTTTAGAGGGCAAATGTGAACTGGACTTGGCTTATCAGACCTGCAGACATAAGGCAGTGATAGGGATCTCAGTGCCAGCTCTGAGGTGGGTCTGCTGGGCATAACAAGACCTTCCTCCTGCTTCAGGAGATATAATTAGCTTTGGGTTTGGGATGAACTGGAAAACCGCTCTTTCTTCTTGTGTCCTTTCCCTTCTTTTCTCCTCTACTTTTTCCTCTGAATTGCTGCCAAGCTCTGTTTGCCTCAGTAATTAGGAGCCAGAGCGCACCTTCACGACTCCATTATGAAAACAGCAAACGGTCCAGTGGTTTATTGATAAAGCATTACACTCTACTGCAATACTGTATGGAGATGTACAGGGGAGCCTGCAGCCATTTCAGGTGGACTACCGTTCAGGCTTTCCCACTGCCAGATGAAATATCATAATGATATAATAGCGCTATCACGCACCCCATATAGTACGAGACTGAAATGTTGGAATACAGCACGCCAGCTGTATTAGTGAAATTTAATGCAAAAAAACAGCAACATGAGCCGTGCTCTGTCAAATGGAGAAAATGACCACAGAAAACAAAATAAAGCCAATCTAATCTGTGGCAGAAAGAGACAGCTGAAGAGGTAATTTTGCTCGGCAATATGCAAGGACAGCTATTTAAATGTGTTGTTGGCGCTCCAATCAGGTTTCCCTGGGCTCCGTGATATTTAAAAGTGACACGGGTGACCCTCCACATTTGCGAGGTGTCATCATGCATCAATCGGCAAGGTGTATATCAAAGCTGCCCGTAATGGTGTGTGCACTGGGATTTATATTTCCAATTAAATCTGCAAATTATATGATTATCCGCTGCACCGTGCCGAGGCCATTTTGGAAACGGATTGTGGTGTTCATTTTGTTTTTCTACAAAGATAATAGCGCCAGTGGCAAACCTGCTTGTGCAGGGAGAATATTAATGCCTGTGGCCTTGTCACACACCCAAACGTGTGTTCACGGGCCGGCATGTGCGCTACATAAGCCGTCATACTGCAGAAAACACACAGACATTATCTTGTCATGTACTAACAGCTTTGCATTTTTTTTCTCTCTTTTTCTGTCAATTAACCTTATATAGACTGCAGCCTAAGTCCTGATTAGCCGAGATCCAGCACCTGCCGCCGACTTTAATTGCCTGTGAAAATGATATCAGACCGAGGATCTGCCTGATAAACCTACATGTCGATCTGTCAGACACACAGGGGCCGCTCTGATGGCCGATACCGGTCTCAAAAACAAGCCTGTGCAAACACAGAAACACCAACACTCATTGGATGTGAATTATTGATTCCAACATGTCAGCTAAGAGACAGCGCAGGCCGCCACTGTGGGAAAAGGAAGGGTTATTTTGCTATTGCTTTGCTATGCTTGACTGCCAAGACCATGTTCACCAGAAAGTTTTCACTTTTCTGAATGTTTACAGAGCGCTGCCTAACAATGCCCTAAGACAGAGAGGGGAACCGACCGAGTTTAAGGATGCTGGGTGAGCTGCACAATCATGAAGGAGTGAGGGTATTGAGAGACACGAGAGAGATGGAGACTAAAGAGGAAGGAGGAAAGAGAGAGAAAACTTTCCCTTACAGGCTATTTGTATATGCATCTCTAGGGTACCATTTTAGTTTCCAATATTTTATCCTGAGTAAAATGCTGTGGGAGTATTAACTGAGTTGCCACTGCCTTCCCCCTCTATTATTTTTCAGCATAAGAAAAGGAAAAAGTCATGGCTATAATTTGGTAAGGATGGGGAAAAAAAGCACTTAAAGCAAAGTTTAGTCCTCGCCTTTTTTAAGATTCACTTTCCATTGAAATATTTCATTCCAAAATGCAATATTCACTATCTTTAAAACCCTAAAACATATTTATACCAGGTGAATGCTGGTGTGAGGGGAAACCATTACTAGGATATGAGACCTTGGCTTCGAAAAAGACCTTGTTTTGCCAGATAGTCTTATCTGTGCTGCCATTTATTTTGAAGTGGTAGCAGCTGAACTTGCAGAAATTTTGGAAACATTCAGTGAATCGTTTTGGGATGAATTTATTCATTGTCTGAAAGTGAGGCATGCATTATTGTAATCAACTGCAATCTCCACTGAATGTTAATGGGACCACTTTTAACTTACAGTAAGGCATTGTTTGAACACTTTTAAGACAGCAGCATATTACCGCTTTGCCGCCCTGTGCTGTCTCTCAGCTGACATGTTCAAATCAATAATTCACAGCCAATAAGTGTCGGGTGTTTCTGTGTGTCTAAAAGTATGGTCTTGTTTTTAACTTTATTATATATACACTACAGGCCAAAAGTTTGGAAGCAAGATTGAATTTGTACAAAAAAGATCATAGAGTTTCATTGCTATACTTTGCAACAAACATGATTACTATGTAAAGAGCTGTCATATTTCTTTACTCTTTTCTTGTTTACCCTAAAACTAAGCCCCTCTTTTCTTTTGTTGACATTTATTCAGCAATGGTCTGGAAACATCAACGTATACCTGAAAGTAAATTGAGGAAAATGGTGCATATATGAATGAAGGCAACGGCTGATCATGCAGTAAAAACATCCCAAAATACATTTAATTTACATACAGGTAACAGAACAAATGACATCCAAAAGCTCCACTGTGTTCACAGCTTATTTGCTAACTTATCATCACTTTGTTGTTGAACCTAAGCAATTGAATGATGCTAAAAGGCTTTGTAATTTTTTAAATTTTTTTATTTATTTATTTATTTTTTTTATTATAACGGTGATCGCTGCAACCTCACTACCCCCTGCAATTGCCGATCACTCCTTCACTCCTTGTCCTCTGGCATAAAATGTGCCCAAATTGGCAACACAATGTTCAGCTTTTAACAAGATTTGCGTCTATTGTTGAATAAAATCAAGTCAACAGAGCAGCATAAACAACTATGGACAGTACTGTCCCTCCCCAGGTTAATGGACTGGCCCGCTGCTGAGCTGCAGTGTGAAAAGTTTTGTTTCTCCAACTAGCTTTAAAAACAGGATGTTACTAAATATTACTGTTTATATTTCATATCAAACACCATATGCACCATATGCACAAACACATATGCAATTTTCAACAGCGAGTATGTAGAGATATATTTTATTTATTATTTTAATATATTGCGGTGATACTGCATAGGCATCACATGACTGCGGTATTGCGGTCATGCAGTTATTCACCGGCAGCGTATCAAACACGTGGATGCACACACAAGCCAAAGAGTGCGATGTGGCGCCTCTCACTGATGAGGTGTCGAAGTGAAAAGCCTCATTCAGAACTTTTCTTTTTTTCAGAGAGCATCTCAACACACCTCTTGTTTATGCAACAGAAGTGATTTATCAAGCAGAAGATTTGAATGCGCAAGTGACTAAATGAGGGAATGGAGGAGAGAAACAGCTTGCCATCCTTCATGATGATAATCTCCTCCGTGCTAATGCACATCTCAATATCCCAGGCAACACAAGTCAGATTGTAGTTTCTGACAAGTATGGATTGCATAACAGCATCTGGCTAATCCTCAGCCTACAGGCGCATGAGCATATCTCCCCTCTAATTAGATTTATTTGCTGCTTTCATGGGACTCGTCTTTACCATTACCATTAGGTTCTCTGGTGAAAGATGTCATTAAAATTCTCTCCTAAGTTTAGTGGATTACCGCTGATTTCCATGGACACGAGTGAGAGATGAGTAAGACGGGAAGAGGAGGAGGAGGATAATATGCTATTCACATTCCCCAGCCAAAAAACAACACTTTATTCATGTTACCTGTGTCGTTGTGAGTCACTTAACTCTTTGAGTGCCTTGTGCCAGCATTTTTGCCCATTTTGAGTCATATTTCAAGACCCACAGAATATTTTGTACTATGTCTCTGAAAACACAGAATAGCTCAAATGAAAGAAGATACTTTTACCTTGTGAAAAGAGTAGAGGTCACTTTTACCATAAACACCACTTTTTGTCCAGAATCTTGATTGTCTCCACTTCCTGCTTTGATCTCCATGGTGTATACCATCTCTTTATGCTCCCAGATCTCCTAGAGGTGCCTACATTACTCACAGGCTGTGGGAGCTCACGATTGGCGACCTGATCCCAAAAAAATCACTTTGACGTTGAAATTCGTCAATGGCACTCAATGAGTTAGCAGTAGGTGTTGTGTTTCTGCTGTTGGATCACTATAATGACAGTTTAAAGCAAGGTTAGAGCAGTGTGTAAGCAGTGTTTCTCATTGTTTTGGCTTTACTCCAACACCCTGGATTTGAAATGAAACTGACTTTAAGGTTAAAGTGCTGACTCTCAGCTTTAAAGCTGTTTGGGGCTGTTCACATCTATACTGGCTGTAGGACTCTGAGCCCTTTTTACCCTTAGGGGAATATGTATAAAAAGGGCCTTTTTTCTATGTGGTTCATCAGACGTGCATGGAGACGCCACTGAATTAAAGCTGAAAGTCAGCACTTTAACCTCACAGTCAGTGTTTCATTTCAGATCCAGTGTGTTGGAGTTTATAGCCAAAAACAATACTGTCCAAAGCCTCCCAGGCTGCACTGTGTGTTATCATTCTTTGATGCTAACTAACTAGAGTTATTGAACAAATTGCAGTGTATGGCACAGCAGTTTATTGGCACGTGGGGATAGAAAGTGGCTTTCCAAGGTCAGCGCAGTTCGAGAGAAATTAAGAGACACGGTACACAGCACACAATGCACAAAAAGAGATCAATTATCCTTACAAACACAGCAGTGAGAAATGAAACTATAGACACTAGCTTGCATTCTAGTTATGACTCATGTTTAACTTTAAGTTCAAACCTGTTAGAGTATTCCAATACTGATAGTCAGTTTTTAATAATTCACCTGCACAAATTAGTGATTAGTTCCCCTTGTATTAAAAATGTCTCCTTTCTAATTACTAAATCATGTCTTCTACTTAATTCATTTTCTCAAATTAATAACTTGGAAATGGAGAAGAGTCAGGGGTCAGCTGCTGTGTGCTACTGAGGCAGGTTTCTGTCGTCCACAGCAGAACTTTAACGTTAGGTGGTGGCTGGATAATTCACCAAACTGATGACATTTTTTTTAATGTGTAACATCACCACTGGCAAAACAGCTCCTTTAACTAAATCCATGTTCATGTTCACACTGTATGTGTGAACTGAAATTTGAGCTGGTGATCGGCCATTAAACAGGTGGCTCATTTGTCCAGACAGGGCACGGAGGGTGCTGTTGATGAAATATGAAATAGGAAGAATTTATGTATGTAATTTTTAAAAATTATAACATACTGGTATCGGCCGATATCCACAGCATCAATATCAGAATCGGGAAGGAAAAAAATGGTATCGGAACATCTCGAAGTATCACAGTTTCACACAAGCTATTTCTACTATTCTACTATTATACTATCCTACTGTTACTACTACTATGACTACTTTTACTACTACTGTAACTGTTGTTCCTGCCACTTCCCAGGCCAATAAATAGTCACATGCAGAGCCAGACTAACTCTAGTTCTGATCCTAAACTAGATTAAATGAACGTTGTGTCTGTTTTCTCATTTAATTCTGGGCAAGAAAGCAAATATTAAGTGAAACAGTGGCTTTAAACAACATTGTGTTCTTGTCAGGTAAGGACGAGCATCTGGTGTTAGCGGCAGGCTGGCAGAATGTTTTAGAGCTGAGGAGTGCTTAATTAACTGAACTGGCTCCTTCAACTAATTTGTGTTATTATTCACATTCATTCTATGTTTCATTCAGTTATTGTCAGGAATGCAGCTTTTGTTCCCCATCACTTTTTGGAAGCAAAACCTGTTAAAATGTACATCCAGTTTGGACAAACAAGCGCTCTTTTAAGAGGAAATGTGAACCCATCCTTCAGTGTTATCTCAGTTGAGAGTAGTCAGTCCATGAGCACACTGTGAGACTACGGAGCTCGTTGATAAGATGCAGGGACTTTTTGTGTGGACGCTGACATCTAGTACACATTTAGTCACTTTTTCAATTTGAGCGGAGCACTCTGCAATGGTTCAAATCAGTAAGTAGCATGCAACTGGAACATTTTATTTGTTACACGTTGTGGTTTAATACAGAACAAATGCAAATCTAATTAGGCCACTTGGATTTAAAACTGTTTTTAAAAGGAGATAATACTGTTGTTTTTTGCTGTTAGACACAACACTGTATTATCTTGACATCCCTTTTTTGTATTTTATGGGATTACTGATTGCTGCTCTTAATTAATGTGTGAATTATTTATTCACAAGGGACCGTGTTACCAATTACCAATTTCAGAAAATATGCAAAAAAACAAAATCCCCATGACTGCTGCTGGGCAGCTCAGAGTATACCCTGAAATATTAGGGTCAGGGTTAGTGATGTAAGTCCTCTACAGTGGTCTATACAGGGCTGGAAAGCACTTTCCTACCTTGTTCATTTTGAGTGTGGAGAGTTCACCGTGTTCGGGCAGCAGAGATGATGTCAGGGACGTGAAGTGAAAACGATTTTACTTCAGTGCCGAGAACAGAGAGTACATACAATTCAAACATGCACCTTTCAATACATTTCTTGCAAAGAAACATCTCCGAAAAGTGTTTTGCAAAAATGTAGCGCTGTTATCCTCGCAATTAGAGCTGGCAAGCTGTGATCGGTCCTGCTGTGAGTGAAAAGCAGGTTTGGCTTTGCACTCACCTTCCAGTCTTGAATAGGGATAGGTCTGTATGGAGTCTAGTTATGAGCCGGATCTGGCTCATGCAGCACTCATCCTGCCTATATAGTGCTCTCATACACATATTTGCAGAATTGGGAAGTAAACTAGTGATATCAGAGGTCTTGTTAACTAAAAAGTGCTCAAAATGCCTGCCTAGAGTAGATTGAATGCATTCATGGTAATTTAAGTTGAAAAAAGTGTTGAAAAATATTTTTAAGGCTGTTAAAATTTCCAAAAATGGTCAAACTGTAGTATGTCGAAAAATTCAAAAACTGTCATGTTGTAAAATGTCATATAAATGCCTTTTTTCAGTATGTTGAATGACTTAATGGTAAGTTATGTTGAATTTTTTTTTTCCAAAAATTTTAAAAATGGTCACACTATAAAGTGGAAAATATTACGTTGTAAAATGTAATTTAAAAAGTCCTCATAATGCCTTATTTTACTATGTGGATTGCATTCATGGTTTATTTTTGAAAAAAAGTACGTTGAATGAATTCATGGTAATTTATTTTGAAAAAATGGTGAAAAATCCATTTCATGGGACGTCAAAAATTTAAATAAAATGTCATACTATAGCATGTCAAAAATGACAAAAAATGTCCCATTGTAAAATGCCATAACAAATACTCAAAATGTTCTTTTAATGTATGTTCAACAAATTCATGATTATTTATTTAAAAAAAAAAAAGGATGTGAAAAATTATAGAAATGCTGGAGTTAAAGCTTTCTCCATCTAAATCTCTCGCCAACTCACAGCCGAACAGGAGGACTCAGATTGTGTGAATTGATAAGACTCAAGGGAGCAGAGGAGTGAGGAATAAGGGGCAGGAGGTTCACTGGAGACTTCAATTCGATTTTATAGCCAAGAGAAATCTGAAAATTCATCACATGTGGGGTAGAGATCACATCAAACCTGCCTTCTGCCCTATTTTCCCCTCGTCTGATTCGAATAAGTAGCAGAGCGAGACCCAACCCCGCCCCTAAGAACATTTACGGCGACAAATTTCACACGTTTGGTCGTGGCGTTAAAGGATTAGAATCTGCCAGTGAACTAAGTGACTGGATTAGTGCTCTTGTTGCCAATGCCTGCTTTTGACTTCTAATCTGGAGGCATGTGAAAAGGAGAGCAGAAAACAGAACGCCATGTTGCGAAACATGACTGTCTGTGATTAAGCAGTCCTGGAGCTCGCTGTCGCATCTCCCCGACACTCTGGCAGCAATAAATAGACCACCAGTGCTGTAGTTATTGCCAGCAAAGCATGTAATGCAGCATGCAAAGGGTGCAGGGCCCTTATGCGTCTAAGAGCTACAAACACACACAGCCTGAACAGTGTGATTTTTGTGGAGATGATTGTTTACTGAAGGGTAAACATCATCCAACCATTCCCCTCCTCCTCTGTTTCCCTTCATCTCCATCTCAACCTGATGGCATAACTTCCATCCTCTCGCCTTCGTAACCATGGATATGTAATTAAAAATATCCCCCCTCCTCTGGCTATGTACTTACTGTTGTCAATTAGTATCCAGTTTGGACTGTTTGCTTTGTAGGGGTGTTCCAGTCCGATATTGATGGGACACTCCTAGTGCTTTGCCGTGTGCCGAATAGCGTGAGCCAATCTGTGAATGCTGCTGTAAGAAGTAAAAGAGTCTTTCTATGCACTACATATGTCTAACCCTGCAATTAAATTACTGCACAAGTGTGTTTCACCCTTAACATAGCACAGACTAATTTATTTGGATGTCTCTTTTAGTTTAGCACAAGGCACATTTATTCAGTAGTCCACACTTTCCTGTTCTCCGTCTACGGGAGGCTCTGTCTGCTTTCCCTGCTTCGTTAAGGCAAAAATAAATGAGCAAGCACTCGCTCCGATTGCTCCCCAGTGTATTCTGCCTCCCTTTGCGATGAAGAATGAATCAGTCTATAGCAGGAACTTTGCCTGCATTTATTACACATTATCACCTGGATCAGTGGTATCATTTTTCACTGGAACTGACACAACTGCATTGTTCTCCAGGTTGGTTTGATCTTCCTGGTCTTATTTTTTTTTTTTTTTTTTTTTAGTCCATGCAGGCCTGAACCAGCAGCTCCTGATGTCTGTGACAGTCACTCAGGTGCACCAGGGACAGGATACCCTGTCAGAGTCCAAACGTTTTGGTGCGTGCTAACCGCCACGGGAGCTTCATACGTCAGTCGCAGCACCCCTGACGCCATCGTCGGTGTGTCTAATTAACACTCCTGCTCCACACTACCTGTGCTATGACACCTGTCCTGTGACAAACACAGCGTACAGGAGCGGATGATTCCACAGACATTTTAGATGGGGATACTGATTTAAAAAAAAATGTTTCACCCATGTTAGGATGAGAGGCAGCAGGTGTTTTCAGGGAGACACAGTGGTGCCCAGGGCTGCTGCTGGCGTTGATGGGTCCACATGCATAATAATACTGCGCAGAAACAGATGGATGAGAGTGTGACGAAGTCTGACAGCTGACAAAAATGAAATTGGTAATGTCTGCAATTTAATGTGTTTTCTTTTTAAAAATGTTCCTCTCCCTCTGCCGCGAGCATATAATGACGCTTTCTTGCCAAGAGGTTGGTTTCTCGGGGAAGACGCCCATGAATTTGCATTTATATTTTACAGCAAGACTTATCATAATCATCACGCTGCTGAACAAGATTAACCACAGGAGTACCACAAAGGGAGGAGGCCAAAGATGTTCTGCATGCATGCTCATGTAAATAGTCAGGAATGTTATCAGTCCCACAGTGTTTTTAATCATCTTTTTTAATGTGTGTGTGTGTGTGTGTGTGTGTGTGTACCTTGTTATATGCTTTCACCAGTCATGCCAGCTTGATCTGACCCCAGTGACCCAGAGTCCCTGGCTCTGGTCCAGGTAGCCGGCATAGTCTCGCTCAACACCACGACTCATTGCTCAGCGACGGTCATTTCTTTCTCTTGGCACAGATTAAATTGAGGCCCCGCTCTCAATCTCACCTGCCATTTTAAGATCTCCCCGTGTGGCTTCGTTCAAAGGAGTTAACAACTTTCAGTTTGCCGGCACTCTGCTCTGCTGTCTGTGTGCTGATATGTTATTTTGTTCTCGGTGTCGATGCCTTGATATTGTTTTTTTGATATCTGATCCGTCTGCCATCTTTAATTTATCTCATTCGCTTGTGTGATACCTGTGAATTCCTGCTCCACATGAGGGAGGATGTGAAAGGCGCTGAATGGTGGAGGATTTTAAAGTCATATCCAGTGATTAGAGTTCAAAGACGTCCAGCTGGCTACAGATGGCGCGTTTACAGAGATGTTGATTGATGTGCTTTACAGGGGAAGTTGATGTTATTCCATATTTTTCACATTGTCAACAAATCCCATGAAAACAGACTATTTTTTCGTCTTAATCACAGACTGTGTGAGAGCGCCCTCTTGTGCCCACTGTCGAAAAAAGCGAAGACGTATATATATATACGTTTATGGTGCTCAAGCATTCTATTTTGAAGGACGTAAACATACATCCTTGGCACTCAAAGAGTTAAGATGGTGAAAAAGGCAAACATTATACTTGCTGTGAGCATGCCATCATTGTGACTGTGTGTGTTAGGGTGTTGTTTTGAGCATTTGGCTCAAAGAATCATTGTGCGAAAGTACAGCCTCAAAGAGCTTTTTGCACATAGAAAAATATTTTTAGGCACATAGAAAAATCAGCTCCATCGGTCTTAGTCTTAGTAGGATGCATTCATTGTTGGTTTTTTGAAAATTGTCACTCCCCATTCAGAAAAATATGGGATAGCTGATCACAAAGTAGCTTCTAAGACCCATAAATATGCATGTCTCTTCAACGGACACAACTCTCCACCGCCCCTTAAACCAACCACCTTAACACCTTCAGATCGGCTGGATCACGAGTGGCAGAGCGTGGCAAGTCGCTCTCATTTGGTGACAGCCAAAGATGAATCATTTAAAGTGCTCGTGTGAGGCCTCACAGAGCAGTGTTTTCTGGACTATTAGCTACACAAGCAGCATTAGGCAGATGAGGCAGACTCTCCTCATATCTCAACATACGCCTGAGGCAACAGACAGAGCGAGAGACTTCAAAGTCTTCAGATGAGGAGATAGATACCTTCGCGCTGAACTTGAGGAACCTTGACAGATTTAACGGTTAAAAGAGTCCCGTGCCTGGTCGCTGATGGACAATTTGCCTCTAGCTTACTTTGGTCAGCAATTTATTGATTGTGATGAAGCAGATAAATACACACTGATGCTTTTTTTGACAAAAATCTTCTTGTCAAAATGTCAGCATAATGTCTTTTGCAGTCTCCTTGGAGGGTTTTGCAGTCTCCCCTATTAACATACTTTGCCCTTTCGTCCAACATCTGAGCTGCGTCTGTGTGTTTTGAAGATTTGCAGCGGAGGGGAAGATGCTGTGTGGAGGAATGGCGAGGGGGAAGGGTGAGGAGGTTAGTCTGTTTATGTGAGTGCATGTGAGTGTGTGTGCGCTTGGGTGGTTGTTGCTGGGGGGTTGGTTGCCTGTGGGACCTGCCTCTCAGTGTAATTGAAAAATGTGACCTGGAAAATGTTTGCCCAGCGGAGCATGAAAGTTACCTCCACAGCGACGGTGGCGTGCTCAGAGGCAGCTCACCTGGGCCCTGACAGGGAGAGCCCCGTATTGGGTGGGATCTTACGTTAAGAGCCACTTTATCCCTTCGCCTCACGCAGAAAAAAATGCATTATTAAATATTACTAAGAAAGCTCAGATTGAGCAATGGAAATTCAGCTGGTATCCTCACCTATAAGCTGTGAAAATACTGACCTCGACAAGGACGCTTGGCACGCTCAGCTGAAAGTGCGAGTGTCTGTAAATCAAGGGGCAAGAAAAAAATAATAAGATGCACTCAAACATTTGCATTTAAAAACATGTGACCTCACATGCTCTGAATTGAAAAGGTTTGTGGAATATGTGTCCACAAGAAAATCAGACAGCGTTGTTGTGTTTCAGCTTATCTGACGGTTATTAAAGTGGTGATGAAATGCAATCAAAAACCCAACCTCCATCCTGTCCTCAGAGTCATTTTCATTAACCCGCAACCGGTATTTCAAATATCGCATGCATCTTCAACCTCGACAGGTATGAAGACACATGAGTGCGACCGGCGTGCTTCAGCAGTGTGGATGGACCGAATATACACAAGTGTGGAGTCAGCACAGGATGGAGGAATGATGTACAGTTAAAGTACGGCCAGCGTTTAAGATTGGCTGGCTGAGAAGAGTTTTTACATAAAAAAAAGTAGAGGAAACTGAAGAGAAGCAGCAGCAGAGGTAAAACAAGGATATTGTCAATGAGAGTGTCTTTTAGTAGAAGAGCATTCACCCCAATCACACAACAGCTTGTGGGGAGACATACTAAGCAGAAGACTGCAAAGCAGATGTAAACAGTGGCAGATTCAACGAGTCTGAACCGAAAACATGTAAATAGCCTATAATGATAGCCTATAATAGGAAGCCTGTTGTTTGAAACGGCAATGAAAAACCATCTGTTTGCATTTTCTGACTCTTTTTTTTTTTTTTTTTTAAATTCCCAGCAACAGCGATCCAAAATGCCAGTACAGTTCTGCAAGTGAAGCACAAATTTAGGATGATGTTGGTACTTTAAAAAGCCTCAGAGGCAGTTTTACTTCATTGTTGTTGGTCTGTTGGTTTGTTGGTTTGTGGGCAACAAACATCCATCTTTGTGTCACTACTACAGACAGTAATAAAAATCAGTAATAATATAGATTTCAGGTTCCACCATAGTCCGCAGGGATGTCAGAATGTGAGAGGTTGTGTGATCAAGCAACAATCTTAAAGGATTATTTCTGAGAAATATGCTTACTCACTTTATTGCCGATGTGTGTATGATGAACATAAAGCTATAATGAGGCGTCGGTTAGCTTAGCGCAGAATGAACACTGGAAACATGGAAAAAAGAGCTCAACAAAGGGAAGAAAATCCACTGACCAGCACCTCTAAAGCTCATTAACAAACATCATTCACCAGAAGTTTGCAACAGATATCATCTCATTTGGATTTTTGCAAAGTTGTCTTCATTTAAGTTATCACTTCAGAAAATTTCATGGTGATATCTAATTTTTTTAATCCTATTTATCTAAAATGTGTGGATTTTAATAATACATAGCTTCAAAGGCTGTTTTATTCTCAGACTGAGACACACTTCAGTAGCAACTACATACAGCAGGGCAACTGCCAACTGACACCCACCCCCAACCATTATCCCTATAGAAATTTAGTTTTTTAATTAATATAATCAAGTGGAGGAAGTTTCGTGGTGAAATGTGGTTATTTATTTTACTTCCCTTGGTGGATTTTTCTTTCACCTTTGGACAGAACCAGGCCGTTTCTGTCTGTTTCCAGACTTTATACCCAGTTTATCTCGCCACCAGCCAGAAAGCCAATTTCTCCTAAATGTGAAAAAACATCCTGTAATACAAATGTAGTTATTTAAATTATAAATGCCTCTGTGGTGAAATTATTCGGCATCTAGAACCAATAAGCTCAGTGAAGAAAACAGTAAAAGGAGCAGGAACTAATCACATTTCTGTCAGACGGGCTAAAAAAGTGACTTTATTTGTATGAATTTAAGGTTTTTCTCTGCAGCTTTGATGTTTTCCCCCTTTTTTGTCAAGTCTCCACTTTCTCTTATTATCTCCAGTAATGTGTGCTGTGGCGCAGGTGGTGTGGTGATAATGGCTGTGACTTAGATTTAGTTGAAAAAATGAGTCAAAAAAAGCTGCTTTGTGACACTTGATGCACCACTCTCTCTGGAACAGCTCATGAAATACACACCTTAAATTGCTATGGAGTGTCTGTGGAAGTACATGGTCCCAGCTTTGCAGCGTTGTAACATCACACAGGCTCTGAGACAGAGGCTAACCGAACTTGTTGGCCTCAGACAGCATTATAGTAAATGCTTCAGGGCCAGTGAGGGAACAAGCTAATTATGGATGGACTCTGTGTAAGAGGAACTCCGTCTTTAATGAGGACATTTGCATCTTCTATTAAAGTGATGAATGCGTGCATAGATCGCTCCATAGAATATTTCACAGGGCTGAATTTGTGAAGTTCTGGCGCCCACATGAGCCACTGAAAGCTCAGAAAGATCAATCGGTCTGGCGCCTCCAGCACGTCCTCTGTTGGAACATTTAGTGTTGAAGTTATCCTTCAGTGGCTTAGTCTGTATGCAAAGTAGAAGTTATTTGAAGAAAAGTTCACTTACATGTAGCGTGAACGTCGCTCATTGACCGTCTCTGCATTACCAGCAACATCATCAACTTCCGCAAGCCCCTACATGAGATAAAGGAAAGCCATATCAGGTAATGTATAAATGAGAGCACAAACAAGCTAGTAAACAGTGTGAATCTAATTAAAAGATAATGTCAGCTATTTTGTCACAAATGTTTCCGCTGCTATGAGCCTATCTTCTAGCCCTAGGGCTCTCTATCTGTTGAGGGCTATTGCTCTCCACTTGCAGGCTGTATCTTTAGTTATGCTGCTATCTCCTCTTCCTCACTCCGGACTGTATCTTCCTGACTTGGTGGTATTTGTGCCGGCCGTCATGCTTGACTGTGCTGACCCAGTATTTCTCTCCCTCTCGAAGATCAAATGTCCTGTTTAGTTTCTCGTAGCTGAGGTTGAGAATATTCTACAGGAACTAGAATCAGAAAACAGGTGGAGTTTTGGTTTATATATGTTTATGTACCGTTAATATGGTGAGCTTTGTTGTACTGCTTTTTCCAGAATAATTACATTTAACATTTTCTTCAAAGTCTTCCTCAATATGGACACCAGCAGCAGAAATACAAATCAAATACATCTGGAAGCTCTGTGTTTTGCACCCAGCTGAATACGCCTCCGGACTTCCATTCTCTTTGAGGATGGCTAGACTTTACGCAAACATGTCTTGCTAGGAGGATGATATTTCTGACAGCAGGATTGACCAGCCCTATCTCCAGAGAAGCAACTGCACATTCAGAACGAACATCAGCCCGTAAACTGGCTGCTGGAGGGGAACTTGAAAGAACAGGAGGGAGAGGCACTGACGCACCTCTGAAGATGCTTCAGCATTGACCACTGACAGCCGACTTCAAAGACGTGGTTATGAACATGACAGGCAGCCAGTGGAACAGCCTTTGAATCCAGTGCACATTTTTATCAAGAATTTATGGTCTATTTAGAAGAGGGTTTTTTTGCAGCACCGGGAATTTGATTTGACTGTACATCTCATCGCTGACACGGTAACTCTCGCAGGTCTCTTCTTGATGTTGATATATGTGGGACTTGCATTTTCATGAGTGCCTGATGTTATTCCACATGGCAGACGTTGATATTAGCGCCTTTGATTCCTGAGGAGTTCTAAAGAAACGCTGCACAGAAATCCCCCCAAGGCACAAGTTGTTTATTTGCCCAGATATATATTAGTCCAATCAATTTGCCTCAACTCACACCTTGTGGAGAATTGTAATAGAGCAGATGGGCACATACTAATCTCCCAAAAAAAAAATCAAATACCCCCAGACAAAATCCTGGAGAGTTTTATGTACCAACATAATTTGGTATTTATGCATTCGTGGTACCTGCAGTTTCAGGATTGCTGAAATTAAGAGAAAATGATTATTGTGGTGAAGTGAAATTATATTTTTATTGAAAATATACCAATTTACATTACAGTATGGATTTGTTTTGGTAGACTTAACTTTTGTTAACTCATCGAGTGCCAGCCATTTTATAAAACCGAAAGTGCCTTGTGCCAGCATTTTTGGCCATTTTGAGTCATATTTCTTGACCCACAGAATATTTTGTACTATGTCTCTGAAAACACTGAATAGCTCAAATGAAAGAAGAGACTCTCCATTTCATCATGAAAAAAATGTTTGTTTTTACCTTGTTCCATTCTTGTTTTATCAGAGGTAGAGTAGAGGACACTTTCACCAAAATCACCACTTTTTGTCCAGATTCTGTTTTGCTCTCTAATCTCGATCGTCTCCACTTCCTGTTTTGATCTCCGTGGCGTATACTGTCTCTTGATGCTCTGACTACATCTCCCAGAAGCCCCAACATTACTCACAGACTGTGTGAGAGCGCCCTCTTGTGCCAGCTGCCGTAAAAAACACTTTGTATAGTGTTGACACTCAAACAGTTAATATATATTTAAAAAAAAAATCTTTATTTTTTTATCTACTGATAATCTACTTGATGAAGCCAAACACAATGAAAACAATGAGAGAAAATGTTGAGTAACCTTTCCAGTCATGTGTCAATTTCATATGTATTTGCCCTTCTCTCAAAATCAAGTCGCTCTGAAGATCACTGCCACTGTATCTAATTTTTTCACTCCATAAAATATCAACCACCCCAGTCGTGGTCACACAGTCCTGTTTGTATGAGAGGGTGGTGACACGTCTGAGTGTGAGGCCATGTGTGAGTCTGAGTGAGTGTGTTGCAGTGTCATCCCACCCTGGAAAATGACTTATTAAAATGAAATTACGCAGCGCCCTGACCCATGGCAAACGGCATGAGCCGCAATTTGTCTAGCAGTTGAGCTGTGAATAAAATGTGATTGGCAATAATTTGGCTTTGCTGTTGATATGGCGCCCCATCCTCCATCACATCCTCCACATCTTTTCTTCCATCTCCCATCCTCCTCCAACCGCCCCATCTCGTCTTATCGCGGATGTGTTGATCTAAGGGTGAAATATTACTGATTTAGTGATCGGGGGTCAGTGAGCAGAGCGTTGCGATGATAGTAAGTGGGTGGTTGTGAGGTTAGGGAAGGGTTTTATGAAGCAGGAAGGGCTGATGGTAATGTTAAATGCCAAAACCGACTACTGATCTCCGGTAAAAGGGTGACTGGCCGTGTTAGTGTGTTAGTGTGAATCTGCACACAGGCTGTCCACAGAGCACTTGGCTGTTTAAGCAGGTGTCTTTCCCCTTTGCTTTATGTCATATCAATGCGTTTCTTTGTGTGCGCACATACATCATGTCTGCGTGTTACTATGAGGAGCAGCTCATTTGTATTATAGAGGCCATTTGCTGTGGTCATCTCTTTTAACATAAAATGGAAAACAATTACAAGCAGCTCTATTCAATTCATGTCATTTGTCCAGTTTAATAAATTTATTTTTTCCCAATGAAAACACAGACAAGAAGAGAGGTTAAAAAAAAAAACAGAACTAGGTCTACGTGATAGCAGGAATGATAGAGGTTGGTAATGGAGGAACGGTGTTAAAGACCCTGGTGCAGTGGTGGCCTTGGACAGGTTGATGTAGTTCCAGCAATGAGCAGCTCATAAAAAGTGCTATCCGTAGGACTTAGGAAGATATTCTATCTCTCTGCTGCTAACGGCACAGCCTAAAATCACCTGCTCCATCAAAGTCGGCCGCCCCTCTATTACATAAAATGCACTGGGTAAACAGCAGAGGAAACAATGGAAATGTGTGTGTGCGTGTTTGTGTGTGTGTGTGGAGACATTAGCTTTATTTAGCAGGGAATTGGGAGGCTCAGTGCATCACAGGTGGTTAAGAACGTATCGGATTTTAAGGATGTGACCAAAACCAGTTTTCACTTGACTGATCTGGGAATATTTGTGAAAGTCAAATAGATGCGTTTTCTTTAGATCTGTCAAAGTTAACGCAATTAGTCAGCGTTAACTTTGGCTTATATATATGTAATTTAGATACATAAAAGCTGCTCAAATCAAAGCAACACTTTATTAGCTCTATTGAGATGGTTAATCTAAATTTATCTGTACGTTTGATCGTTAGTTAATGACTGCGTTGTCAGGTTCCTTGATTTTTTTTGAATGGAGTTCGGTCAGTTTGTCGAAGTAGATTTACCTTTGTGGAACTCAATGCGTTAATGCAGAATAATCATGTTAACGTGCTAATTTCAACAGCAGTTTTCTTAAGTGTGTTTTGTTTACTTTGCCTGTACTCATATTATAACTAAAAGTAATAACTACAACCATGTGTCCTTTGATTTGTTTCCTTCTGCCCTAATTAAAATTCACTGTGCAGCAACGCAACCGTTTGCCTTTGGGCTTGTATATTTGTATATCAGTGACCATTAAGCACTGTTATATTACACCAAATATAGGCATATTTCATGTTTTACACTGTGAGCTATGTGGGTTTTACCAAACAAACTAAAGAAAAAGTACAATTACCCCAGCTTTAAGAGGAGAACCCTAGAAAAAAAACATCAGTGATATAAAGTAAATATGGAAAAATATGTAACCGCAACAAGGTCAGCTCAAGCAGTATGGTACCAAACAGATGAACACGGAGGTACACAAATCCACTGAGTTTCTGTTTGTGTGGACTCCTGGGAGCTGTGCTGTCAAACTAATAATAACACATGGGCTGAAGTCCTACAGAACCAATTAAATACACAAACATTAAAAGAATGAAGAAGACGCAGAAAACCAGTGTAGCATGAAGTTAAGCTACATAAATATACATACAGTACACATAAATCCACATGGGCGTGCATGTATGGAATACAGCTAAAAATATATGCATATAAAAACAGACTTGCATACTGGATTCTCACCCATTGACATGAAACATGCATATTTACATCAGCAGACATGCAGGATAGTTTACTGTGCTGTACAAGTGCGGTGTAATATATCATTTTGATTAAAGAGCTTGCACATGCTGGTGATTTAAACATTACAATCACAATATTTTGATAATTAGCATTACTGTTAATTCAGAGCAGCAGTGGCAAACACCTTACACTGGATGGTCAGATAATCAGTTTTTTAAGCCCTGTATATATGTGAGATATATACATAAATACAGGTGTGGAGATATACTTTCCTTATTGTAACAAATAATAATTTTAACTGCATTTGAGGTCATTGAGGATCTGATAAATTAGTAGGGCAGTGCTCCAGAGCGACGACGATCCAGCTGCACGTGTTGTCAAGGGGGTTTGACAGATGCAGTGGCCCACTGGACTGAGCCGTTTGTGAATAATAACACAATGCAATGTAAGTAATTGCATCATTATAAGTCATAAGGTTAGCACAAGTAGAAAAATGTTGCATCTGCCTTAATTAATCTGTGGTTTAGTGCACCACCTGGTGAGCTCAAATGACCCAAATCAAACATCCCAGTGGTGTTTCCTGACCAACAGGTGCATGCTGGGCTGAACTAACATGCTAAATGCTAAATTATTTGTCATGGATCCTGGACACAGAGGTAGAGTGGACTGGTAGTAGTGGGACACAGAGGTAGAGTGGACTGGTAGTAGTGGGACACAGAGGCAGAGTGGACTGGTTGTAGTGGGACACAGAGGCAGAGTGGACTGGTTGTAGTGGGACACAGAGGCAGAGTGGACTGGTAGTAGTGGGACACAGAGGCAGAGTGGACTGGTTGTAGTGGGACACAGAGGCAGAGTGGACTGGTTGTAGTGGGACACAGAGGCAGAGTGGACTGGTTGTAGTGGGACACAGAGGCAGAGTGGACTGGTTGTTGTGGGACACAGAGGCAGAGTGGACTGGTTGTAGTGGGACACAGAGGCAGAGTGGACTGGTTGTTGTGGGACACAGAGGCAGAGTTTTTACATGGTTATTATCAGGCCTCAAACCACGTTATTAATCAGGCAGCACAGCTGGGAGAAGAGGAAGAAGATGAATGCAGTTTACGCCACCAACAACCAGCTTTCCTCACCCACGTGTACGCAGTTATTGCAGGAAAACGGTGTTCAGAAGGCAGTGGTGAAATGTTGAAATGAAGCGCTTAATGACGCTCTGAATCTTAGTGGGTAAAGTTCCTCCCACGTGGTGACAACACGTCCTTTATCTTAATTCAGCACACTCGGCAGGTTGGAACTGAGACGACCTCAACCCACATAATGATCTGCTTTGATTGAGCCTCCTGAGAAGGGATGAGAAATCATTTTGACCTGCGGTTCATTTATGTCTCTTTATATTACGGAGTTTGGAGAGTATCATTACAGCAGCAGCTGGACGATGTCAATCAGAGAAGACTTTGAGAAAGTGTCTAATTGTGAGCTACGAAACCACGAGCTGTGAAAAACAACAGAATAATTGCCGCCATTATCGTAACCATCGCTATCATCACTGTCAGGTGTCAGGAGCTCCCAGGAATAAAATTCCCTGTCAACAGTTGATATCTATATTGACCTACGAGCGCAAATTGCCTGTTTTAAAGCGGTGGAAGCTCGTCGCCTTAAATTAAGACGGCGCACTCTTAAATGTCTTCCCCCTTCTTTAAACCATTCTCGCTGACAGTTACTATTTAGTGGCGAACCTCACGACTCGTTTTAAGGTCGCGCTGTTGTCATCTGTCACATGACAATGGGGGTACTTTGCGTCTCCACTCGAGTCCTCCTCCAGAGACAGAGAACTTAAATTTCCTCTCAGAGCTAATAGAAATTTAACTCTGCCCATAACTCCGCTGAGTCCTCGAGGCTCGACACGAGGCAGGGCCCTAGAGGAAATAGCTTCAGATGTCATTTACTTTACTGTTCTCTTCTTATCTTTTTCATTTCTTCCCCCTTCCCTGCTCCCATATCTTTTCATGATGTTTGCTGTCATTGGCAGTGGCTTGAGTGGCCACGTTGCAGAAATATTGATTTCTCCCCCTCTTCTTTTTCCCTCCTCCTCCTTCCCAGTGTTACATCTGAAGCTTGGGGTTTGACGCACGACCAGCCGACTTCACCGGCAGCTCATCCCACTTCATTCTTTTGTTTTTTTTGTTCTTCTGCCTCCTAATTTTTCCTTTTTCCTCCCTCTGACGTCGTGGCTTTGCCGTCTTAGAAAGCACTCTCCGTTATGGGGGTAGGCTGGTGGTGGCAGTGGTGTAGGGGGGTCTCTCCTCCATCACTTCACTGTGTTCTTCCCCACATCCATCCATCAGCAGATCAGTGTTCAGGCTGGCTGTCGACCCCAGCTACCGATGACTCATTCACCCTGACAACACACAAATAACTGTAAACTTTTGCTATTAGTGAGGTCACCGCCGAGTGAAATGTCTTTTTCGAAGAGCGTTGACACACATCTTCTCCTCGGCGAGAGCTGGGTTCCCAGTCTTTGTTTCAAGCGAAAAGCAAGGAAGTTGTTTTTCAGCGATCACAGTGCATTAATGTCGGCTGCACAGTGGCATTTCTGTACAGTACGGCATTTCTCAAATTTCAGCAGACCTAGCCATTTCCTCACATTCTCTTTGAAACGTAATAATACAGCTTATTTTTTTTCCCCAACAATGCACATAATTCTGTTAAACAGAAACTTTGATTGCATTCTCCTTGGAGCTGAAAGGTCAAATCAGCTGCCTGGTGTTGGCCCCTTTTGAACTGTGGCAGAATAGACTAGAGGTGTATTACTGTGAACTCTCTGAGTGCCAGCCATTAAAAAAAACAGTGTGCCCCTTTTGAGTCATATTTCAAGACCCACAGAATATTTTGTACTATATCTCTGAAAACACTGAGTAGCTTAAATGAAAGAAGAGACTCTCTATTTCATCATGAAAAAAATGTTTGTTTTTACCTTGTTCCATTCTTGTTTTATCAGAGGTAGAGTAGAGGACACTTTCACCAAAATCACCACTTTTTGTCCAGATTCTGTTTTGCTCTCTAATCTTGATCGTCTCCACTTCCTGTTTTGATCTCTGTGGTGTATACTGTCTCTTTATGCTCTGACTACATCTCCCAGAAGCTCCAAAATTACTCACAAGCTGTGGGAGACCGTGATCTGCAACCCGCTGCTGAAAAAACGTAATATGACGTGATATGACATAATGCAATTTGTTTTACATAGATCACTGAGAAATTTAAAATGCAGCTTAAAATACAACTTATATATATATATGTTTAATACATATATATACACGCAGATATTTTTTACATATATTTATATACGTTCATATGCACATACATATAGATATTAGGGCTGTCAAAGTAAAACCTTTTTTTTTTTTATTTAACTTTCAACATGCTGAAGTCCTTCAGGATGTACAATCAGCACAACACATGACTTTCGGGGAAAAAATTATATTAAGAAATCAAAATTCAATATTATATCAGAAGAAAAAAAGTATCTCGATATATTGCCATATCGATTTTTTTACCACCCCCTAGTTGTAAACATACCAACCATTTAGTCAGAGTGTCTAAACCACTTTATTTAGCGTTTAAACTGGAGCTGAGTTCACTGGAGGTCTCCACAACATGCTCCCCTTTATACATTATTGACATTGGGGTGAATGCAACTCAAATTCTCCGTGCTTAAAAACACATATCGGTCGCTGTGACTGCTTTGTTTGATTACTAATGCGCATCGACAATAATGACTTCATGCCAAGCAGATGCCCAGAGTCTGCTGCTGAAGAGGACATTAGCATTGTTGCTTTACTAGCTCCCATTAGCAGTAAACAAATGCACCTGTCTCTGTTTACCATCTCTGCTATATTACCTCTGACAACACACCGACGCCAAGTCATAAACACAGAGGAGGAGCAATTCATCTTTATTGCATGTAATCACTCTAAACATCCACATGGGCTATCTGTCCCTCTAAGACAGGTAGGAAGGTAGCCAAATAATATCCCCCCTGTGGCTGAGCTTCATCACCTCGCCTGAGTAATCCCATTGGTCCGGAGTCAGGAAGTAAGCAAGTTTACCATGTGGGTGTTTCTCTCTCTTTTTGTTGCCTATGTGCTGTTTGCCATGTTAACAGCAGGCACGGTGCTACGTGGTGTTACAGTAGTTGTGTGTTATAATGGCTTGTATTAGCGAGCATGATTAAAGTCAGCCAGGAGGGGGAGCGGGCAGGTGCTGGGCTGATGAGCAGAGTGACAGTGTTAATAGACTGAGGCTCCAGGGAGGTGGCCCCCGTTTGCAGCACCAATCCGTCTTGATTTCTGCACATTGCCTTCTTCAATTACACTAAGTGTTTAGCTCTAGTCACCGGCAACCTGGGCATGCATCGACCATCGCCAGGGATTTGCAGCAGCGCGGTGTACATTATGCATGAAAATAAGAAATACAAGTCGGTCGTGCGATCATTTCAGAAATGTTATCAAGCCACACTCAGACTTTCTCGCCAAACTTGTTAGCAGCTGCGACTACAGTGGCCTGATTGGATATGAAGTGCCTTAGCCTGTAATCTGTCGTCGCTGCTGCACTATCTCTAAGATGTGTCTGGGCTCTTCGCTCAGCGAGAAGAGAGATATGATGCAGAGATAAGACATTGAGGGATACTCTCTCTTCACAGGGGCACAAAGGGAATTAAAGGTGTCCTCTCCCATCTTAAAAGGAAAAAAAGGTTATTATCTTCATCCCCCTAGCCTGTGCACCTGACACCATGCTGCACCTTTACTCAAGATAAGACCTAATCTGGACTCTTGCTTATGTCTTTATTTACTTGTGTCAAGGTTATGAGCAGCACACATAACACGCTGTCTCTATTCAATCAAACCCCCGCAACACAGAGATGAAATTAAGGATAATCTGACACTTTCTATGTATTACTGTATTTTACTGTTACTGCTGTGTGTGGTTATGGACTTTAGCAAAGTGAAATCAAGGAGAAGGCATCCAGGCATTCATTAGCAGCAGCTGTAGGAGCCGAAGTCTCAAACAAATGTAATGGGTGACACAATGAGAAAGATATAAGCAAAGAGTCTTTTGATGGTTCTTCAATAGAGCACCGAATCATCTTCCGGTGTTCGCTCTCAACACGATAAACAACCATCAGGAGAACAGCTGTGAGCAGGAACATACACTCCACCAGGTAAGACATTAACCAAAATGGCCTCAGCAGCGATTCGGCTCGTGTCTGGGAGTGAACGTGGACTCTTCCCCTGGTTGTTTATGATGAACGCTGATGACAGGCAGTGAATCTAAATTCCTACAGATTGTTTCTGTAACCTTTCTCAACTGAGGAATAACAGCAACGTGATCCCAGCACCACTGCTCTTTAGATTGCTCCCTCGCTGTCACTTGACACAAATAAGACAGTGACGCCTGGGATGTGGCACCGCTTACCTCTGCATCGAACGCAGAGGAAACGATGGGGGGGTGCGGGACGTGCCATCTTTTGACCCCCTGATGCATTTCAGAAAAGGTCACACTGACAGTCGTCATCTCATCAATCCGCTCTTCCAACTCCGTCAATCTTCCCTGGGACCCCTCTGGAGGTGGGCGGAGTGCATTGGTGAACAAATTTCCCCATCTTGATTCTCCACCACCCACCCTTCGTTTGCCTTAGAGAGATGGGCCGAGCAGGGGTGGGGGTGGGTGGGGGCTGACCTTCGTGACCGCCTTATCTCGTGGAAAGGTCACAGCAAGGCCTCTTGAAAACCAGAGGGGTGGGGAGGATCGATCTGGAGGCTTTCTTTTATTTATCTCGGTAGACATGCTGCTCCCGGTGTTCTTCCAGGCCAATGGTGAGGGGGAGAGATAACGATCTATTAGTGTTGCAGATATCCTCCTTCTTACCTCGCTCTGTCTGCAGCCCCCCCACCCTCTGTCCCTACTTTTCCCTGTCAGGCACCCTAACTCTATACAAGCCCCTGGCCTGGAGCCAGAGGCATTTGGTGGGAAGGAAACTTGGAGGTCATCAGAATGGGATGGTTGACATCCCGGGGTCAACACGATCAAGCCATGTCACTGCTTAATACAGCACATGGAAGGGTGAGAAATCAGGCCGCCCTGATAGAAGCTGCAGAGCTATTAGAACAGTGAAGGGAGGGGGGAGAACATCACATACACTTTTCTGTCCCGTCCCCTTTGACTTCTGCGGTGCAGTGTATTAATGGCCCCCTCTTATCACCATTTATCATTTGAACAGTGCAATATACAGGAAATGGTTGCATCAGTGGAAGGAAAACAAAGGATAGAGAGTTACACGGTGAGATGAGTGTGTCGCTGAAAGCTGGGATGATTTAATTAAACAGTTTCCTTCCCTGCTGTTTTCAGGTCTGGCTTCTGTTTGTCGATGGAAAAACGAAACAAATGACTCATCGGCATTGCTGCTGACTCATACATAGCTCAAGATGTCTTAAGCTGCTAACACTGATGATATTCATGCCGTAATCCTGACATGCAAACACACGATCTGCAATCTTTTATTTACCAAAACACTACTTTTGTCTGCACACGGCACTTTGGCACGTAGTAAAATCACCCCGGCCCAAATGTGCTCTGAATATTTCTCCATTACTCCACCATCATGGTCAATTAGGCCCCACTTTCTCCACCTTTTATCTCCTTAACCAGGGTCCTCATCTGCTGCTTGTGTCACTGGGCCCGCAGATAAATAATTCAGCAGAGGATGGAGGTTGGAGGGGGGGGATTTACAGCTCCCGTCTCACCCAGTTCAGGCTGTAAATTCTGAATGAGGGGAAACGGGAGAATATAGTAGGGAGGAGAGGAAAAAGGGAGAAGGGTAAAGGAGATGAGGGAGGAGAAGGGCTGTGGGGAAGTGGTCCCCTGGGGGCCATAGTCTCACACAGGCAACATCATAAAGTCACCATTAGAATGCTGTATTTATAACAGTGGGTTTGCCCCGGGCTTCCTGTACACACACACACACACACACACACACACAGACACACACTTTCACTCTATGCAACACACTATTCACACAAATGCACACACACACACAGGCCTGTGTGCACACACATGCACCCATATCCACATGATAATGTCATTTTCCTCCGTATTAGTAGAGTCTCTCCATAAAACACACACTGTGTCCTTCTCCTGGCACTGCTGTCCCTATATATGGCATTCAGCAGGGCGCCGGCATCGCAGAATATCAATGGCTTAATGAGGCGAGGGCTCTTTCTGATGTGCCGCAACATTGACTCGTCGGGGGGAACACGGAGAGTGAAACGACTCTGTGAAGAGATAACAACGCCCCCCGATGGACCGCCGGCCGGCTCCGAGCATGCTCAGTAGTGCCTGACCTAATGCCTGCCTATAATGACGCAAAATACACTACAGTCCTCTCACCTTCTTTTGCTAAACACAGATTTGAAAAGAGCTTTTTTGTTCAAGTTCTAATAAATCTTGCAGATTTTATTAACAGGAGAATGCCAGTGTTTATACTTGGGTCATTAATTGCATTTTTCCTTTTCTTGCATTGGGCAATTTGCTGCTCTTTTACAGCAATTTGAATCCATTAAATTGACGTTGTTAAGGACATATGATCCATGGCCTCATCCACTCATGAATTCCTGCAAAATGATGGCTAATTTAGAAATTTTCAATTGATACACATGGATAGACGATTGTAAAATCACGTGAATTGTCTCGAGTATGAATTATAACGTTGTTGGTAAATGGTCTTGTCTAACTTTTATGTTTGACGAAACTCTGGTTCTTGAAGCTTTTTCTGAAATAAGGAGGATTCTGCTTTATCTTAATGTATACATGCACAGCTAAACTGAGTAGGGGTGTGTGTTGAAGTTATGGCATTAACATGGATTATTTTTTAAAATTCTTATTTCTTATTTTCATTTTCAATTCATGTGGATGTTGCTCTGGTCTGATTACAATTGGACCAAAACATGACTTTTTTTTAGGGGGGGGGAATGATATTAAGAAATTAAAAATCAATATTATACCAGAAGAAAAAGTATCGCGATACAGTGCCATATCAATATTTTTCCCACCCCTAAAACTGAGTAAGCCTGTATGAGCAGGTGGGAATGACGCAACTCTGAATTACAGATCCGCAACAAGCCAGCCTTTAAACAGCATATGGTTGAGTCACATGTAGCGGAGGGAAGCCAGAGGTGAGTGAAAATATTCAGTAGAACCAGTAAACAAAGCACAGTAAGCACACCAAATCCCCTGTGCCTTTTCATACACTGTTGAAAAGCAATAAGAGGAGGTGCAGTACCTTTTGTTTATCTGTCCCACTCATGCGTTTATTGTCAAACCTTGTTTAGGAATATAATTTCCCTTTAACTGGCCTTTTGCTTTCCTGGCAGTCTTCAGGCTCTTTCATGTCAGCGGTCTACAGTGGGGCAGCTGCCTTGGAATAAACTCCTTTTATTTAAAGCTAGCCAGAGGGGTCAGGGAGCCTGATCTGTCATTGGCAGTGTAATAAACAGAGAAAGAGAGTTCCACATAAACACCTCCAACCAATATGAACAGCCCACTACAGGAAATGAAAATGTGGCCACAGGAAGTTAACTCTTTGCAGTTCGGGGAGGCGGTGGTGGTGGTGGAGGAGGGGAGGCGCTCTATACTGCAATCTGGAGTTAAGCTGAATGCGTCCGTATCCTTTGTCTGGGTTATTGTAGGGGGCATTTCCTGAAGGTGTCTGAACATGCATTAATTGCTTGTCATGGAGAGATACGGCTAAATGCGAACGGGGTGGCGGTGTCGAATCCCATTTAATGAGAGAATAAAACAGTCTCCCATTGAAGGCAGATAGGGAGAACCGTATTGACCCGCGGTGACGCTCGTGAATAACCAGTTGTCTCCCTCAATCGATCACAACACAATGAGAGACAACGTGGAGGGAAGGGTTGCATGATTTGTGAATGACACACAAGGTCAAAACACATGTATGACGTGGAGAATATCTGCTTTGCCATATCTGTGTAATTTTGTCTTTGATCCCGGACACGCTGGTTTTGTTCTCCGTGACGGCGTCCTCTCCGTGGCGCCGCTCCGGCCTCCACCGTTCATCCATGCCTGGTCATTAAGCTCAACGTGCCGTGATTCTCAATGAGGCGGCGCCAGCTACCGAGTTGACCCTTCGAGGGCACCGCTCCGACTTGGTTCCTCTTTCTCCTTCGTCTTCTTCTGTTCTCACTCGTCTTATTCCCCACAGTGTGCATGTCAAAGGGCCAAAGCCTTGGATGCTTGTTGCGCATGCTAACATCCCAGGCTGAGAGAGAGGGAGACAGGCCGAGGCCGAGACCGTTATAGCTATGGCCGCCGACAGACTTGGAGAGTTGAGTGAATAAATGCCCTGTCTACTTGGAACAGGGTGCACTCACTCTCGCAACCCGGCACGCATGCATAAAACCCTGGGGGTCGGGGGCTGGAGAGTGGAGAGGCTCTCTGCAGAGAGATTGATAACGCCCCCCTGCTTCAAACAGCGGACAATCCAAGCAAGCCCAATGTGACTTTTAAAAACCCCAATGAATAGTGCATGGAGATGGGTCAAGGGCAAGATGGGTGGAGGGAGGGCTAAGGAGTTTTTCTTATCAATCAGGGAGTCATGGGGGGGATGTGAGAAGACAAGCACCAAGCTGGGCTTGTTGGGAGGCTGGGGTTGGGTGGGGGGTAGCGTCAGGATAAAGCTCCTTTGATAGCTGTGAAATGGAGAAACAGATGCAGAGAGGTGGAGAGAGTAAATGCTCCAGGGTACTGAGCCTTTTAGGTTTATGTCACTGGTGTCGTGTTGATCAAGCCTGACCGAAGTTAATCTGGGAGTTTCCAGAGGTGAGGAAACAGAAACGTATCGTGTCTGCAGCCATCAACATTTTTGACTTAACGTTTGTTGCTCAGCAACATACAGTAAGTCCTGAATGTGACGGAGAACAGCAACTATTATTCTTATTTACCACATCACATTCCCACTTTTTTAATTCCTGATTTCCCCTCTAACATTTTCTCTGATGAGACAAAGTTAAAAAAAAAAAAAAAAAAAAGATCAAACCCCCAAGACACTGACTTTCATCAACTTGATTGAAAATGAAGCCTTCTATTCACAGGACTGCAGAGAAGAATAACAGGTGGGAAGAGCGCTCATAATGGTAAATCAATATAGAGAATCTACAGCGCGGTTCAGCCTAAATGCCACCCCGCCCTTTGGCCTCTTATCAGCACCCAATCACAGGCAATCAAGCTCTTTTAAGGGCTGATTTAACCCTGATGAGCCCTAAACTGGATGAACCTCACACTCAGATAGCACCAGTCACTCTTGCCCACACACACACACACACACACACACACAAAACACTGTCTGCAATATTGCAGCAGAGATTAAAGCCACATGAAAGGGGTAGCGACAAAGGTGACGTCTCCTCTTTTCAAATGGCAAGAGCGTGGCTTGACATGAAGCGAGTGGGTGAGTGCCTGGGTGAACAAAAGGCTGGCGCTATGTGAGAAAAGGGCAGAGGCGGGAGCAGGGCAGTAGCGGCGAGGGGGGGGGCAGGCCTTTAATTAAAAGGATTATATTGAGGTGCACAGTGCTGCAGAGGAGCTGTCCACAGGGCCCAGATTGACTACAGTAATGAAACCTATCTCTGTCTAAGGGTAAAGGAGAGAGAGAGGGGGAGGGGGCTTCAGAAATTACACAAGAAGGGGTTTGGAAAAAGTAAACATTAAGAATAAATGCTTGTAATGAGGTATCATCAACCAGAATTGGAAGATGGGAGCTTAAAGTAATAAATATACAAGGTCATAAAGAATAATAACAATGAATGAACTATGGTATTAAATTAGAAGTTCTCGTAGATTAAAGTCATTACAGATATGCTTCTGGCCAAGTGAGAGTTTCCCCTCTTTAATGTAAATGAATGCTAAGTTTGGCATATCCATCCAGTGCCTCTGCTTCTCATTAATTTTTATCTCTGCAGATATAATGAAGTCATAATAGCAGGGAGTCTGATGAGTTGTCAATTAGAAACTTGAATGATCCCTGTCTGGAAATAAAGAAGACCCAGAGAGAAGGTTAGCGCTCTCTGTCTTACCTGTGTTTGTCCTTCATTTACACCATGAATTTTAATTACACACGGCGAAGATCAACCAAAACGGTGGTTTGCCTTATAACTGCTGCCGTTGCCAGGTTTGATGTACTCAGCATTTGATTATAACCTGCTATAAAATCAACATAACAGAGGAGCTCAAGGATTGTGCTGTCACACATGGCCACTTGCAAACTTTTCAGCGTAGAGATAAGTCTGCCTCTGACTACATTTGTGTTATCACTCCAATCTGTTGTGTTGTGTGCAACCGCATGGTTTCCCTCCGCTGCTGACCAAGATTAACATTATCTCTGACCACCCTGCCAGAAAACCAGACTCTGCAGTAAATGAATTAGATAAAGGAAGACAGAAAAAGTATAACTTTTGGCACCTCCTGTCTGTTACATTCACAGGTTTGCCATTTTCATTATGTTTGTATCTTACAATGAACCATCAGCCTGACCGAGCAGGTAAGCACAGCTCATTCCTGAAACTGGCTTTCTGTTTGTATAGAAGTCATAAAATAAGCAGTGTATGATTGTGCTCTGTCCCTATTTATGACACTTCATGCATTACAGTTGTGCAATTTGTGAGGCAGATCGTGAGGGGTGTGTTAAGCCAGCAGCCAGAGAAAATGTTGGCATTGTATGTTTCTGTAAAGCACAGGATATGTTGTTGATGTTTCTGAACACAACCCCCAAACATGTCATAAATGTTTTTTATCAGACTCATATCACACTTGCAAACATAAATTTAATGTAGTGCAATGATTGGTTTGATTTACAAAAATGAAACCACTTGATAAAAGTTAGAAAAAGGTCATGTGACAACTGTAATACATAAACAATGACCGCCCTTAGTGCACCATTACATGCATTCATACATATTAGGCCAGGCATTTATTTCACTCTATGAATGGATTATAGATATTTTCCTCCAATTTAGTGTAGAATTTATTTAGGATAATAATCTGTGACTCTTGTGTTAGTATTGATTAATCTTTCCAGCCTTTCATACAATTGTCATTAATGTGTTTTGCCCTGCAGGAAGCCATTAGCTTACACTCATCTCTATACAATCTGAAAAATCAACTGTCTTTAAGTACCTCATAATCCCAGCAGTTTGCTCGAGGGCACTACAGCAGCATAAAAGAGGAAAAACAGTACAAAAACATTTGTTACTGTCTCAGTGAGTGACAGATGATTCTGAAATATGAGACCATATGTTATATTATATGTCAGCAGTAAATACATTGGATTTTAGTGTTTTCCAAATATTAGGCAGCAGCTAACATATTGCCCAGAATTATTTATGGCTGCATCACATCTGTGTCTTTGAAACTGCCCTGTTTCCATAATTTGGTTGGTTGGATGTTTGATGTAACGCCTTGAAAGCAGTTTTTAGTGGAACAATAGATCAGTCTGCTGTTATACCTTATATAGAAGAATATAACAAAATACACGTACCAAGTTTTTTTTCAGTCAAATGGTGAAACTACAGCATAAATTACAGCACCATGGTACAATTTAGATGTAATAATTTGTAATATTATATCTTGGATTGAATTAGATCAGATTATATTACATTCAACAACTCAAAAAAGCCATGTTGGGTGTCTGCTACATTGATCTTAGTGCAACATGTAGCTTCTACCATATACGGTCATGTTTTGTGGTTGAACATCATTAAGCAATGTTATTTAAGCATGATGTGTAATATCTTAATAGCCTGGCTATCGCGACTACAAAGTTCTGCGAGCGTAGTCTGGCCAAGCTGCCTTGAGTCCTCAGAGGGCGGGCTTAACCCGTGTCTATCAAATGCCTCTGTGTGCTACTGGACGAAACTTCAACCAATCAGACCACTCTTTTCTCTGACGTATGCGTAGCAACAGAAACTACTTCATCAAGTTCGGCGAGCGTCATTGCCTTAAACATGCCTCAGTCGAGCCGTTCAAAATGCTAGATTGTCATTGGTCCCCATTCCTGGGGGAATCTGAAATTGGAGAGAGAGGCAACTTGACCAGACTGACTGTGTTGCGAAATTTTGTGCTGTGTCACAGGAAGTATGGGCGGGCCCAGGCTAATAACACTGTGTAAATTAATTTATGTTGGCCGAACCTAATACATTTTGGGTAAGATAGTAAATTGCGTGTACAACTCCAGAGCAGAAGGTGGCAGTAGTGAGCGAGCCGGGAGTTTTAGAAACTTTACTCCCTGAAGTTCAGCACACTGTTTAAAACACATGCTGAGGGTCGACAGTGTTCACTGTGGAAGACACTAAGATAAGTCCTTTACTTAACTTAAAATAACTTTGACTTCAAAATAAACCACTGCACAGAAATGTCACAAACACTCATTATTGTCCGTTCTGTAATTTTGAACCATTAATTTCGTTTTCGTAGTGTGCTCACTGATCATAGCAGCATTAGTTGCTATGGTTAGCTACTTAGCATTTGCATAGCTTGCTAAATAGCGTATTGTAATTGGGTGGAAATACTTTAAAAAAAATATTTTTTTATGTTCACCCAACAAATGATTATGACTATTTTGAGTCTGCAGCTGCAAAAAGGCCAACCTGTCACAGATCACATCCTATGGTGTTATATAAGACATTTTTTTTTACAATACTCAAAAACAAAATACTCATTAACATAGAATGATTATGGACTGATTATATTACGAGTGGAATAAGGCCATTGTGTAAACAGAGAATGACGGCGGTGCATTGCAGAAATAAATAACCTGAAAACTGGTCAAAAGTTGCTGATGTGTTGGCTTAACATTGCGGAGAGACGCTCCTCAAGTGAGTGTGCCTGAAGAGGTATGAAATGAATTTCATACGTTTTTCCCTTCCCTCATTTGCCCAGCGTTTCTTAGCCGGCTTCCTCCGCTCAAGCTATGTGTCTCACCATTACAGAACTAATCCATCCATGACAATGTTCAATTTCCTCTGGGGAATATGGAGTGCAGTGGAGAGAATTTGCAACCCTGTGGTCCATCTAAGTAGCATTAACGACATCGGCCACATCCCTCAGAGCCTGAGCTTTGTCTGAAAAGAGAAGCTCATTTGAACAGAGTGCTTCGATTTGACAAATCTGGCAACGCTGTGATACAATCTTCTATTACAGACAATTTTCTGATATGATGGAGACCAGCAGAAATAAAAGGATCTCAAAGCTGCTCCAGGTGCCAGGACATTTTGACAAATTTCACATTTGCATTGTCACTTAAAGACAAAGCAGTTTGTGTTCAAAGATTAGAAGTGATTAACTTTTGCACATCCTAACCACACCAGGGCTTTGCTTTTCTGCACATATACAGTGTAGGAACTAGTGGCCAAACATAATTCATGTGGAGACTGAAAACCTAAAAGTCCACAGTTTGATATTTAGTTTTGTAAGGCATATTTGGGTAAGAATTCAATGTCCCATTTAATGCCAAAAGGAAAACATCATATTCAGAGATTTACTGCAACTTTGCACGTTATTTTGTTCACAAAGTTCACTTCTTTGTTCTTAAAAGTTGTGAAATTAAAGCTGTAGAAAAAGGTAAGTCGTTGCAAATGTTAAAGAAAAAAAATTCATAAAAAATTATTATCAGGGATTAATGGGTCATCAGATTTTTTCCCTGCTAAATATTGATATCGGCATCACCCTCAAAAACTCTATATTAGTCAGGTCCTACAATAAATTGACTATTTTCTACCAAAGAAATTGTTATGACATTTTTTTGGGTTTAAATTATATTTGTTGAGGTCTTAAAAAGTAATAAATTTGACTTTTAAATGATGAAAAAACCCTGAATAGATGCAACCTGAAACATGAAATCTAACGGTACAAATGAAAACCCTGGACTCTATCAGAAACCATGATCTGACCCCTCAGTGTGTCTCTATCATCTAAAAAGCCTGTGTTAACAAATTCTAATAATAGCAGTAATACAGGCTCTTAATTACATTAAAAATATTGCATTAGTCTATAGCCTCCATCCCACCGTGTTTTAGTGTTTTTATTGCCCTAATATAACCACCATATTTCAAACCCTGCTGTGCTGTTTTTCACTTGCTTCAAAAATGTGCATCCGTCTGGCCTTCGGTGCGTCTGCTCGATACACTATCGACGGACCAATCATTCCACAATCATGCTCAGCACACCATCTTTATTACTGATTATTGACCAGGTCATCACTGGCTGCGTGGCACCTCACACTGACATCAGGTGCCAGGGGAGAGAGAGGCAGAACCTGGAGTGTAATCTGTCAGCACTGTGATGAGCCGATCTACCGCTGGGTTTCAGATTGCTAAGCCAGTGACCTACGGGTGGCAATTAAATGTCAAGACATTTGGATTCCAATTCTGCTCTGTTGCTGAGTCACATAAGTCATGCGGTAAATTCAGACGTGTCAAAGGACCAAGATGGTTTCTACTGAATGCAGGTTGTTGCCTACATCAGGTCTCCAACCTGGACCTGAAAGAGATGACCTTCACTTATTTGTGGCACCGTGTCCAAAAGACTGGCTTCAGCAAAGATAAGAAACTTTTTGCAGTGGAGCCAATTGCTACGCCTTTGATCTTATTTGATGCCAATACAGCTAAATTAACATGAATATTACTGTTTTCTGAGGTGTTTCTGCAGCTGTTTCACCCCGACCCTCAAATGCATTTTGTCCATTGTCTTTGTGCTTTAAATTTTTGACTTTCACGGTCATATACTGTCTGTTTTGTGTTTTATTTTACTTCTCCAGTGTAAATGCACTCAATACTGAATCGCTGCCGCATATGAATTAGTATGGAGTATGAATTTGGGACACAGCTGGTGTCAGTCTTCAGTGTTGCTCCATCAGACTGCTGAAGGGCTGCTTAGTCCTTGAAACTATAAAATTGCTAACAGATCACTTCTGAGAAATATGTTGTTTTTAATACATTCTCCCATTCTCATATACATATGTGTGTAATGTGTAAATATATATATATATATACGTATATATACATATATATATATGTATGTATTTATACATACATACATATATATATATGTATATATACGTATATATATATATATGTATGTATTTATACATACATATATATATATACATATATATGTATTTATATATATATGTATATATATATATATATTTAAGTCTGGTGCTTTCAGTGAATGCAGAGAAAACTATTCCAACTATTTTAGTATTTACTGCAGTGCAGCATGCCTGGCCATTAATTCAAACATCGTCCAATAAAAACACATGAACACTCACAAACGCACATACACACAGGAATATTTCAGATATTGATATTGTGTATTTTCCCATTCTGATCACATATCATGCGTGTGCAGCTGGAGGTATAAGTTGAATGCCAATGAGAATGTGAGACATCCCGACATCGACAGCATCTCCAAGGTCAGCATCTGAATCAGCATTACACTCCAGTCAGGGTGTATCCATCAAGGCACATCCAGACATTCCCTAACAGTTTGTTTCTGTCACTCAAATGAGTCACCTTAGAGTCGATGAGCTCACGCCAGCGTACCTTTAATACGCTCAGGCAACAGTCTGTTAAAGTGATACTTTCCCTACAATCGTCTCTTTTCTTTTGACGCTGCTGCAGGATTCAAATGTGACCCTTAAAGGTCATAGTTAACGCCTTCACAGAGAGCAGAGCTTGGATTTACAGCCGTTGCAACGGATTCCCATAATGACAAGTTTGCACATCAGAACCACTCCTGCAGCATAATCTGCCTCTTGCTGGCTAATGATTGAGCTTCAGTAGAGTGGTTTCACCCTGATCAGAAGGGCTGTCCAGAATACCCTTTCTGGGCTTCGAAGTGTCGGTCTCCGATCTCCATCTCCACTGTTTCAGTGTCTGAGACAACACTACTGCACTGTAGTGTACACAAACAATTCTGAGTATAGTTAATGATATAGTTAATATCTGAGGTTATTCCGTATTTCATAGACTGTTTGGGGATTATTATTTACTTTATTATTACATATTTAACTCATTGAGTGCCATAGACGTGTGTGTGTGTGTGTGTGTATATGTATGTATATATATATATATATATATATATATATATACATACACGTATATATATATGTGTATGTGTATGTGTATATATATATATATATATATATATATATATGTATACACATATATATACGTGTGTATATATGTATATATATACACACGTATATATATGTGTATATATGTATACACATATATATACGTGTGTATATATATACATATATACACATATATATGTGTATATATACTGTTTAAAAAAACGCTGGCACTCAATGAGTTAAATACATCGAAAAATCTTAAGCATTCAAATACTGATTTTAAGGTTTGTTTCAAGTCTACAGGAGGGGTTTGATTTATTAAAAAAAAAAAAAAAAAGTTCAATCTAAAAAAGATTTTAGATTGTAGCCCTTTTGCACCTTCATGATCATTAATATCAGGAACTTTCACTGTAAATAATTCACATCCTTTAAGTGTGGAATCAGTGCAGAGGACTATAAAACCGCATGCTATGATAATTAAGAAGACGTCGTGAACGGATTTAACTGCCGCAGTAAACAGTAAACAATGTAAAGTGATGAGTGCAATGCATTGAATGCAGATACTGTACTGTCACAACTGAGGTATAAAAATGAAAAATCCACATTAAAGTAGGCTTCATGTACTGTACGTAATGTTATTTCTACAATATTGTGCTGTTCAGTAATCTGCCTTTGAATGAAACTGCTGATACAGCACGGCAGCATTCAGATCATTTAATGGGATAATTTCCACAGGTAGATGACATATTTTAATCAAACTTGTAAGGAAACTTCCTGTCAAACAAAAATCAAAATAGTCGTAAGAAACCAGCTCTGAAATGATGCTACTTGAAGGTGTCATTATTGCATGTCCTGATAATCTGTTTTTTTTCAAGACAAGTCAATTTTATTTGTGTAGCCCAATATCACAAATTACAAATTTGCCTCAGAGGGCTTTACAATCAAACCTCAGGAAGATCCACAGAGGAGGCATCCCTCTTCAGGATGGACAGAAAGGAAATAGATGTCATGTGTACAGAATAACAACAATGAAAAACACACAGGCACTCCATATAACAACAGTTCATACGTATGAAATTGTATAAAAGTGTCCAAGGGAATGAAGACAAGCATCAAGCTGTAGACAATAGATTCTTAGCAGCACGTCCTCCTCTCCACCACGCCAAACAGATTTAGCATGGGCAGCACGTCCTCCTCTCCACCACGCCAAACAGATTTAGCATGGGCAGCACGTCCTCCTCTCCACCACGCCAAACAGATTTAGCATGGGCAGCACATCGTCTTCTCCACCACGCCAAACAGATTTAGCATTGGCAGCACATCCTCCTCTCCACCATGCCAAACGGATGGAGCATGGGCAGCGTGCCCTCCTTTCAACTGTACCAACCATATAAAGCCTAGGTAGCACATTCCCCTCTCCACCACACCGAATGGTTGAGGCCTGGGCAGCACGTCCTCCTCTCCACCATGCCAAAAAGATGAGGCCTGGGCAGCACATTGTACTCTCCACCACGCCAAACAGGAGAAGCCTCAAGATGTCCTCGTCACTATAATGCCACGCAGTACCAAACTACCCATGGATAGTGACATGTTTTTGTGAATATGGATGGATAGATTATATCCAATATAATAATGAAGCGTAAATTTGGATTTAAGATGGAGTTTTACCTGCTGTTATTTCCATTTTAAGATAATTTCAAGACCTTCTGTGGTCAGGTTACAGTTACACTACCATTGTTCTAATAATCTGCCTTGCTCAGTTTATGACGTGTAATTACTTTTGAAAATTGTTAAAACAGCCCTTCCATCAAAGCTTACCACACGCTCATGGTCTGCTCAGAGAGATATCTGCCACCAGTGAAGAATTTGTTTCTTCACTGGTGGCAGATTCCTCTCCTGCAAGGAGAAGAAAACTACTATAAAAAAACCGCCATGAAAACTGCATTCTGCCCAAGAGTGCTGAAAATGGGTAGGAAAAGAGTTTGATGCGCCCAAATAATGAGGAGAACTATGCATGCTGGCAACTCCAACTAATTAGTGTGGAACACCAGGATTATGAGTGATATAAAATGCATTAAGTGCCAGCAGAGTAATTTGTGATGTAAGACAGTTTGCAACTTTAAGGCCTGCCTGTTGGGACCTGGTGGGGAATAAATGGAATTCATGTTTGCATACATTACTGTTGTAAAGTTTTAACAGCAGAGTGCTGAGCTGATTACACATTGGCTGCTACAAGAGAGCAGCCATTAGCATTGTTCTGCAGCTGTCAGAGACTCTTATCCAAAAGCCAGCCGTAGGGCAGATACTTGTGCATCAGGCCCTCGGAGAGCCGTAGCCAGCAACATTACTGTCTACGGCAGGTCATTGAATGCGCCACGTGAGGCTTTAAGTTCTCGGCCTTGAAAGATGGCCGTGATCAATAGGGTGCCACCTGGTCATTTAGGGAGGTGGGCGACGTCAATGTAAGAGGCTGAACCTCTGGAGCTGCGACAAGCCTTCTCCCCTCTGTGCTGTTGCTGGATGTGGACAGTTGCTGCCGCGTATATCTGTGAAATATTCAGTGACAAATGGATTCTCAATCCGTGTTATTTGTATGAAGCCACAGATGAAGTCCACAATGGCTTTGACCTTGTGTCATGCTCACACACCCCCCCTTCAGATTCCCTGCTTTTTTTGTTTACCACACTCAACCTGAGGATTTACTGCAGGGACACAGAGTAATTGTGCATATAATGTCAAGGACTGTTGTCAGTATCCATGCATCATGCCCACATATGGTACACATGGCTGTGTTAAATATACATGCACCCATGAAATATACATGACTGTGGTATGCATACAAAGCCCACGGCTGTAGCAGGAATGATTAGAAACCCCGACCTGGAGTTCACACATCTGCTGAACCACAATGATAAAATCTGCGACTGTATCCTTTTGTTTCACCTATTTTAAGGCAACCGGCCACATAAATGTCTATAGAGTAGGGATGGGATAAAATATTGATATGGCAATATATCACAATACTTCTGATATAATATAATTTTTTTTTTCCCCAAAAAAGTCACAATTTGGGCCGATTGATTGCGTTGACGTAGTAACTTCGACAGCCCTAGTATATGTATTTATGTATATTTGTGTATGTATGTGTATATATATACACACACACATACGTACATACATATATGCAACTTGAATTTCTCAGTGAACTATATAGAATATCACAATATATCACAATATCGCAATAATGTATTGTATCGTGACTCAAGTATCGCAATACCTATCGTGTCCTGAAGTCCTTGCCAATACCCACCCCTACTATACAGTATGGACAATATGTTATCCACACTAATCCATGCTCCCTTTTTGTTGAGAAAAAAATAATTTACTGTGTTGTTGTTTTTACAGAGCTCACCATTTGTAAGAACTACTATTTTCTAGTTTTATAAAACAAAAGGAATAAAATGACAGTCTTATTGTGAACAACATATGAGAACAGACCTGCTTCTAAGGAAATGATCAATATTTTTTTAAGCTATACATGATAACCTGATTTTGGCATTTTTTGCAGAAGAATGAGTCCTAATTTAGAGGTTGATATCTGTTTCTCTCAGACACTCGGAGCACAAACAGTTAATTTTGTTAAGGAGGAGACAACATGCGAGAGAGGGAGAGCGTTGGTGAGGAAAGGGTTCCCTATTATCAGGGGATGAGAGTGCTAATAAAACACAGGAGCTGCCGGGGTCCAGAGGTCAGATGCACATGTAATGAATGGAGAAATTTAACTCATCCAATTATAGGTAGCCAAGGCAAAAATCCATACTGTTACTCTGGGCAGAGCGCCCAAATGCAAAACTAATAATGTCAAGCAAAGCCCCAGCTTTGTGTAATGTGAGTGCGTGACTGTGACGTCCGAGCGTGTGTGTGTGTGTGTGTGTGTGTGTGTGTGTGTGTGTGTGGGGTACAAACGATTTACAATGAAGTGAGAGTGAGCGGGATGTGTGCAGTTGGAGAGCTGAAGGTGGTTTATGGTGTGTTTGTGTGTGAGTGCGAACACATTGAGTCCAGTTTGTGCAGCAGCTGCTTCCAGGAGATGCTTGAATTTTCCTGCAAACTGAACTGAGAGGTCAGATAAACAGGAGTGTGTGAGTGTTAGCGTGTGCATTTTTGACAATAAGAACCACAGCTGTCTGTGACTAGCGCAGCTTATGTGTAGAAGTGGGCAAGATTATGATAATTCAGTTTATTGATCGCTTTGTCTTCGGGCACATGTGGTTGACATTAATCATGGATTTAAGTGTCAGGATTAAAAATCAAATGTTAATCCAGTTTATGCAAAAATTTGTTAGCAATTAGCGTCCTTAGATTCAGCCTGATGTGAACGTCGTGCCTCTGGAATACAAACGCAGATTTGAGCGCAGACCTTTGGCTTAATGGCCGCCCATGTAAACAAAGGCTCAAAAAGGGCAAGCTTGTTTCTGAGGAGATGCTTTAATTAAGTGGGTAGCACGTTGATTAAATGATTAAATTTAAAGAAAAGAAAAGAGGGGGCAGAGAGACAAATTAAAGTCATACTCTGATACCTTTTTTTTCTCCCCAGTTTTATTTTAATTTTTTTTAATTGGGAGCCATACCCCCTTGGAGGCAAAGTCATTAGGCCTTATACATAACCATCGCTGCCACATTAAAATCACATTACACAACAACGATAATCATTGCATTCAATTACACATGGTAATAAATACCCAACGCCATCTCCAGTAAATCCATTAGCCTGGGAGACACACACATACAGCGCACTCGCACAAACAGGGGCAGGAGACGGCAGCCATTAGGAGATCTCAGCGTTGGGACGGCGTTTCCAGCTCTGGCTGCAACATCGCTTGTTTACATTGTCTGAACGGAGATGTTTACAGTCACATTAGAAATTCATGACACATTTTTATTGCACTTCTTTCGTAAGGCAGAGGAGAGTGTCAGTGATGGAATAATGAAAGAAAAGACCTGATTTGACAAAGGTCAACAGCTGGAATTTAAACGACATGTGCTATAGGCTCCAGTCCACTGGTCCCACAGGAATACATTCGATAGGTATCATTTGCTGCAGCTCCATAACACATTTCTGCTACATTACTCCTTAAAGAATTTTGCAGCTTGCAAAACAGCATCTCATCAGTCATGTACAGTAAGCTCAGTAAGTCTTTAAGATTCCTAAATGGAAAAAACTGCAGTGAGTGGTGTTCAAATGCGGCATGTGCTGAACATCTATCACTCAAATGACAACCTATAGAGAGCATGTTGTGTGTGAAAAGCTGTCGTCTGTGTTCATTAATGTGACAGGATGGTGGCGGGCGTGTACAGCAGGTTGCTGCGCTCGTTTTAGTGCTATTAGCAAGGAGGAAACTGACACTCTCAGACCAGAGAGCCTAATGAGAGAGTCCTGTTATACAGTTTATATAGTAACACACACTCTCTACTTGGTGCATTTTATTTTCATATCTCCTGCCCGAACCGCTCAATACTCTTCCTCCACCCCCTCGCCTTTAACAAAGCTCGTCCTACACCGCTCCACCTCTCCCGCCTCTCTCCCCTCTTTGCTTGATGGCAGCCTCACTTGTAATTAACTGTTATGTGGGGGATTGATTGCGGACAGCTTAGCATTGACCAGCTTCATTATGGAGTCCCTTCAAAGTGGGATTCTGGGCCTGCCAATACTCCTGAGTTTATTTCAGTGAAGGGATCAATAGCTAGCGCATTAAAAGCTTTATTTGGGCTTTGTCCGCCCCTGGAGTACCTCTGCCATGGTTGCTCTGCGGGTCTTTCTGGTACCACCATGATGGCTGCTTCAAGGCGGCATGACCAATGCTGCATTATGTAGCAGGTGCAGAATCTCAGGAGTGGGTGAAAATAAGACAAATATGTATCATGTGCAGTGCGTGGATGGATATTCTGGGGATTACTCTGATGCAGGCTCATAAACATTTCATCTGGAAGCTGGGTGGATCCCAGCTGACTGTATATACGCTGCATCCTTTTTCGCCACTTATCCAGATGTTGTCGTGTGTGACAGTCACTGCAGTGCAGACAACCTGCCCAGCACCCTGTTTCAAAGCTTTCTCTACAAGCAGCATGCTACAGCGCTCCTCCATGAAGGCATAAACACATGGACGTGTGCGGGGACTCACACACTAACACAGTCGCACGGCGGCCCTCTGATGAGATATCATTTTGTCATTTAGCATGCTGTGTTACAAGATGTATCTCCCCCGCCAAAGCGTCAGCAGCAACCCCATCTCTGTCCTTGTCGGGTGTTTCCCTCAAGGCTCCACACATCGCCGAGGAGCCGCACACACTCTGGGAGATGGAAAGAGCATGGCTGCCACGTTATAAATGACTTCAAGGATCTCCGCTTCCTCCATCCTCTGCTCTCTTACGTGTATGCTTGCTTTGTTTCTCCCTCTCTCTCACTGAGACCATTACACAGATATTCTTTTGCGGGGACAGAAATGATGACCTCGCCCCGAAGCTTTTGTTCCTCCCTTACCTCTCTTCCCTCTCTGAAATGGATCTAACTAGCAAAATACCAGGTTATCCTTTTCCTTTTGCTTCACGCTATGAAAATAATCCTCACGCAGCGGTATGGCTTTGACTGCTCATTCTCTCATTATGAGCTCTTCTTTCAGTGCCTGTAAAATAATATTCTTTAGAAAGTGAGATATTGCACTGTCTTGAGTCCTACTGTACCTCGCCGGCTCCATGGTCGGTCCCTCTGTGCTTCTACAGAAGTAATGGCCTGCAGACTCAGCAGTGGGGTGGCAGAAAGATGAATAAAAAAACTCACAAACGTACCCCACTGATACCCTGGACAGTGGTGGTGACACTTAAATAATAAGCAGTGCTTAGCACTTTAAAGTTATCTTTTCCTGGCTGTGTGGGACTGAGGTCAACTCATTAGTGGTGAGGAAAACAAAGAAAACACAGAGATACACAAACAGAAGCACATGAGTCTCATAAGAAATACTGGCTATTATTGCCGTGCCTAAAATTAAATGAGTTATAGAAAAATAACATTACAGCATTGATTATGGGTGAGTATTGGCAAGGACTTCATGATACTTGAGTCACGATACAATACATTATTGCGATATGTTGTGATATTCTACATAGATCACTGAAAAATTTAAAAAGCTGCTTAAAATACAAGTTATATATTCAGTATGTACATATATATTTATGCTAGGGCTGTCAAAGTTACCGCGTTAATGTTGATTTTTTTTAATTTTTTTAAAATTTTTTTATTTAAATTTTTATGTCAACGTGCGGAAGTTGCTCTGTATTTACAAATCAGCCCAAAACATGACTTTTCAACGTTTCAAAAATATATCAGTACAAAAAGTATTGCGATATATTGCCATATCAATATTTTTTCCCACCCTTAGCGTTGATTACCTTACGGTGATTTAGTGATAGCTTCATTTCTGTGCTTTGTTCATGTGAGGTTGTGGCAGAAGTGAATGTGATTAGTTTGAAAGTGGAGACAAATCTAGACATGTGTGTAACTGGAATAACAACATGTAACTCCAATAGTTACTGGGGATCCTGCGGTGAGGAGTCCTGTCGCTGTCAGTTGCTTTTAAGTCATTACAAAGGCCACCGAATTACCTGAAGTCCCCACAAAGGATCCTCTGCTGAGCTTAGAAGTGTATATCAAAAGAAATATATCCTTGGGAAGACTATATTAAAAACACAAAAGGGAAAAGATCACATAGATATAGCAACAATGTGCAACAGTGTGCCGGAGGGCAGCCGGTGGGGTTTAGCTCTTAATGGCTCCTTCATGCTTGACACATTTCAAAACAAAACAACTAATGTTCCCCAGATCAGGCCAGCAGGACAACATTAGCAGGAAAAGATCTAACAGTCAGATAGGAGAGGAGATTAATTACAATATGCCTTCATCAGGCACTGTGATGAGACACAAAAGTGGATCAAAAACAATGTTTGCGAGGCTACCGAAGAGTGTCTGCAGGTCCCCATTAACTCAAAGGTGCTGGGAGAGAAAGGCTGAAATAACAGAAAATAATACCGCTGTGGGTTTTAATTTGGAAGCTGGATAAGCAGAAAAACCTGTAGACAGAATTTGATGAGGAGAACCATCTGGCCAACAATAATCAGCAGGCCTTCACTGCACAGTTCACTGAAGTGCTAAAACACAAAGAAGAAGAATTAAAAAAAAAAAAAGATACACGCTTGGAAGATAATCAGTCTTTAAAGTTTGTTTAATCAATTCAGGACTATACATACATGATAAGCTGGAATGATTCAATACAAATTGCCCATTTTCCGGACTGGAGAAATGTCAATATTCATAAGCAGTCTGTTCTTTCTCTTATAAGATCTCCAGATGGGAGGAGGGCTGTCAAAACAGCCTCATGTCAAGATGAAACAGAGGAAAGATATCTATTCAATTCTGACGTTTCATTAATGAATAATTTTCCCCATGCATAAATATTAATAGGTAAAATTAATTAGTTAAATCATTGATGTGGAGGAAAATCAACAGGGAAGCTCTACCACTCAACTTTGTGCATTCTGATCCTATCTAATTATATTCCCTACTAATTCATTTGAATATTTCCACATGTTTGTGCAGGTCCAGTGCTTCATTACCTCAAACCTGTGTACAGTAACTTATCTCCCAATACACATAAAATATTCAGTGTTTATTTCCAGTGTGTATTTTACATATCGGCAGATGTGCATGTTTCTTTTTTTGTTTAATTATCATTTTGGATATTCACAGTCATTTAATGTGAGAATTGTTTTGCTGGAAAGGGAAATTAACGCGTTGCAGGGCGAGAGAGAATCGTTTAAAACGGCTAAATCTCAACGCAGCCGATGTGTCGTACTTTGAATGTTCTTCTGCTGCTCCTGAAAACTCATCTTTCAATGTCACACAGCTGCTGACACACTTTGCCGTCATATTATTTTACATAGATGAGCTCAGACGTGTACCAAATGAGCCGTCCTCTCCCCTAAAAATTGCTAATAGGGGAATCATTAAAGACTACTCTGTTGACCTTTTAAAACGCTGGCTCCCAGCTCCTCACTCTAAATCCCCTGCTTATTGACTTGGCAGCTTCTTTAAATGCCCCTCTTAAAGGCACAGTTCATAGATACCCCCCTCCCCCCAAACTTTCCTCCCCCCTTGGCTCCCACTCACCCCTGACCCCAGCAGGAGCACCATGGGAAATGACTGGAGTATTCATGATGTCCACAAATGTCAACACATTTAGGGCCTGATCTAATAAAGGCTTGCATTTAAAAAAAATGAAAAATGCAAAAAAAAAAATGTACAAACTGAATTCTTTTTTTTAACCCTTTTCTTTAAATATTTATTTTATTCAGGGACATAAGTTCATTACATCCGAGTGCACTCTTTAACCAAACATAAATTAGTTGAGAATGCTCCATTTCTCTTTTTTACATAGACAATATGAAAACAACCAACAACACACACACATCCAAGAAAAACAAAAAATATTAACAGTGCACTAAGGGTTGCCTCCTTCAAAGTAATTTATCAAACCTGACAGTAATTTTGCAAATAGAAACTGCACCTATATTTAACACGTCTCAAAGGGAGGTGCGAAGAGTTTGTATGCGTAATTGCGCTCACATGGCTGATGAAAGATTTTTCACCCTTGTGTGACCGATTTTCGAATGAATGAGAAAACACTCATTAACACTTATCACCTGTCCAAGTTTACTTTTTTGCATGTGGGTCACTCCGGTGTACGGTAGCTGTCACAGCTAGCATCTCCCAATCCTGTTTTTCACGTGCTGGCTGAAGTCCTAAATGCCACGTCATACTGGATGATCGGTTTATTAGGTTTCCATGCACTCAGGACTCCTTGAATCAGACCAAACAGCTTCTTTGCTGTTTAGCTTATTTAACTGTTATTTAACTGTTTATTAGCGTCATCTACCAACACCTCCAACTCTATAGGATCGAATTTAATTTTGCTCTTTCGTCTCTCCAAACTCGCCAAGCTGCAAACCATCACAATCAGAAACAAGTTTATTAAATAAGTTTGCACAAACAAGGAATTTAATTTGGTGTCTTGGTGCATGACATATAAACATAAACCTATATACATATGAATGTAAACATAGTGCAGCGATAAGAACTGAAGATTATAAAGTGACTAAGAATAAATATGCAAAAACTGTTTATGTGGTAAAAACAGAGACAGAAACAGCAATATGACAGATTAACGAAGAGAAGGACTGCAGATATTCAGAAATGTGCAATTGGGCTAGTGGCTAGTATCTGTGAAACACGTAAAAAGCCAGTTGTCATTAAGACAGTCACCGTCAAACTGCGGTTCAAACCCACATGCAGACATTCTAGATTGTACAAAGAAATCAGTGCATGCAAATAGGGTAGAATAGAATAGAACTTTATTGTCATTGTTGTCAAACAATGAAAGGCAGTTTAGCAGCTTTCAGTTCACCAGCATGACTCAAACATGAAATAGACAGTAACAGACAGTAAATATGTCATATATATGTAGAATAAAAATAGTAAAAAAAAAAAAAAATAATAATAAAAAATAAAATGAAGTAAGTTTGTGGTGAATATGTACACACTAAAGTTGGCAATGGTGTTAGGATATGATGGCTATTTACAGTTATTAGTATAGTTGGGGCCCTGTTTAGTTTAAACACACACATACAGGTATGTAGTGTAGAAACACATGTAAGCTTCCATTCTCATGTCTTCCAATGATAAATAACACAGCTCACTCTGGCTGTTGCCCTGCCTCCTCTTCATCCTCCTGTTCTGATGAAGGCTGCTGAGGCTCAGCTGTAGCCCGAGGGCTGCGACGACACTGAGAAAGGCCTGAGTGTATATGACACTCATGAAATGAACGCAGAGAGGTGAGAGACGTGCATTATTGACAGAATAATGGAGGAGTGGAGATAAATAGGCATATGGATGCATCACGGGGGAGAGGGTGCGGTCTCTCCTCAAATAAATCCATGATGATTTGATGAATGGAATAAAATGAGGTCCATTACAACCTCAACAACAACAAGACAACACACACAGTCCTGCATGTGCACTTCCAAAGAAAAAATCAGCAATATTCGTGTATTTAGGTCAGAAATCTTTGCAGGGGGAAACTTAACAGCCTGATGGGAAATGCATTAAGGCTTCTTTCTGTCTGACATATCCTCTCAAATATGTACAGCCGTGCTCTTTGGATGTCAAACACATTACGCTGTAGGCTTTGGTAAACACGGGATAATGATGCCTCACATGTTCTGACACACATCTACCTGCCCGACAACAAGGCTTCTCTCTTCCACCTGCCCATTTATCACGACTGTCTGCACCGTGGGTCCACCGTCCCACTAATGACGCCAATTAATTGAAAACATTAGAGCATCTCAAAGATTAACATTCCTAAACTACGTTTGGGAAAGGAGGACGGGTGGGTGGGTTGGTGCTCGTGAGTGGATATCAAAGCCTCAACAAAGGCTCATTGATACAGAGTTTGACTCCCTGTGATTAACACAGGTTTTAGTAATGTGATCAAAGGCATCAGGTGTCTTAAAAGGGATTAGAAATGGACTGTGCAGGGATCAGAAAAATGTTTAAATTATTCTGCATCAGTTCCCAAATAACAGTGTCTAATGGTTTTGTGAACAATAATTGGAAATGCAAAACTTCTAAAATATATTTCCTGAAACACGCTGGGGTTTGTGCTTGAGCTGTGTGCACTCGAGGCTTCAGCGTCCTGGGATTTGTCATGTGAATTTCCTTCTTTCTGGAGTTTCAAGCCTCCAAACACTCTGCAAGGCGTTAGCTCATATGATATGCAGACCCACGCCTATTCTAAACGCCGTCAGAAAGAGAAAGAGAGGCCAGGCTCGCTCCCAGGCTTGGCAGGCAGGCGGTGTGGCACATGCCTGGCAGGCATAGATGATGATAGTAGGGGATGCTTCCAGCCTCCTAGCCTCTGTATCAGCCAGGTGTCCGTGGACGAGATATGGGAAGGGTGAGGCGTGGGTGGGTGGGTCGGGTTTGGCTGTCAGAGCCCAGGGAGGATACAGGGAGATGGAGACGACACCAACTGAGAGATGAGCAGGCGTACAGGCTGCTGGATCCAGTGGAGCAGCTCCTGTTTGGACGGCAGTGAACGCAGTCATTTCATTTTATATACATTATCAGTCCTGATCACATGCTGTAACTTGAATTTGATGGAAACATCTATTTGGTGTCACTGCATTTTCAGTTTCACCCAGCAAAGCTGTGTGGTGAGAAATCAAAACAAGGCTTTCCAAAAAAATCCAGAGCTGACAAAATTAACTATGGTGTTATATTTGTGCCACATTCCTGAGCGAACAAAGACAGATTTTGAGTGAGCAAATGCATGAACAGGAGAAACACTGAGACTCAGTGGTGATTGTGGCATGTGCAAAAATAAATTTGCTAAATACAGAATATATTTCTATGCTCAAATCTGCATTTGCTTGCTCAAAACCTGTGTTTGTTCGCTCAGGAATGTGGCACAAATATAACGCCATGTAACTGTTACTAATCACTTCGAGAGGCGACTCTGTTTGATTGTGTTTTGGCTGCCAGCGAGATTGAGGTCGCCTACTGCCTCGGTACATCTACTCATGGTACTGGTGGGACACTATTGTTGTGGATTTCAGGGAGCAACAGTTTGTGCAAAACTTCCATGTGTCCCTGGAGTCCTTTCAATACATTTGTGATTGAACCAGGCAGTATTTACTCCGGTCTTATTGGTCTCAAAAACTCCGCACCAAGCCCCCAGCATAATCAGTGCTTAGCTCTGGACCAGCAAAGACTTGCTGGCCCTGGTTTTAAGCACCAGGGGTCGGTGCTTAGGCTGTGGAAACACAAAGAACTGGTGCTAAGTCAGGCTCTGGCTCTGAAGCAGCCCTCGAACCACCCCGGTGGAAAAGGGGTATGTGAGTTGTGCGCAGGACTATGCAGCTAATGCTAACTAGCTCTCAACGCAGGAGGTGCCATTGATTTACATTAATGTCTCAGCGTATTGGGCGACAGTGAATTCTAATGTTGCTAAAAAGTGTTTTTTGACAGAAACTTGTATCCAGTTGAAGCCATTAGGAGCCATTCACCCAGGATGCAAATGGGAATAAAGGAGTGGTTGTTGAAGTACAGTACGTGGGATTTCTTGTTTTTTTTGGTATCGCCTACCAAATATCTGGTTTCGTGACACTCCCATCTCTGAAATGTTTTGCTGTCGATGACTCATGCTGTTTTGATTCTTATACTTTTAAATGAGCAGAAAGTTTTTTTTCCTCGCTGAAGAACGTTTTCTCCGGCGCTCTGTTCCAACGTGCCGCATTGTTTACAAAGCTTTTCTAGCCCAGCTTGCCAGCTGCTCCAAGCAACCCAATTACTGGGTAAAACCCTGGCTTAGTCTTTCCAGAGTTCTGCGCTGCATCCTGCATCCATCTCAGGCCCCAGAGAGCTTCCTCTCGGCTCTCCACCAATGTCATTTACACCTCCCGCTTCACCCTGGCTTAGGTTGCCTTCCCACTGCTATATAACAGCAGCTACAGCCCCCCTGCTGACCAGGAACCTGGGACACAAGCAAAACTGGGTTCTTAGAAAATGGAGATAGCGAATATGACGCAGCAAGACATCTCATTACAGCAGAAGCTTTTCCACTGGTGTTTGCCCAGACTCAGATCATCAGACGAGAAAGAAGATTGCTTGTGCTCGGCTCCAGCTTCTTCTGCTTCTTTTTTTTTGCTGAACAGGAGGAGGGAAAGGAAAAGAGAGAACAGGAGGGAAGCAGGGATGAGTGAGTGCTGAGAGAGATCCGCTGCAGAGGTCCTGTAGAGGAGCTCTACAGGAAATGAAGTTGCACCTGGAGCAAGGAGAGGAAGAAGTAACGTGGAGATGGCTTAGGTATGGGGGCAGGTGGGAGGTGACAAAGCCACTGAAGCTGAGCAGAGGTTGAGTGGGGTTGAAGCCACACTGTAAGCCCTTCTTTCCCCTGAGACAGGCAGAGTAAGAGGGGCCGGGATGGGACTGGGTTACAGGGAAGGACCTGGGGCCATTTCATTACAGAAAGTGTCTGTCCAGAAGATGGGAAAAGGATTATCCTCCAAACAGGATTTATTGGAGGGGATAATTCATTGGCTGAACCCACAGTGGGAAAGTGCCATATAGGTTGAGGTTACAATATTGCTCCATTCACAGCTCCCAACAGTCTGATTTTCAGCAATGTATGTGACTGAGTGTGTGTGTGTGTGTGTGTGTGTTTGTGGGTTTGTTCAGAGTAAGTAAGAGCTTTTGTGTGTGTGTGTGTGTGTGTGTGTGGACATGCATGTGTTTGTGTGCAGCCTGTACAGTCCTGTCATCAGGATCTTACAGAAGTTGCATTGCCGTCGGCCCTGTGACGTGATTAGCTCAACCTCTTACCGGCTGCATTATGAGGCACCAAGAGACTGTTTTGCTGATTTAACAGGTAATGAAAATATGAATATATGAAAGCAAAATACCTGTCACAATCACTTAGGTGACAGGGCGCACATCCCGAATGCAAAGAAACAAAGTGCACCTTTCCACATTCATGGGGAAAATGTAAATTGTGCATATTGTATTCCCTCATTCACAATGTGTTAGAAAACAGCTGAAGTGTGAAAAACTAGCAAAACAAAATATGAATTGGGACTCATTTGCTGTCTTTGGGCCTGCAGGGCAATGATGGAGACATGCAGGAACACCGGGGAGATTTGCATTTAACAAACTGATGTCTCCTGGCCTGTCATGTTGTATTAATACTGGAGGAAGATTGCCACATTCTGGGCCTTTCTAATGTGGTAATAAGACAACTGGCTCCACAACGCAGCAACTGAGGAGGAGGAGGAGGCGACAGTTCTGGCAGCTGGGAAAGACATCTTTACATCTTTATAATGGTTTAATTTACAGCATGACCACTTCCACTGTCCTTGGTAATAGCACTTGCTTTGTCCACTGGCACACTGGCTTGACCGCCAACACTTTGGCAGAGGATCCCACTCCGTTCATCACAAATCCAGACATTTGCATCTTCTTCTTGCCCTTTCATATTTTTCAGAGGATTGCAAAAATGAGTCTGAAATCATTCCCTTAAAAGGCTGTTGATTGGGGTGCCGGGGGTCTGTAATTTGCAATTAACGAACGGGCTCTGGAATTTGATTTGGGTCAAGGTCCTCATTTGCATACTCCTTCCTGACTAGTAGAGGGACTCTAGAGGTGCTTCGTCTCGATGACGGTGTCTCGTTGTCTGATTTATGTTCAGCGGTCATGGTGAGGAAAAAAAAAGTGCTGCTCTGCTCAGCCTCAATGTGCTTCTGGTGACTCGTCACGCTCTTGCAGTTAATGAATTCTGAGCGTGAGCTGTGATTTCTATTGGTTCATCTCAATTGCCTGCTAATGGCAGGGTCGTTAGGCCAGGGAAATAGCGGAGTCCACCTCCAGGGTGGTTACTGCAGGCTGACTGCTTAGAGCTGTGACCTGTTGAGATAGGTACGCCTCTCCGCTAGCGGAAAACTTGCTTCACAAAAGAGGGCAGATTTATGCCTGCGCACAAAGTGTTTTTTTAGGCACAATACTTTTACCATTTTCTGCCACTTTGGACATTATATAATGTGCTCTCATATCTTTCTGTATAATTCTTGATACTTATTAACTTCTATTAACTGTTTGAGTGCCATTGACGTATAAATATGTCAAAGTGTTTTTCGGCAGCAGGCACAAGAGGGTGCTCTCACACAGCCTGTGAATAATTTTGGGACTTTTGGGATTTGTAGTCAGAGCATAAAGAGACGGTACACAGCACAGAGATCAAAGCAGGAAGTGGAGACGATCGAGATTAGAGAGTAAAACAAACAGAATCTGGACAAAAAGTGGCATTATTGATGAAAGTGTCCTCTATCTCTGATAAAACAAGAATGGAACAAGATAAAAGCAAATGCAATAGAGAGTCTCTTCTTTCATTTGAGTTATTCAGTGTTTTCAGAGACATAGTTCAAAATATTCTGTGTCTCTAGAAATATGAGTCAACCATCTCTTTAGTGGCTAAGTGCTCCAAGCTAGTCCTCAATACTACGTCTCTGCTGAGCAGGTAATGATGAGTTTTAGGATGAGCTCTTTGATGGAAAACAGCTGCCTGATGCGACTGAAAAAATCACTGATGAGAACGAATCAAACCAGTAAAGTTGAGTAAAACTAAAACAATGAAAGAAGCTTAAAGACTTCTGAAAGTTGAGCAGGTCTGCAGAGAATTCACTTTGTTTATCACCACATTCAACCTCTTTCAAAATTACACATTTGATCCATTATTAATATAAAAACATTATACAACCAGTTAGGGAACCACTGCACTTGATCGCAATCTAGTTAAGGACTCCACATAAAACTTTTCTTTAGTTCTTTAGTTATTTGATGCTAACATAAAAAAACCCTTTTAGTGCAGTGTGGGTTATGTGGCTCTGAAAGGCTTATTTTCAACTTAAACAGAACAGAGATATCAAACTGCTTCCTCTTCATTGACACTGACTTTCTAAAACCACTTAGATTGTCAGGAAACTTAAAAGCAGTCGTTTTGAGGTCTTGGCGTTGACTGCATCCTTTCTGACTCACTGCTGTGCACACACATGGTCTCCCATGCCTGTAAGCAAACTGTCAGGTGTAATTTTTTCTCGTGACACAACTATGAAGTCCTGTGTCAAGATGCTTGAAGTGGAGCAGCTGAGAGAGGGAGATCTGATCCCATGCATGCTGATAATCTGTGGGACTCTATTTGAAGTGCACTCAGGCCCCGCTGATGGAGGAAGTTCCTAATAGTGGGGGGCAGGACGGTAGGCCGCTACCCTTGAGAGCAGCTCCCTTTCACATTTATCTCCCACATCCTCCAGTTTCTTCTGAGAGATTAACATGAAGGCAGAACATCACAGAATTAGTTTACATACAATGTATGTTTGAAGCTTTGGGCCCATTGTGACTCATCACTTCTACTTCACTTGTTGTTTGCAAAATGAACAACAAGCAGGATTACACAAATAAGAGCACAACTGGTATGACTTAACTCTTTGAGTGCCATCGACGTAATAACACGTCAAAGTGGTTTTTCAGCAGCGGGTCACCCATCACGTTTAGGGCTTCTGGGAAATGTAGTCACAGCATGAAGAGACGGTATACACCGCAGAGATCAAAGCAGGAAGTGGAGACGATCGAGATTAGAGAGCAAAACAGAATCTGGACAAAAAGTGGTGATCTTGGTGAAAGTGTCCTCTACAAGGTAAAAACAATTTTTTTTTTCATGATTAAATAGAGAGTCTCTTCTTTCATTTGAGCTATTCAGTGTTTTTAGAGACATAGTACAAAATATTCTGTGGCACTCAAAGAATTAATTGAAACTATTTTTTAGTCTCCACCAACTCATGGTGTTCGAATGGTCGTTTGGATATCAAATAAAAGTGAAAACCATGTAAATTGGATGTCATCTTCATTTTTCATCATGGCAGGAGAAGATGTTTTTTTTATATGATACTTATTCGTTGTACTTAAGAGTAGGGCGTCAAATAATGATTTCTTTGCCAGTCAATGTGATGATTTATTTATTTATGCACAGTGCAGAACCATTGTGCAATTGTGAATGAATAAGTGACCAGTGCCGGTGAATGAAGTGTCTGAAAATGAGTGTTTGGTCCACAACTCGAAGCCAGTTGACAGCTAATCTAATTGTTGCAGTTCTACTTCACACACTTGCTCTTCCTCTTTACTGTAACTGACGGTAATTCTGTGCAGCACTACCCAAACCACCCTGGATAATACCTGCAGCTCAGACATTGTTAAAGTCCATGCAGTACAGTGAGTTATTCCAGTTTAGGTCTGTGGTATTTACAGCTCCATCTCCCCATAGTTCATTACCGCTCACTGTATCTGTGGAGTGTGTTTAGCTGGGGAGCCCGTGGCCTGACCGTCCCCTGGGTGAAGTGTGTTTGTTTAGGGCCACTGCGCCGCTCGGACACTGAGATGCAGATGGTGCAGGGAGCCAGCCCTGGAGTGCCTTTGGACATGCTCCGGCAGAGTGCAGGGTCATGTTCTCTCGCCGACTACAAGACAGGAAATCCATTTAATTACCTGTGAAGCAGAAGACGGGGTGTGGGGGCCTGACAGAGGAGGACTGTGTTCCCCGAGCACTCTGCCAGGGAGAGGGAAGGGGAAACAATGGCAGTGGGGAAGGAGAGAGGAACGAGTGGGCAGAGATGCTGTGTAACATGCCGGTTACCTTCAAATTCTTCCAACGTCTTTGCTCGTTAACCTAATTGGTTAACTTCCTCACCGACCCTCTCCACCTTGTTGGACGCTTCGTCCACCTTCCTTTCCTAACTCAACTCTCCATGCACCTTTTCACAGCTTTTTCTCTTCCTCACTGTCATCTGAAAACATCACTTGTTTATTTCAGTTTCTACTCTGTTTGTCCCTTCACACTACGGTCTAATTTGTCCCTTGTGTCCTTTCTCTATCCTCCAGTCCATTTGTTTTCCTCTCCCTCCTCAGACCCCAGGAGGACTGAGGCAGCCCCTGCAGCAGACAGGTCTACAGATTGTTGAGAGAAGCTCAACGCCCAGAGGGATAAAGCCGGTTAATAGCTAGATGAACTGTAGTGAGAGGAAACTACACGTAGTCGATGTGCCATTATGCAAACAGGTCAACCATGAGATGTCAAAGGAGTCGGTGTTTGATTCAACCAGTTTAAAAGTAACGTAGTGTGACCGTATAGCTACAGCAGCTATGGGGATTTGATGAACTTTATGTGCTGGTGTTGCATTAAATTGAAGTAAAGGGTCACAGAACAGCATCAGGTTTTTCGACACACTACCTCTGCAGTAGACAAAACAGACATGGACAACAAAACAAAAGTATATCAACAGAAATGTATGATCATGTTAACTCTTTGAGCACCATTGATGTTTGGGGCTTTTGGGATTGTAGTCAGAGCATAAAGAGATGGTATACACCACAGAGATCAAAGCAGGAAGTGGAGAAGATCAAGATTAGAGAGCAAAACAAACAGAATCTGGACAAAAAGTGGCGTTTAGCATGAAACTGGCTTCTATTTTACCTCTGATCAAACAAGAATGGAACAAGGTAAAAACAAATGTTTCTTCTTTCATTTGAGCTATTCAGTGTTTTCAGAGACATAGTACAAAATATTCTGTGGGTCTTGTAATATGACTCAAAATGGGCAAAAACACTGGCCCAGGGCACTTTCTGTTTTATAAAATGGCTGGCACTCAATGAGTTAATGACTTATTGATCCATAAAAAGGATCCAGTGACCACTTTTACCTGGTTTGCCTCTCCAAGCACTCACTGGAGTGTATCTCTTCCAAAAGCCTGGCTTTTCACATCTTCATGCTGTGGTGGCATCGCGACTGTCCAGGTAATGTGGAGAAAATGGCAACAGCCGGCTCCTCCAGACTGAAGCCCAGAACTGTCATATGGGGGCTAGAGCTTGGCCCCAAGCCCAGTCCTAGAAAATTCACCATGACATCCTCCTGGCTGGTTCCTTCCCCAGATCTGTCCCTTCAAGTGGCAGACAGGAGCAGTACGGGATTAGGAAACATCCCCATTTTCTCATCGGGAAACTTGAAAAATGACTGATATCCCACACCAAGAAGAATGAAGGCTAAAAAAAAAGACTCACGTTGGAGAATTACATGACAAATCCATGAACAGATGTAGAATTTTACACACAAAGCAAATGACTGCGAGTCCCTGCAAGGCTTCCTGCATGAAACCCTTGGCTAATGAGAGGGAGCAGGTTTGGATGAGCATGAGTGCACCCATAAAGAAAACAACACGGAGGAAAAATCTATAAACAGATGCTAAATTTTATGTGCAAAAATGATGACAAGTTGCTGCAAAACATCCTCAGTCAAGAATATTTTTCTGCAACTGATCAAAGTGAGCATGGCCTGCATGAATAAAGTAACAGGATAACTGGTGTGAGGCCAATTTGTTTTGAAGTTATTGTGATTTCAGTATGAAGTCACAGCAGTGCAGGATCATTAAACAGAGAATGAATATTCATGGCAATGTGAGGCATGCAGGTTCAGGTTTGGATACAAGCAGATAGGTGAAGACCATGCTTTTCATTTTCCAGTTTTTTTTTCTTTAATGTTAATGGATTTGACAATACGGAGCACTAATGTTGAATATTGAGTGCAAATATCCAGCCTTATTAAAGAGGAAGTGCTGTTTTTTTTTTACAAATTGGCCCTTACTTCTGATAATACACAGGAGTCTGTTTACAGATAAATTTTCTCAAATTACAGACAACTCCTGACTCAAATGAGAATAGTAATAGTGTAATCCATCTTATTAAACGTCTGTTATTTGAGAAATGGTCAAGTTTGTGTCATTTACTGGCTGCATTTCAGTGCCCCATTCACTCCTGTTAAATGGATATAATCAATTCCAGAGTATTATTTTTACCTTGTTCCATTCTTGTTTTATCAGAAGTAGAGTAGAGGACACTTTCAGCAAAATCTACACTTTTTGTCCAGAATCTTTCCAATTTGTTCTCTGATCTCGAGCGTCTCCACTTCCTGCTTTGATCTCCGTGGTGTATACCGTCTCTTTATGCTCCGACTACATCTCCCAGAAGCCCCAAAATTACTCACAGTCTGTATGAGACCGTGATTGACGACCTGCTGCCAAAAAACACTTTGACATATTATTATGTTGTATTTGACGTGTATATATAACATATTTATATATATTGACATATATGTGTGTCAGTGGCACTCAAGCGTTGTACTTTAAAGACGTGCATATACGGCTTTACCATTCAAAAAGTTAAAGAAGAATCAAATTGCAAATCTTCCTGATTCACAGTCCAGCTAAAACTGAGAGGTCCAGTCTGAAGTCTTTATGTGGTGAACTTCTACTCAATAGCATCAGCAGCCAAGAGGAGACGCAGTGTGTCCTCAGAGGTGATGGTGAAAGCATCTCAGAAAAATCATCATGCACCATTAGCTGTTATGCTCAGAGGAGCCATTCAACAGCTTGCAGACTGAGTGGGTGGGATGCTCCACTCCTGTGATCAGCCACTCTTTGGTATTCCCATGGAAGAGCGAATTAAAAACAAATTGGATTGATGACATGTTGCCTTTGTAGAAGATGCATCAATTGGATAGCATTCGTCGTCTTGCCGGACAGGTTTATATTTCACAGTGAAGGAGCTGAGCGTGATCGCACACCGGAGCGGAAAAGCAAGAATATTCATAGAGGCTGTTTGGGTAGTGGTGATCCCAGATGATCAGCTATTTATTTATGAGTAGGAGGAAGAGCAGAGCGGGGAGGAATGAGGTGAGGTGCTGGGCGAGTTGAGAGAATTTTATTACGCTGCAGTCTGTATACATCAGGGGGTCACAGGTTCCTCAGTGTCTGGATAAGTGATTCTGCATGCAGTCCGACAGGTAGGGTGCACCGCAGAGAGCACGGCGTATTGTGCTCTGAAGGAACCTTGTTGTTCTGAGCTCTCACCATGGATGTAATGCACCTCTCCCACCTCGCCCATAGCTCTCTTTATACCTCCAGCCTGCTCTCCTCTAACCCTTCGCTCCTTACCTTTTTCCTGGTGGGGCGGCCAGCTAACGATCTGGCCGACTGAGGATCCCACGAGACTCAGTTCAACTGCAGTTCAGGCCATGACTGGGTGAGAGAGTGAGAGAGAGAGCAAAAGATGTACAGTATTCATCCCCCTCCTTGATCATTTGCCGTTCTCTGCTGTGCGATAGTTTCTTTCTCACCTTAATTGCAGGAAGAATCGTCTGTCAGCACTGATGCCATAGTTCAAAGTCTGAAGCTGCTCATTTATATTTAGAGCCCGTTGTGAGTTTGTTTTTTTAAACTCAGAATATTTGCATTAAAAAAAATTGCCTCACCAAGAAAGCACGAGCTCCGTATTTCGTCAATATCACCACCCTTTTTGTTTTTATTGCAACACTGGCATTTCAAGCGACACAATTAGTGACGACAGACTTGTGGGCAACTATTCAACTCCATCAGAGGCGACTTTCCCATTTCAGAGAAAGCATAGGTGAGATTAAAATATTGATTTCAGACATTAGTACCATTCTGACTTTATCGGAGCACATTTCCTGACATATTTGTTTTCAATACAGCTTCAGGATCGACGGCAAAATGCTGAAGTTTTTACACAACGTGACATTAACTCTTTGAGTGCCAGCTGTTTTATAAAACAAAGTGTCTTGTTCCAGCATTTCTGCCCATTGTCAGTCATATTTCAAGAATATTTTGTACTATGAAACACTGAATAGCTCAAATGAAAGAAGAGACTCTCTATTTCATTTGTTTTTATCTTGTTCCATTCTTGTTTTATCAGAGATAGAGGACACTTTCATCAATAACTTTCTGTCCAGATTCTTTGTTTTGCTCTCTAATCTTGATTGTTTCCACTTCCTGCTTTGATCTCTGTGGTGTATACCGTCTCTTTATGTCCTGACTACATCTCCCAGAAGCCCCAACATTACTCACAGGCTGAGACTGCGATCGGCGACCTGCTGCCAAAAAAACACTTTGACATATTATTATGTCGATGGCACTCAAGTGGATTTTCAATGATGTCGAAATACATCCATGGCACTCAGAGAGTTAAAATGTAGCAGTGCTGTCTTGAGAGCAAAAAAAAGTCAACTCAGCGGCCTCTCTGTGCCTATATTTCCATGCTTGAGAATCAAACAGCATGCATTTCCTATCCAACTGTCTAAACAAAAACAAAACATTCCTCTGGCAAAAAGCTGTGTGGTCTATAAATCACTCACGGGGAGCAGAGATACTATGCAAGGTGTTCAGAGATGATAGTTGGCTAGTGGGAGCATCAGAGCGTGAACCTGGGTTTGCGAGAGATGTGGAATCGTGACACTCCTGTCTTCGGCCACCTGTGTGTATGTGGACAGGTGTGTGTGTTTGTGGATAGGTGTGTGTGTGTTTGTGCATAGCGTGGCAGGTGGCAGGCAGCCTGTGGCAGGTGGGGAAACTGTTACCTCCGACTTGCACCTCGGGTATTAGCATGTGTGTGCGTCTGAATGGTGTGTAATTTATCATGTGGTTGCATGACACAGGGTCAGGCAGCCAGAAAACCCTACCCACGCTGTATCGTGACATCTTTTTAATACATGTATGTGGAAGCATTACCTTGTATCCGAGTCCATTAAGATATGAGACTAATAGAAATCCGTGACCTTGCGTACGTCTCGGTAAGTTGACGGCGGGCTGGTGATAGTCTGTGTATAACCCATCTAATGACACCGGGGGTTAGGAAACTCTCTCTCTCTCTCTCTCTCTCTCTCTCTCTCTCTGAGTTGATCCAGAAGGAAGCCAGCCGAGCTCATCATGTTGAAAATAATTAATAATGCATTTAATAAATAGCTCCTGAGCCAGCGATGTACTCTCACCATCTGCTCCACTATAATTCCCTCCCTTTATTAATGCCAGCTAGCCATTAGATGACTATGGATATGACATAATAATGCATGGCATCATTCACATGCTATTTGTCTCTTCAAATTCCAATCTGGAGCTTGTTTTTTTTTTTTCCAGCTCTCTTATCAACTGAATGATTTGGCACAATTAGGTGAGCGCTTCAGTCACATCTTTGTTAATTAAGTCTTTTTAATAGAGGTCTTGCAATGAGCTGTAAAGAGTCGAACAGTGCGACAACTTGCTGCGAATGCACAGAGTGCGTTTGCTGATTTATATTGCTATTTGGTCAAATATGATTATATAGAGTGCAGCTTAGTATGTGTTAGTGTCTGACAGAAGGTTGCCTCGATGAAGCTGTCTGCCAAATAAATGTAACGTTCCTCAGATGTGCATCAGAATGAGGGTCCCTGTTGGCGCAGTAATCCAATATGTTTTTTGCTGAGTTGAAAGCATATTTTCGCAGCTCTCTGACAGAATTACTTGAACTAACATGAATCATGTAACGTATGCACTTTGGCTTGAAGGCTAACATTGATTTTAAGTTTCCCCGCAAAAGGCCAACATGTGATTGAAAGTGAAACTTGGCGAGGACGCTCAATTCACGACATATTAATGTGTGGCTCTCGTGGTTGTGTTTAATGTTGAATACCGTCTCTGTGCGCCTGCTGTCAGAGCTTATTCCCCTACTTAGCCTCCCTGGTCATCTTTGCCCTTTCAAAAGACAACACACATGACATTCTGCTTTCTTAGTAAAAGTCTTTGAATGTGATAGGAGGACTAGGAGTATTTTAAAGAAGGAATCTTTAAAATGTAAATCAGGTAAATCAGTGATCTTGCCTCTATTCTTAACCCTTCCTGTTTTCCAAAGCCATGCACCTCAGTGTTGACATACAACTTCACCAAAACCACGCACTCACTACTGGATGTAGAGAGCCGAGGTGATGGGTGATGCCAGTTCAGTGAGGTGAACTTTTCCTCTTGAAAATCATGTGCAGACGCAGTTTGGACTCACATATCACAGGCGATGTCAATCAGTTCATCAGTGGGTTTTGCTTTCTCCCTTGGAGCCTTTTGTTTCTCTGTCTGTGTTCACGTTAAAAGCAGAAATGTGAAGGTCTCGCGTGGTGCTCTCTGCATCAGGGGGCAGTCAGTCACTTTAGATTAGACCACGGATGGCAGGTCAAGGAGAACAACAACTGTCTCTACAGGAGAGACTCAGAAGAACACGGGTCTTTTTTTTCATTGCACATCTCTACGCTGCTTCCTGTTGAAAAAAGTGAGATAGAGTAAAGAAATGTCCGCTTAAGTGCCACAGGCAAATGTCTTTTCTATTAAAGTGGATAGATTCTTGCATGCTAACCAAGAAAGGTTGAAATAAGGAGGGGAAAAAATGCAATTTTGAGCAGGAAAATATTACACTTAAAAGTGATGTTTACCCTTTTTTGAACATTGAAACTTTCAGTCCGTCACCGATGAAATAGAAGGTTGTAGAAATGCAATAAGACGATGAGGGAAAAAAAAAAATCACCTCTGACTCCCTACACCTCTCTGAAGTTCTGAAAATCAATGCAGCAGTGGAGTTGTGAATGCCATGTTCTGGTGAATGATTTATACCATTTCTCAAACAAAGAAAGTGCTAGAATCCTCCTGCCAGCACTTCCTCCCGGCCCTTTTTGAAAGCTTATGCCTTTGTAGCTCGTGCAACAATATGTGCGTCCAGAATATGTGTGCCATAAATTAAGGTTGACTGGACAAAGCTGGGATTCTGCCCTTGTGCTACAAAAGGGTATTATTGTGCAGCAGAGAAGCGGAGGAAAAAGCGAAGTCATCTGCATCTGGATGGAGGAGGAGAGGGCTCTAGCATTGAGTGTGAGCCCCTCTGTGGCTGCTGAGGCCAGGCCTGCTTCTGCAGATAGACTTGTTCCAGCTCGTAGCCCTCCCTGGCTCCTTACCCTGCCTCAGCCCAGGAACAGATGGAGAGAGGAGAGCAAAGGAGGAGAGGGAGGGAAATAGCTCCCTGTTCAGAGCTTGGCACAAGCACGAGGTGTGGGTGTATACAGTCGGTTTACTGTACACCCAACACAGCTTTAAAAGTTTAGTGTGTTGGCCTGCATGCACAAGTGGTGAGGCTGACAGAGATTGAGAAAGGAGAAAAGAGGGGAGCTGTGGATTCCAGGATTATTTCAAATGGGGCGGCAGGGGGGGCTTGGGAAATCAAAATGAAAATATTTCAAAAATATTTATCAGAAATAGACAGAAGAGGGTTGAACCTTTAAGTCTGCATGTTCTCCCTGTTGTTGCTGGTTTGTCTCTAGTTTATTTCTGGTTTATTTCTGGTTTATCTCTGATTTATTTTTGGTCTATTTTGGGTTTATGTCTGGTTTATCTCAGTTCTCCAGTTTATCCCTGGTTTATTTCTGGTTCTCTCTGGTTTATCTCTGGTGTATCTCAGGTTAATCTCTGGTTTATTTCTGGTTCTCTCTGGTTTATCTCTGGTGTATCTCTGGTTAACCTCTGGTTTATTTCTGTTCTCTCTGGTTTGTCTCTGGTTTATTTCTGGTTCTCTTTGGTTTATCTCTGGTGTATCTCTGGTTAATCTCTGGTTTATTTCTGTTCTCTCTCTGATTTGTCTCTGGTTTATTTCTGGTTCTCTCTGGTTTATCTCTGTTGTATCTCTGGTAAATCTCTGGTTTATTTCTGTTCTCTCTGATTTGTCTCTGGTTTATTTCTGGTTCTCTCTGGTTTATCTCTGGTGTATCTCTGGTAAATCTCTGGTTTATTTCTGTTCTCTCTGGTTTATCTCTGGTTTATTTCTGGTTTATCTCTGGTTGTGTCTGGTTCTCTAGCTTCCTCCCACAGACATACATGTCACTTGGTGACTCTAACTTGGTATTGCTCAATAGATATGAATATGAGTGTGGATGGTTGCCTGTCTCTGTGTGTCTCTATGGTTGCTGATCTGTCCAGGCTGAACCCTGCTTTCACCCAGTATCAGCTGGGATCAGCTCCGGACCCCCAAAGACCCTGAATACAGTGCAGGTTACCAGAGGATGAATGCATGAACACAGTGTTATAAAGTGGCCTGGAAAACACAGATTTTCAGTCTATTTTTAATGCTTTCTTGCTGATGGTTAGATGACACAGCAAACTATTCCTTTAACCTTCAGCTACAGTAATGAGTGTCCTGCTAAAAGTCTCAGTTGTGAATCTTAATATTTAGCCGTCTTCCTTGCCCTCGTCACACCAGTCGCTTCTGTCTTGTTGAGGCCACCAGTAATGGGCCAAATGACCTCTAGTTCTCCTAACTCTTCTTCATTACACTCAAGCTGCTGGTTATTGGACTGGGGAGAGACTGAGATGGCAATGTGCCATGGTACAAGGGGCACAACTGATGACATTAAACTGCAGATCAAACCCTTGTGAGCCTCTTCCAGCCAGAAATCGTAAACGGGAAACCATTTGCATATTTGAAACCCATTTCCATATTTGAAACTGAAAAGCAATCACCAACACACACCATTTTTCAGTCCCCAATAAAACCTTCGGTAAATGAACTGTTTAACATCACAGCTTTGCGGCATAATGGATGAAGTTCTGTGTTTGCTGCACATTTCGAGGCATGAAACTGTGGATATAATGAAGCCATAATGCAAAACTGAGGAGTCTACGCTCCTGTCTGTGTCTGAGCCGATGTGCCATGGTGTGCTCAGAAATAATAATGATGTAAAGGGATAATCATTCATAATGTAGTTCAGAGACTACAAAGAAAGTCCCTTTGGAAGAGTCGTGAGCAGGGGGAAGCTGGAAGAAAAAAGGAGGAGGAACAACACCTCCTGCAGTTTTGCATGCGATCGAACGTGTTGCAAACAGCCGTGCTGTGCCAGATGAGAAAAGAAAAAGAGTGATGCGTGTTGAAGCAAATTGATCCTATCTGAAAGGGCTCAGAAAACCTTAGCCCAGATCAAAGCCTTTGCTAAGGCGCTCAGATCACCCAGCGAAAAGGCAGAGCGACGGGGGAGAGGGAAAAGAGGGGGAGTGTCTTGTCTCGTCTAATTATACATTTCAGACAGCTCGCCACCAATTATCTCCCCTTCAGTAGCATCTGCCCTTCGCATGACCGCAAAGCTAATGTGTGGCAAGCCCACCGTTGGGTTGCGAACTCAAGCTTAATGTATGGTAAGCTGCTGGAATTTTCACAATATCTGATGATGAACAATTCAAGGTGAGACAAAGGTTTGGGTTTAGTCTGTAGAGTTTATTACTGCAGTTTTATTATAGCTGGAAATATTAACAACTGTGGCCTTTGTGATTGTGACAACCTCCAGCACTGTGGGAGGTGTCCTCCTCTGGAGGCCTATTTAAGGTAATTCAACAGTCCAATCACATGCTTTTGTTTGCCTCAGGGAGCCAGTCAGCCACGTCAGCCCAGAGGTGGTGATTCAGTCGTTTTAGTGACCACCATTCCTGCTCAAGACTCGGGGTGAGAGTCTGCAAGTGGAAGGGAAACAGTCCACTACCTTCATGAAGGTTCCCCAAACTGCCTCCAGCTATTTCATAAACAATACATGAACAAAATATCAGAACAAACTGGTTTGGGAAACAGACAAAGTAAAAATGAAAATGGTGAGTCATGCAGATCTTAAATCTCATTGTCATGGTCAAACATGGCCCCAAATACTGTATATAATCAGTGGCCTTTGCAACATGCAATGCATTACTCAAGAGCAAGAATTATTCAGTTTTTCATCAGTTTCATCATTTTCACCTTGTTCCATTCTTGTTTTATCAGAGGTAGAGTAGAGACCACTTTAATCTCCATTGTCTCCACTTCTTGCTTTGATCTCTGTGGCGTATACAGTCTCTTTATGCCCCAACTACATCTCCCAGAAGCACCAACATTACTCACAGGCTGTGTGAGAGCGCCCTCTTGTGCCTGCTGCCAGAAAACCACTTTGACGTGTATATACGTCAGCGACCCTCAAAGAGTTAATAATGGAATCTAAGATCTAAGATCTAATTCTTTGAGTGCCATAGATATGACTTAGTCTGTTGCCTTATTGTCACTCTAAATGCACTAAATGAACTAAATGCCCAAAATGTTTACAATTTTGAAAAACTGAAATAAAAAAAAAAAATTAAAAAGAGTTTAAACCTGCATTGCTAATGTCTGAGCACTGAGAGGAAACGATTATAGACTGGAGTGCTGGAGGTGCTGGAGTGAGTTTGCAACACCCAGGATGGAGCGACTCGCTGGCTTAGATAAATCATGCAGTCGGGGGTCTGTGGGCTTCAGCAAAGTGAATCAGCCAGATGCAAAAGTGTGTGTGTGTGTGTGTGTGTGTGTACACATGAAAGAGAAGACCTTTCCCACACGGCAACAGGCTTCACTGGAGCAGACAATTGCAATGTAGCCATGTGAGAACAGGGCAAGATGGAGTCACTTTTGCTGACAACTCATAGAAAAGCCAACAATTTTGATACAGGAAGACACTATGTGCCAAAGGCTGGACAAACATTAACAAAGTCTCTCACAGAAAGGGTTCTCAGAGTGTTAGCTGTAGCTGCTGTGTGCTGCAGTGTGCATGTGGGAATGTGTACGTAAACACTAATGAGCGTGAATGATAGATGAGCGCACTGCTAAATGGATATGACCATCTTACCAGCACCATGTTGGCTTCACAAATCACAGCATTTGTCATTAATAGACTTAACGTCTCTTAGCAGCACATGGAATTATATAGAAACGCTCATTATGGAGCACGTTGATGCCAAGAAGACGTTCAATTACATTTTCCTCTGTTTATACCATATATGTATTGTTTATTATCTAATTTGTCTTACATGTCGGATTATAGATTATATGTTTTATGTTATGTTATGTGCTTTTATTTTGGTGAAATAGAAAAGTAGATTTCACTTCATATAGCTCCAATGTCTGATGGAGTTTTTTTTTTTTTTTTTTTTAATGATGTGAAGCTCTACTGTAAAACAGATCGGCAATGTTATTTTGTCCCAGAGGGTTTCTGCCATTTTCAGACGTATAGATCCAATGTGGAGGCACTGAGCCATGCTCTCAGCGCTGAAGGGCTGCTTCCTCTCGCATGGCAGAGCTTATTGGTGGCATTAGGTCTAATAGCCATCAGTGCAACCTTTGTGCCTCCACTTACAACAACCACAATGTGGCTTAACGATAAAAAAGTCAGTACAGGGAAAGCATGGGTAGGTACAATGAAAAGGTTCAAGTTTGCACCATGTCCAATTGTGAAAATATGACCATGTCAAGGACCAAAATTAAAGGGGAAGTTGTTGGAAATTAACTTTTTGAGTGCCATGGACGTATTTCGACGTCATTTAAAATCGATGTAATAATATTTCAAAGTGTTTTTTTGGCAGCAGGTCGCCGATCGCGGTCTCCCACAGCCTGTGATTAATTCTGGGGCTTCTGGGAGATGTAGTCGAAGCATAAAGATAACAGGGATACACATGGTTGTTCATTCAAATCAGTGTTACAGTGCAGACTTTTTTTATACAGTTCTCAATCCGCTCAACCGTGTAATGTCAACTGTCATGACTCATGTGCATGATGTATATATTTTGCAATCTTGACTGAGGGATCAAGTTGATATGTCAAGCGTGCCGCAAAAGATTTCAAAGGTCTAATGGTGCCAACACGCTGCCATTTCAGACAGAAATGTGACACAAATGATCTGGTGATTTGTACTTAAAGCAGTGTGACAGAGAAAAGATGTGTTGTCACAGGACTTAATCAGACAAAGATTTCATCATAGCAGGAAGACAGAAGATTCAAAATGCATGCGTTCTGCAGCCTTCAGTTCAAACTTCTCTCCCTTTGACACGCCCGGCATCCTAAACACACACTTTCACTTTGAAAATTCTCTGAATTAGCTTTCTGTGGTTTAAATACACAAACACACTGATGGCTTAGCTAAATACGTTTTTACCCTCCTGCCCCTCTCTCTCGGCATCCCTCCCTCTTTCCCCCACTCCTCCAGCAGATAAAGCCAATCTTGGGGCTGGCTCCTGCCACAAAACGTTCTGTAATAGTCTAATTGTGGCTAATGGTTTGTGCAGCTAATTAAAGTGTATGAATTACAATAATCAGTCAGCCGCATGGAGGCCATGTCGCCTCACGCTGTTCCTTCAAGCATGGAAGGCCAAGACCAGAGAGGAGGGGGTTGGGTACCGAGGAACAAGGTGAGATGTAAGTGATGAAGAGGAGGAGAGAAATGCTTCATGCAGAAGCCTGAGGCTGCATGTAAGAGTATATGGCAGAGGAGAGGGATGTAGTTGACAGGAAAGACAACCGGATGTTAAAACTACTTCTGCAAGTAAATCAAGCATGAACATGTTATGCAGTTTCCAAATGCATATGCAACAAGAACATTAACAAGGGAGCAGCAACAGGAACTGACATCGCACTAACATGGTATAAAGCTTTTGGCAAGTATGTTTTTTTTTAATTTCCATGTGTGGTCAACAATTTTGCATAAGCTATTTAAAAGAATTTGAAGCATTCACTTTCTTGCTTCTTTCCTAGTCCTACGAGTTTTCCCTCCTTTCCCCTTTTCTATCCCCTTACCATGTCCTTATTTCCTAACCCTAACACTCATTTGTGGCATCAGTTGGATATTATTGGGAAAACAGAAGTACTATGCTGGCTTTAGTCAAAGGTAGCTAAATTCTGCCTTCCATCACATCTAAATTCCACTAATAAATAAGTTGTTATCAAGTTGTTTGTTAAATCCATAAAAAAAATGAGGTGTGAGATTGTCAGGTATCCTGCTGAGACTGGTGCAAGCCACTGCTCCGATCTGTACAGATTAAAAACGAAAAGACATGACAAGCTAATGAGTGAGCATTTGAGCATTAATATTTGAACAGAGCTAGGCTAGCTCTTAATGCTAAGGTAAGCTAACCAAACCATCTCCTAGTGATGGCTTCATATTTAATGTGCACACATACTGTACATGTGAAGGTGGTATCGACACTCTCATCTAACTGTCGGCATGAAAGCGAGTAAATATATACACGCTATATTTACACCGCCTGTTTTTCATCAAGATCTTAACTAAAGATCTAACTAAAAACGCAGTCGTAACTAACGATCAAATGAGTGAGTGAGTGAGTGAGTCAATACTTTCTTTCATGTGCGACATTGACTGAATTTGTGGGACGAATCAAAAGTGATGAAAATGAAAATTCACTTCACCTGTTAGTGGTCATGTTGTTATGCTTGATATATTTTACAGAATATAGAACTGTTCCTTTGAGATTTCCAATATAATTCTTCAATATGACACTAAAACATGACAATTTGTGGTTAGTAAGATTAGCCAATGCGTCTTTATCTTTACGACTATTATTATCATAATTATTCTCGTAAATTTACTGTTTCTCGTAAATAATTGTTAATCTTATAAATTTGCAACATTTTTCTCAGAAATAATGACATTTTTTTTCGTAAATAATGACTTTTTTCTCAAAGTCTCTAAAAACAACCCTGAAATTCTCAGTGTGGCTCTAATATTCTGTCGATTATCTATATATTTTTTAAAAACCTAACTGTAACAACTTAGTTGCCATCATGTGATTCCCTGGTATATTAAACTCGTCTACCAAGCCGTTGAGTAGAGCATTAATTCCAGAACGGATGGCTCTGTGTCTGAAAGCCAATGAAGAAAACACTCTGCATTTTCCTAACTCGGATAAACTGCCTTGTGTAAAGCTCCAAGCGGCAGCCCTTCCCTGGTTTAAGTGCACATAATGGCAGTAGTAAAGTTTTACAGGTCGGCTTGGAGATCATTACATTGTGCACAAGACCTCACATTGTCAGTTAGGTGTTAAGCAAATGAGCACAGCGGTCATAAAGAAAGCCCCTGTAAAATATACAAATGCATTTGGCACGGTGCCATTTAACTGCGTGATAGAGACAAACAACAAATACAGTATTGTTACAGGATGACCTGAAGATTTATTTCTTTCATTTGCCTCTGAGAAATGAACTCTTATATGAAGAAAATTACTGCGCCGTTTGTCCATGGAAACAGGAGTGAGATGGTCCAACTCTGCTGGCTCTTTTCCCTGAGGAGTCAACATCTGTGAAGCAATATGGGAATGCAAACAGTGTGGGCAACACATAAATAAACTCCCACATTAAGGCCTTGACAGTCACTGGCTCTATAGATGCACAACAAAGACACGGAGAGGTGTGGGAAATGAGAACGACTGATGGCCGAACCACACAAAAGGAAAAAATAAGAGGAAGGAGGGAATGGATTGCAAAGGATGAGAGGCGGCGATGGGTCACGCAATGGAGGATAGGATTGTAAATCCTAATGGATAGAGCGCAGAGAAGTGGGAAGATGACAGTTTTTATACAGAGGATTTTAGAGAATGAGTGATCGAGGCTTGCACCCCGTTGTCAAATCAGATGGGCATTTTAGCAAGTTGTCCAAACAATGACTGTTGAAGGAGGAAAGGAATCAATTATTCATGATACAGAGAGCCACTTATTACAAGATAGTCAGGCACACACTATTTCCTAGATGGTGAAATGACTTAGTAACCAGGCGATTTATTCCCTTTTAATAGGGTCTCAATTGCAGCAGCCACACTCAGACAAATGAGCAAACAAGTCAGAGAGTGACAGTGATATCCATTATGTGTTTAATTATCTTCAAAGTTCCAGCGAAGGGCATTTCTTTGGCTAATGGGGAGACGGTGCTAAGTGTCACAGCAAAGTGCTCCTCCAGTGCTCCCACAAAACCGACTAGCAGCTCCTTTTCACGGGCTCTTATCAGAGGTTTGACAGGCGTTGTTAGATTCTGCAAATTGGCACAATCAGTGTCCTCGTCAAAAATAACCAACATTTGTTATTATTTGTTTCTTTTTCTTTTCCGTTTCCATTTCCAAGTCAAAGTCCCCCGGCGATAATTTGACTGAGCCCCATTAGTTGGCGCTGAAACTCGGCATGCTGATTGGTATATTCAGGGTGAGATGATTGAGGCAAAGATTGGGGCCTGGACTGAAATGTCATTTCTGAGTGGGCCTGATTGCATTGTGGTAAAGCAGGAATCTGTGATTTTTTTCCTAATGCAATAATCACACTGATATTAGCTGGAAACCTTTGACAAAGATTCCCCTGAATGCCAAGATGTTTCTGTGTGTAGGAAAGAGATGCAAACATGGAGTACTCTCCAAAGACAAGTTTTAAAGGGAGGTTAATAAAACTAGCATCAACTTTAACATTCAAAGTATTTAATTTAAGGGGAAGAGGAATGTGCAGCTTCGTGGGATGGAAAAAGTGGCTTCAGTAGTGGTGACCTGACAGCGGAGACATCCCAAACACTTAAAGTGATACTTCGGAATTAGGGACAACACACCAGCTGACGTGATGCTATCATTCATTAGCCGAGCAGAGTGATAAATTACACCTGTTCCCCTCCCCTCTCTCATCTTTCAACTCTACAGCTCCATAGCCCATCTGGGGGTTGGCAATAAGTTACTGTGAAGGCCCAGATTGACTGAGACATGGCTAAATGTTCTTATTTATTTGCAGTCAGACATTAAGCCGGGAGTGAAAGAAATGAATGGGAGCATCTGTCGATGTGTGGTGTCGTGGTGGGGACCGGCCCCCAGCCCCTCGACACTCTCTTTCTGCTATGCTTTCATTTTTTTATGTGTGTGTGTGTGGATGCAGATTTGTCTTCATCATCATAACAACGTTATCATCTTGAAAACTGCTTTCACTTCTAGTGTGTTCTCGTATTTAAATGGGTTCTTGACCAACAGTATTTTAGATTGAAGGAATGACAGGATGGAAGAAAATGTAGGCGACTCGGTTATAACCATTCATAATTCTGACATCATGCTTCAGGCGGTATGTTTGCAGACCCATTGGAAAGAGGACATCGCTGAAACAAGAGAGAACCTATGATGTCTGTTGGTTTTTCATGGATCAGTTTGATGATATCACCCAGACTGGAATTCTGAAATATAACCAACTAGGTTGGTGTAGCAGCCGTGCATAGTTATACTGAGGTTAGACAGAAACACTTTCCTGTCGCCTTCAGTATAATGTACATGATGAAAGAATCGTGTTAATATTATTACAATTAAATTGTCTACTGAAAGTGAAGCAGACATGTTCATGTTGAAAAAATATGTCCTGTGCTCTGTTGATCTGCTCTGGTGGAAAAAATACAGTACATTTTGACACTGAATGTGAAGCATGATGCTGACATGCAGCAACACTTCCTGTATGGCATCTTAAAGAAGGCCAATCCACACTTTAGTCAACAGAACTATTTGATCATGGTTATGAAAAAGATTGTGGTTTGTGTTGTTAACTCATTGAGTGCCAGCTGTTTTATAAAACAGAAAGTGCCTTGTGCCAGTGTTTTAGTATACTACAGCGTGTGCGTCGGCAGTCTCCAGTTTTACGGATGTGATGTGTGTTTCCAGAGCGCTCACACACTGCGGTTACCTTGATTAAAGTTCTGACAGGGTCTGGCAAAGTAGGCCCGCCTTTGATGAGTGGCCAGCATGAATCAGAAGCAACAGAGGCTGCTGTCAGTGACAATTACATAAATGTGTGTACGATTTGATATAAGTGTTGATAATATGCCACTTCCCCTCAGTAGGACACTTTGTAAAGCAGCCTGAAAATGATGACCCCAGGCTTTACTGGACAGCCTCCAAGACCCACAGAATATTTTGTACTATGACTCTGAAAACACTGAATAGCTCAAATGAAAGAAGAGACTCTCTATTTCATCATGAAAAAAATGTTTGTTTTTACCTTGTTCCATTCTTGTTTTATCAGAGGTAGAGTAGAGGACACTTTCACCAAAATCACCACTTTTTGTCCAGATTCTTTGTTTTGCTCTCTAATCTCGATTGTTTCCACTTCCTGCTTTGATCTCTGTGGTGTATACTGTCTCTTTATGCTCTGACTACATCTCCCAGAAGCCCCAAAAATTACTCACAGGCTGTGAGTAAAACCACTTTGACGTATTTATACGTCTATGGCACTCAAAGAGTTAAGTAACAAGTGTAAGTCAACTTTTGGTTTCACTCAAACATCCTGTGCTTGTTTGATCCGTCCAAACCCGTCTTTGTTCTTGTCTTTAATGCCAGTCAGTCCATAACCAGTTCCCACTGGAATCTGATATTGACCACATTTCAATAATAATGTAAAAATATCTGATCTTTGATTGAGCACTAAAGCTTGCACAGTGAATACAACGTATCTGTATCTAATGATTTGTAGTGTCTATTGTTTTAATGCCGTAAAAGGTTCACTCTTCTTTAAACTTAGACTTTATTTAAACAGTATATAATATTTATTTTTCACTTTTGTTTTCCTTTGATTTGAAGGTTTGGAGTCGAAAAGGGACAAGAGGGACATTTAAGAAGTGGGAAGGGACTATTCAAGTGGCTGCAGTTGATGCGAAGCATCAATCTTTTATAGGCTTTGAGGCCACTTCAAATCAATTTCACCCCAGCCGCTTCCAGGCTAATCATGTGGCAGAGGGCAAGCAATGTGCCAAGTCTGTCTGGATAGAGGAGCCCAGACAGACAGACAGACAGACAGACATGGAGGCAAACAGACAGATAAGCAGATAGACAGACAAACACCCCAAACCTGCACTGGGCCAGATATGGAGGAGGTTGATCTGAAATGACAGGCAGTCAACCATTCCTGCCTCCACAATATTTGCACTCTGTTTTGGTTTACAAATTCTTCCCTCTATGTATGCTGGCAATATCGGAAAAAGTTCTGTTCCAAGGCCAAGAGGAAGCTCTCGTGGCGAATAGTTTTAAATATCTTGCATCATCACTGAAAAAATAGCACACTCTCTTGTGTTAATTCATAAAACAGTTTGTTATATATGCAAAGAATTTACAGGTGCAGGTGGAATGGTTTATCATGTGTAATCCCAATAGCTCTTAGCTCATACAGTAAGTAGTGCATGCATATGCAGGGGTGACTCACAAGGCTGCGGAGCCCACTGTGATTTGACACTGGCCATGCTGTGCTGTTGAGTTAGTGGTGCATATGTACACAAAGCACGCTGGCTTTGTTTATTCTATTGACTTATTTGTTCTGTCCATCGACTGTGTTGCCTGTAGCCATGGCTCGCTTTTCTCCCTTTAAATCACCACCTCCTAATTATCTGTCACATTTTCTGCTATCCCATGCCAAAGACACACAATGGCCGATAATGACCCCGTAGACAGCATCTATCAGGCACTCCGCCATTGATTCCTCTCTCTCTTTTTTCCCACCCTGTTTCCTTTCCTGCTCCGTCCTCTCTTCTCGTTCCTCTCCACCCGCCTCCCCTCCTCTCGCCATGTTTCTCTGTCACTCCGTGTCCGACACGCCACAAAGCTAACGCTGGGCGCCCAAAGCACAGATGCATCATCCTAATGTATTGTTTTATGGAAATGCTCGTCTTTCTTTCCTTTTGTTCGCAATCAATAAAAATATGTCAACGCCATTTTTTAAAAAGCGGTCAGGAATTGTGCAAACACCCATATACATGAGCGTGGCTGTGTGTGTGTGTGTGTGTGGCGGTATAAGTTTGAGTCAGAAGTTGCCACATTAAAGTCTGGAAAAGTGCCTCAAGTAGAAGCTGTTTAACTGCTGTCACTGGCTGACTGAACAGACAGCAGGGAGTCAAAGTGGGTGACGGGCCAATGTTTGGCCAGAATGGACTCCTTTATGACAGTAATGTAGTTGGAGTGTTAGCCGCCTCAGGGCTGGAGAGAAACTCGTTCCCCTCCCACAGTTTCAGCTGGCATCTGTCCCTCTTGTATGCCTCACCCTCAGCCACCACCCTTCACCCCCCCCACCACGCTCGCTCTCTGCCTTCCACCCCCAAAAGCTTCACCCTGCCAAGAGCGCAGGAGCTCAGGTCATTACAGCAAACTGTCACGGCTAACTGTCACACGGCCCAGGATGCTAGCGTCACTGTCCTCGTGTCCTGACGAGCTAGGCTTGTTCCCGGTCCAAACATAGCCTCCGTCTTCTCGCCCTCCCCTCCGACACAGCGAGCGCCGGTCTGTGAGAAGTCGACTTATTTACCAAGCGAGTGAGCGGGAGCAGCGAAAAGCTGGGAAGAGCGCAGACCATGGGATCATTTGGGTGCTCAAGTTTCCAGGCTGAATGTGTTTTTCCAACCTGCAAAATCACAGTCGAGCTAATCACATAAGGCAGATTGGTGCAGATGGTTTGGCTTTTTCAGGTTTGACTTTAGGATGTCTGCTTCCATCCCAATGCCATGTCTGTGTTATTTTTGTTTGCTATACTAACCACATTTAAAAATAGCATTTAAAAAACAAAACAAAACAACGACCTCTCTTTAGATAATTAATGGCCTGGTTACTTTGCATAACCCATAATTGTCATAGGGACTATTTCCTTTGAAGGCAGACATCATATTATCTATACGTCTTGACATTTTGAATAATTTATTTTGACTACTATGTCCCTCAGGGGCATGTCTAGGGGGTTGAAAAGTTTTTTTTTTTTCATTTATTTACTTTGATTTGGTCAGCATGTTATTTTATGATTTATATTTTTGCATTGTTTTTATTTTTGGCACCTTTCATAAAAAAAAAACCCAAAATGTTAATACTACACTGGTATTGTCCCATTCAGTTGTGTCGTGATTCTGACTTTATATATATACTGTAGTTTATATTAACATTTAATCTGGACATGCCATTACTCTCTACTTCATAACTTTTCCAAATTCTACTAATAAACATGATATTCTTAACTGATGATACCCTTTATATTTGTTGTTTGACAGTGATTTCTACAAAGCACCATCCCAAATAAGTATTTAGATTTATATATTTAGTATATAGTTTTATAGCAAGAATATATATTCTATTTGTGTCTACAGTATATTCTTGCTATGACTCTCTAATAATAGAACGCCAAACATTTATTTGGGTTATATATAGATAACTAGTTGAATATGAATTTGCAGCGAAGAAGCAAAGCCAACAAAATGTCAACAAAATTAAAGGTTAAGTGAGTTGTTGGCAGTTCCAACTTTCTTTGTCTCTGTCTTTTCTGAAACCGGCCACAACTTTCTCTTTATATTTTTAAAAGTCCTCCAGATGCAGAAGCCTCCCTCCCACGCTATCTGTTTGGGCGAATTTGAGTCATTGTCGGCTGTTGATCGGAAAAGGAAAAAAACACTGCGGGGAGGTAATGCCTGACAGCCTCCGAAACAGGAAGAGAGAAGTGTTGTTTTATTACTAGAGGGGTAATAACAGCGCAGATAGCATCTAGCAGCAGGGTGCTGAGGAGAGGAAGAAGATAAAGTGTGGAGCACCTGAGCACAGATGATGCTCGACACTTCAGAGGAAAAGAAGCTAGACGGGTTAGCGACGTGTCGTCCCCCCCATCGTCACATCAGCAGCAGACGCACCGAGGGGAGATCAGAAAATATCAAACACACTAAACTGAACTATAACTGTTGCTCTGTGCACAGTCTGCATGTGTCTATAAGGCCTGATATAGAAGTATAACAGCACCGAATCACTGCTGTTCACAAACGTGAAATGCTTTTGACAATAATGGAGCGTTTTCTGAATTTTACAGAGGGAGTATGTGACCGGGGTTTGTGTGGAAGTTCTCTCTCTGGTGACTCAGTCTAGTTGCTGTAATCATTCTGCTCACTCCACTCCAAACCTGATTTGGCCAGATTGTTTTCTTTTTCTTTTTTTCTCCCCTCTCATTTCCCCGTCTCTCCCTCCAGCCCATCTTTCCATCTTCTCCACCTCCTTGTCCTCTTTCTCCCCATCCCTCCTTTCAGCGTCCTCCTCCCGCCTCCCTTTTCTCCATCTTTTTTCCCCCTTCCTTCTCCCTTCCCCTTTCGCTGTAATGGCAGCTGATTGATGGAGTTTGTTTAGCTTTAATTACACTGCAGGTGAGCGGCCAGGCCTGTTCACGCCAGTGAAGCAGAAAACTCAACTTGGTTAGGTTAGAGATTAGATTTCCCAAAGTGAAAACACTGGGGAAAGGGGAAAGGTCTTCAGACTATTGTATTTTATTACTGTTTTGTTGTTTTTCCCCTGACTGTTTTCCTCCTCATCCAATGAGCTCATTAGGCATAAACACTGCATTTTTCTGCTAAGCTAAACACTCAAGATTTGTATTATTTTTCCTCTTAACTTCCTATTTGCTTAGTATTTAGTTTTTCACCATCAAAAAATGTTTTTAGCACAAAAAGGGTGGGTGAATCATTGTGTTTATGACATTTAGGGGCTGGGGTGGGAAAAAAATTGTTATGGCAACAGATCACAATACTTTCTTATGATATAATATTGATTTTTAATTTCTTAGTAGTGATTTTTAAATAAAAAAAAAAAAAAAAAATCATGCTTGGGGCCGACGATAAATCCAGAACGACTTCCGTGGCGGAAAAATACATATATATATATATGTGTACATATTTATGTAAATATATGTACATATATACAACTTGTATTTTAAGGTGCATTTTAAATTTCTCAGTGAACTATGAAGAATATCACAATATATTACAATAATGTATCATATCGTGACTCAAGTATCGCGATACTCATTATATCGTGATGTCCTTGCTAATACTCACCTCTATTCAGGTGTGACCTATTTTAGCACGTTCCTGAATTCCTGCCTGCAGATAAATGTCGTGGCTTTAGCTCTTCTCTTAAATCACATAAATTCCTTTCACTTGTGCTCAGTTTACGCTCCTGTACTCTGCTATGAATTTTTCATCTGCAACACATTTAAACGCTCATTAAACTCAAAGAGTGTGAGTGTGTGCCGTTAAATGAATGGGCGATACTTACAAATGATGTCATACACAAATGGAGCATCACTTTAACTCAGACAGAACATTGAAGTCACGGATGCATTATTGATCAACAGTTCACCCTTCTGCAGCTGCTTAATGACTTATCAGCTGATTGTAGCTTTAGGATCACTGGAGACACATTCGAGACATTATGAGCAGGTCCTCCTGGCTTTTTGTCCAAGAATCTCTGTCTTATACTGTGGTATAATTTATTTTATGCCATGAATTGTATATTTGCACTATGCCCTGGGGGATTTAGTGCTCCCGGCAGAATCCCTCGCATGCCGCTTGGATCCTTCGGAGCTCCCTAGAGAGATGAACCTTTTCCGTCAAGTGTAACTATATAACAATTTGCAATAAATGGTATAACTCTTTGACAGTAAGTGCTTCCCCTTCCAGGTAATTAAATCTTGATACTCATCATTCAGCAGAAGGAATACTACAGCGTGTGCGTCGGCAGTTTCCAGTTTTACGGATGTGATGTGTGTTTCCAGAGCGCTCACACACTGCGGTTACCTTGATTAAAGTTCTGACAGGGTCTGGCAAAGTAGGCCCGCCTTTGATGAGTGGCCAGCATGAATCAGAAGCAACAGAGGCTGCTGTCAGTGACAATTACATAAATGTGTGTACGATTCGATCTAAGTGTTGATAATATGCCACTTCCCCTCAGTAGGACACTTTGTAAAGCAGCCTGAAAATGATGACCCCAGGCTTTACTGGACCGCCTCCAACTCTCTAATTCATGCACCTCACCTCTTTTCACACCATACAATTTGCATTTTTTCTGAGTGCCATAGTTTTAACTCTTTGAGTGCCAGCCATTTTATGAAACAGAAAGTGCCTTGTTCCAGTGTTTTTGCCCATTTTGAGTCATATTTCAAGACCCACAGAATATTTTGTACTATAGAGGTAGAGTAGAGTCCACTTTCACCAAAAAACGTCACTTTATACCGTCTCTTTATGCTCCACCTACAAATTCCAGAAGCCCCAACATTACTCACAGGCTGCTGGAGACCACGATTGGCGATCTGCTGCAGAAAAAATCACTTTGACATCAAAATATGTCAATAGGACTCAGAGAGTTGTGAAATCAAGAAATCTAGTGTAAACTTTAAATCTACACAGCAGCCATTTTACAGTCTACATATTCAGGAAGTCCAGAAAGATAAAATGAAGCATTTGAATGGTAACACAAGTACATATGACTGTAACTCGATAATAGCAGTTTGTATGATGGAGTATGAGGGCCTTATTGAGAATTGAGATTTCTTTTACAGACTAAGAGAATAAAGTCATTATTTACAGCACTCAAGCATCGGATTTTAAATGACACTGAAATACATCAATGGCACTCAAATAGAGGCCTGTATTTATGATGTGTAGACTGCCAACCTACACTGTAGCTGCTTGAGCTAACGTTAGCTTCACAGACTGATGGACACACCCTTACATTTTTTTCAGGTGATAGGTAATTCAGGTGATAAAAAAGGGTAATTTTAATCAAAGCACTTTACTGATTGGCTGTCAGTTCGCACTGTCTGGTCTGAGTGTGTCTATGTGGAAAAGGACCGGCCTCTGTTTGTCTTCTTCCACTCAGAATAATCATTTGTTAGGTGAACGTACAAAAAATATGGAAAGTATTTCCACCCAATTATAATGTGCTCATTTAGCAAACAGTGCAAATGCTAAGTAGCTAACCATAGCAGCTAATGCTGCTATGATTAGTGAGCACACTACGAAAACATTCAGTGACGAAATTAATCGTTAAAAATTATAGAGCAGACAATAACAAGTTATGTGACATTTCTGTGCAGTGGTTTATTTTGAAGTCAAAATTATTTTAAGTTAAGTAAAGGACTTATCTTAGCGTCTTCCACAGTGAACATTGTCGACTCTCAGCATGTGTTTTAAACTGTGTGCTGAACTTCAGGAAGTAAAGTTTCTAAAACTCCCGGCTCGCTCACTACTGCCACCTTCTGCTCTGGAGTTGTACACACAATTTACTATCTTACCCAAAATGCATTAGGTTCTGTCAACATAAATTAATTTACACAATGTTAAGTTATTGCACATCATACTAAAATAACATTACTTGATGATGTTCAACCACAAAACATGACTGTATATGGTAGAAGCTACATGCTGCACTCAGATTAATGTAGCAGACAGCCAATTTGGCTTTTTTGAGTGTAGAAAAGCAGAAATAGGAAAGCATAAATAGCACAGGTGCTTTGGCAGCTAATGGTGCACTTAAAAAAAAAAAGACGTACCACCTTCACACTTTAACAGCACTTCTCTAACAGCAAGAACCTCCCAGAGTCTAGACAATTGTTGATCCTCTGTAAGGAAATATGGGCCCTCTGATTGTTGCTGCACAGAGCACTTACTAAACTATTTCCTGCCCTCTTTCTTCCAATGCTGGAGCACGTCAGCACCATGGCCAGAGCCAGTGGCTGGCACTCTGAGGGGAAAACATTATTCTGGCAATGTAGAGCCTCCCAGCCGCAGCTTGTTAGCATTATTTGCATTCCTCATTTAAAACGGCTATGAGCAGCGAACCCCCCAGCTACAAGTAATTGCACTTGGGGGAATGAAAGGACGCACGCACAAACCTTTTCCCCGTAATGTGACAATTGTATAGTTAGAAATTCAACACATTGGGGCACTTCTGCTACCACTAACACTTACCACCCATTCCACACCACTAATTATTGTTTGCCATAATGGACCAATATGTAGTTGACGTTCACACTGCATGAGCAGTGAATGGCTTGATTTACTTGACGCTGATAATTACTTAAGTAATTATCATTCTGTATGCATTGCTGTGTTGCATTTAGAGTGTTCACATTATTGAGCAAATGCTGAAGTAATCACCCATTGCCACGCTCAGTCTCATTATCTAACCCAAAAGGCAGAATCTAAAGTTAAAAATGATAAGAGAACAAACAGAAATGCTGAGACTTGGAGAAGGAGAAAGAGAGACTTTGTGGACCTATGAGTGGAATATGTGATAGCTTAGTCTGTAGAGAGGAAGTGCAAATAGAGGAGAAATACTCCCATATCTTCAGCAGGATTGAACCCCTCTGCTCATTCACCTTAACTCATTGAGTGTCAGCCGTTTTATAAAACAGAAAGTGCCTTCTGCCAGTGTTTTTGCCCATTTTGAGTCATATTTCTAGACCCACAGAATATTTTGTACTATGTCTCTGAAAACACTGAATAGCTCAAATGAAAGAAGAGACTCTATTTTACTATGAAAAAAATGTTTGTTTTTACCTTGTTGCATTCTTGTTTAATCAGAGGTAGAGTAGAGGACACTTTCACCAAAATCACCACTTTTTGTCCAGATTCTGTTTGTTTTGCTCTCTAATCTTGATCGTCTCCACTTCTATTGTGATCTCTGTGGTGTATACCATCTCTTTATGCTACAACTACATCTCCCAGAAGCCCCAACATTACTCTCAGGCTGCCGAAAAAACACTTTGACGTATTATTATGTCAATGGCACTCAATGAGTTCAGTACCACTCCACAGCCATCTAGCACCCAAAAGAATGCATTAAATAGTTGTATTTTATGAATGTATGAGTGTTATGCTTGATGGACACACGTTGGATAATGGCCGTCACCCTGAACATACATATGAGGAATTGAAAGTAAAACCCCTTGGAGTCCTAAAAGCTGTCCAGGCCCAGGCAGACCACTACATATGTTGGGGTTAATTTGGTCACACTGATTAAAACACCCACCCACCCCCCCCAGGTCAATGGAGTGGCCTGCTGCCCAGCTGCAGTGTGAAAAGTTTTATTTCTCCATCGAGCTTTAAAAACAGGATGTTACTAAATATTACTGCTTATATTTCACATCAAACACCATATGCACTCCTGTAATTTTCAACAGCAAATATATATATATATATATATATATATTTCTAATATTTTAATACATTGCGGTGATGCGGTTATCGTCCCAGCCCTAGTTGAATCAAGATGGCAAAAGTTTGTTTGGCAAGTAAAAATCCTGGAATAATTTTTTTTTTGTACTTCTAAAAGAAAACTAGCACATTGTGATGTGTCAAAAGTGGACAAGTATAAAAAAAAAAATGTCGAAAATGATGACAAAGAGGAACAGAAAAATAAGTGGGAAGAGGATTCCGTATGTGCTTGTGGGATTAGAAGAGGGACATTATGTTGTTAAATGGCATGGATCGAGAGCCGGCCGCCACTATTCCCCTACTTCCCACTATACTAGTCATTAACTTCCCTGCTCACCTCTCTCGCTTCTTCTCTTCCCTGACAGTCCAATCCCCGAGAGGTGGTCGTTTCTCTCAGCTCCATCTTATTCTCTCTATTCCTTCCTGTCTCTCCTCACGCACTCACTCTCTCTATCTACCTTTGTTCTCTCTTTTTTTACTCTATCGGGCCCCTACATCTCCAGCAAGGGTCAGCAAAATGGACCATTAAGGAAATTCTTGCAACCTGGGAGTCTTCCCAGTCTTGCTGTGGACATGTGCACATCTGTACTGCACATCTGTACCGCACATGGCTGACTGCTCCAACTCCCCGTTAACTGCATTTCCTGTAGGAACATGCTGAAAAATATGAACAAACACGCTGTGGTTATAGGCAGAAATCATTCATTTAAAGTTGAGTTTGTACAAGGAATGAGGAAGGAAATATTAAAAAGCCTTTGGTGTAGTGGCTAAATCATTAGAAACTGCAATGACATGACAGGTGAAACTAATTGAAACTAATAAAAATAGCAAAAATGTCACTTCTGTTTATAAATGGGTGATGTCAATTTACCAAGAGGCTTTGGCTGAAAAAAAAAACAACAAAACGGCGTGGATGCAGAAAACTAAAGAAAACATTTATTAAAATATTATAGAAAATGTGAAGTCTACATCCTCATTTTAACACATCTACATTAGTTGTTACACATTTTGGGCAGTTTGTCCAATTAGACTTACTGTCGCAAAAAAAAAAAAAAAAAGACTTACTGTCGCACATGATGCCGCTGATTGCGTTAACGCGGCAGCAGCCCTGAATATAATACAAATTAATTTAATAATATAATTTGGACAAGTTCGGCGGGCCCAAGCCTGCCACACAGAGTATCTTATTTTGCTGTTGGTTATACATTAGAGTGAAGTAAGTGCAGGAAAAAGACTGTGGCAGCTACTCCATGATTAGTTTTTTTCCACCAGCTTCTCTTTGAGCACAGGTTTGGGGTCAGAACTCGGCTTTCTGGAGCCTAATAGTGGATTGTGAGTTTTTAAACCTTGTCAGGTCTCTTGTTCCCTCTGGTACTTAGATATGTACTCCACTACCATTACCCAAACCCCACAGCAACCAGGGAGAGCTCGGCTTCTGATTGCTGTCATCAGCAGTGAACAATCATTGACTTCTCCCTCGTTGGGTTCGAGCACCAGCCATATATTGATACACTCATAACTTTCTATTAAGTTTGTGAAGGCTGACTGTGCTGCGTTCCACTTACGTATCATCAGCGCCTTCGCCTGCATTCATTATTCTCTCCTCAGATCTGATGATAGTGGACATGTTTGGGCATAGCGTCTCCGAGGCTCCACCCTTATTGTTTACACCTCTCCAACTCGATTAGAAAGAATGTGAAAGAAAACAACATGCGTAAGTGATTTCACACCATGCTGGCTTGTGGAAATGGTACATATATCTGCTCAGACGTAGTAAACATCACATACTTGCATGGTACTGCTCTTAATATTAATTTTCGGTGGTGACCTGGGGTTAACCAGAATGGGAACACCAATGCCAGCTTCACATCATATCACTCATCCTTTCACCGTTTACTGGAATAAATAGAGGATATGATCAATGCAGCTGAGGAGCCCATAGTTAGAATTAATGAGCGCTGCCCGGCTCCTGTAATTTGTCTGCTGTGCTATTGAGTCGTCTTATTTCAGTGTCTAATTTGTTATTGCTCCAAACGTCTCTTTCCCTGGGGCGTTTTGAAGCGCCTCGTCGTGAGCCATCGCCAGTTGGCCGATAAACACCTCTGCAAATGTCTTGGGCATTTTGTGGAAATGCAGTGCGTGGTGTGATTTTTCATCTAAATGCTGCGACAGTGAGATGATTCTCTTCCCCGCTTTTTGACTGATGGATTGTTCTTTGTTATTCATGCAACTGTAACAACACAGAATGCGAGCGTAAATAATATTTACGAGGGGGATGTAGAAAGGAGGCCGTATTGTTGGGTGTGTGAGTCAATAGATTTGGGGGTTGTAGTCAAGAAACAGTATTTAGGAGAACAGGAATACCTGTTAAAACTGCAGCTTTGACTGGTAACTCAGGCTCTATGTTGCCATGTGCCACTGTATTCAACGTCATTTACAATCTGATGCTTGAGTGCCATAGATGTAATAATAGGTCAAAGTGTTTTTTCTGCAGCGGGTCACTGATCGCGAACTCCCGCAGCTTGAGAGTAATTTTGGGGCTTCTGGGAGATGTAGTCTGAACATAAAGAGACGGTATACACCACAGAGATCAAAACAGAAGTGGAGACGATCGAGATTAGAGAGTAAAACAGAATCTGGACAAAAAGTGTTGATTTTGGTGAAAGTGTCCTCTACTCTACCTCTGATAAAACAAGAATGGAACAAGGTAAAAACAAACATTTTTTCATGATGAAATAGAGAGTCTCTTCTTTCATTTGAGCTACTCAGTGTTTTCAGAGACATAGTACAAAATATTCTGTGGGTCTAGAAATATGACTCAAAATGGGCAAAAACGCTGGAACAAGGCACTTTCTGTTTTATAAACCGGCAGGTACTCAAAAAGTTAAGATATCATCAACTTGACAGGAAAATTAAATGGTGCAATATATTACATTTTAATTGTCACATAACTAGATTAGCAAATCATACTCATACTGGAAAAGGAACAAGTTGCACATCTTAATATTAAACAGCTGTGACAGTCCCAACACTGCCAAGGAGCTGGATATTGCTCCGTAGGAAAGAAGCATTATTGGTAAATGTATCATCATTATACCATCTCAGTCAACATCTTTGGTAATTTTATAAGCAGGCAGGTATCACAAAACCCATCCTAACTAAATCCAAGACAGCAACACTAGCCATAAATCATGTGGGGGCAGAAATCTTTGTGAGGATGAGAAGAACGGGATGCCTGAGCAAAACTGAAACACAAACTCCTCTGGTGTGGAGCTACGAGCGTTTATCAAACATTGATGAAGCCAAACAAACCCTGACTGTTTGTTGTTGCCATTAAGGGGCTGAGGTGCATCCTGATTGGAGTGTACTAACAGCACGACTCCTCCAAATACATCGGGAAGGTGGAATGAGTCTGTTTGAAATGGACACAAGCAGCACAGAATTAATACTGGACTCCACAGAAGCAATGTGCAAACACATGCGCACCGGCAGAAACCAATCATCTGTCCTCTCAGTCAAAAGCAGAGTGCAGACCAACATGAGGGCGTCGTAATAAAGAGGTGAGCAGTCGTTCATACAGACAAATGAACAGGGGTGGGTTCTGCATGGAGCGGTAATCACAGAGGGGCTCCTCAACCGGAGAACCGGCCTCGGCGAAATACACATAAACAAAGCTCTTTTTGATCTTCAGAGGAGCAAAAATATTGATTGAGCTCTATGTGGTCAGTTAGGCTCTGCATTCAGAAATAGAAGTGCAGCGTGGTGGGCCGGGGAGGCGAAAAAGAACCTCGGGCTAGAGCGTCTGTGTCGAAGGCATCATGGGCTGAAGTGCCGACAGGTGGCCACCATGCTTCGGGGTACAGACTCACCTGGTGGATGCTGCGCCTCAACCCCCACCAAGACAAATGAAGTGTTTGATCTCCAGCAAGAGGCTGGGGAGTATTCAGAGGCTCAGAGCAAACACACAAATGCACTACAGCACGTATAAAGTTCAGATTTTATACTTCAAGTGCTCCCTGGCTGATATAATAGTAAACACTTTATTTGTAATAGTTTTGAGTAGTTGCATGTCAGAAGTAACTTTGTCTTTGGTGTCCTTCAAAGAATAAGTTGCTTATTGTGACTCAATCCTGTCTTTTTTTTGTTGCTAAATATGTTTTCTGGGTTATGTTTCATATCAGTGTTTCTTCTTCGAAGAGAAGTGGTCGTGGTGTTAAGGGTAAAGCTCAGGTTGGTAATTTTGGAAACCACTTGTCTTGTATTTATTGATATTTTCTTTACATCCCGACAGCAATCAAAAATCAAATGTTCTGACAAAAAAATGGCATCTGTGGGTGTAACAGGACTGTAATAATCCTGGTCAATCATTTCATTTGGCCTGAATGAGCTAGCTGGACAGCGGTGGGTGCTAACAGTAGCCATGTTTGTCATTTGCCTTTATTATGATCATTTTAGGGGGGTGGCTTTTGGTACTAAATATCCTGAGACTTAAACCCTTAGGGATAATCAGCTGAGTGAAATTTGTCCTTCTAGTCCATGACTAGATAATTGGTGCTGTTAATGTCGTCCTCCCATAATCCAATCCCATCACTTCTGATGTCTCTTTTAGGCCTAACACATGTTTATGATCAATTGGGGATAACAACATTTGTATTTATTATTATTCTGTGTTGAATAAAGGGGCAGAAGGCAGCTTTAATTCCAATTGCAGTAAGTAATTTTCATTAAATGTCAATTTGTTATTAATTCAGAGCAACGCTGAAATCAAATAGTGTTCATTAATCACAGTGCCGTCCGGCGGGCTGCTAATTAAAATGTTGGGGGCGAGCTCGTTATTCACTGGCAGACCTGATTGTTAATGTCGACTCATTGTCCTCCTCCACCACGCTATCATTTATTTTCTTTGGTTTTCTTGTAAACTCTTGTTAATTATTAAATTGCTTTTTTTGGACCTCTTGTGACACTTTTCAGATTGTCATCAAAGTGCTGCACTGAGAGGACGTTATCCTCCGGCCTGGGACAGCATATCACATTTAACCAGGTATGTTTAGTTTTTGCTTAATGCTTTGTGTTTTTGGACAAGGTATTGCATAAGCGTCTGTCATAAGCCTTTGTGAATATTAGACATGTGAGAGAAAAGGAGGAATGCAGTTTGAATGTGGAAAAGAATAAATACATTAATGGGAACGTAAAACTGAACTTCCTCTGTGTCATCACCAGTTTTGTTGGTTTTGCAGCTCTGCTCTTTGGAATTAAGCCTTAAATTACATTTATCTGTGTTATTTTGTAACATTAGGTACAGTTACTAGGCAGTTTCACAGTGAGAGTTTAACGTATAATAACAGGGGTCTTTTGAATGACATGGCCCTTTGATGATCTGGAAAAAAAAGTCCCCAAAACTGGTCAGAAACAGTCTGTAGACATGCTACAGTCTAAACTCCAGCACTCATATTGCATATCCCAAAGATAAAATATGGCCACGGTGCAGGGTTACTATAGTGTGTAGTTCAACATGATTGAATAATTAGCGCCAGGCGTTCAAACAGAGGTTTGCTCCCACAGCAGTGGGCACAGAGGACCAAGGTCGGTGTCTTCGACTTGCACACCTCAGCCGGGGATATAACCTGTTTTCCTACCCCTCAATTATGCATGTTATCCACCAGCAGCCATATGTCTCTGTCAATACCTTTTCCTAGCATTCAGTGGCGGTGTGTGTGGGATTCGTGTGCCTTAAATAATGCAGTACTGAAAGGTCAGATGGGAGACGAGGAGAGGGTCAATGCTTTGGCGATTTGCACATGAGGAGGGGTGGGGGGGTTTGGAGCTGAGGCTCTGAGAAGCTGCCGTTAATTTCCAGGTCAGTTCCAATAATGAAATGCATACGGTAAATGTCAAACAGCACCCGTCAACGAGTAATCCACCTCAGCTGGGAAATAATGAATGGCTTTCTTTAAGACCCCGACTAACTCCTTCCAACGGCGAAATCAGCAATGCGGTTGAATTTATATCACATTAATATTTTTAAGCACAACCTGCCTTTTCTGTGTCTTACTCTTCATTTTGTGGTTTCCACTTTAACATGGCCAGACTATGGATAAAGAGTACAGTTGTGATGGTAGAAAGCTGATAAATTGTTGACATAGTAACCAAACAAAGGTTATTACTTATCTTATATTCCAGAAAGCAACTACAGCATAACTTTAATTCTTGGATATAATGTTGCTGAAATGATTTACATATTTACATATAAAAGCATCAGATTGTTTGCAATTAAAGACAAACCTTGCTGATTGGCACCACCTTCATTAAATTATAATAAGGGGAGTATATGCAAATGAACAATAACAAGACAGCAGCCCAACAGACCCATTGCATTCTGGTTTTTGTAGGCTTTCTACCAAATATCACAACCCTTCATTTCTCTATTCACCAGTTTCAACATTATTTGCACTTTTTTTTACTGCATAGTTTTACAAAAATATCATCTGTTTTCAGTGGTGAAATACTTCTTCATCACCAGCATGTAAAATATGTTATATTTCTGCTGGTAGTGATTGATTGACGGTTGTGTGATCAGTTATTCATGCACAGAATGAGCAAACAGAGAAAGTGAGAGGTGACAGAACTTTGTCCTAAAAGACCAAGTTGAGCATATAAGCCGATCTTTCTAATCAGCCGTCCTCCTTTAAAGATAATGGTGCTAAATGTCTTATACTTGCCAACCTCCATTAAATTAAAAGCAAACTTAAAAAAATCCATATGCATCATAGAGTACATGTTTTTTTTAGATAGCAGCAGGATTTAAATTACTCAAAATGTTTTTATTTCCTTTTTTTCTGCCTCATACTTCAGTGTTCATTAAACACGTATTTGCCTTCTTGCCGATAGTTAGACGAGAAGATTAACTCTCATGTCTGTATGTTTATTATAGTCAGAGACACATTCATGCTAAAAGCAGTGAGAGACAGCCGAGTCCAAGTCAGAATTATTTTCACTTCATATGGAAATAATGAACAGAAATGTAACATGTTCTTATTCTTGGTGACCAGCAACAAAAATATTGTTGTTTGTCAACAATATGAACTCCTACAACTTGTCATTTTTACATTTGTGTTTGTTGACCACCTGTTAATAATAAGTCCTACATATATTCAGGTGCTGGTAGCTAGAACTTTGGAGAGAGTCAGGCTAGCTGTTTCCCACTACTTCCAGTCTTTATGCTAAGCTAAGCTATGCTAGCTGTCTCCAGCTTCACACTTCAATCAATTTTATTAGTATAGCCCAATATCACAAATTATGAATTAGCATCAGGGGGCTTTACGATCTGTACAGGATATGACACGTCCTCCTCTCCACCACACCAACCAGAAGAAGCCTGGTGGGAACATCCTCCTCTCCACCACACCAACCAGATGAAGCATGGGTAGCATGTCCTCAGACATGAGAATCAGTTTTCCTGTCAAGAGGGCAAATATGCATATTTCCCAAAATGTGAAACTATTGCTTTCACACCACAACAAAGGAAACCATTTAGCCTGTTGCTCTCTGTGCTAATCTACACGTATCAGCTCTCATATGACGGCATCTGCAGAACATGCCAGAAGACATTAGGGAAGGAGATGCCTCTAAATGACACGTTTATTAACCTGAAATTAAAACATCAAACTCCTGTACTTCCGATCCCTCACTGCTGCTATGAAATTTCAACCAATTCTGCATAAACAGCGACTCTTTAAGGTAAAATAACGGCCTCTTTGAAAAGCTGTCAGGGCTCCTCGTTGCGGTGAATGAAGACGATTTGCCTCTTATCAACAACAATATGCAGAGCACACCTCTCTTAGTTTCATTGCCATAAATTATTGAAGTGATTGTCGGGGAGATAACAACAACACGGGCTACCTTTAGAGGAAGACGAAGGCTGTAATGAAAGGGAGAGAGGACTCAAGGTGAGTGTGACTCACAGACTACATTATCTTTTGGTCGCTCTGTTCCAATGTCAGCGGCAAAGACAGATTCTCCTTTCATCTGTGCCCTTGTTCTGTTTGCTCGTGTGTGCGTACGAGTGTAAAATATGCCGGGATTTGTGAGTACGCCGTATGCGCCATAAAAAGTGAGAGAAATCACTGGAGAAGCATCAGTTAGTTTGAGAGGCGGGCTGGTGAGGGAGGGTGGAAATGACTAACGGCCTTTTGTGTAATTAATGAGGACGGCGTTGATTTCCGCCGATAATTTAGCATGGTTGCCAGCGCTTGACTTCTGATCCCCATTTACCCTGGCTCTGTCTCTATTTAGATCAGCCTAGTGTGGGAGGAGTGTGTTAACCTTGGAGAATACACACAAACACACCACACACCACACACACACATCACAGGCAGATGCACAGAAACACACAAAGCCTTATCCACTTCCACACACAGGACCCCCCCTGAAGCCACCCACACGTACACACAAACATTTATACCCCCTTCCTCTGTTTCCCTTTTTTTCACTCACACATGGATCACCCGTGCACACACATGCAAACAAGGGAAAAAGGCATTTCAAAGCGCACACACACACACACACACACACACAAACACCCACAAGCACCTGAGGCAATGGAATAAATGCATCTTTAATGATAGCAGATAAGGACTTCCAACCAGGCCTGTAGTCATAGCTCAGTGATTTGGCTAGCAGGGAGAAGGATTGTGGGAATGAAAAACAAGCCAGTGGAAACTTCTGGGCCTCCAGGAGTCAGCAACCAAAAACCCACAGTCAGTCAGTCGGACCAGAGAGGAAAAGCTCCGAGCTACGCTTTCAATATGCTTTCAGATGCTAAACAGAAAGTCGATTAGAACAACAGAACGACGCCTGTTGTGGTTTTGAACATGTTAGTCTCAACACACACTTCACTGCTGAATATAAGTGTGTGTGTGTGTTTTTTTTTTAAGTGGTAATGCCATGCTAGCGCGGACTTGCTTTATTGCACCTGTTAATGAAATCGCTAATCACTTTGTGCATTGACACGTTAGCAGATGTGCAAACATGCATGCGCACAAGTCGCAGAGATGACGGGAGCTGCTCTGATCAAAATACATCCGTCTGCATTATTGTTCTGGGGGTTTATTGTGTATTAGCAACATATGTTGGCTTAAGGCTCTCCATGTTCAGGGTCCTGTAAACCCCTGATTGACATGCAAGCGCCGGCATTTTTTATTCATTCACTTCTATCCAAACATCAATGGCACCAGGCTGTATTGCAAGGCAGAGCTTAAACAAATGGCACGGTTCTCCCCCAGGCCTCACAGCTGACATTTCCTGGATTTATTATGCATGTGGATGGGCTGCAGGGAATTCAGGTGCGACTAGATAATACTTGAGCTATAATAGTGGGTTTGTATGTCTTACAACAACACAAATGCCCATATGGCACAGGGGAACTTAGATGTGTTGGTGTTCAATATTCAAGGCCTTCTCGTGACAGAAACGCATGCGTGCCTTTACATATTTTAAACTCTTAATTTCACTGTTGCTCATTGCAAAGTCTGTTCCATCTCAGTGCTGTTAACTCTTTGAGTGCCATTGATGTATTTTGACGTCAAAGTGTTTTTTCAGCAGCGGGTGGCCGATCACGGTCTTCCTTCTGGGAGATGTAGTCAGAGCATAAAGAGACAGTATACACCACAGAGATCAAAGCAGGAAGTGGAGACGATCGAGATTAGAGAGCAAAACAAACAGAATCTGTATAAAAAGTGGTGATTTTGGTGAAAGTGTCCTCTACTCTACCTCTGATAAAACAAGAATGGAACAAGGTAAAAACAAACATTTTTTTCATGATGAAATAGAGAGTCTCTTCTTTCATTTGAGCTATTCAGTGTTTTCAGAGACATAGTACAAAATATTCTGTGGGTCTTCAAATATGACTCAAAATGGGCAAAAACACTGGAACAAGACACTTTCTGTTTTATAAAACAGCTGGCACTCACTGAGTTAAGAATCAAACGTACTGTCTTTGCTGAATTGTATGCAGGAATTCAAGCGTAAAGTTCAGAGTAATGTACAAATGATAACAGTAAATTCACATACACACTAGTGTGGTATGGATTTAAAGCTCACATGTTATAGCTTCTTTAGCTTCTTTTTCTTTCAGTCTGAGTCGCTAAGTCAACCTGTCAGTGCCTCCATCACTGAGGCGGACTAGTTCTGCGTAATTAAACTTCACACACACTAGTGTTGTGTAAGACACCCCCAACAACCATCCATTATTCATGGTGTAGGTATGTTTTTGGGGGTTTTTGGCAATAAGCTCAAAAGTCGTTACGGGAGCCCCCCAGTGTTTTAAAAGAGGGCTCCAACCTTGGCATTGATGTAAAAAATAGAAATCACTCCGCTGGGCAGTGCCACGCCGCCCCGGCTTTCACACCTGCGTCTGTCCAATCCCTGCCTGCAATGCCATAAATGATAAGCCTCTCATTCATATGTAAAACAGGGGCGGTGGGGGTCGTCCAAATGATCCTACTGTTGGACTTCTGACGAGAGCGGCTCCAAATGCCACGTGAAACTCATTAATCAGAGACGAGCCCGTGTTGCTGTTGTAGGTGAATGCAGCTGAAATAATGGCCAGAGGTTAAATATGCCTTCTAAAGACTCAAATGTTGTTTCTCTCAAATACAGAAGAAGATTTACCAGTTGAATGTCATGCTGGACTTCTCTGCAGTGTATTACAGACAACAAATGTTTTTACCAACTCCATGTTTCTTTAGCAAAAATGAGTCATCTTCACATCCAGGAAAACGTTTTGTGAGGAACTGTGTGTATCTACACTGTTGTCAACACCCAAGAGATAAAAAACAAAGTGTTCTCCCAAAGAGTGTTTTAAATTTATATTCATATCGTCTACGTGTATAACACAAAAATATGTCTACCATCACCTACTCCATCAAGTCTGCAATTATAAATCACTCCACACCAATGATATGGCACTTTAAGAGGAAGAGGTGGTAAAAAGAGATGGATCATCACCAAAAACGGGAACAGGACAAAAAAGAAATCCTGTCAAGGGTATTATGGAAGTGTCTGAGAAGGAAGGCCATAGATCAAAGCGTGGGACGGCCATTTGTTCCTGAGGAATAATAGCTGTGATGTGTGTCGGACCCGCTGACCCGCTGGAACAATAAAGCCGAGTTGCGGCAGCCTAAGAGCAATGACCTTGTGCGGTTGAAACCTGCTCGAAACGGGGGAAAAGAGAGATGGATGGCAAGAGAGACGCATGAGCAGGGAGAAACAATTACAATCTATATAAAGGCTGATTCCTGTCCGACACCGCCACTCACTCTGCTGGGAGAAGACTGTTGTCGGCTTTCTGTTAACAGTAGAGTGAGAATGGGGAGGGTTTTATAAGAGATGGAGGTTTCAGAGTTGCACCTCAAGACAGGCCACGGCTAGTCCTCAAATATTACACTTTACCTGCTCCTGGCTGTTAACTCATTGAGTGTCAGCGTTTTTATAAAACAGGAAGTGCTTTCTTCCAGCGTTTTTTGGCCATTTTTCAGTCATATTTCTAGACCCACAGAATATTTTGTACTATGACTCTGAAAACACTGAATAGCTCAAATGAAAGAAGAGACTCTCTATTTCATCATGAAAAAAATGTTTTTACCTTGTTCCATTCTTGTTTTATCAGAGGTAGAGGACACTTTCACCAAAATCACCACTTTTTGTCCAGAATCTGTCACTTTCTGCTTTAATCTCTGTGGTGTATACCGTCTCTTTATGCTCTGACTAAGTCTCCCAGAAGCCCCAGTATTACTCACAGGCTGATCAGCGACCCTCTGCTGATAAACCACTTTGATGTATTATTAAGTCAATGGCACTCAAAGAGTTAAGACTCATTGTAACTCATTTTCCACATCGGACTAGAAAGGACTCGGCCATTTTTAGTTCAAGTTCAAGTTGGAGCAAAGTATGAAACCTCAACTATAGTTTCCATGAACAGCTTTCAATTGAAACTGACCATTTTCTTTACAAAATGCTGTGATGCAATGTGATGGCGATCTGTAGTTATTTTATTTAGGACAGACTTAAAAAAAAATAAAAAGCCCAACAAGAGACTCTGAAGGCCATATGTTTAAATACAGACAGAGAATTACTTTTGTCACATCTGAAAATTGTGAGAGAGAAATATCCAGTGTGAGGGGAAAAAATGGCAAGGTACAAATCAAAGGACGGAGCCTTTCAGCCACCCTGGAGATAGGTAACAAAAGGCTTTCCACGAGCTGTGTGCTTCTCAACAGATAAAAGTCTGTCTGGGAGACAGGGCGGCAGACTGGTGTTCATTGTGCTACCAGGGGAGGATGCAGACAGTGGAGTGAAAGGAGCCATCAAGGTTGAATGGGTGAGAAAAGGGGATCTGCGGGAGCAAATGAAAAGAGCCTGGATCAAGCATGCCATTGGTCTCAATAGGATGAAATGGCAGCGCCGTGTATGGAGGTAGTCTCAACATGTGACCACCAGAAACCGTGTAATCACAATGCCAAGGAGCGGAGAGAAGAAACATCTGTATTGGCTCTTTTTCAATCGCTCACAAAACTCACTTAAAGTGACAGTGGTGTCTGCCCACTTACTGCACTTCAGATGACTTAGAATGACATATTTCATCTTCTGCTTTGTTTTTAGGACATCTTCTTTAGTGTGGACAAAGAACACAGATCAGCCATCAAAATGTTTTAACTCTTTGACTCATTGAGTGCCAGCATTTCTTATAAAACAGAAAGTGCCTTGTTCCAGCGTTTTTGCTCATTTTGAGTCATAGTCTTGAGTCTTGTTTTATCAGACGTAGAGGACACAAAATCACCACATTTTGTCCAGATTCTGTTTGTTTTGCTCTCTAATCTCGATCATCTTCAATTCCTGCTTTGATCTCTGTGGTGTATACCATCTCTTTATGCTCCAACTACAAATCCCAGAAGCCCCACAATTACTCACAGACTGTGAGAGAGCGCGATCGGCTACAAACCACTTTGACGTATTAGTATGTCGATGGCACTCAAGTGTCAGATTTTGAATGATATTGAAATACGTCAATGGCACTCAAAGAGTGAAGGAACCTGCCAGCCAATATAGAGGTCTGTTCTATCTCTACTGAGATGTTTACTCACTCTGGTATTTTATTCAGGATCATGCATCATTTCAGTCAATAAAATGATACTGAAGGGAGAAAAAATATTTTTGCATGGATGAACAACCTTTTACTTTTAGAGCATGTCTGTTGTTGATACAATCTGGGGAACTAATGAGGTGAACTGTACACTCTAACTGGACTAGGAACTATGCCTACTTGTTGCATGAAGTCAGTGAAAGTTTTTTTAAAGCATGAACAAAACTTTTCTTTCATTTTTGAGTATGTTCCCAAATATGTTCCACTGACAAAAACACGACAACTGAAACTTTAACAATGGTTGTTTTTCTGAATGACTTTAGGTCTTGGCTGCTCTGTAATCATTATGTCATTCTGTCATTTGTACAAACAGGTCGTTCACAAATCACACTGTCAGTGTGGATCAAGGAAAATTATGCTAATTTGAAGTGGGCAGGTCAGGATTTGTCATATTGTGGCTGTGATGAAAATGACCAGGTGTGATTTTGTCTGGATGTCTCCTCATTATTCCAGTTTACATTTTTAGCACTCGGGGTAATGGATTCATAAATCACAAGTGCATTTGTCACCAGTACGGTTTGTTGCCTACATGTGAAACCATGAACCTCCGACCGGCGAGATTCAGTTGGCGAGGACGCCGATGATTCACGCTTCTGGGGACATGCTCTCTCCCCTCGCACGTCCCAACGTCTCCAGACACCAGGTGGTGTCACGGCAGTCTGCTGGCATGCAAATGTGTCCCCAACAACGCTTCGACTGTTCCGATTCCCCCATTTGTCACAGGATATGTTCATTACCCACAGCTTTGGGCCCAAAATTAGTGTCGGAACAAGACATCCCGGCTGTGTGATGAATCCACCCGCTGCCTGCCTTGTCCTCCCGTTTCAGATCGAAGGGTCTCCTCCCTCCTCTGCTCCTCCATGTCCTTCACATCTCCATGCCTCTGTTCTTTATTTTTTTGCCACAAAGAAATATTAGTCAACAAGGCTGTGCGCAGCAAGGGCCCAAACCTCGACTCCAGAGGACGTCACATTACCCTTCCAGATGGTGCGCTAATGTTGCAGCGAATATCAAGGTGTTCCAACTCATCATAATAAGAGGGATCCATCGGCGTCAACTGTCATTGAGTTATAACCTTGCAACGACACGTGGCGTCTTAGCGGAGGAGCGTCGGTGTAATGCTATGGTAACCTTGTCATGAGGACAACAAAGTGACACGTGTTGATAGATGGACGCTCTAAATGGTTTCATGCATGTTCCGGGTAGCAGTAACTGCTAGGAGAGGTCAGACAGTAATTATGTGCCACCTCATCTGAAGAGCTATTATTGTTCCCATGCTAGAGTTATTTGCATGACAGGATTGGGGTCAATATGTCTCAGTTGAGTCATTTGAGAAAATGAATGCACAATTTGAGCTTTATTTGAGCAGATTCTCATCAGTGCAGAGGAAGGATTGCAGTGTCTGTGTATCATCTTATTCATGTTTTTTTGTTGTGCTAAATGTCGTCACCCCGCTACTGAACATGTGGACGTATTTTGTGTTTTCTAGTAGAGTCTACCACTTCACCTCAGGTAGCGCAGACATACTAAAGGAGGAGAGGAAGGACAAAGAGACAAACTGAACAAAATCTCTCCATAAAATAGCAAAGTACTTTCCCCTCCTTTGCCTCCAAAAAGACACAGCAACATTTTATGCCACACCACCCCTGTCATGTATTTATGATGCGCGTCGGGACGGTCTCCCGCCGTAATGAATGCAAAGCCGCCACGCCGACGTTCAGTCATGACAGAAGGACAGCGGCCCCGCCCTACAGTTGGAGAAGACAACAGCGTACTTCCCACTTTCACTTCCCCTTCCCCTCCTCCCCCACCATGGTAATGGTTTCTCTGACCTCTGTCTCCCCATTACTGTACGCTTCACCCAACATCAACCGTCAGACGGCATCACTCATCAACACACATCAGACATCATGAACGCACCAGCGCCGCCTCCATCGCCTGATGCCCGCCGCATCCGCTGGTGACAGCCGGTGCTTGCAGGATGATGGAGATGAGGGGAACGGTGTTTGGGATGGCAATGATGACCCTGATGATGACCTAATTAGTAGAGTGTTTGTCATGACCGAGACAGAGAAGAGTGATGGAGGAGTAGAAGTAAAGATAATGAGAAGGAGCTCATGTGGTCGCTGCATGCAAACGTATGAAGTGACACTTGTGTTTGATCCTTTAACAATGATAAGATGCTTTTTTTGATTTGGATGAACTCTGAACTTTGGCCAAAAGACTTTGACTTCTTTCCTATTTGCTGCCATTTCTGGGCGATCTAAAAAATCTGCAGTAAATAACCTGGCAAACCTATTGTTTGTGAGAGGCAGCTCTGTAAGGCTGCCAGCTTCACAGCACGTTTACTCCATGGGACATTTGATTCATAGCCCAGAAGCCTTTCACACCGTGTCCATAAAGAATGCTTACATAGATATGACTAATCTGCACTAATCAAGAACACAAACTAGACAATCCTATGGTGCAACAGAAAGAATGTGACTGCAAGGAAATGTAGTGAAATTTCCCATCTTACCTTTAGTCACAAATTGTACGACGGAGTATTAGGGCCACATTGAGGAAAATTTTTTTTTTTTTTACAGACATAGAGAATTAAGTCATTATTTATGAGAATAAAGTCATTATTTCCGAGAACGAAGTCGTTGCGATTTCGTTCTCGTAAATAATGACTTTATTCTCGAAAACAATTACTTTTTTTCGTAAATAATGACTTTGATCTCGGCGTCCGTTTAAAAAAAAAAAAAAATAAAAAATCGGACAAATTGCTATTATCTTGTTACAGTCAACTGTGCTTGTGTTGCCATTCAAATGCTGGACTTCCTGAATATGTAGATTTAAAGTTTACTGTACACTAGATTACTTGAGTGCCATTGATGTATTTTGATGTCAAAGTGTTTTTTTCGGCGGCGGGTTGCCGATCATGGTCTCCAGCAGTCTGTGATTAATGTTGGGGCTTCTGGGAGATGTAGTCAGAGCATAAAGAGACGGTATACACCACAGAGATCAAAACAGGAAGTGGAGACAATCGAGATTAGAGAGCAAAACAAGCAGAATCTGGCAACCTGGTCTCATTAAATATTTGTACACATTACTATGAAAAATATTGCATTATAATTCATATATCACCCACATCACGTGACGTTTGATGCAGGCTGCTCTGTCTGGGAAAACATGTCGGACATTCGTGTCATTGTCAGTGGAATAGTTCATGAGTTCGGGTGCATTTTGATCACATCTCTAGCGGGAAATGTGCATTTTATTTCCATAAGCCTAACCCTGTAATGATATCCCTAAACCTAACCATAGCTGGAAATGTTGTCAGGGCGTATTTCAATGCATTTTGTAATGTTATGATTTCAACTGACAGTGAAAGGAATGTTCGGCATTTTTAAGGCTGTCGCTTCTTGAATTATTTACAGGTAAATATTGAGCTTTTCATGATATGTGCACCACATGGCTACTGCCAAATCATTTTACTGTACAGGCATTTTCTCTTTAACTGATGTCAGTCTCCTCACTGTGACTGTGACAGCTCACCAACAGAAACCCAAGTAGAGAAAAAAAAACTTTCCATCTGTTCTTTTCTTCTTAATCAATATTACTTCCCCCCAGGTGAGGATTAAGAAAAAAGGTTTTCGTGATAGTTGTACAAATTCAATTTCAAATTGAATTGTTCTTCTTGCGGGCAGGTGCGTTTTGTCACATGTTAACATTTTATCACTGATGCCATCTTGACAGTTTCCCTTGGCGATGCTCAGATGGTAGGTTATTAACACACGCTGAGAGGGAAGAAAATCCATATTCCACAACTTGTTGTTTGTCAGTTTGACAGTCGTCAGCATTAACAACATAGTCAGCCTGCAGGAAACGTAGCAATTACCTCTAGACTCTCAATTAATGAGCTTTATGAAAACGTTATTATTGCTGTTACAGAGTCTTATCAGACCTCGCCAGGCTCCTCTTTTCCCTTCTTTAACAGGCACTGAGAGTCGAGTGCATGATATATTTGTTTAAGCTTTAAAATGTCTGTTTTTTTCCATAAAATTCACACCACAAAATGTGTTTGTGGTCACACACATACATTTTTCTACAAAATGGCCCCTTTTATATTGGTGACTTTCAGTAGTAAAGTGCTGATTAAAGTAAGCCGAACAAAATTGTTCCAAATAAACTCAATTTCCTCCCAGGAAAAAAAAAATATCACAGCAAGAGAAAAAGGGGGCAGTGGTGGACAAACAACACGCTTTGCATCATTTTTTTTAACAGAAAATTACACAAATTGTTGATCAATTATGAGTCGAGTCTGGTGCAATTTTTTTACTTTTAATATTGTAAGCAATGACAAAACCAAATAGCATTTATTGTCACTTGCCACTCTATACTCATTGGTGCAAATGTGTATTAATCCGCATTCCAAAAAATAGTCCCCAACAAATGCACTTCTTACACCCGTTTGAGTAACATTTTTTTTCAAAAAATTCAGTGCCCAGCTGAAGGGTGAGGTTGCAGGTTGCATCTGCAGAACCTGAAGAACTGGAAGCTCAATGGTGGCCGATGAGAAAACATGGATGTTTGTTGTAGCAGTGTAGATCATTGGAAGCAAATCTAGTGTGTTGAATGTGTGCGTGTCTGCAGCGTGAAATATTATGGAAAACTTAACAGTGTTTGGTTCGTTCATTCTGGGGCTGAGGAGATGAATGGCTAATAAGGTCATAGAGGAGGAAGAAGAAGAAGGAGAAGAATTCCTTTATTAATCCCTAATTTACTCTTCGTCAAAATGTTTTTTCGGCACTGAGTGTGCGTAATTTTGGGGCTTCTGGGAGATATAGTTGGAGCATAAAGAGATGGTATACACCACAGTGATCAAAGTAGGAAGCGAAGATGGTCTAGCCTGGCTATCGCGACTATTTGCTCTGCGAGCGTAGTCTGGCTTAACCCACATCTGTCAAATGCCTCTGTGTGCTACTGGACAAAGCTTCAACCAAGATCATTGTTTTCTCTGACGTACTGCCTGATCCAAAGAACTAGTGCGTCATTGCCTTAAACACGCCTCAATTGAACCGTGGGAAATGCTAGATTTTCGTTGGTCCCCATTCCTTCTGAATCTGGAATTGACCAGAGAGGCAACTTGGCCAGACTGACTTGGTCGCAAAATTTTGTGCAGCGTCACAGGAAGTATGGGTGGGCCCAAGCTAGATCTAGATTAGAGAGCAAAGTCAACAGAATCCGGACAAAAAGTGGTGATTTTGGTGAAAGTGTCCTCTACTCTACCTCTGATGAAACAAGAATGGAACAAGGTAAAAACAAACATTTTTTGCATGATGAAATAGAGAGTCTCTTCTTTAATTTGAGCTATTCAGTGTTTTCAGAGTCATAGTAGAAAATATTCTGTGGGTCTTGAAATATGAGTCAAAATGGGCAAAAATGCTGGAACAAGACACTTTCTGTTATAAAATGGCTGGCACTCAATGAGTTAATATAAAGCTTATCCATAAAAGTTAAAAAAAAACAAAAACAACAACATTACCTAAACAAAACCACACCAATAAGCATCAAAAGTGCAGTGTCTCTATATACATAATCCTTGCATCATTCTCCAGGGTAGCTCATTGCATGACATTACATCACAGGAGAGCACCTCAGGTCAGAGCTGACACAAGTGGCCACCACCACCTACGTCTAATCAAGCAGTTACATATGGACAATTACAGCCCAGCATGAAAATAATACATTTTAAAGATAATCCTAGTTATCCTATAATTTGAAATTCAAATTAAATTTTCCCTCTGACCTGTAGAAGGTGTTACATAGATAAAATCACCTGTGGTTAGGTAACATCTCCTTAGAGCTTAAATCACAACTACATTTATGTGTTAATCTCCCCCCCTGCACCTGGTGCACAAGCCTTTTTCCATCTTTTATCGTCCGTCTTTTATCAGCCTGCCTGCCTGCCTGGCGTAGTTCAGAACAGGCAAAATACCAGGTCTATAAAGCGCTTTCCCCACATCTGCTGCTTCATATTCCTGGCTCAGATTTGTGAGGACGGAGCCAATGTCAATGTCAGTGTCTGAAGACGCCGGGTCGCCCATCACCCTCCTTCAACCTCGAGCTATCCTCGTCACCGGAACGGCCTCAGATGGAAATGGTGTAAGACTGTGAAAGAATGTGTGTTGACAGAATTCGGTACCCAGTTAAAGGTCTCAGGTTTGACAAGACGAATCCTAGCCTCGGGCCTCGTTCTGCCTCTACATCCATTTCTCTTCCTCTATCTCCCTCTCTACCTTCTGTCTTTTTGAGCACGGGTACTAGCAAAATTTCAAGGCTCTTTATTTATTCATCAACTCATCACGATTCCCACTCATACTACAGTCCCGCAGAGGATTTTCCGGAAGAAGAGATACCTAAAACAGCCCTTATCTGAAGTCTCCTTTGTCCCCAAGTTCTTAGGAATTGTTTAACAGTATTATTACCGAGGTGACACAATCCATTATACATTCAGTTGGAAGTAGAAGAGTGATTTACATTAAGAATAAATTTCTCTCCCCTGTCTACTTCATTTCTGACGTAATTGTGCGCAGAAATGACCTCCACTCAGAGCGTGCAGGGTTGGTGCATGACAGAATTAATTTAGAATTTGTTCAGATGAAGAAAAAACCCAGAAACCTGAAGGTAATATAAAGACTTCCTACTTTATGCTTTATTTTTAGTCTGAGTTCAAGTTGGGGGATTAAAAATGATGTGTAATTAAAGTAAAATACATTACATGGCTGAGTATGAAACTCAAACGAGATAAGATCTTGTAAACATCAAATGTAAAGATCCATTGGTTCTGTGGTGTGAAAGAGAGATGGATACTTTAGAAAAAGTCGGGGACTAAAGCACCGGAGAGAAAATAAGTGCTGACACGCTGAAAAGGACTGTGGGTGGTTTTTTTTTGTTTTTTTTTTTCCAGGTTTGCAGAGTTTGTTGCCTAGTGATGCACGTGTAATTGCAACTAAAACTGACATAACTTAATGTATTCCGGTTTTAAAATTAAATTTTCACGTGTTACCGATATGAGCTTTCCAATTGAAGCCCAATTAACTAAATTGATTGATGCTGGAATAGCTTTCAGCACAACAGATAACAAGAGGAAAAACGCAGAAGAGCGAAATGAACAGAAATTATGCGTGGAGACGTGCACGGACCTTTCCAGCGGTTCGTGTTGAGGCGTGCGGTGATACTCGAGACGTTGTGAGGGACTCTGCAGTGGAAGCAGCTTCCCCCCACTATGTGGTAAATGGTTTGTGACTGGTATTGAGTGATGCACCCGCTCTAGGATACCCAACGCTAATGTGTTCTGCATGCAGTGTTTCATGCTGCATAGCGAGCACCATTCAGAAAATGTCTTTGTGTGTGTGCACAAGACCACGCTAGACACTAAGAGGAAAAAAATAATCTGTGAAACAGTTTGCATGATTTTACCTCTGTGCTGCACAAAATAGCCACAGATCCAAACGATTTTAACCACAGCTTGAAAGGTTAATTTGAGTGCTGTCTAATGGCTTTGGAAAAGCACTGACATGATGATCTCAGCCTGCTGCATGACATATTAATAGCTTGTTTTTAAGATGACACACTTTCAGAGGATTTTCTGTGTCGTTCGCCTATCAAAGACAGCCAGGACTCTGTGTTCTCACTTCCTCGTGTCTTTAGCTGCTGTTTGACTCTCGTGACCTCACTTACATACAACAGAGCGGCATTATGCGATCAGTTATTTCTGGCAGGCCTTTGACAACTGTTTTCATCTTCATGTCCTCATATTGATGAGTTAATGTGCTCTTTTAGCTTTTCATTTGAGCCAGCTGCCTGGCAAGGTGAATCTCCCCCAGGCTTTAATGGCCTGCTGTACAGCAGAGAGTCAATCCTACCACTGACTGATAGATAAATCACACACAGAGAGAGGGATAGAGAGAGAGAGGGATAGAGTGAGGGATGGATGCGTATGTAGAGCGACCGACTGTTGGAAGGCTGCAGGTAGCTTTATTCCACATTTTCTTTTCTCCATTTATTGCTCGTGCAGTAATGGAATAAAGAAGAGAAGCCTACTTCTCAACTCTTTTTTTCATCTCATTAGCCAAAAGGAGAGAATGACAGATTTGTGTAGAGAGAGAAAAAAGATTGAGACTCGAGCTCATGGCCACTCCATTTGGCAGAAAAATTGACTCCGACATCCTCATTTCCACTTTCAAACGGCTTCAAGACCTCCATCATATTTTTTGACCAAATTAATGCACCTCTTTCAAACTGTCAGTCATCACAGAAATGTTAGCGACGCCGTGTTAATACGACTGTCTGCTGATTAATTTGTGGTGTTGTGAGAGAATGAAAATAGTTTGACGGACTGCTTCATTCATCTAAGTGTGGTTTTTAAACATGTCGTCCCTGTTCGTTTTTTTTTTCCCCACTCTCGCTTATGTTTGACCAAAATTCCTACACAGAACCGCCTGACAATTTCATCCTTGGAAAAAAAAACGTAGTCCTCTGTTTCGAGTGACCCTCCTTGATAGTGACACTCTGCTGTGTCTCATCAAATTAATTAACTGTCTGATGGATAATAAATCAGCAATGCATTAATGGGGCCTGATGTTTTATGCTGATTCAAGCCTTTTTACATAACTCTGCAGAAAGTGTACGGTACAAACCCTTCTTACTCCACTGTCACCTAAGCCATACTTCAGACAAGTCTCTCATATTTTGGATATAACAATTCACAATGTCCATTTGGAAATGTGAAATTGAGAGGCATAAGCTAAAAGTTAAGCATCAACAATAACACTTTTGTTCTACACTCAAAATAGTCATTTGTTGAGTAAACGTAAAAAAATTAAGTATTTCTACCCAATTATAATACGATAATTTAGCAAGAGATTGTTTTGTTGAGTGACATAAATGTAAATATGCTGGGTCAACATAATGTGTTGGTGTTACTATTACTTCATTATGAGGGATAAATCCATAATCATCATTTGTTAGGTGAACATAGAAAAATTTGGAAAGTTATTTCCACCCAATGATAATACGCTCATTTAGCAAGCGATGCAAACGCTAAGTAGCTAACCATAGCAACTAATGCTGCTATGATTAATGAGCACACTACGAAAACATTCAGTGATGAAATTAATCATTCAAAATTATAGAGCGGACAATAACAAATCATGTGACATTTCTGCGCAGTAGTTTATTTTGAAGTCAAACTTAAGTTAAGGACTTATCTTAGCGTCTTCCACAGTGAACATTGTCGATTCTCAGCATGTTTTGGACTGTAAAGTTTATAAAGCTCGCTCACTACTGCCACCTTCTGCTCTGGAGTTGTACACACAATTTACTATCTTACCCAAAATGCATTAGTTTCTGTCAACATAAATTAATTTACCCAATGTTAAGTTATTGCACATCATGCTAAAATAACATTACTTAATGATGTTCAACCATAAAACATGACTGTATATGAAGCTACGTGTTACACTTACACTTAGGCTTTTTTCACTGTATAAAATCCATTTTCTACAATAAACATGATTAGAAAGATTTTATAGTCAATCTAAATAAACTCCCTGGGCTAAACCTGGTATTTCAAACTCCAGATGGCCTACTACTACATGATGTGGTGGAGATGTTGACCTCTTCACAGCCCCTCTCTGCACACATCTGTGAGTTGACTGCGCCGTTGCTTTTCAAAATGTTTCCATAACCACATCCTTGGATTCTTTGGTTTCATTGAAAACTGGTTTGCAGGGCGGCGCTCAGGGAGGCTTACACATCGACATGTGTGTGTACGAGACGTCATCGTAAGTCAACATGTCATTTCAAGACTGTGACATTTATAGTAAAACATAAAACATGTGAGTTTATGTTTGCACACACTTACAGAAGCACACGTGCACGCTGTGAGAAACATGCAACCATTTTTCTGAAAGCAGTAGTGTTCTGTTGTTAAAGCCTGTCTGGGAATTGTTATTTTCAGTATTAAAAATGGATGAAGGAAACGAGTTTTTCTGTAGTTTCAGCTGTGCTTTACTTTCCGTGCATATCAGCTCATTTGCATTTTCTCTTTCTATTACTGCAAACACTATCTGAACCGTCGTCGACACAAGAGGAAGATTACAGCGTGAATCACAGCAAATTCTCATCACACCAGGACATTAAATAAAAAAACAGGATTCTGTTTCTTTAAGTTAAAACTGGTAAACATTGTAGAAGAGAATCAATCCTCCTTTTTATACTCTTAAATGCGTTATTATTACATTCTATTTTAGATTTCTGATCAAACTTCTTTATATGTAAAATAAATGTGTTCAGTCTTTATTGTAACGCTTCCGCTGTCACTTTATTTAAGCTACTGTATTTAATGCGTACACTGACTAAAATATGTTTTTATGGTAGCACCTTTACATCAGGTAGAAATATTCAAGGTGACTTTGCATCATTTCACCCATCATTTCCCTGTAATGGAGCCTGACAGTCTTTGTTTAAATGTAGATCTTGACTAGAATTCAAAATAAAGCCATGTAGAAAATCTGAATCCATAAGTAGATCCAGCAGAGACACAAATCAATGCCTCCGTTTACATACTGTACACACTAATATTCTACTATCACACTAAATATGACAATATATTGAATTTGATCAATGTGATAGTGACCTGAAACTATTTTTTGCAAGTAAACACTTGTTATATGCGAAATGCTCACTGGTTAAATGGACAGCATTGGATAATAATCACATCAAATCCCCAAATTCTTCTATTGTTTGATGTCACTTTACCAGACAACATGCAGACGAATGGCGAGAGCACAACAGTACATTTTGTCCAGTTGATTTAGCTTCAGTGTTAGCCTCAGGGCTAATAGCTCAGCAGCTAAATCAGCTTCTTAATTCAGACTAAACACACCCTGCAGCTGCATCAAACAGCAAAAGACTCAGCGCAGATATGAGTGATTTGTGTGAGTGTCCAGTAAGTCACTGCATCAAACATACTTTTATGGCTCTCTGGTCGAGAGAGTAAAAATGTGAGTGATTTATTCTTTAAGTGGGTCAGTGGTTCACTTAACAAATAAACTCTGTCCATCGGTCAGTGAGCATTTAACCTGTTTGCGGTTTGTGCACAAGACAATTGATTAGACTCAATATCAAGTCTGCGATGGCAGATCGAGACCCTATTTAGCCAGGATGTTAAGTTTGGTCAGCTGTGAATCAGTCCAAATTCATGGTGACAGTCACTCTAGCAGTATCTGAGGCTGAGCTTACACTACATGTGCTTTATGTTCACTTAATCTCAAATTAATGACAAATGACTGGAAACACGTTGAGTGTGTAGTTTTAAATAGACTTACCATTCAGTGATGGGTATTATGTTGAAATGCAATTATAGGTGTAATTTAATATTTTGCCTTTTGAAGGCGTTTGTTGTTTAATTTACTGAAAGAAAACTATGATGCTAAAGATAACTCTGAATGTTAACTGTTTGAGAGCCACTGATGTATTTATACATCATTTAAAATCAATGCTTGAGTGCCATATATATATATATATATATATACGTATATATATATATATATATACATACATACACACACACACACACACACACAGTATATGTCAAAGTGTTTTTTCGGCAGCTGGCACAAGAGGGCGCTCTCACACAGCCTGTGAGTAATGTTGGGGCTTCTGGGAGATGTAGTCAGAGCATAAAGAGACGGTATACACCACAGAGATCAAAACAGGAAATGGAGACGATCGAGATTAGAGAGCAAAACAAACAGAATCTGGAAAAAAGTGGTGATTTTGGTGAAAGTGTCCTCTACTCTACCTCTGATAAAACGAATGGAACAAGGTAAAAACAAACATTTTTTTCATGATGAAATAGAGAGTCTCTTCTTTCATTTGAGCTATTCAGTGTTTTCAGACACATAGTACAAAATATTCTGTGGGTCTTAAAAAATGACTCAAAATGACCAAGGCACTTTGTGTTTTATAACTTGGCTGGCACTCAAAGAGAAATGTGAGCTAAAACACAACAATTTCTCATATTCCATCATTGCCACTTACTGTACATCAGCTGAAAAGCAGGTGCCATTCGGATGATAGGGCACCTGAAATGTTAAAGGAAATGTCACTATTTAAAACTGAGGTTTTGATTTCCTGTGTACAAAAAAATGGAGTCTGAAGATAAAAGGAAATCAAAAGAAAGGGCATGTGCACAACATCTTCAAGTGTCAGCGCCTGAGCTACTAGAGGAGGCAACTGATCTCAAACACATCGTCTTATCAGATGGGGGAGTCGTGCTGAATTTGTGTGACGAGCTTCTCCTGTTTTCCCAATTCTTTTCCCAGACGTTGAGCTGAGTGAGGCGGCGACAAATCCCGCATTCAAACAAACTACCTGATCCTTGAATTTTGCGACTATTTGGGAGAGGTGACTGCGGTTGCATCTGTGTTATTGCATTCATTTTCTTTGTGGAGTGAGTGTGAGACAAGGTATTAGTGGCTTCAGAGAAGTGAGGAAAGTGTCAGAGGAATCATGAGGGACTAATGGGCTCATGGCAGCTCCACCTCCAGTGGGATGTTGTCTTAATCCAGGAGTGTTTTGGGAGCTGAGCCCCAGCGTTGGCTCACAGAGACAATTCTTTCAGACCCGATCTCATCAATTTCTCAGTGAAGGGTCCCCATCCAATGTTCTCCCCTTTTGTTGTGCTGTGACTTGTGTCATCTCCCAATTTATCGCACTGTGAGTGGGCAGTTTTTATCATGAAAGGTTTCTCTCTGCCTCCCTCCTCCTCCTCCCTCTCTCCTCTTGGTTCTGCTCTGTTTGCTGCTGCTGGAGTCTTATGGCGAGATCACAGCACTGACACAGTGTGGTCACAATTCACAAGACTGATTATCTCCCCTTCCCCCATTTATAACGTGCTGAAACCTATTTCTGTCAACTCCTTCAAACTAAACTTTGAGCTTGACAGATTTCTGTTAGTGAGCGCTGTTTGATAAAAGTTAATAATGTATGCAAAAGGGTGGGGGTGGCTCTGGATGGTCCTCTCTTGCAGTTTGTCGCTAAATAATCAAATAATTCCCCGTATGAGCAAAAGTGTTTGTGCGCCATTGTTTTCCAACTGCAAATATGCATGGATCTAATTTACATAAATGTAATTTAATTTAATACTTAACTGTTGCTGCAAACACTTAAGACCTCAAACGGAATCAACAAACGCGCAGATAAAGAAATTTAACAACAAATAGACAACAAAATGCTTATTAACGGCAAAATCGCTCTGAAGTTGCAGTCATGGATTACATTCGCCCCAACTGTGTGGTAATCAGTCACAGCCAAATACCCCCCAACACACCCCCGCCTTTCCTTACTCATTTCCACCCACCCAAAAAGATGAAACGACGACCATCTTAAGACCACTCACGACTCGTGATGAATATTCATAGCTCCCCGGTAATGGCCGTTTATATAATCAGCAGAGATGGGGTTGGAGATGGATCTGGGTTAATTATCAAGAGCAGTTTTAATTGCATTCTTCTTCACTACAATGATGTTAACGAATTAGCAAAACTCCCTCTCTTGGTGTGTGTGTGAGCGTCAGATGTGGGTGGACTACACTCTGGGACATCAGGCATCCTCGTCTGTTAGCTCGGCTGATTTGAAGACTGGAACTCTGAATGTTTTCGGTGCTTCCCAGACTTCAGTGGATAAGAAGACGGAGCCAAGCTCGAGTGGGCTGGAGGGCCCGAGAGGGGTCTGCAGAGATGCCTGCAGAAGTGAAGATAGTGGAAAACATGCTCCTAATCCTTCCCGGGGTCTCACCCTCTTAACCCCTCCATTGTTCTGGAGGCTGCAGCATTTCCTTGTGAGCGCTGAAGTCCCTCGGCAGGAATGCCAGGTCCACTTGTAATTGTTTGCAGTGACGAGGAGGGTTACTGTGTATGTTAAGACAGGTTTGTGCAATGTTGGCCTCTTCAGTTTGAGGAACACTTGGAGTCTCAAGCCAAGGAACGCAAATGACAAAACTCAGATTTAAAGATGGACATTTTTTTTAAACAAATCAATCCTCTTTCAAGAAAAGCTATGGTTTTGGCTCATTTTCTATTTAGATTATGGTTTTATAATGCAAAATAAAGAAGATCAAATACAAAGAATTGTATTGCTTCTATGCGGGTGATCTCCTCCAGTTTATCTCAAGTTACTTTATAAATGCAAATGTCCTAAATTGGATTTGCGGCTACACTATCTGCATTTTTACATAACGCATGCACTGACATGAGAACACCAAAACTGTTTAACTCACTGAGTGTCAGCCGTTTTACAAAACCGAAAGTGCTTTCTTCCAGCGTTTTTGGCCATTTTCAGTCATATTTCCAGACCCACAGAATATTTTGTACTATGTCTCTGAAAACACTGAATAGCTCAAATGAAAGAAGAGACTCTCTATTTCATCATGAAAAAAAATGTTTGTTTTTACCTTGTTCCATTCTTGTTTTATTAGAGGTAGAGTAGAGGACACTTTCACCAAAAATCACCACTTTTTGTCCAGATTCTGTTTGTTTTGCTCTCTAATCTCGACCATCTCCTGTTTTGATCTCTGTGGTGTATACTGTCTCTTTATGCTCTGACTACATCTCCTAGAAGCCCCAAAATTACTCACATGCAGCAGGAGACCACAATCTGTGACCCGCCACCGAAAAAACACTTTGACATATTATTACTTTGATGGCACTGAAGTGTCAGTTTTTAAATGATGTTGAAATACGTCAATGGCACTCAAAGAGTTAAAGCTTGGTAATTAGCTATAGCTACGTAAACAGCTGGGAATGAAAGAAGGAATTCTGAGAACTGCCTATGTAGGCTACTATGAAAGACAGCTTGACAGGTGTAGGAACAGCTTTGCAAGCGGTCAACAGAAACAATGAAAGCAAATCTAAAGTGCACATGACTCCACCTCAGCAGACTGACAAAAGATGCTGCATCTTCCACAAATGTCTCTCCAAGCTTTACTCGAGTAGCTCATCCACCAACACTGCAGGCCACTGATGACAGAAATGTCAGACAGTGATAAATAGGACCATTTTAGTTGGATGTGGAGAGGTATAAGCTCCTTCAAACAGGGATCAGGTGGTAAAGAGGATAAGGAGTGGCATCGGTTCAGAAAAAGTACCACAACCTGCGGATTCTCTAGACGCTCACATTTATGACACGGGTGGCTTTCCCTCGTCTTTCCCCACAGATTCGCTGGCTCTTCCTCATGGGGCATCAATCACAGAGCCCCTCGTCGCCACAAACCATTCATGTAGCCTGCCCCGTGCCCCAAAAAAGAATGGCCTGTCATTTCTATGGTTAAATTCAATCCCATCCACTTGAACATGCATCGACAGGGACCCGTCGGGACGAGAGCGTCATTCATCACGCCTCAGCTGTTGTTGCCGTGCATAGCGGTTTGCGTGCATGGCAGCAGCCCAGATTTGTCTTGGAGACGCCAGGGAAAGATGATGGGAGCGCAACGTGATCGGCAAAGCAATAGAGCATTTAAGCTTGCATCAGACAGCGTGAGATTATGATTTTTTTCCCCCATTTCTTCTGTCTCTGTGAGGCAAGAGCAGAGCACAGCTGTAGCTCTCTCGTCTTTTAGCCCCCACCCTCCTGCATTCTTACTCACCCAACTGAGCTTCAATATTGGCAATTTTAGGGTCACAATGGGTCCCAGTGGTAGGTAAAATGGATGAGAGGTCAGGCCACACACACCTGTAAATCCCCATGCGTGTTTTCATTTCTCTGTAATCATTTAAGACAGCAAGCAAGGGCTTAGATTTAAAGATGAGCCGGCTGGTGGGTCTATTTCATGCAGTTTCGCTTCCCCCCTACTCATTTTGAAGGAATGTAGGGGAAGACTGTAAAATCCAAGCTGCCACCGCCACACATCTTATTTATTTGCAGTAGGAGTGGGTATTGGAAAGGACTTCACGATACGATACGTATCGCAATACTTGAGTCACGATATGATACATTATTGTGATATATTGCGATATTCCACATAGTTCACGGAGAGAATTAAAAATGCAAGTTGTATATATTTACATAAATATGTACACGTATTTATACATATATGTATTTGATTGCCGTCATGCTCTGAGCGGTGCAGCAACACCTTGCAGAGCGGAGATGCAGAAGTCATTCTGGATTTACAGTCAGCCCAAAACATGACTTTTTTGTGAAAAATAAATCAGTATTAAGAAATTAAAAATTAATATTATATCAGGAAAAAGTATCACGATATATTGCCATATGGGTGTTTTTTCCCAGCCCTACTGTGCAGTGTACTGCAGCACATCCTGGGCTGAGGAAAACACACTATGAATCCTGTCTTCTTCAAATAACATCAGTGTGTTCAGTTTTCTATTAGAATTACTAACAGACATCTTTTGCCGGATTGCGTCTGAAGTTTTGGATAATTTGCCAAGTTTACACAAATTCACGGCAATAGAACATCTCAGAAATCTAACTCAAAGCCAATTATGAAAACAAAATGTGTCAGCGATGCAAATTTAGCTCACTGTCACATTTTTTTTTCCTTTCATTCAACTGTGGTTTGATGTATGCCTAACGATTCTCAAAACGGTACAGAAAATTCATTATTCATCGCCCTTGTCATGTTTTCAAAACAAAACAAAGTGAGTGACATTGAAAATGATGCTAATCGTCCCTCTCAATTTAGGCCCATTGTTTTGTCTGCCGTTGTGTTTCCACCACTGGTCCATCTGAATACTCCCCTCCATCATCATCTTCCTAATGAGTATCTTGTCTGCTGCTGGCATTTAAAGTAATGCCAAGAGATGGCATCCATTCTGATTACTGCTATTTGCGTAGAAGGTCTTCTTTTTTTTCTCGTTGTCCTGGGTGATTGCATAGTTGCAATGCTGCCCACAGTATGCAACAATTTCCTTGTCCGTTCTGTGCCGTATTGGTTATGAGCTGCTGTGAGCGATAAACACCACAAAGCATTTAACCGATAAAGAGTTCAATAAACTCATTTCCTTTCCTTTTTGTTTACAAGCATGTGTCTGCATACATTTAACTTACACTTACTTGAACCCAGTCTGCAAAAAAGCTGTCCTGAGTGCATTTCTATTCTTATCCACCGATTATTTAACATTTAGCTGCACAGAAAAATAGCTTTAAAGCGATCTTCTTCCAGACTCAGTCACACGCTCTGCTGAGGAGTTGCTCCTAATTTCCACCGGATGTGGAACGATGCCGACCCAATATGTTTCCATTCAAATCAATATGTCAATTCCCACTGTACGTGGAATAGCCGACAATGTGCCGACACCTGCCGAAACAAATCGACAGAGCCTCTATTTTTTTTTTTTTGGGGGGGGGGATGTTGACAGGAAGTTGTGTACAGATATAAATTAAAACATGCAATTTATTTTCAAAATAAAATAATCTGTGTTCACAGCAGATCGTATAATCGGTTTCCTTCTGTTCAGTGGACAAAGGGTGGTTCTATTTCACTGACGCTCCGCTATAATCTGTTATATCGCGTGATTATACGGAAATTAGCGAGATCTTGTTAAGCGGCGAGATCTCGTTCTTGCGATTCCAGCTGTCCGGCAGAGCTGCAGCAGGCGGATCTGGTGGGTATTGGCAGATGATGACGTCGGTGTCATTCTGCATCCAGTGGAAATTAGGGGTTATTCTCCTGTTAACTCATTGAGTGCCATTGACATATTTCGAGTCAAAGTGGTTTTTCAGCGGCCATCATGATCTCCCACAGCCAGTAATGTTGGGGCTTCTGGGAGATGTAGTCAGAGCATAAAGAGATGGTATACGCCACAGACATCAAAACAGGAAGTGGAGACGATTGAGATTAGAGAGCAAAACAAACAGAATCTGGACAAATGTGGTGATTTTGGTGAAAGTGTCCTCTACTCTACCTCTGATAAAACAAGAATGGAACAAGGTAAAAACAAACATTTTTTTTCGTGATGAAATAGAGAGTCTCTTCTTTCTTTTGAACTATTCAGTGTTTTCAGCGTCATAGTACAAAATATTCTGTGGGTCTTAAAAAAAATGACTCAAAATGGACAAAAACTGTGGAACAAGACACTTTCTGTTTTATAAAACGACTCAAAGAGTTCAGCACTTTGAACTTTTGCGATACTAAGCTACTTTTCATGAAGCCAGTGATGGTGCTACAGGCTGTGTTCCTCACTGTTGTTCTCTGAGGCCCGGCAGGTGTGTGTCATTCATCAGGAGAGTCTCAGCGTCCCCTCTGTCAGCTGAGTAGGGAATATTCCCTCCTGCTAAAGTGTTTGGCCCCTCAGGGGAAGCCAGGCACAAACAGTTATGCAGCTTTATTGGACTTATATATCTGTTTTATGTATTAGCGGGCACATTGCTGTGAAATATTTACATTATTCTAGACACAGGCGAGGAGAGTTCGCAAAGTGCCCGCAATCTAAAAACAATAAAGAGCAGTCTATCTCTTTATCGCTGCCATTTTATGAAATGACTTGAGGCAGGAGATGATTTTATTGCCGGATTGTAGAGAGTCCTGAGCTTTCTGCCTCTTTCTCAGAGTCCTTTAACGTGGCTGCTTTTTATGAAGTGCATTTTAATACTGCACCACAAATAGGAGCACTGACTTTTTAAGGATAAGCAAGCCTGTCACATACCCTTCTGCCAATAAATCATTCACGGTTATGGGACTTTCTGAAGTTTCTATCATATAGAAAAAGCTAATTCCTAGGAGAACATCAACAGGACGCCTCCACAATAAGCCGAGGTTTGGCTGTAAGTTACTTCACCTGGTGTTAGTGGTCAGTTGACTTTGATTACTGTTACATTTTGGTATTTTCAGTACAGATGAACAATGAACACAAAGAAATACTTATACACCCATTTGTATATCAATTGCTCAGTGTGTGTTAACTGAGTTCTTGAAGTAAATCCTTCCCAAACATGTTTGAGAATAGCAGTGTCCTCAAATTTTTAATTTAATTCAAATTTAAGAGTGAAATATTTCTTTCAGGTTATTTTCTGCTGTACAGTCAGGCTAAAAATGACTATTATTTTCACTATTAACTCTTTGAGTGCCATTGACATATTTCATTGTCATTTAAAATCCGAATCTGAGTGCCATGGACGTACAATATAAAGGCGTCAAAGCGGTTTTTGCGGCAGCGGGTCGCCGATCGCAGTCTCCTGCAGTGAGTAATTTTGGGGTTCTGGCAGATGTAGTCAGAGCATAAAGAGACGGTATACACCACAGAGATCAAAACAAGAAGTGGAGACAATCGAGATGTACTCCTGATAAAACATGAAGGAACAAGGTAAAAACAAATGTTTTATTCAAGATAAAATAGAGAGTCTCTTCTTTCATTTGAGCTATTCAGTGTTTTCAGAGACATAGTACAGAATAATCTGTGGGTCTAGAAATATAGACTCAAAATGGACAAAAACGCTGGAACAAGGCACTTTCTGTTTTATAAAACGGATGGCACTCACTGAGTTAAGATTCTTATCCAGTGTAATTAATTTACATTGCTTTTTTTTCACCATGCAAAAATAAAATAAAATTTAAAAAAAAAAATCAATACTGTCTATTTTTTATCTCTCTTCTAAATATTTCTCATTAGCTCTTTGCTCTGGAGACATGGCAGTATTCATTCTGTGCCTCAGTGGCGGCAGTCCCTGTTTTCATCTGACCTCATGAGGGGTTCATTCTGCTGTGACCTCTGCACAGCTTGGCCAGTCACACACACATATGCCTTCCTCTGAAACAGCACAACAGACCGCCAAACAGCTGCTGCTCTTCTGACCAGACCGGCTCCATATCATGCAACGTGCTGCAGGAGCAGCTGGACAACACCGACTGAGGTCACACTGCTCATGCATGTACATATGTACGCTCCCCTATACTTCATGTACACATATGTGTATATATATATATATATATATGCACAAGGCCAGGACATAAAGTGTAGATCGGATGGATGCACATGAGAGCATTGCTTGTGCCCTTTCTGATCCACTGCACCAAATGTAACCTGATGACCAGATGAATGAGGTTTTACACAGAAATACAAATTGTGAGGAGAATAGACAGCCACATATTTCGATAGACAAGACAAGTGCAAGCCGTTTACACATTCCACATTTTTTTTTTTCTTTGTTGTGTGCAATCATGTCAACTGAACCATGAAGGAACAGTTCAGTGTGTGAGCAAATCAAGAATCAATGTAATAATATGGCCCATTAAGTTATGAAATGAGGTTCTTCACAAATTGTTTTTATTCTAGTAGATTTCTCCAAACAGGTTCTTCTGTAATGGGCTAGAAAGACAAACACCTCTATCAGTGAGTCAACTCCACTGTGCTGCTTTCTGTACTTTGGACGCGGTGCGTCTTGAATCTTGCCTGTTAGTAGGAAAAAGATTAATCTTTCATGCAGCTCAAGCAAATCTGATATGTAGATCTATAATCGCACACTCTACAAGGGTGTCTGATGCGATTTAGCATTTACACTAAACCATAATTTTAGATTCCACATGCAAACAAATTTCGCCTTTGTTGAAAGTGTTCATCCACAAAGAGGTCAGACGTACACTCATGCAAACCTTACGTTACGCTTTTTTTTTTTTTTTTTTTTTTAAAGCGGCCCTCCTCATTTTCTGATGTTAATTTCATCAACACTGACTAAGTTAATGTGCCGTGACGGTAGTAATTATAAACATAATATGGAATGTAACCACCTTATTATGATTGGGGACATGTGGGAATCAGAAAGCAATCATGTACGCTGCTTGATAGTTCAAACCCTGTTTGGACAGCCCATTTCAGCAAGGTGTTCTGCACCTTGTCGCCACTCATCAAATTTAAATTTTGAACCTGAACAACACGAACGATGCTGCTGAATACCAAATAAGTGGGAAGAAAAATCTCAACCGGTGTATCTAAATAAGGTCAGCAGCATCACAACATGTAGCAGCTGTGATGTATGCCTTGTGGAAGCAACATAGACGTTTAAAAGACGTTATATTTTGGGTGAAAAACATTTAGATTCATATTTCTCTTATCCCACTGTGTGATTTCTACCACTTCACATTTTCATTTCGAGCAACGCAGCAAAACCGAGCAGCCCTCGCCTCTTTGATAAATCCATTCATTTATGTGCTCATGGGTATTTAAAAAGAGAGGGTGCCTTCAGCATCAGATACACATGATAATATACAGTATGTGAAAATCATCACATCTGCTCCATAATGAAAAGGTCTTTGCAAAAACCCCAGCAACTCTGTTTGAATTTATGAAATCCCAAACACCATTTGTGGAGGGCGAAATGCAAATGCATTATTAATATTCCACAAGAAACGGGATGCATTAGTCACAGATTATGTAATTCAAATTAAGTGTTTTTGTGTTTGGTAATATTTGCGAGAGAAAATAAGGGAATATGTCTCAGTCAGCACCTTAGCGCGCTAAGCATTGAGTTAAAAATTCAGGTCTTATAGTAAGAGAAACTATAATGTAGCGATAATGCGAAGCTTAATCAAGCAGCAGGAGGATTTATCTTTAAGACGGTTATTATACGCAGACCTACTTGGCTTTAAGATCCACACAATGTTCACACATACATATATCATACAGTGTATATCCTCCATAACAGCTTGCTATTCATCAGTCAAAACTGTCTTCTGCACTGCTTCACCACAACAGCATCGCTTGGCAACACTCGTAATGTCACCTCAAGTTACCAAGATTTAAAGTAACATCGTCTGAAATATGTTTCCTATCATGTCAGTGTAATTGTGACACCACGGGCTGGATTTTAAGCTTCGGGGATGCTTTAAAGCCTTTATATAGTGACATATCGCCGCCCTCAGCTCCAGTGTTTTATGGCTCAAATAGAACAAAAGCAATAACATTTTTTTTTTTATTTTTTTTTTTAAGTCTTGGAGGTTAGTGGATCCTTCCATTACGGTCCAGCGGTAGAGAGCTCTACTCACTCCAGGATATAAAAAGAAAAAGCTTCCCAGTGTTCACAACACCTCCCCTTACATTGATTGGCAATTAAGACCCACTGTCCAGAACATAAGTCCACATTACTAGGGGAATGGAAAGAAAAAAACTACATGTCCATTAAGGGTTCACTTTAAGCCACGATTCTCTCCCTGGGCTGTAACACAGGGCTTAATAATAAAGTTAGAGGCTGTCATAATGTACCCCCTGTGGATCACAGTTCATTAACACTGCTGCGGCCTTACACGAGTATATAGAAGCTAGGAGGTGCCGCTGTATTGATTATAAATCCACTTCCCCATATACACATACAGACACAACCTACACCTGACCCATGTCAGGCTTGTACACACTGTGGCCAGCACTGACGACTCAGCACTTTGACTGCAGCAGCAGAGTTGAGCTAAATGCTGGACAGGAGGAGGAGGAGGAGGAGGAAGGTGGGCAGTGGCACCCAGCCAACCCATCAGAGTGGAGAATGTGGGGTGGGTGGAAGGGTAAGAGTTGCAGGGTGGGGGTCATTGGTGATGTCATCAGATGCTTGGAGTGATGGATAACCTTACCAAGAAGAGAGGGTCACACACTCCCTGGCATTTCTACACAAACGTGCAGTCCAGGCAAAGATGGAGTGTTAGAGTTAACACACACACACACAGATGGAGGCATCCACCCACGTACAGGCGCAGAGTTTTCTCTTGGCATTAAAGCACTTCTTTGGCTCTGATGTCTTGTCACTTATCTTAAGCACTGGGAAGATGTGTGCCGCTGGGGGAGGGTGGAGAAAGATGACACACGAGCCAGCTCCTTTCTGCTGACTGCTCAACTTTAGGCGTTGGCGAGTGGAGATTAACAATGACGGCATGTGCTAACATCCATCCAGAGTAAAGCGTGATTCCTTTTCACTTTTTCCTCTTTCTTCGCCGTACTGATTCAAAGTCATCTCAAGTTAAGTCTCGTCTGACAAAGAGCCATCCGCCCTTTGATATGTGATTAATCATAGTTTTGTGCAGGCTTTACCTTTAGCGAGTGCAGTAACTGTTTTATCTTGTTTCCTGGAGGGTATTTGTAATGCAAAGTTATATAACACGTCCAACGATTATTGTTTTCTAATCCAGCTATATGACACAGCTTTAGTTTGTCTTTTAAAATCAAATGAAGAAGTAACAAGGTTAACAGCTTCATGTCTGCACCTGTCCCCATTCACTTTCCATGAAAAGGGCCTCGTTCCCTACACCTGAAATATTCACTTTCCACCTCGGTCTCCATTTCAAACCCTCACAGATGTGTGTTTCCTTTGGTGCAGAGGTACATTTGGTGTCTTCCTCTCCTGCCTTTCTTTCTTGTCTTCTTGTCTTTCTCTGTCTCTGTCACACTCTCATGAGCTTTCATTCCCTCTCACTCCTTTGTCAGCCTCCTCTTGCAAAGAGAGCAAATGTCTATTTTAAGCGACGTGCCATGCACCATCCACCCCCACACTGACACCGTGCAGAGGAGAAGACTGGCACAACTCAAGCATGTTGAGTGTGAGCATCCATCCATGTGTTGTGCTGGGATGAGCATACTCCCTTTATCCATAACCCTAATAACACAAAACCTCAAACAAAACCTCCAGTAATGTTAATGTGGTCGCTGAATATGTTTTCATTGAAAAGCAGAGGACTGGGGTTGTGAAATATCAGCGCTATCCTTCAAATGCCACCAAGCACAACAGAGCAAAGGAGCAACAACTAATGGTTCCTCTTATTTTTTGTTTAATGATGTCTAACGGAAGGGTAATGGTTAGAAATGGGGCATAATGGATTACAAACACAGATGGCATAAAATAGGTCAGTACAGAGCTCAGATTACAATATGCAGATTGGAATAATAATACTGATTTTTTTTTTGGAGGTAAACTAATGAATAAATCTGTGTTCTAGCAGACAACAGCACAGCTCCCTCATTGGATTTATTGGGCTCTGTCAAAAATGCAGGAAATGCAGGGTAGGTTGATTAAAACAGTCTGTAACTTCTCTAAGTGCAGCACTATGTGGTGCAGGAAGGCGCTGTGATGAAAGTACCTTTAATATTACTCAATCAGTGTTGTGTTAGTTACTGAAAAATAGTAACTAGCTACAGTTACTATTGACTTCATTCAAAAAGTAACTCAATTTGATATAAATAATTGTTGATTACTTACATTAAAAGGTAACACATAGCTGTTAAAATGAACTGTTTTACTCTTTAGGACCCTGGGGAGTGAGAGTTTGTCTTATGGTGTGTTCACTGGAAGTCGGAACTTGGAGCTCTGATCATCGTAACCTCAAAGTTTAGTTCTCCCAGCTCTTCCAGCCTTACAGACGTACAACAAAACATGTAGCTACTGTTTACGTCAGTAGCAGATAGCATGAATTCTATGTCTGGTTGATGAGATTAATCTGATTTTCCGACTTCACAGGGGTACTTATTTAATTCTGACTTAAATTTTGGAAATTCCAACATTTGTGTACAATTGAATGCGCCTACACTATGATTTTAATCCTCTGTTTTACCTGCGATGTTCGTTGCCTTATGATGAAAAAGTTGGTGGACACATCAGTGTCTCTATACAGTCTATAAAGTCTCTATGAACCTGAAGGGGACATGTCCCCCTGTCCATAGTGACGACTGAGAGCATGAATGAAAGCAATCTGAATTCATCAATCAGGAAATCATTTACCAAGTAAAGGACAAACACACCATTTTGTAACGGTAACTTTATTTATTTTAAAAGTAATGCGTTAGAGTATTAGTTACTGACAAACGTAACAGCGTCACTAGTAACATGTTACTGCCCAACACTGGTACTGATGCATAGTGATCCTTGTGATCAAGTGTCACCTTGATAACTTTGTGTATTTGTGACACTCCTGGATTACACAACATCACCCCCACTCAAACTTAATGCTTACAGTACAACTAGTCAGCGTTGTACTCCTGGTCGGACTTACTGTGACTCATCACTGCAGCAGAACAAGAGATTTCCACACATTCTGTCTTCCTTGTCAAAACTTGGCACCTACTGTACGTTACCCACAAAGCAGCGTCATTGCAGACCGATCAGTGTGTTCTGCTGTTAACTCTTTGAGCGCCATTGACGTATTTCAACATCATTTAAAACCCGGCACTTGAGTACCATCGATGTAATAATACGTCATGGCGGTTTTCTGGCAGTGGGTCGCCGATCGTGGTCTCCCACAGTCTGTGAGTAATTTGTGGGCAGGAAGTGGAGACAAAAGAAAAATAGATGGATTCTGGAAAAAGTCTCTACCTCTGATAAAACAAGAATGGAACAAGGTAAAAACAAACATTTTTTTCATGATGAAATAGAGAGTCTCTTCATTCATTTGAGCTATTCAGTGTTTTCAGAGACATAGTACAAAAATATTCTGTGGGTCTAGAAATATGACTCAAAATGGACAAAAACACTGGAACGAGGCACTTTCTGTTTTATAAAACAGCTGACGTTACTGAGAAAGGGTCACTGGAAATCATTTGGAAAAGAGAAACTTGGCAGGTGACTGTATGATGAGCAAAAACCAGAAATCCAGAAAAGCTCTCAGGACAGATATTTGCTCTTCTTTCAGTGAAGACACTCTCCTGTTCTGATATAAGTCATGCAATTATAGCATCTATGCTAACCTCTCCAGAAGCCGCCATCGTTGTTCTGAAGGTGCTCACTCCATATCTTCACCTGAACCACACCAAAACCTACTGGTTTCGCCGCCCAGAATGCTGATTGGTCGGTGGCTGGATGGATTTCCATGTGACATGTGATGCTGTGATTCTTGCCTTGGGCCACAGTAACGATGGCTGTATGATTTTTTAATGACATCGTGACAGATGTTTGTTGTTATTGCCAGAACAGCTCAAACCAAGCTGCTAAACATCAGTATTGTTTCTTGCTTGAACCTCTCAGAATGAGCCTTTCCTGTTTTACTAAAAGATGCATCAATTTTGCTCTCCAGTATTTTACCTCCTGCTTTTTTTTGCTCCTGCTAAATGCTAACTGAACAATGTGGAACATTCATCATCAGTCCCTCACATTTATACAGTGCAATTTATCCCATGTTGAATGCACAGTGGGTATTGATTGTCCATTGATTTCTACCCATTAAGATCTCTTGACGGCACAAAACGTTGACGCGGGGGAACATGTGGTTCAGAGTAGAAGGTTTTACTTTGTACTTTGCTCAGTAATTAACACAAAGCAATAAGACGATGCATTCAAAGAACCCAGTATATTCTACCTCTGAGATGTAACACATGCATACAGAATGATCTTTTATCTGCAGCTGGTTGATGTGTATATAAGGCAGGTGACAATATGTAAAAGTTGATCTTCCGCAGTCATTTAAATGTGCGAACATCCTGCTTCAGTGTAGCTTGTGCAGATGTGTGCCATTGCAGCCTTTTTGTCCCTCGTCTCCCAAACATCTCACCTCATCCTCCTCCTGTTCGCTCTCTCTCTTTCTCTCATAGCCGAGTGTGAGATGACTCACGGGACGAGGCAAAGCGCCGGGCACACACAGCTCTCAGGTAATGAGAAATGATGTTGGTGTCAACGGCGGAATCGTCCAAATCATCCCTGAGCTGAGTTACATAATTCAAATATCATTCTTTTACTCCCCCTGCTCTTTTATCCGTTATCACTGCCTTGTCCTCTGGCGTTCTCTCCCTCGCTCGCTCTCAGTTCAAACAGATTTGATTTCTATTCCTCTATGTTCCTGTGACATCGCCGCTCCTCCGAGAGGCGTGTGCTGGGATTGGAACGAGGATCAAGTCACCCATCACCGCAAAGCATGCTGGGAAAGGCCAGGAGGTAGAGAGACAATGAGCCTCTATGTTACTGTATGGATGGGCTTTTATCTTTTTTTTATACCTCTGGTCAGTTTTTTTGGTGTCTGTGCAGTTATTTGCTGTATTTTAGTGGTGTTCACTTTCTTCCTTTTACACTGAAGTCTCTGACTTCAACCTTTTAGCTACCTGGTTTTACAAATAGCTTGAAATGCACTCATTTACTTTGTTGCCAGGAGTTAGATTCTGATTCCTGTCAGCCACAAGTTAGCTTGGCTTAGCATAATGACAGTAGCAGCTACTATATTTAACATCTTATAGCTAATTTGTTTAAAACTGTGGTGATGGGGGGGAGAGTAAAATTTTCCATTTCCATTTTAGCACTCTGTTTTTGACACAGATTTACTTACTGAGTGCCAGCCGTTTTACAAAACAGAAAGTGTCTTGTTCCAGCGTTTTTTTTTTTCTCCATTTTGAGTCATATTTCTAGACCCACAGAATATTTTGTACTATGTCTCTGAAAACACTGAATAGCTCAAATGAAAGAAGAGACTCTGTTTCATCATGAGAAAAATGTTTGTTTTTATCTTGTTCCATTCTTGTTTTATCAGAGGTAGAGTAGAGGACACTTTCGCCAAAATCACCACTTTTTGTCCAGAATCTGTTTGTTTTGCTCTCTAATCTCGATCGTCTCCACTTCCTGTTTTGATCTCTGTGGTGTATACCGTCTCTTTATGTCCTGACTACAAATCTCAGAAGCTCCAACATTACTCACAGTCTGTGTGAGAGCGCCCTCTTGTGTCTGCTGCTGCCGAAAAAAACACTTTGACGTCAGTGGCACTCAAAGAGTTAACATCTTATAGCTAATTTGTTCAAAACTGTGCTGTTCCATTTCAACACTTTGTTTCTGGCACAGATTAAACAAACAGGTTGTAACATGTTGGGCAGTGAGTGTAGAGTTGCTGGCAGACTGCTGTTACCTTTGGACAGGTAACTGTTTGCCTGGTCTATAGGATGAGCTAGCTGGCTGCTGGCGGCGGCTTCATATTTACTTCACTGACATGAATACAGTATTGATCTTCTAATCTCTTGGCTAAAATGTCAGTATTGTTTTGGCTGGTTTCACCAACACAGTGTTGCTCTGTCTTCTCCAGATGTTTCAAACAGCCTCTCAGAGGGCTCCTGTAAACTATGTATTGATGCAACGCATTGAACTCACCAGCCTGTGAGCACTATTTATGGTCAGCTGTGGGGAATGGAAATGGAGTTCACCAGATTGTTTTTTAGAAATCTGAATGGGAAAACTTTCCGGGCCGGGGCTGAGTCTGTATTGGCCATATTGAGAGGAGATAGAGTGGAGAATATGAGCGGAGAGATGAAGTTGACCTCGACCGTTTCATTTGTGCCCCTGCGCTCCGTGCTCAGCCTAGCAGCCACTTCCTTTGGCAAGGTGGAAGAAAATATCCCGTTAACTGTGGACATGGAGTCACTTCAGCTTCTGCCTCTCCTTATTTTCACCCACTTGTCTTCACTGTGATTCATTGTTCCCTTGCACTGGCTGTCTGGAGTACAGCTTTGCACTTTGTGTCTCTTTGTGCACATATACGAGCACTCACACGAGCATTTGAATACATTTTTCACTCTCTTCTCCTACTTTTCCCGTCACTCCATCTTCTCCTCTCGAGCAGTGGTTGAAATCTTGGATATATTGGCATGTCTCCTTTCATCGCCCCACCATTTGTGAGGAGGATCGAGGAGAGCATACAGACCTGTGTGCTGAGGCGTAAAGGACCCTCTCTGCCCTAAGCCAAGCCCTGTCCATCCGACAGAGAGCCCAGACGGCGTGATCCAGCCCTCCTGAAGCCTGGCCAACTCTTCCTCAGATCAGAGAGCACTCAAAGGGAAAGTCACAGACGTCCTCTCCCCTCTCTTAGCGAGGCCTCGCTGGAGGGGCGGTGGGGAGAAGAGCTCTGGTTCTCAATCCCCTGGGCAAGGTCACCTTCACCTGGCTGCAAGCATGCAGAAGAGATGCGAGGACTGAAGAGGGTTACAGGTTAAGTCTGACTTCTAACAAACTTCCCTCAAAAACAGATTCAACTCCCTCCAGGGCAAACACATAAATTGATGTATGGGTATGGGGCAACTGGAATGTTTTCAGACTTGCATGCATGATTTAGTGGGAGAGAGAGCGCTGAATGATGGAGAGGGTCATAAGCATGAATCTATAAGCCATGGGGACTTTGACTTGGATATTTGTGCATTTGTATGATTGCATGAACTGCAAGCTTGATTTGATTCCAGGGGGTGCTGCATGAATGTGCGAAATATCATTCAGAAATGATGCTTTTTTTTTTGGAGTGCAAATGAATGTTGTGTTGCACTAATTTTCTGTCATAAATGATTTTTAGTTTTAAAAAAAATACAGGCAGAAAAACTTATTCCAACTATGAATCTCCAGACCAAAATTAAACATTCAGCGCTTATCAATAACATTAGTGGAACTGCTATAATCAGGGTAAATGTGTTACAGTTCAAAAGGCAGTCTTTTCATCAAGTGTACCCATGTTCCCACTGAATTAATTAGTGCATCTCATTAGGTGTGGTGCAGTATCCAGGTCTGTACTTGTCACAGTGTGTCCTGTTAGGATGTCCACTCTGTGGCCTCATTATGTCCAGGTAGGTTAGTGTCGTGGCCACTCTGTGGCAGTAGGCTTCCTGAACGACCGCAAGACTTTCCATTCCTAAACATGGCATCCACCCTCCCCCTCCAACTCCAAACCCCCCCCCCCAACCCACGGCACCCAGTGGGAAGAAACAATGAAAGGCTGACCCGCTACACGGTTCACTTTGTGTCATGCGCATCTAGGCCTGGAGGCGATGGGAGCGGCTCCATGCTCCCATGCTGGTAACATTATGGACATATCATGGAAGGGAATATATCATGAAGTTTAAAGACAAAGCACCACAAAAGTGTGTGTGTGTGTGTGTGTGTGTGTAAGCATGCAAGTAGGACTTTATGAATAATATTGTCAGCAGCACCATGAGCAGACCTCATGTGAAGCCATGCATGGACCAAGGAAGAGAAAAGGAAGAGAGAGTAAAGAACAGAAGCGAGGAACTAAAGAGAGGGAGGGGGAGTGTGACAAGCGCCATAACATCCTCTGAGATGCATTTGGACAGAGTGAGCATCTGTCAAAACAAGGCAGCCTCAACGGCCGCCTCACTAATGGCTATGGACGCCGACGACAGAGGGGGAGGAGAGATGTGGGGGTGGCGGTTGCACATTCAAAGAGACACACAAGCTCGCTGCTGCATGCACACACAAACACAACAGCTGCAACGCTTCTTCTTTTTTTTTTTTTTTTTTTTTTGCCGTTGCTCGCAGCAGATCCCACAAATCATTTGATACCAAATTTCTACAAAGCTACACTGTAATAGCTATTGAACCACTTTCATGTTTGGGTATGTGCGTGAGTGTGTTTATGATGAGGCGGTGTCTGCGTACGAGCACAGCGTGTGCACGTTTACCTTCCAACACTTTTTGGTTGTCAGATACCTTCCTCCATCTCTCATTGTGATGAATTTGGCGCTGCGTCAATCACTCATCTGAATTGTTTTTTTTTTTTCTTCTTCATCATTTTTTTTCAAGGCAATTTAGGCAGAGTTGTCTTTTTTTTCCCCTCAGCCTCTCTCTCTGAGAGAGAAACCATGAGCGATCATAACCGGGTTTAAATCACAGTGTTGGACAGAAATGTGACTCTCCATGGCAGTTAGAACAATTATGTTGCCCCTACAAACAGTATCATGATTTTGACAACATCCCAAATTACCTTAAATCAAATAGACTTCCTCTTTTACAGCTGACACTGCCCCGTGTGTTTGATGAGAATTGTAGAAGATTAAATAAGGGATGTAAAGTAATAGTAGACTAGTACTCCTATTTGCCCCCAGGTCTGGAGTAAAAGTGGTAGTTGTAGAGAAAATACTGCAGCGTTACCCAGATATTAACTGCCTTAGGCTGCTACAACTGTGCGCACAGCAGGAACCCAAGCAAAAACACAGAGTGCCATTAGAAATGCAAACGAAATTGCCCCCACACTGAAAACTATTAATTTAATCTCTCAGCCTTTATCATTTATCTTCAAGAAACTGCTTCTTAGTTTTTAGTGTACACTTTTTCAACAAAACCAAAAATAATTGGAAAATACTTTCTTCTGCCTTATGTAATGTAAATATCCGAATATTGGTAAAAATGGAAATGCTAGAAATTGGAGGTTAGAAAGTTTTAGGTTAAGTGTGTTTGTAATAGTTTTCTCACTCACTTATGGTGTTAAAATGGTAATGGGCCAACCAGCTGTTATGATCATAGCACATTGGTAGTAGTAATGAACACAACAAATAGTGATTATTACTCATAAAAGAGGATAATAAACTGGGTCTTATATTTATCAAGGATAAATTTATACAACTTTATTATTAAAATACATTAAGATCATAATAAGACTTCTTCGTTTCAAAAAAGTAGCTATACATACATCACAACTTTGTAGGACCTACTGCATATTATCACATGTAATACTGACTTGATATTTGTATTTTAACACTGTGAACATCTGCAGACACACTGTCTGGAAAAATGAAAATCTGAAGTCTGATGTAACCCTGCACACACTCTCTCTGCAGTGGGAACACTGTAGGTGGTGTACTTTAACTGCACTACATCTTGTACAGAAAGCCCTGCTTTGTAACCTCACATTCACACGAAAGCTCGTTAGGTGCACTATTATCTAACAAGGAGCAGCTGGAGCAATGCCTAATCAGCTCACCTTTAAAATGCCCTTAATTAAGAGCTTTGGTCAGCAGCTTTGTGAGGCCGTTCTCTATATCATGAACATTCAGAAGCTTTTTGGCTAAAGAGTCAGCCGGTAGTAATATAAGAGTAAAATAAGAATCTGTTGGACAGAAGGGCCTGTTCAGAGGAGATGTGTAATCATTTTAAAAATATCTCTATGTGCAGAAACCATCATGCCTCAATCCACATTTGTTGCTGTTTAGCTTTTTAAAAATTAAATCAAAATGTGATGACAGATATTCAAAGTTTTATTTAAAAACTTCAACACAAACTTTGATTGAAAAAATAAAAACTAGACTAGACTGACAGCAGAGGTATGTTAGCTTATATATATTTTTTTTTTCGCAGGGGTGGCCCAAACGGGGCACCAAGTCTTACAGGGGTGGCCAGCAGGATTAGATCATATGTCAGTCACTGTGCATGGGTGCGCATGCTGCTCCATCAACATAGCATCAGTTCATCGTTTTTTGTCTTTTATGATTAATTTGACTACTAAACTTAATAAAATTGTAATCAGATTTCAGGGGTGGCACCCCTAGACACGCCCCTGATTTACATGACACAATATGAGGATATTTGATTTGCTACAAATGAATTTATTTATTTGACATTTTTACCGAATTTCACCTGCCAGTCAGCTGATGTAAACCTTTTACACCGGTGGTGCATGCAATATGTCAATGGATCTAAACAGCTAGTAACAAAAACATCAGCCAGATAACTAACAAACAAACAAACAAACAAGCGCACATCCTGCTCACACACATATACAGTCCAGCAAAAGTGATTTGATTTGACTGACACACCTTGTTTTATGATGCCATAAGTTTAACACACAGACTTTACCTCTTTTATGCGTTTCTCTCTCTCTCTGTCGTTCTCTCTCTCTCTCTCTCTCTCTCCCACACACACACACACACACACACACACACACACACAAAGAGCATTGCATGGTGTGTTTTTGTTGGGATTTTGACAAACAACAACGGTGACCTTTAAGGGAGGCGAGGCAGCATGGCTGTGATCACAGGGAATGGAAACGGAGCCAGAGTGAAATGTCAACCGTCCCTGTGGTCTCAGCACCGACGCAAAACTGCCAGAGAAGGCAGCGAGTGTGTGTGTGTGTGTGTGTGTGTGTGCAGTGTTGTGCATGTTTGGGCCTGAAAAGTGTAGTACCTGTATTGTTTTTGTGATGTTAAGTGTGGCTGATGTGTCACACGGGACGCTGTTTTTTTTTATCATAAATGTTCATTTCAACAGCTGAAATCCTCCTGATGCTACAGGAAGATCAGAACTAGAAACACGTTTATTGCCAAGTAAGTTTGCACAAACAAGGAATTTAACTTGGTGACTTGGTGCATGACATAGAGACATAAACCTAAAAACCTAAACCTAAACCTAAAAACCTAAATCTATATACATATAAACATGCATGTAAACAAAGTGCAGAGACAAGAACCGAAGATAATAAAGTGACTAAGAATAAATATGCAAAAACAGAGACAGGTGATGCTGATGAGTAGCAAAACATCAGCTTCAGTTCTTCAATGGATTGTGACTTTTCATCTAAAAGCATGTAAAAGCACATCCCCTCATAATAAATGATTATTATGTAAGATAAGATGGAACTATATTCATCCCGGTGGAAATTCTTTTACAACAGTTGCCATATGCAGTAGGAGCTTTTTAACAATATACACAGTGCAGAATAATGTGAAAATGCAGTATGGTGCAAAACCATCTAAACAATACAACAGTGCACAAAAATCAACAAAAACTAAAGAGCATATATATAACTCTCTGATTTATTGGGAATGATTAAAAGTTAAAACTACTTACAGTACATGTTGCTCAGGTCATACTGTAGCCTGTAATTATTGAAAAAATACATCTTTGTCAAGTTAATTATTTTCACATCCACGTTGTTTCCCCTTCATTCCCCTGACATCACATCCTCTTCCCTTGTACCTTTACCTCAGTATGTACCGTAAACCGTTACACAGGGAAGGATCGCGCCGTAAATTGTTGGACGTAGTCAAAATGCATTACCGTTTTACGTTTTTAATTTGGTTAGTTTATTATAGGCTATATTCATGAGTGTATTCAGGCCCTTCTGCGTGACGTTGTATGTCATTCCTAGTGCAAGTCCAGTCCAATTATCTTACCACTGTACTGTATTCTCCTTGACCTTGTTATATTTTCTATCAAGGGGTTAGGAAAGGGTATGCATTAGGTCATTTTGTATGAGTGCTTCTTATGTAGCTAGATGGTTTGCTTGTTCTTCATTTGGAGTACATTTTTTTGTTTATGCTTTGGTGTATTAATTGAAATGCATAGAGAATGTCACAGAGTTATATTCAGTGTGCTGCTTTATCCCTGTCATAGTAAAAACCCAATCTTGCTGTTGTGCACTGAAGAAAAAAACCCAACAATGAAATACATTTTAGTTTTCAAATATCAAAGCAAAGTGCAGTTTTCCCCACAAGAATGGTTTCAAAAGCAGAAAGATACATTTTTAAATCCTTCCATTCAAGCTTCACTGAGTACTAAAAAACAGCCCTACAATCAATATGGCCTCCTGTGTTTTGCAAGGAGGGAGCTGGGGAGAAAGACCAATTTCTGAGTTTTTCATGTAATGTTCATGGCACAGAGACAAGAAAATGCAACATTCCAGCAACCAGACCTCCGTTCATATTTCTGAAAGCTTTAGTGGTGGTAGGTTTCCTGGTTCACCATGTTGTGCCACATAGGTCAAACCTTTTAAAAGACTATGATGGCCTCAGAAAAATGTGGCTTGAGGAAACTGTGGTTGTTATGTAGATAAAATGAGCACTGGGTGTCTGCTACATTAATCTGAGTGCAACATGTACCTTCTACCATATATAGCCATGTTTTGTGGTTGAACATCATTAAGTAATGTTATTTTAACATGATGTGCAATAACTTAACATTGTGTAAATTAATATATGTTGACAGAACCTAATGCATTCTGGGTAAGATAGTAAATTACATGTACAACTCCAGAGCAGAAGGTGGCAGTAGTGAGCGAGCCGGGAGTTTTAGAAACTTTACTTCCTGAAGTTCAGCACACAGTTTAAAACACATGCTGAGAGTCGACAATGTTCACTGTGGAAGACGCTAAGATAAGTAGTTTACTTAACTTAAAATAAGTTTGACTTCAAAATAAACCACTGCACAGAAATGTCACATAACTTCTTATTGTCTGCTCTATAATTTTGAATAATTATTTTAACACTGTTTTCGTAGTGTGCTCACTAACCATAGCAGCATTAGTTGCTATGATTAGCTACTTAGCATTTGCATCGCTAGCTAATACGTTCCATAATTTTTTTGTGTTCACCCAACAAATGAGTATTATGTTGGATTCACGCCTCATAATTAAGTAATAGTAACGTCAACACTTTATGTTGACCCAGCATATTTACATTTATGTTACTCAACAAAACAATGTTTTGCTAAATTAGCCTATTATAATATTTTTTTATGTTCACCTAACAAATGACTATTTGAGCGCAGGAGGTGAGGTTGGGTTTTGGGGTACTTGGGAACACCTAAAGGAGCTCCTAGTCTACGTTCCAGTCGATGCACACCTGGGCCGCCATGGCTCTCTGCTGTTTGGTGGCTCAGGCAGAGGGAGGCTCAGCATGAGTCCATACGGCACAGTTTGAGGTTAGGAGCCCGTCTGTCGTCGCCGTACGGAAACTGTAGAAATGTGCCAGCTGACAGAAAAGCAAATGGGAGGGTGTCACCGTGGGGGTTATACACCCTTTGAAACCCCGAGAGCTGTAACTAACCTTCACACACAAACAGAAACAATTGCTGTGCTCTCCACTGTGGGAGACGAACATTTAATCACAGGAAATTAGATTGCAACTTTGCTTGTGTATGCGGCTCCTATGGGCCAGTAATCAGATCGCATCATACCGTATCATATATTGTGCTGTATCATATTGCATTGTGGTCTGTCATATTGTATCATGTCATATCATGTTACTGTATCACATTGCACTGCATTTAATCACATCATACATTTGTTTTTTTTTTCATTGTGTCTTATTGTTTCTACAGTATTCTCCCATGCTGTGGAGGATTGGGACACTGATATTTAGTACAACAAAACCTCTCAACACATTTTATATTGAGATGTTTGTATTAAATTAAAAAAAATGTGCCGGGGACGATAACTATTTGAATATTTCACTGCCTCGTTAACACTTGCTGAAAGTGTTGTGTATTTTCAGCGGGTATGATAATAGGAATAAATTTACAGAGGCACGTGAGTTTATTTTGTCGTGACATGAACGTATGAAAAAGAATATTTGTTGACAACATTTTTTATGACAAAAATAAGAATAATAAGAATAAGAATGTTTTTTTTTCAACAAATAAAAACCAAATGATGAAGTGAAAGATGGACAAATGGACTGTTTATTGTTAAGTTTTATTCAACAGCCGAATGCATCTTACAATCAGTTTTATTGTCATTTTACTGTCAGTAATGTTCCACCGTTTATTTATTGACTAAATTCATCTTCAGTCTGGTTCAATTATAATTAGACAAAATGACAAATAAACAGAAATTATAACCAGGGGACTGCTGTTTGTGTAGAAAAAGACTAGATAAATTCAGTCTTTGTGGACTATAATTAGCTCAAAATTAATGACTGAAATTAAACTGAAACTAATGTACTGTCACATTTTGACTTATAATATGAGGTGACAAAACTCTGAGGCAGTAGTACAGTATATATGGTTCGAGGTTTAACTCTGAGTGCCACCCATTTTATAAAACAGAAAGTGCCTTGTTCCAGCGTTTTTGCCCATTTTGAGTCATATTTAAAGACCCACAGAATATTTTGTACTATGACTCTGAAAACAATGAATAGCTCAAATGAAAGAAGAGACTCTCTATTTCATCATGAAAAAAATGTTTGTTTTTACCTTGTTCCATTCTTGTTTTATCAGAGGTAGAGTAGAGGACACTTTCACCAAAATCACCACTTTTTGTCCAGATTCTGTTTTGCTCTCTAATCTCGATCGTCTCCACTTCCTGTTTTGATCTCTGTGGTGTATACCGTCTCTTTATGCTCTGACTACATCTCCCAGAAGCCCCAAAATTACTCACAGGCTGCGGGAGACTGTGATCAGCGACCCACTTTGTAATTTTATCACATCAATGGCACTCAAGCGTTGGATTTTAAATGATGTCAAAATACGTCAATGGCACTCAAAGAGTTAAAATGTTTTGTTTGAAATTGCTTTGAAAGTGTGATTCTTGAATTTGCTGGTGCATTTTGTATAAAGTCACAAGTGAAAAGACAAATCCAAGCAGGTGGAGCGTACTCCAAAGGCAGCTGACCCACGAGGGAAAGGCAGACAAAGATGGTGGAAAGAGAGGAACTAACATGTGAAGGTGTGCATGTGTGAGTGAATGAATGAGTGAGTGAGCTCCTGGACTGTATTGGTATTTTACGATGTGATTGACAGGGGAGAAGTCTATTAGGTGAGATGGTTAACAGAGTTGAGCCTGTTATCTGCTCCAGGCAGCCGTGAAAGGCAACGGCTGATTCACAAGGAAGCTATTGAGAATTTCAAAGGTGTTGTCTGACTGATTTGGGCCTGAGCCTACGTCACACTGAGCCAGCAAGCCGTTCTTGTTCTCCAATCCACGCTGATCAATGCGCTTTCACGTCCTCCCGTCTGTTTCTCTGCTGCTTTTTTTCTGAATAACTTTCTCTCTTCTCCCATTTCTTCCAGCATTTTAAGCCTCTTTTTGTTTCTACTTTGCTAACTTTGCATTTTCCTCAGTCGGTGAAACAAATTGTGACTTTTCCTCTGTGCTGCATTTTTTCAATAAGCAAGAAACTGCTGTTACCAAACACAACTTAATCCGCACAATTAAGCATATAGAGACAACTAATCAAGCTATACTTTTGCACTGGCGAGGCCAGAAAGCAAATAAAGTTAGCTGATTTGCTTACACTGTACTTCCCATCTTTGTTCTAGCCGCATGAATATTTGATATGCTTTTTGTTTATGTTGCTTGTGAGCATTAGTTGAGCAGCCATCTCCAACCCATGAATTTCTTTGAGACCAAACATAGTTAACAGAGTGAAAACTCTATTCTCAGTGGCTGAATTGAATCTAAGAAATCTGACTGCAGGGGCCGCAAACTCGTAACCAAAGTAGAAATATGGAAATAATATTGATGTAAGAAGTGTGCATGTCTGTGTAGTTTTTGTGTGTGCAATGAACTCTTTTTGACCTTGGTTTTGATTCACCAAACATCGCCACGGGGATGCAATGAATTCATGTGCATGTGCATGTGTGGGGAAATGCTCGTGTGAAGGCACGCAAGGTTATCCGTTGGCTAAGGCAAACAAAATATGACATTCAGCCCCACATCCTGTCCACAACAGCTCAACACACACAGGCGCACATCTCACTACACGCCCTCACATGGACCAAACACTTTAACACAGCGTCCATGCAACAGGAAGGCCTGTGTGTGTTCTCTGAGCTGTGCCGGTGGGCAGGACCCCAGAGGCTTCGTGCTGGGCTCATTGAACCTGGCTTTAAAAGATGTGATTAACCACTTCAGAGGGAGGTGAGTGGGGAAGCAGGAGGAGAGCTGCAGGGGAACTGGTCCAATAGGAGCATTACCAGTGGCGTCATTTTTAACTCTTTCAGTGCCATCGACATATTTCAGCAGTGGGTCACCGATTGCGGTCTCCCACAGCCTGTGAGTAATTTTGGGGATTCTGGGAGATGTAGTCAGAACATAAATAGATGGTATACACCACAGATCAAAACAGGAAGTGGAGACGATCGAGATTAGAGAGCAAAACAAACAGAATCTGGACAAAAAGTGGTGATTTTGGTTAAAGTGTCCTCTACTCTACCTCTGATAAAACAAGAATGGAACAAGGTAAAAACAAACATTTTTTTCATGATGAAATAGAGTCTCTTCTTTCATTTGAACTATTCAGTGTTTTCAGAGACATAGTACAAAATATTCTGTTGGTCTTGAAAGATGATTCAAAATGGGCAAAAATGCTGGCACAAGACACTTTCTGTTTTGTAAAACGGCTGACACTCAGTGAGTTAAACAGTCTTGGTGTTCTCATGTCAGTGCATGTGTTATGTAAAAATGCAGACATTGTAGCCGCAAATCCAATTTAGGATGCGGTGCTTTGCTTTAAATAGAAGAGGGCTGGTGTAAATATTTTTTGAAAGAGTAGAGACGTTAGGTTGTAGTGGGTGGATCCGCAGGGCAAAATCTTCACCTGTTAACAGGAGAAAGTGGTGTGCTTTGACGTGGAGTGAAAGTCTAAATGAATCGGCAAAGCAAACAGTGAACGGCAGCGTGTGAAGGCCTACAGGTGCAGTGATTTATTGAGATGTAGCTGTCATCTCTCTTCTTCCCTTCTGGATTCTCACCTCCTTTCATTTCTCTCCTCACTTCCCCTCTCTTTGTGTCTTGCCTTTTTTTTTTTTTCTAGTTGAAGCTGTGTGAAAATAAGAAGACATAAATATCAATGCATTATGCGATCCAAGTCAAAAGAGTTGTATTTAACCAAGTGAGAGTTGATGAAATGGGTTTTTAGACTGTGAAATCTGAATGACTGAGTGAGCGTTAGATCTGCTCAGACAATGTACAGCTGTGTGGATTTATTTTTTTCTAGCAACAGTATTGAAAGAGACAATGGTGAAGAATGTCAAAAACAAGATGTTAGCATATCAGTGTTTCAACAAAACTGTGTCTGTGCACAAAACACCGATGGCAAATGACTGAGTGATGTTACTGACCGTAAGACAGGTGCGCTAAGAAATCATACTTATTTCTATTATTAATATGTTCTCCCATTTGTCCGTCAATAACTGTGAGTGTGGAGACTCGGAAAAAGAGAAACAAATCAAATTTGACAGCATTCATGAACTGCAAGTCACTGCAAGTCAATCGACACGTCAAGAGCTTTGAATTTTGATATTAACACTGCACCTAAACTCAGTCAATGCAGCAACATCACACATGAAACACCTCAGCGCCTCGCTGAACAAATCTGAGGCTCATATTTAGCTCGCATTTTCCTAAAATAAGTTCATTATGCTAACTAATAAAGCCTTTGACTTTTAATTTATTCTAACAAATGAAGTAATAGAAATAAGAGTTGAAGCGTGCTCCTAACATTTTGGAATTGGTTGTGCTGTCTCGAAGGCAACATGCTGAGCAGAAATATTTGTTTCCTGCTCTCTCCAGCGCCCACAACATAACAGCATCTGCAAAATCCCTGTTTAACCCAAAGCAGCCACAGACTCTGCTTTGTCCTCACACCTGTTCTGCTTGTATTCTTCAAACCATGAACGTATTAAATGAACCATGTGTCAGTCAAGGATGACACTCCAGTGTCTGTGTGGTCGTCAAAGTCAAAAAAATGTTCAATACTCGATCGATCACTCAGTTAAAGCTATAGTCTGTCATTCTGTTCTTTTGATATACTGGGTGAAATGCTCCTTCCACACTGAGAGCAGTAAATACATTACGTGTTCAGAAAAAGGAAGGAAAAGAATCTGACCTCTGTGGCAGCTACAGGACTGGAAAAACTCTGATCAATCCCTGACATTCAGTCTGAATGGAAAGAACCAATCAGATGCCTTCATGTGTCCTCTTGCTCCCTCCTCCCCACTGTTGCTTTAAATATCCAGCACACTCCTCTGCAGAAATACAGAGTTAGCAGGAGAATCTGTTCTGTAGGGAACAATGGCAGAGAAAATGCAGTCATTAATATCACTTCCAGGGTTACTTCTGATGGTTCACCCTGCTAAACAGGAAAAGAGAAGAAAGAGGGAGGAAGAAAAGACTGAAAGACAAAACTCTGGATAAAGATAAGAGGACAAACCAGAGTGAAAAGTGATGTAGAAGTTTCTTTCTTTCTGTTGGACAGCTAATTATCTGTTTAGCTTCAGGAGGAGTTATTATTTTCATGGAATATGTATGTAGCAAGCACTGTCGCCTCACAGCAAGAAGGTACCGGGTTCGATTCCTGGCCTGGGGCCTTTCTGTGTGGAGTTTGCATGTTATCCCCGTGTCTGCATGGGTTCTCTGCATGGGTGAGTGGTTGTCTGTCTCTATGTGCCCTGCGATGAGGTGTCGACTTTCTGCCCTAAGACAGCTGGGATAGGCTCCAGCCCCCCCACGATCCTATGAGGATAAGCGGTAGAAAATGGATGGATGGATGGATGGATGTAGCGTATATTAGCCCAGTGCTAACATGGGGTGTAAGCTGTTCGTGGGTGCGGGTTGTATTGAAGAGGTTATAGGATGTGACATTTTGACCATGTTTCACAGCCATAGTCATCAGTGTCTGCATTATAATATATTGGATATATCTCCTCTGCAAATACATGTGTTTTATGTTTTATATTTTTATATTTATATCTTTTATATCTTTATTTCTTATTTATGTGTACCCTTAACTTGAGACAAAATTCCGTTATGCATGCATAGTGACAATAAAGCCTCTTTAATCTTGAATGGGATGTTTTACACCTGTATTGATGTAGCATATCGGCTTTCCTCTCCCTGCTGAATCCTACTGTCAGATGTTCAAGTTTGAGTGGGCGTGGCTTTGGAGGAGGGGGTGGAGCTTAGAGGAGGTGCCACTTTCAAATCTTGCTAGCTCTCTTGGTAGCTCTCTAACATGACAGACTGTAGCTTTAATCAAGCACACACCAATTCTTCTGAAAGAAGGAAAGAGAAGGATCCTTACATGTGTATATATATATATATATATATATACACGTGTATATATATATATATATATATATATATATATATATATATATATACACGTGTGTGTATATATATATATATATATATATATCTATATATATATCCCCCCTTCCATGTTGTTTGTTACCGGCTCTTTATTGCCACTTTTGGCCTCAATCCAGACCTGACCAGTTAAAATAATGTGTAACATTTCCCTTAAGTTCCATTCGGATTACAGTGATTGGTAGACACTCATACCAAGTTAATGGTAAATGGACTGCACTTATATAGTGCCTGAGAGCAGTGCAAAACACTTTACAAAGCACTTTACAATGCCTTACTTTCACACACACACAGAAATACCAATCATGGGTGAACTGACAGTTCTTGGGATTTAATGTCTCGCTCGACAACGATTCAACATTTGGACATGATGGCTTCGGTGCAGCGGAGGACACGTTTATTTTGTTTTCAGCCCCACTTAAAACCACTGGATGGCACATATTGCAAAATATAGTGCGTACTAACTAACGAAAAACTCAATCAGTGGTGAGTTTGTATGCTTGTGAGCCAACATATAATTTATTGCATTCATTTCTCAAAGAGATTAAAAATACATAACAACGACTACACTTCAGGTTGTTTTCCAGCGCTCGATGTCGCTGGTCTGTGCTTGATCAAAACACTCCCTGAAAGCAGACTAATGAATGATGTAGTAAAACAAGAAATACAAGTGATTAGACATTGTTTCTCTGTCTTTGCACATAGAGCTTGCAGTCTGTTTTTCCTCTCGTACGGGCACAATCGCCACAGTAGCAATTTTCTCACCCTATTGAAAATGTGGCTCAAAGAGTTTCCGCATCTGTTCTTTGATTGCTCTCCTACCTGGCTGGCTGGCCAGGTGATTTGTTTCCCTGTGTGATGTATAAACAGGCATAGAGAAACTGTCGAAGGGACGTTTACCTTACTTTCACTGGAAAAGTATGCACATGCTGCACATAAATATCAAGCTTGAAGGCTTATTTTATCCTTCCTGTTCAGATTTCTCAGCAGCATGCTTTAATGTTGTAGTGTTACTCGTCATTTTTGTAATTAACATCTGATTTTAGTCGCTAATTGATTGCTGGGATATGGATATAAGCTCACATTCTAACATTTACAAATGAAAAAAAAACAGATTATGTTTTTTCCTGAGAGCTGTTTTCCATGTAACCCATCACATATTGTCTATATAATGCTTAGTCATTCACTTATTGTGTATATGATGGCTTAGCTTTTTCCACTTGGTTATTTTCTACTGATGTTATATTCTTATTTTTTTTTAAAGGCCTTCTTTGTAATGTTGCACTATCCACCTTGCTGCTGTAACATTGCAAATGTTCCTGTTTGTGGGGGATGAATAACTCCTAATTTCCACTCGATGCGGAACGACACTGATGTCCATCGAAGTCCACACTCCGCCGAACAGCTGGAATCGCGAGAACGAGAGCTCGCTGACTAACGAGATCTTGCAAATTCACGTATAATTGCGCGATATGGCGGGTTGTAGTGGAGCATCAGTGAAAGAGAACCACCATGTGTCCACTGAGCAGAAGGAAATTGATTATATGAGCCGTCGCAAACAGATTCATTTTGAAAATGAGCCAGATGTTTTGTTTTGTGTCTGTACACGACTTCCTGTCGTCGTCCGACAAAAATAGAAGCTCTGTCAATTTGTTTTGGCACGTTGGCGGTGTTCCGCATTCAGTGGAAATTGACATATTGATTTGAACGGAAACGTATCGGGTCCGACAAAACCTTGTGGTCATTCCGCATCCAGTGGAAATCAGGAGTAAAGGATTATCTTATCTTATCTTATACATACACAGCGTGTTTTGCCATGAAATGCACACTGTAATGGGCTTTTTTAACAATAACATGACATGACATGGCAGAGGTGTAGATTTGATCACAGCTTGTCAGAGGGTCTGACCGCTCATTTGCTTGCTCTGCTGCGCTGTGATGTAAAGCTCTGTCAATACACATCCACATTTAAGCAATTAGACGAGTCAGTGTGTTACAATAACCGTCAGGAAACACATCAACAGGTTGTCAATTTAACCGACTCACAGATTTATTTTTGTTACCTCACACTATAGATCCAGATCAGAGCATCAAGTCCAAAGATGGCTGCTGAAACGACTGCAGTGACACTGAAACTCTTGCTGCTGCCTCCAACTCGTCACTGTTGCTTTCATTTCCTTATTCAACCTATTTGGACTAAGTTTAACACTTCATAAAGTGAACGCTCAGTGCAATTAGATTGTGTAACTAGGACAACAGTTGCATGAGTGACGTACAAGTCCTGTGTTGATTCTTGCTTTATGAGCGCTGATTTCCTCAGAGGCACGCGGTAGATGAAAACATCAAGGTGTGAAATAAATAACACATGATGGGAAGTGTGTAAATACTGCATTCTCTCGACCTCCCCTGCACACACGAGCACGCCGTGTCCCTGGGATGAAAGTGGTAACTGGCATCTGAGATAAGCAAATGCCTTTGAGCTGCGTCCCTCACATCCACACAGATGCATTATTGATCCTGACTCCTCATAGTATGGGGATTCTACCCGGCTAGCAGATGCCCCCAGGTGAGCGACACCACATGAGCTACTGGTTGTTTCATTTCTGGAAGTTGCTCCCTGCTTCCCTTCTGCTTTCACTTTATTTCTAATTCATCTACAAAATAGGTAGGAAGGCACCGAATGACAGGGTGTAGAGCCATGATAAATATAATGGACCTGCTTTGGCTCCTGTTACATGGCTCAGATGTGGAGTAATGATGTTATTATAGCACATGAATTAAGACGTAAACCATCATAAGGTTACACGTTTATCGTCAAACGTCTTCAAACAGTTGTAAGGTTTCTTAGAGACGCTGTCTTACGGCATTTAAGATAAGATAGAGGTAAGATGGAACTTTATTCATCCTGAAGGAATTTTTTTTGACACCACAGGAGGAAAAAATAAGGAGATTTTAAGAGTTTTTAAAAATGTAGACAGTGCAGAGTAATGTAGAAATGCAGTATAGTGCAGAACCAACAATCTGGACAACATGTAAAAAAAAGTACAAAAACAAGTTTGCAAACATAAGTAAACTGTAAGCTGCCAAGTGATAGTTTCAAAGTGACAAGTAATGATGATAAGGATTACAGCAAGTGAGTCTATTGTGAGATGAGCTGATATGTGGAGGTAGATAGAGAGGTAGAGATAGAGAGAGGTAGAGAGTGTAGAGAGAGAGAGAGTCAGGTGGATGAATTATGAAGTGTGATGGCTTCAGGAATGAAGGATTTTGGAAAATACGCACAGTTCACATCAAACGCGAAGCAAACGTTTTGTGTAGCAAAATCAACGTAAAGACGTGAATAAACAGAATTTAAAATTCAAGTTAAAACTTCCCAACTAGCCTTTGCATAGCCTAGCCTGATTAGTCAACAAATATTTTCGAGGTTATTTACTTGCTGTCTTGTGTGCTGACCTGACAGATCCTGAATTCATGCTTTTTTACTATTTGGCATCATTATGTGGATATTTTAGTCTCGTTTTCATCCATCTATTGCTTGTAAATCTCAGCGAAACACATACAGTAAACACATGCTTCATACAGTAAATACAGTTCAGTGAAAGATATCCGGATGATGTTATGAACCCAGATACAGTGTCGTTCGTTTTCCTTGTGTGTCTGGGACTTTTAAAGCAGCAACAGCTTTTATTTGAGGCAAAACACAAATGATCCTGTGGTTGATGAGCCTTCATCAATGATCCTTCTCATGCATGTCAAGTGTGTTCCCCCAAAATGTTGAACCATTCCTTTAATTTTGCAATTTAACACTCCAAACTAATAAATAAATAAATCTGGCAGCTCTTCATCACTGGTTTTTGTTAACTGGCTTGTCCTTTTGCCTTTTAATTGCTGGGTTTGAATTGTAGTTAATTATCTTCAGCTTCACACACACACACACACACACATGCACACACACTCTTTCTGTGTGTGCATGTGTGTGTGTGTGTGTGTGTGTGTGTGCAGGTTGAGAGTGCTTCATTGCCATGGTCTCCCAGTGCTAGGAAGGCTGAAATCGCCTGTTCTCGTTAGCTTGGTTAAATAGTCCTGGCTATGCTTTAATTAGTGTGAAAAGATCAATGATGTATAAAGGAGGGAGAAGGTTTCAGGTTAACTCCTTCCTGTCCGCTGCAGCTCGACATCATTACAGATGAAAACACAACATTTACTCTGCTTTTTGTCCACAAGCTTGTAAATGTTAGGAAATGATGCTCAACCACACAGTGATGTCATCTTACAGGACTGATTTTTATTATTCATGATGATTGTATATTTATATTCCAGCCTTTTGAATGCTTGAAGGTAGCATTAGTGACAACAAGACAATGACTTAATGAATAGATTTAAATGTTGCTTATCTGGGCTCGGTTAGAGTTGCTTTTTACTTCTGAAAGTCACCAACTAGCTCAAACACACTGGCAATAATGAGACATTAAAGAAATACAGGAAGAGGTGTAAAAAAGCCGTATAATGGTAAAAGTATAAAGTAAAATTGTTAATGTCAATAGCTGTCTAATAGTGATGCCATTTAAAGGCCAATTTTTCTCATCAGTAATGCAAACTGAATCAATGAGTCACATTGTAGCAATTTCCACAGGACTGAGATGATCAATATCTGAATTGCTGTGAATGATATAAAGAATATTGACTCTAATCCCGAGGTAAACCATTAGACGTTTACAAAAATAAAACGGTGCGTGTTGGACTCTGATTATAGACGGCAAACTCGTTCACATGCACACTAACTACACTAACGAGCACACACACACACTCATGTGAAATGCTTTTACACACACAACTGAAACACTCCTAACAAGCAATGTTACTGTTTGCTGAGGAGTTTATGTAAAAGGTTTTTATGACACTACCTGCACATCACTGTGTATTTGAGCACACTTTACTAGAACATGTCAGTGTGTTTCACTTATATATTTGTGGTTTTATGAATAAGTCTGGGTCATATGTGTGTCTGAGAGGAAAAGTACATATATATAAATATGCATAATGTCTGAATAATGTCCTTAATGGCCTCTCGTACTATTATTACACTGATATTGGTGGTTATTGGCAAGGACTTCATGATATGATACGTACTGCGATACTTGAGTCACGATACGATACATTATTGTGATATTACGATATATTGTGATATTCTACAGAGATCACTGAGAAATTTAAAATGCAAAATACATATCTTTATTTTAAGCTGCATTTTAAATTTATATGTATATTTATGTATACATATATACATAGATGTACACATACATACATATATATACACACACATATAAATTAGGCAAAGTTACCACTTTAATGCAGGTTATTTATTTATTTATTAATTATTTTTTATTTCTATTTAACTTTTTATTTCAATGTGCAGAAGTTCTGGCCCAAAACATGACTTTTTTGGGAGGGAGGGAATCGATGTTAAGAAATATCAAGAAAAATCAATATTATATCAGAAGAAAAAGTTGTGCAATATATTGCCATGTTGATATTTATTCATATCCCTGAGATATGCTGTGTCAGTACTTTTCTAATTTAGCTAATTTTGTCCACTTATTTTATTCACTTATGTTGTAAATTTGTTTTGTTGGTTGTTTTTCTACTGATGTTCATATTTTTTATTTTTTATAGGCCCTTATTGTAATTGTCTTATCTACTTATTGAGCAGTACACTCTGTACTGTAGTTGACCACCTGATATATTCAGCATCAGAAATGAAAATGAAGACGTCCGTTTTTTCAACCACATTTGTCAAGTCTCACTAAATCCATCTTTCCTGTTCACCAGATCCTCATCTTTCTACTTACTCCCTCAGTACTGGACTCCTCCTGGAGTCCTGCTCCTTTCTCTGTGCTCTTATCTGGGCCAGAGTCCCTCCACCCTCCACCACCACCCTCACCCTCCAGCTTGTTGCTATCTCCACCAGTCGGGGTAATCCACTCCTCCCTGTGTGTCTGATGCCTGCTCCACTCAGCGGTGCCTGGGATTATCTCCCCACAGCCTGGTGCCACAGCTAGAGGGGAGCCCGGCACTCCGCTAAGGCTGGTTGGCCAGATCCCTCCAAGACAGTCGACGCTGGCATGGCTCTGTGAGTTTTACTGTCTGGGTGAAGGCAGAGGAAATAACATGCACAAGGACACATGCAGCCATGTGATTGACGAGGATTCACACAGATCAAATCTGTCACTATTGTGGCTGCATGTGTGGAAATAAACATATCAGTGAAATGGGCCCTTTAGCCAGAAACTTTGAAGACTTTACGGTAGTATATTATTCAGTCCCCTGTGAAATATTTAACTGCCATTGATGTATTTTGACGTCTTTAAAAATCCTGGTGAAAGTGTCCTCTACTCTACCTCTGATAAAACAAGAATGGAACAAGGTAAAAACAGATTTTTTCATGATGAAATAGAGAGTCTCTTCTTTCATTTGAGCTATTCAGTGTTTTCAGAGGCATAGTACAGAATATTCTGTGGGTCTTGAAATATGACTCAAAATGCACAAAAAAGCTGGAACAAGGAACTTCCTGTTTTATAAAACGGCTGGCACTCAATGAGTTAATACTTATATAATTCAGCATGCACCGTGCTACATTTTACATGGTAAATTCTAATTCAAACACAAGTTTGAGAATTTGGTCAGTGGGGAGTCCTGTTTAACTATACAACGTCTGTGTGTAATATATACAGTAGGTACCCCATTATATTAATATATTACAATATATAATGTTATCAGCACACGCTCATCAGCACTGAATATTTCATGATTTCTTTCTCAGCTTGAATATGATATCATCTACTTTATTTCCAGTTTATCAACCGTGCCCAGCGCCACGGAGAAGCATTATGTTTGTCACCAAGGTAATGTGGCTCAGGCTCCCCCACTGCAAAATGCCTCCTATACTGCACAATTGCATTTTTATACAATGTCATTTTATGTAACCATAAATGATGGTGCCATAAATTCAGCCTGAATGGTTGAGCTTGTGAATTATGGTAGTAATTATTATGAGAGTGTATAATGGTATGTGCATAACCATAGGTTCTGGAGTGAGGAAAGGGAGGAAACAGTCCTGAGCTAGTGGAGTTTCAGCCTATAGGCTGCACTAGATTCACAGTCCGTTCTCGGCTATATCTGATTTCTAATCCATATATTCCACTTGCTGCTTTCTTATTCAACTTCTTCTCCCCGAGACACTTTCCCATCCAATTTTCTGTCTTTCGCTCCCCTCCCCTCCCACCCCTCGCTGTTCAGTTTAGATTCGGGGATGGAAAGCTTCATAAACAATTTTCTCCCCTCGCCGTTGAGCCACTTTTACCCAGGCACTGTGTGAACGCCATGCCAATTTCCTCAATCCATACTTCACAGCTACCTCTCACACACTCCTCCCCTCCCCCACACTTACACTTTCTTCCTTTCCTCACTCCTCACTCCCTCTGTCCATCCAAACAATGTCCATGTCAAGACAATTATACCCACTCTCTGCCACACACACTAACTCGCTGTGTTTACCACCGAAGGGCTGGTGGCAGCAAAGCAATTTCCTCCTGATGTGAATGCTGTATCTTTCCCTCTCTCCCTGTCTCTCTCTCATTCACAGTCTCTCGTGGCTGCTCCAGCCCTGCAGACATCTGATCTCATAAGCGATATATCTGCTGTTATAGCCACTGGCACCTCCTTGCATCCGGCCACCAGTTCTGCCAGCGCTGGTTATTTCTGCTGGGAGGTGGCGGAAATGTGACAGGCACAGCAGCAGCACAGAACCCAGGGCCGCCATGCAGCTCCACACTCGGGGCTCGCTGTGTGTTGAGATTATGACCGAACCCGCGGGCTGTACTAGAGGCTCCACTCCGCCGCCGCTCGCCGTCTATCTCCACGTGTGGCCATCTTGGTTTCACAAGTCACATACATTCTCCTCAGCGCTCCAGAACAGCCTCAGTCACAACTTTATGACACCGTCCATCATGGCTGTGTGTTGTGTATCCTCTCCGGGCAGACTCTGCCTCGTAGCTGCTGTGTGCGCTCAGAATAGGTGGATACAGGCAACATGATTTAGCCCGGTAGAGACGAGAGAATATTAAAAAGTAAAGAGGTTAGAAGCTATGACCTCCCTGCGGCGTGTGAAGGCGTATGGTTGTGCCATGCAAACACATCCGTGGAGCTATAAGGTATAAACACAAATACATGTATGTAAAAATGAGGTAAAACGTGTGTACTGATACTTAATTGTGCGTATTGTGTTTAGGTCAGAAGGTTTGCAGCTAATAAGGTAAAAGAGGTGACGCTTTGAATGTTATTAACTCTGAGTGTCAGCCGTTTTATAAAACAGAAAGTGCCTTTTTGGCCATTTTGAGTCATATTTCAAGACCCACAGAATATTTTGTACTATGACTCTGAAAACACTAAATATCTCAAATAAAAGAAGAGACTCTCTATTTCATCATGAAAAAAATGTTTGTTTTTATCTTGTTCCATTCTTGTTTTATCAGAGGTAGAGTAGAGGACACTTTCGCCAAAATCACCACTTTTTGTCCAGATTCTGTTTGTTTTGCTCTCTAATCTCGATCGTCTGCACTTCCTGTTTTGATCTCTGTGGTGTATACTGTCTCTTTATGCTCTGACTACATCTCCCAGAAGCCCCAAAATTACTCACAGGCTGTGGGAGACCACGATGGGTGACCCACTGCTGAAAAACCACTTTGACATTATTACGTCGATGGCTCTCAAGTGTCAGGTTTTAAATTACGTTGAAATGCATCAATGGCACTCAAAGAGTTAATGTGGGTAAAACAGCACAAAAATGTCTTTATTCACACAAAGAAACAGTGTTTAGTATCACGTTTAGTCTCCTCTTACTATATATCTGGAACAAACTGCAGATCAGCTGCAGCTCTCGCTCAAACCTTTCTGTTTGACGCTGCTTTTGTAACTTTTACTCTTAGATTTTATACCTCTCTTATTCTATTTTAGCTTGTTTTTATTTAATGAAGCAAGTGATAAGGAGAGTGAGGACCCCACATTTTGCTGTCTAGTGCAGTATAGGTCATTCATTTTTATTATTTATCAGTGACAGTGTGTTTTTTGTTTTATGTCTTGTTGCGATTGATGCTTTTAATGCTTGAGCAGAAGCTCAGAGGGGACAGAGCCTTTTGTGTCGCTGCCCCTAAACTCTGGATCAATCTCATCACATCAGACAGGCCTCTTCACTGCCCACTTTTAAAACAAATCTTTAAACCCACTTTAACTCCTTGGCTTTTGGCCCAGTATGAGACTTTGCTTCAGTTTTACCATTTCACTGTTTTTATTATTTATTATTTTATTGTTTTTTTTTTTGCGGTTTTTAATGTAGCTACATCACTTTGTTTTCAGCTGTGGTTGTTTTTAAAGTGCTTTATAAATAAAGTTGAGTTGATGTTTTATGTAAAGCACACTTGTACAAAGGGCATAGAGTATTTGCTTCTCTTTTACCTCATTTATATATTACCTGAACTTTTTTGATTTTTTTTTGTATTATTAATATTTGCATATGTACATCTGTAATATTTCCCACTTTTACACCTGCGAGTGCTAAATCTAAACTGAGAGGAGAAGGGGGGGCAACAAACCAATCTCCTGCATCGTGTCCATGTTGGCGATGCCGCCGAAGCTTGTGGTCCGCAAATGAGTTTGATCTCGGCTGACAGCTCCTGAGAATTCCTCACGCTTGGGTCACATGTATTTTCCTCAGGGCTATCCCAGGCGGCAGCAGGAAGTATTTGTGATTCATGCTCTAATCTCCCCCTTCACAGATGTCATATTGAGAACCAAATTGAACTCAAGCATATATTGGCGCAGCTTTGTTGGCGGTAACTTTACCTCTCGGTTTCATCACGGGGGGTAAAATGAAAATAAATCCTTAAATCTTAAATATCCATTTAGAAATTCCTCTGAAATTCCCTTCTCTCACTTTGCATCCCATTCAAATATGAAAGTCATTTTTATGGGTATTTATGTGCTATAAATGATCCTTCTTGGGCCACTTAACTCCAGAGATCATCACAATCATATTGATCCTCCTCAGGAAATAAGATAAATTAAAAAAATGATAATCTGTACGGAGAACAAGGTCAGAATAAACCAGTGTTTTATTGATCCCACTGAGCTTGTTGCCTATGGGATATTGTGGTGAAATATAGCATCACTTGGAGTTAAGCTCAAGTTCAAGCAGGAAGATTTTGTCCTTAAATCTTTCGTCACTACTCTTTCGTTCTCCAATTAGTTAAGCTCCACCTCGGCTTCTCCCAATAAATTGTATTTATATATTTTATTTTAGCTGTTTCGGTGCTTGTTGTCTTTCTGAGGCAAACATCCACCATCCACCTCCATCTAAACCGCTGCCAAGGCTCAAACACTCATGATGCTTTGAGAAGGTTCTGTATACCTGAATAACTGCTGTTTCCCCTCCAGCTTTGCTAAATATTAGCAAAATATCTGTCAGTACTTTTTTTTGTGAGTTTCAATTGGAAATGCTAGATTTTCATTGGCCCCGTTCCTGGGGAGATTTGAAATTGAAGAGACAGGCAACTTGGCCACACTGACTTGGACTTTTGTGCAGCGTCACAGGAAGTATGGACGAGCCCAGGCTAGAGACGGTTGTGTTTAGAGAGGAAAATGGACAGATTCTAGACAAAAAGTGGTGATTTTGGTGAAAGTGTCCTCTACTCTACCTCTGATAAAACAAGAATGGAACAAGGTAAAAACAAACATTTTTTTCATGATGAAATAGAGAGTCTCTTCTTTCATTTGAGTTATTCAGTGTTTTCAGAGACATAGTACAAAATATTCTGTGGGTCTAGAAATATGACTCAAAATGGACAAAAACACTGAAACAAGACACTTTCTGTTTTATAAAATGGCTGGCACTCAGTGAGTTAATACTAAGATTGCACTGTAATTGTAACTCCAACACTGATCTCCTGCGTCAGATTGGAAACCTCGTCCATTCTTCGGTGCCACCTTAATCATCTTGATAACTCACACTCATCATGCATATTGTCGGTGGTGGCTTCACTGGCCCTTCATCAGCCAGTTGGCAAGAGAAGGACCTTCATCACATCAGGCAGCTGGTGCCTCTGGCACCACAACAGGAAGCAGCACATGCTGTGTGATTGTGTTCATCTGACTGTGTTGTCTCAAGTTCTGTATGTCTTTCTTTTTACCTGCAACAGAGGAGAAACCCATAATGTGATTTTTCTTTAATCAATATAATTTAATGAAACTGTAGGTCGGTGTTATTTACACTGGCTGTACTACTTTCTTCATTAATCTTCCTCCTATTATTGGCTCCAGAATCATTTTACAGCCATGAGTTCAACTTCTTTCTGTCGTCAAAACCAGGTTTATACAATTCAAGATGCATCATCCGTTTGGTTCACATCATCAGATCAAGTAATCTTTAAATATTACTTGCTCTTTCTTACCCACATGGGAGACAATCGCCAATCACAGTGCTTTGTAGCCCATCAGTAGCTCTTATATTTCACTGTCTCCAGCTCCTGACAATCTACCACTCTCCACCATCAGCATCAAGACTCCTTTTAGAAACCAGAGCAGTGCTGATAAAGACGAGGGAGTTATTCTTCGAACTGATTATGGGCTTGTTCCCCATGATTACACTTTAGCCCCCAAATAGAGTCCACACCAAACTCATATTTACAAGTATGTTAAATCAGTGAAACTTTGAATTGAGAAATAATCGCTCCCTCCAGGACTGTTGTACCAGTAGAAGATGGGGGTATGGGGTAATATAATGTAACTTGGCTTGGCTTTTATTGCACCAATGAACTCAAAGCCATATGTTGTGTTTAGACTCACTACACTTAAAGGAACAGGTTGCAAACGAGAAGACCATCATGTTATTGGCCTATAGCTTTATGTTGAGACATAAATGATGCTGTCTGTGCATTTGCACTTTGATAAGGTGGTATTTAGTATTAATGTTTACCTTCACTGCCGTCGTCAGCTTGGATTTTCTTTTTCTGTCTGCAGACATTTTAAGAATACTTAAAATAGAGCATAGATTTCCTAATCAAGGCGTAACACTGACACCCTTTCTAATTAACTCTTTATTTATACGTCAAATTGGTTTTCGGCAGCAGCCACAAGAAGGCGCTCTCACACAGCCAGTGTGTAATTTTGGGGCTTCTGGGAGATGTAGTCGAAGCATAAAGAGACAGTATACGCCACAAAGATCAAAACAGGAAGTGGAGATGATCGAGATTAGCAAGCAAAATGGACAGATTCTGGACAAAAAGTGGTGATTTTGGTGAAAGTGTCCTCTACTCTACCTCTGATAAAACAAGAATGGAACAAGATAAAAACAAACATATTACAAACATAGTACAAAATACTCTGTGGGTCATGAAATATGACTCAAAATGGACAAAAACGCTGGAACAAGACACTTCCTGATTTGTAAAACGGTTGGCACTGATAAGTAACTGATAAGTAAAAAAAAAAGTACTAAAAAGTGTCTGTTATAATTTTACAGATGCGACCGTCCAAAGCGATGCGTCGTCAGCCTCCTTTCCATGAAGGTCTGCAGAACAGAGTGGCCTCGTCTCTGCCGCTGTGTTGTCTGTGGCTTCACTCACTGAATGAGAACTTTCAAAAACTAATTACAGAGAAACCATCTTCATCACATTGCCATTATGAGGGGAGAGGGGACGGGCCTGCTGACTCCCTGGGCTCCTGCAGAGAGCAGGGCTCTGATACACTTAGCTGCAGCCCTGCTTTAATTGTGCAGAAAATGTGATTTGTGCCCCGGCTTCACTTTCTAGGGAAAGTGGTGTTCACAGTCGGGGGTGTTCCAGTCGCATGAATAGCTCTGCTATTCAACCACCCAGGGATCCTTGAATGCATGCGTGTTGCGTTCATGTGCGTGTGTGCATGCTCGCATGCCTGCTTCCACTTTGTGTGTGTTCGTCTAAGTGTGTGCTTAAAGTCATTCTGTTTGTCCTTCACCAGTAAACAAGATTTCCACAACACAATTACCCATTAAATGTTGAGAAAAAAAAGAGTGCTGCAAAAACAAAACTAAAACTGATATGAGTATACTTCTTTAACCAATCAAAAGTCTGAACACATGCAATATTTAGCTGTTCCCTCATAAATGTTGCTGACACATTTTCACATCAGAAACTCGATAGGATGCCATAATCTATAGATGCTTGAGGAGTGTCCAAAACATACACAAAATGAGAAGACACTAAGCAAATGTAGATTTTTCAACATAAAGGAATCAGCTTCCAAACAGCCACACATACAGTCTGGAACGAGGTAGTTTGGGAGAAAGAGATGGAGAGACTGAAGGGAGTGATATGGGCTTTGAAACATCTTGAGGGGGACAGAAAGAGAATTGTAAAGTGCAAGAAGGAGAGGGAGAGAACGAGGGAGAGACATATTGGCAGAGGATGAGAGAAACAGAGAGGCGGGAGTGGGATGAGGAAGAGGAAGAGGAGCATCAGAGTGAAAGAGACTGATGGGGAAAGGAAGAAATCCTTAACATACACCCCTCACCTGGATATGGTGCTTGTGAGCTTCGCTAAAAAACTGCTGATGTGACATGAACAGCGAGAGCTAGCTTTTCAGCGCAGAGAAAAGTGCTTACTGGCTCTTCTTTTAAGGGAAAAAGGCTTGAGGTACACGCCTCACATATCCTCTTTGTTTGGAGACTTTGCAGTGGCCAGCACTTTCTATCTCCCCCCTATCTGTTCTCCATTTTTTTTTTTTCATTTTCTTATTCATTCCGTTTGTTCTTCTTCTCCTCAACACTTTCCTCGGACACAGTCGCTCTGCCTGGCAGGCTACCTTTGGATCGATTTGTTCCAGAATAATCTCTGGCAGGAGAGCTTTGGATAAACTTTACTGTTGCACTTCTTATTAACAGTGTTCCTCTGTGGGAATACTGGCTCTGTGTCTGTCAGACGAGCTCACTAACGTAAAGCACAGCAGGTCGATTTTTCTTCTTAGAATATTGTGACTTCATTTTCTTCACATTATCACTGTATACTCTAATAAACACAACTAATATTTTAAAGGTGCAGAAAGTCTTAAGCATGAGCAGAAACCTATAGGAGATATTAGTCCTGGGGTTCATATTAATTAAAATAAACTGACGATCTGTATCATTAGTGTGAATAAGTATAACATGGACAGGTTGGACGATTCTTCCCTAAAGAAAAGAAACAAAAAACAGGCTAGAATCGTAAATCAAAGATTAAATTAGAGAAGTTGACAATAACAAGAGATATTCTCTCATATTCATATTCTGATTTGTGTGTTTTTTCTTGGATAAATAAAGACACTTTCAACATGCATTCATGCAGAAAAGGCAGAAACTGATGCATAAAAATGGAAATATTACCGTTATCCTTTCTATTAAACCTAGTAACTATTCATAACATGCAGATTTCAGTAAGTTGTTTGTGTTGTATTTCAGGATCATAATGAACATCTGGCTGAGGGATATTTGACACGCTGACAAATGATTTGTTTTTTTCAATTAATTGACAAGTTAAACAAGACGAATGGGCAAATTCAGCAAATCTAGGATTCACAAAGAAAATATTTAGGCTGATGAACTGCACATCGCTTGCAACCCCTATCTGCCCTGTCATGTGATTCATAGAAGATATTACACCAATGATATTACAGTGAAAACACAGTCCTAAAGCTTAAAATAAAATAAAATACTTTAAATTAATTTAATACCCCAGTCCATCAGTAGTATGTCTGTATACCAAAGAGGTGACCAAGTACATAACATCACATCAGTGCTCTGTAATGTGACCAGACTGCAGCATTGTTAGGATTAGCACATCTTGGTAATGAAAAGGAAAGCAGTAAATTCAAACCTCTACCAAGTGGTGTCTATGTTTCTATCTCGCTCATCAAACACTCTTTAATCTTGAGGCTCAAATCAATTCAAAGGGTTTTTGGAAAATTGAGTGTTGGTTTTGGCCCGAGGCACAATTATAGTACAATAGTAAGAGAAAAGTACAAGGGATTTAGCCCATCTCAAGGTTTGTCTCTCCATTCCTAAACCCCTATGGTTTTGTAATCAGTCTTTCTAAACCATTTTAATCTCTTAATTCACTTGTATCACTCAAATGGCTAGCTCTTTCTTTCCACTGGCGGCACTTTGTAGCTTCTAATCCTCTAAACTGCAGGTGATTTCCTGACCGACATGAACCCCGGCATAACCAAAATCTATGTTCACGAGGAGAGGATAACGGCTCTCACTGGAGGGGACGTTAAACTGGCTTTGGGTCTTTGGGTCTTTGGTCAGCAAATCTTCCACAGTGATTCACAGAGTATGTAATCCTGTTCTTGTTGAGTCAACTCACAATGTCTCAGTGGAGATAATGAAGGATATTTTGTTGTTAGCACTGGTAAAATGCTTTCCATCTTTGATTTTGGAGATGTTTCAGTGCACAAAGGACTTGAAAACGGAGCATATCAAAGGGTTAAAGTTCCTGACCTTCCCTTATACCATTTCTCTGTAGCCTTAAGGAAAATCAATGAGCTTTGTGTCCTCTTTAACTGTTACATGTACTGAGTGTGTAATGTGCTATCTGAGCACACTTATAGTCAGTGTATGGGGAAAAAAGCCATCAAATATTTAGTGAGCCTTTGTTAATACCTACCTCAGTCCATTCAAGACTTAAAACGCTCCTTGCTCTTCATTTACATGCCTCCTACACAACACAGTGCACCAAGTAGCCTCACATACCCCTTTTCCACCAAAAGGAACCTGGTGCTAGTTCAGTGATGGTGTGTAGTTGGTTCAACTTGCGTTCGTCTTTAGCAAAGAGTCAGAGTCATGTCATTACATCACAGTATTTTCATTTTCACCCGACAAAGCTTGTGCAGTGTGAAAAAAGTCTGTGCAAAAAATCCAGAGCCGACAAAACTAACTATATGGAGTTATATTTATATTATATTATATTCCTGAGCGAACAAAGACCGATTTTAAGCGAGCAAATGCACGAGCAGGAGAAACACTGTGATTATGGCATGTTGAAAAATAAATTTACTGAGCACAGAATATATTTCTGTGCTCAAAATCCATGTTTTTTCACTCAGGAGGAGGACTTAAAGCGGCGACTCTGTTTGAGAACAGGCTGCCAGTGAGACAGAGGTCATCCATTGCCTGGGCACATCCACGATCACAGTACTGGAGGGACACTATTGTTCTGGATTTCAGTGAGCAACAGTTTGTGCAAAACTTCTGTGTGTCCCAGGAGTCCTTTTAATACATTTGTGATCGAACCAGGCAGTATTTACTCCGGTAAATAACTCCGCCCCAAGCCCCCGACCTAATCAGTGCTCAGCTCTGGACCAGCAAAGACTTGGTGCTTGTCTGGCCCCACTTTTAAGCACCAGGGGTCGGTGCTCAGGCTGTGGAAACAGAAAGAACTGATGCTAAGTCAGGCTCTGGCTCTGAACCAGCCCTGGAACCACCCTGGTGGAACAGGGTTAACAAAGCCACTGGCAGATGTTTGAACCTTTACTAGCATCTTTTAGTAATGTATGTAGAAAATGGACATATGTGCCTGCTGATAATATAGTAAGTAAGGTTATTTTGTCTTTGAAATTCATGTCCAGTGTTTATTTGAGGAAGTGAGTCTCTGTTTATTCCCTGGTTGCTTCTCTCTGATGAGCAAACAGCTGCTGATGCCTCACCTCCATGGGACCGACTCCCTCTCTCCCAAATAGCATCCTCCTTTTATGGGGGGGGGGGGAGGAAGAGAAAACGTTTCAATGCCCCTGTCTGACGGGCAAAATAAATTGCACTTACAAGATCCAAATTACATTGTTTAACCTCAAAATGATTGGCCCAAGCCCCTCTCCCAGGGCCTGATCAGTTGGGTGATGTATGGCTTTAGTTTACTCCGGCGCTGCAAATCCCAAAGTACTCAGCAGGCCCTCAGGACGGAGCTGGGAGGGGTGGGATGTTCACACCACGACCGAGCCAGAGGACGTTTAATGTTTTATAAGCCCCTTTTCTTGCACTCCACTTTAATTTGGAAATATGAAGCTGCACGTGTTGAAAGAGGGGATTATTAGCTGGCGCTAATCTCTCTCTCTCTTTCGCTCTCTGCCCTTGTTTACTGCAGCCCTCATCCTCAATCCCAGACAGAATGAAAGAGGAGAGAAAATGACAGTGAGGAGGCAGAAGAGAGGGAGAGAGAGAAAACTGAAATTGGTCTTCTTGTTTGTTGTGCTGTGCTGTGTTGCGAGCATGTAATGAGGCTCAAAATGTCACTGGTTCAAACAGTCACCCTTCAGGCAGTGTGGGATTGTGGGGATTTATGTAGTGCCATGTGTTGATTGTTGTGATGAGATGTGCTCGCAATTTTGGAAGATTAAGACAAACCGAATCATCCTGGAGTTTGTTGGATGGATGCCCTCCTTTTCATTGTTGAGTGTACAGTGTTACATTAATCTAAGTGTAACATGTAGCTTCTACCGTATATAGTCATGTTCTGTGGTTGAACATCATTAAGTAATGCTATTTTAGCATGATGTGCAATAACTTAACACTTTATAAAGTAATTTATGATGACAGAACCTAATGCATTTTGGGTAAGATAGTAAATTGCGTGTACAACTCCAGAGCAGAAGGTGGCAGTAGTGAGCCAGCTGGAAGTTTTAGAAACTTTACTTCCTGAAGTTCAAAACACATGCTGAGAGTCTGCTAAGTCGTGTCACTACCCGATCTGTACCGGAAACCCCATTTGTACTGCGCATCTGCAAACCGGTGTCACTTCCTCTCCTCACAATTTTTACGACAGAGCTTCGTCATTGTCGCAAATCGCTGCTGAGTTGCAATATTTCAAAGTAAAAGCGGGAAACGTCTGCGAGTATGGACGTGTCAGTCTATCAGCAGCTTCATGCTTTTCTCCTGAACGGAGGTTGGGGTTAGAGTGCAGAGAACTGGTAAGGGCATGTTTAAGAAAATTAACAACTCTGATCAGTAACTGCTGTAAAATGCTTCGGTAGGCTGCCGAGCGGTTGTAGACGCATTTTGTACATGCGCAGTACATATCGGGTTTCCGGTACGGATCGGGTAGTGAAACTAGTAGCTAATCATAGCAGCATTAGTAGCTATGGTTAGCTACTTAGCATTTGCATCACTTGCTAAATGAGCGTATTATAATTGGGTGGAAACAACTTTCCATAATTTTTTTATGTTCACCCAACAAATGACTATTACCCCTCATAACTGAGTAATAGTAATGCCAACACCTTATGTTGACTCGACATATTTACATCAATTTCGCACAAAAACACTTTTTCTTGCCAAATGAGCGTATTATAATTGGGTGGAAACACTTTCCATAGTTTTTATGTTCACCCAACAAATGGCAAATGTAATCTAAACAGACATATACCACTTGAATTACTAAATTGTCATATGATTGATGCATTTTTTTATGATGAATAGTGCGACTAAAATGTAAAAAAGTGATGAGGATCCCGCTATAATTCCACAACTGCAGTGAGAGGCAGCAGTCATCATCTGGCCTCCATCTTCAGGGGAAAAACATGTTTCAACTCTGTGTTCTTTCCTCTTTATTTCGCCCTTCCCCTCCAGAGTAAGAGGCCCAGTGGCGGTATCTTTTTGCATTGTAGGGGGCGCCATCTGGAAGAGAGAAATATTAATGACAAACCCAGATCCCAGCATGTCTTGCTGTTCTAATCAGCCAGCTTTCGGCTCCACACCGCTCTGTCTTTCTGGGGAGTGGGGAGGGGCGTGGTTGATGGGGTTTGGGGGGGTGGCGGTGGGTTGCAGTGTGCAAGAGCAGGATTGATGCTTTGTGTAGCGACTGAATACAAATGAAGGATTTGTCAAACTGCAATATTTGGGTCCCAATAGATTAGCATACGGCACCAGGGTAATTATGCACACAGTTGATTGAATGGAGTGAAAACAGGGGAAATGTGTAAACTTGTGGCTGCTGCCGCCTTTGATTTCCATAGAAATGGAGGAGGTGACACACACACAGGCACATGCAAATACTCTCACAAATGCATATGTACACATGCACATGTGCAGAAGCATGCATTCACATGTAAATGCATGCAACTTTTCTACAAAAATCCATGTGAGCATGCACATGCAGACACATCCTGAGGACGCACAGGTGCAGACGTGAGACGGAAATCACAATTGTAATTAAGAAATACGTCGTCGACAGCAGCTATTAGCAGTCACATTCAAGCCTAAAAACGTCTTTCCTGTTCACCTGCAGTAAACAGATAAGGCTCTTTGTTTTCTGTTTGTACATATTTTCACCAACGAAAGAAAAAGAGCAGGATTTTCTCCTGGAATTTATGTCACAAAAAAAGTTGTATTTCCTGCTGCATAGAAGGTGCTGACCGCCATCATTAATCAGGGATTTCTTATAAAAAAAAAACTAGCAAAACAAGACAAAATGCTGGAAATATGCAAATGAGCTGCTAATTATGTACCAAACATTTTTCACATAGATTTTTTGCATCATTGATTTTCTTCACATTTAATTTTCACCCTTTTTTTTCTACGAATAAACAACTTTGAATTCCCCAAAACAACACAACAAGCCCTATATGGAGAAAAAGTGTGCTCATGCACAGATAGATCTGTGTGTGCATAGACATGTTCACACAGTCACAGAGAGAATGTGCTAGATGTACTGGAGATCATGAGCTACTGCAGATAGGAGTGTGATTTATTCAGCCAAGCCTCGGTTAGGGCTCAATCATTCCCTGTGGGAGAGTAATAGCCCATTCCGTCGCTCTCTTTATTGTGTTCACACACATTTTGATTGTTTCCTTTTATCATTATTCCTGCAGAATTAAACACAGCATGAAATAAATGCTACTGGCAGTTCTATTATGTGTTATTGTCACATTGCAGCACACACTTCTGCAATCATTGTAAAGACTTGTGTTGTATTTTAATCCGTTTTCCTCTATGTTTTTTTCTGAGATAGATTTCATCAGTTCACCACAATGTATGGTTTTATTTGAAGTCAAAATGTGTTCATAAAATGTACGGATGTTATAAAGGAAAAATCCTGATTATGTAAATTTCACTGACATTTGTTCTTTTTCTAAATGTTTGCTCTTCCAGAGGAAAAAAACTCTCCTTTTACATCTTGGCCTTTTACAACATGTGCAATAATTTCAGGCTTCAGTGAAATACAATGAAAGTATTGATCATTTGAAGGTGTGCAACGTGCACGGAGGTTCAGGTCATGTCACTTTTCCTTTATTCAAAGTTTGAGATAATTCAGAAGTTGTGTAATGCATTAGATTCTTATTCAAATGTCATATCATAGGTGATATTTCCCTCCAGAATGGCATTCCTTCCTACCCATTCTCACTCGTTCCTAACAGATTTCTGTTATGCACTTTCCACAAACTCAATTTTCAGCCCTGGTTGTTTAAATGTCTGAACTGTTTTACCCTTTACAGGAGACAGTCTCATGACAGTCTTGTTTGAGGGTTATGTAAGGCAAAACTTTGCTGTCTGACTGTGAAGTAGTACCAGTAGGAGCTATAATTACAGTAACGATCCATTAATCAACATGTTGCTGTTTCTTACACTTAATTTCTACTGGATGCAGAATGACGCCGACATCCGTTAACCACTGTCGTCCATCAATGCCCACCAGATCCAAGTACCCCTGGCTGCAGTATGCAGATCAGGGAGTGCCTCAATGTGGAGCGGTGTCAAATGTTTAACTCCACCCACATTGAGCCATTCCATTGGCCGGAGTGTTAGGGGATCACATTTGGTCAGGCATATCATTCTGATGCTCAACGTTGAGCCACTCCGTGATCTGCAGGCTGCAGCCAGGGGCTACTCACCAGATCTGCCTGCTATGGCTTCATGGGAGAACGAGAAAACGAGAACGTTGAATCTCGCTGACTAACGAGATTCATGAATTCACGTATAATCGCAAGAGAACCACCCTGTGTCCACTGAGTAGAAGGAAATCGATGATCTGCTGCAAACAGATTATTTTATTTTGAAAATAAACCAGTTTTATTTTGTCTCTGTACATGACTTCCTGTCCCTGTGCTGAATTCATGCACCGTGCTCCGACGTCCAACAATAGTAGAAGGTCTGTCGATTTGTTTCGGCAGGCGTCGGCGGCGTTCCGCGTTCAGTGGAAATTTGGGGTCAAGATGACTTTCTTAATACCGTTCCACTAAAGTCACAGACTGGTTAGAAAATAAAGTAAAAAGTGATAAAAAGCATAAACTGGGGATGCCAAAGAAAAGAAAAACTGTTCCTTTTAGGATAAAGCACTGAGCTCAGGTGCGCTAAAAAGCTCCCCTATTCACCTCAGCCAGGAGTTGATGTTGTCAGACGGTGTCTCTGTCTTTCTGTGTCCTTGCTCTGCAAAGGTCATCCTGCAGAATCAGATAGGACGGTGGCAGTAAAGAATCACTTCTGTGGTCGCTGCATCACCCTCGTATGGTCTACGCCACCTGTCCCCAGAGGATAGTGTGTGTGTGTGTGTGTGTGTCTGCACAACAGTGTGCATGTGTCTGTGCACGGGCATGCATATCTCTGTGTGTTGGTAAATATATCTCAGAGTGTGTGTGTGTGTGTGTGTGTAAATGGAGCAGGTGGCGGTCCTTGTATAGGAAATGTCGAGACCAATCAGCAGACACCCCCTCAACCTTGGGATCCGGGGTCCCGCCCAAGCCTCAGTCACATCGTTTACAAAGCGAAAGAGACACACAGACAGAAGCTGTTATCCAGCCTTATTTACTCCCCCACTTGGCAACACACTCACTCCTCACACCTTTTTTTCAGAGAAAAGCGTCGGGTCCTTAAAGAGAGAATGGGCTTAAATTGAACTTAAGGATAATAACTTTGCTTACTCTGTTAACTAAGGACACATTTTATTGCAGTGAGTGTATATAAATAATGATACTGATTAAAAACACACATCATAAGCATCATTTTTTTCTTCAGTTTGCCTTTGTTTTGTTTAAGAACATTGTAAATTTAACCCTGGGTTTGGCCTTCAGGCTACACACTGACTTGCAGCCGTAAACACTTCTTTATATATGTATATTTTTGTTATTTATTTCTAATATGTGGATTACACCGCTGAGTAAGGTCTCTATCGATGGAAACTAAATGTGTGTTTACTGCTAATACAATACAATACAATACAACAACAAATAAACACAGAAAATAAAGTGACCTGCTGCAGACATAAAAGAAAAAAAATCCTCTTTAGTCACAGAGAGGCAGGAAGTTGATAGTTCCTTGGCAGATTATCAACAGGATACACAGCACAGTGAGTTTATCAGATGAAGCAAATGATGAGTCTGATTGGTCACAGTTAGCTGGTACGAATGACAGCGAGCACCTGAGACAGTTCCAGGATCAGCACTCTGGACAGCAGTCGGAGCGTTTCCTATTGCAGTTTTATAGTTTTTATTTCTTTCAGGCCAGGATGTGACAGTCCAGATCTGTCGTTTTCTTGCAGAACTTTAAATAAGAAGGTTGATATCAATGTCTACTGGAATATGAAGTTCCAGCCAGCTCTTAGCTTAGCATCGAGACTGAAGACAGGGAGTCAAGCACTTAAACCCCTATAAAGACAGTTCTAGAGGCAACACTAGGTAGATAGCCAGTTTTCTCTTCTGGCAAGAAAGCAAATAACAATAACCAGCTTTCATTTCTGTATTAAACTCTGAGATAATCTTTTTTTTTTAACTATTCTGATTCTCCCACTCATGTTTTAGATGCAGTCCAGTGGCTCAGATGTGTGCAGTTGTTCCTGTCAACACCTTGTTACCAGTCAGAGAAACAGCTGACCCAATCAGCACCTTTGCAGGCAGGAAGTCAGTGATGTTATCAAGCTGTGTTAGAGACTCAGAGGCTCCTCACTCAAAGGCTTACTCCTCAATTTGAAACAAAATATTTTCCAACAGTAATTACTGAATTGATCTACCTCATTATGTAAAATACCTGCTTTCAAAAAGCACCAGTGACCCATCAGTCAAACTGCAACTGAACTAAATTGAAATAGTTTCTGAAATTAAAACTGTGCTGTGCTTCTTGAGTTTGGTACTTGGGAGTTAATTTTTGTTTTCAGCAGCAAATGAAGACTTAATGTGGGGACTTACGGGTTGTTAGAAACACAGTTTTTGATTGTTTATATTAATCACTTCAATCAGGAAATTTTATCAAGGCCTCCCATTTTATTTCATTAAACGGCCTTCGTACAGTGTCGATAAATCTTTCTAATGTAGTAACTTAATGGATTTGTGGAGTGACTTTGACATCTGTGAGACAAACCAAATCCTGATGACACTGACTCAGTGTTAAATGTGGGTGGGTGGGTATTGGCAAGGACATCACGATACGTATCGCGATACTGGAGTCACGATACGATATATGTGCATATACAGTATATGTATACAATTTATATACACGTACACACACATATATATATATATATATATATATACATAATATACATAAGGGTTGTTGAAGTTACTGCTTTATCATGGATTATTATTTTATTTGAATTTTTATTTCACCATGCAAAAGTTGTTCTGGATTGACAATTGGTCCAAAACATGACTTTTTCGATATTAAGGAATTAAAAATTGATATTATTATAAGAACAAAAAGTATTGCGATGTATTGCCATATCAATATTTTTTCCCACCCCTAGCACATTATCAAACATGTTTGAAAGAAGGTTGGTTTAGATCCATTTTGATAGTGACACTCTATTCATCACATATATTATATATTCACCATAGACTTCAAAGTTTACGTCGAACAACATGATTTAGACATCGTTCTTAAGCAGCGAGCTTCTGGGATTGCTTTCAAGCTTCCATGTGATGTTTTTTCAAAAATGTTAGCCTCAAGGATAAATATGTCTTATCATGACATAATTACATTTTTAAGAAGAACAGGTTTATTCAAGTCCTGGTGAAAGGTTTATACACATGTGCTGGTTTATATATGTGTGCTGTGCTTTTAGCACAAATTGAAAAATGCACAGCAGTGAATGGAAAGATGGAATGAAGAGAAAAGTGCATCCTTTCAAAATTGCAATCCTTAGATACAGTCTGGGAAACATAAGAAGTCTATGTCTTTGTGGGTGAGCTGTGTGCAGTTAGCCTTCACCATAGGCCAGCTTTGAAGTAGTCCCTTTACAGCATCACTCACTGATAGATATGATACATAATTTTTGGTATATTTCCTTGTGAATTAAATTTTAAGGATTATAAAAAAGCCGTTTTTGTTTGGGATTGATTTTCCCTGCAGCTGCACGTCGTACTTCAGTCCCTTTGGCTCAGCTCCCATTTGAGATGCGTATCAGATGCTTGCACATGAGCATCTGTCATATCCACTATGTGTCTTGTCAAACCATTCAGTTTGCTCCAGAGGGGAAAACGTACCTGCGTAATGCCGAGCTCCTTCTTTGCTCGTCGGTGTGCACAGCATCAAAAAGTTCGCAGATAAAGAAGTTGTGCCTTAGAAATGGTAGAGAAAAGAGAAGCCCTCTGTGTGGCATTTCAATTATGATCTTTTTCTCCCTCCACCTTTGTTTCTATAATAGAGGTCCTTGATTCATTTCAGAAAGGTTTTCTCCAGCTTTTCCTTTTCTCTCAGCTGCCTCATTTTCATTAAATGTCCCTGTTGGAGCTCTGCACACTGTTTTACATTAGCCGGTTAGCCAGCATAGAGCGGATGTGTTGGTTCACATTTTATTAATAACCCATGTCTTTGAGATGCAGGTCAGGGGTCGTTGAGGAAGAACAAGTGAATACTCATCATTCGTTTTTGGCCAGTCTGACTGCTGTGCTGAGAGTGGCTCGGCTAGTAGACTACTCATTACGCTGACACATGGTTCTTGTGTAGGAATGCTTGTTGACGAACAGAAGAACATGATGCATTGTCAGGGTTCTTTCACCATTTTAAAAGTCAAATTTAATACCTTTTAATACCTTTTAATACCTTTTTAGACCTCAACAACTATAATTTAAGATCCAAAATAGTTACTTTGGTAAAAAATAGTCAATTTATTCATTCATCCATTATCTACCGCTTATCCTCATAGGGTCGCGGGGGCTGGAGCCTATCCTAGCTGTCTTAGGGCGGAAGGCAGGGTACACCCTGGACAAGTCTCCAGTTCATCACAGGACACATAGAGACAGACAACCACTCACACTCATATTCACACCTACGGTCAATTTAAATTAGCCAATTAACCTAATCCCCATGCATGTTTTTGGATGGTGGGAGGAAGCCGGAGTACCAGAGAGAACCCACACAGACATGAGGAGAACATGCAAACTCCACACAGAAAGGCCCCAGGCCGGGAATCGAACCTTCTTACTGTGAGGCGAAAGTTCTAGATAACCAATTAATCTCTGATAATAATTTTTAAATGATTTTTTTTCAGCCCTGTCACACTTGCAACAACGATATAAATTGAAACCACTCTCCACACTCAACTTTTTTTTTCTGCAACTTTAATTTCACAACTTTCAAGAACAAAGAAGTGAACTTTGTGAACAAAATAATGTGGAAAATTTACAGCAAATCTCTGAATACTATGTTTTCCTATTGGCGATAAATGCACCATCTGAAAATTTAGCACCTACAGCAAATTTAAGGTAAATTACGTTGTAAAACTTAACGTTGCCACTATCATTGATTATCCAGTTCTGGCTCCTATGTTTCAGTTTGTTTCATATGTGGTGTTTAAATAGGCTGTGGGTGAGATCTCACCAGCCAAAACAAAAACAGACATTCCAGACTGGATTGGAAATGTTAAAGGAGAACATACTGGCTGTAGCATTGATGCTGTGGAAACAGTTTCCTTGATCTCTGAGGACACAGTACGGTAGTTTTAGGATTCATTACAGAGATCTGAAAGCATTACTGTCCAGCCTGCTAGATATAAAATCATGCATTATTAAAATACATTTAAAAATTAGCATTTTACATCATCCTGGTTCTGGTTCTGGTCTAGTCTGCTCCCCCTCCTTCCTACTCTAAATACTAGGGAAATAGCTCTGATCACCTGTGTATTTCCTTTGACACATTAGTTCCTCCAATTATTCAGACTAAATCTAACAATCAAAAAAGACGCATTAATGAAAATACCAGTGCTCTGTTTATGGAAACTGGTATTTAATTTATTAATCATAGAAGCAGTAACTGAGACTAACTAAAAGATGTAAAACTGAACTTAAATTATGTTTCCTGATTGAAAATTAATAAGATAAAGAGGAACATGAATTCACTTTTTTAAGATCACTATTGAAAAGGGGGAAGCATGCATCTATCATGACATAGAACCATAGAAACTGAACAGACACATTGTGTCATGACACCATGATTCACTACGTGACGATTAAACATTATATATGATGGCCGTTCCTACACAGTTCTTCAACCATATTATACAGCTACTTACTGTGCATATCAGAAGTTATTGCCCTAATAAAAGCTAAATATTTTTCTGAGACTGAAACTAGGAGACACACTCTGAAAACTAAACTGAAACCAAATTCCTCATCATTTCACTTCCAGGTTATTCTTGCAGTAAAACCAAAGACTAAAAAAATGCATCAGTAGCTGAGAAAACGCAGGAGAAGCTGTGAGCTATGCATGACTAGGCAGTCCTGTTTCTATTGTTCATGAAAATATTCATAATAATACTCAATAATACTTTTTTTTCTCATGAATTATAAAACTGAAATATACGGATTTTACTGAGAACAAAAGCCTCCAGCTCCTGATGTTGAGTTAAAGTCATCTTTACAGGGAAAAAGAGTTCTGTGAAGCTGCACTTGATCACATGAATGTGTGTCTTAATAAACCAAAATTTGAATGTGAAAGTGTCTAGAGTGGACTTTTCACAGAGGATCAAATACAGTTTCACAGCAACTGAATTCAATTTCATAATATTACATTCAGTCTCAGTTTTATTGGAATTCAACCTGATGAATTCAATTTCAGATAATGCTGTTCAGATTCAATTGTTCAGTGTAATTATTCAAGTTGAGCTATTTTAATTCAAATATACATTATTCAAATTCACTTTCCAGTCACTCATAGTTCTGCCTATAGTCAGCACAACATGAATTCTACGCTGTGGATGAAATGATGAGCAGAGCCTCGCCTCTAAAGGGTTCATTGTCTCATCCTCCTCACATGTCATAACATCTAACAATGAACAAGCTGCTCAATACTGTTGTTGCATACTTAACAGATTTTTTTCATTTTGATCTTTTACTCTTCTCCTCAGCAATATTCCTCAACCTTTTTCTCTTCCTTCTTTCCTCACTCAGTAATTCTTTGCCGTAGAGACAAGAGAGCATGGTTTACAATAAGATGTATGTTTTAAAATTCTCTGCCTGCGTGCACATAGAATCACATTTAATATGTGCATAAAGAGAACATGTCTGTGTGAGGAAAAGGGGCTGCATTGCACCCTTTGTAATGTGTGTGTGCACTGATCAGCATGCATGCGCTGTGTGTTGAGAGAGCATGGATAGGTGTGTTGGCCAAGCAGCCTAATCACCTCCTGCTACAGTGAGTCCAGAGGCCTCTCAGCAGACGCCCCCTTTGGGCCGCCAGCTCTCCTCTGAGCGCACACTTTAATTAATAATCAAGCTAATTGGATTGAGGTCCCCCATTGTGCAGCTGTGTGTGTGTGTGTGTGTGTGTGTGTGTGTGTGTGTGTGTGTGTGCATGCAGGTACAACACGAGCACATTTGGCTGCATTCAGCTGCATGTGCAAGTGTGTTTTTGTGTGTTTGAGTGCCAGATTCAGCCTCCCGTTCAGGTTCTGCTCTCCTTGTGCAAACTAAAGATGATAGTAAAACTTGATGGTGCTCAAGAGGCAGCTCCCATTTCATAGAAATGTCTTCCATATAGGTTGTAAAACATGTACCTTCCGCTACCCTCCGCTCTCCAAAGGTACAATAAAGTGATAAAGTACCACATTTATTGCATTTATTGCATAAACACCCAAGGAAAAACAGTGTTTTTGACCAGAAAGTTGATTTGATTTTAAACGCTGAGTATTTCATCTATTCCAGAAGGTTGACAAGGTTGTAAATACTCTGCAGAAGCAATTCATGAACATGTGTCAGTCACAGATGTTATACGTGAAAAGTGATGCTGTTTCAGTTTCATTAGCCCTTGTGTCTAAAGAGTGCATTGTGTTTAGGTTTTAGGTGACAAAGACAGGTTTCTGTTTCATTTCTGCATGTTTTTCTACTGAGCCTCTCACCACTTTCTCCTTCCTGTCCTCTAATCTCCTCTTCTCCTTGCCTTTCTCTCTATTTCTTGCCCCACCAGTTCGTCCTCTCCTCGTTCCACCTCCCTGTCTCATCGTCGGCGTGGACGTTCGGCAGGGGAGGGGGCGGCCGCTGCAGGCCAGTTCTCTATATTAGATGTCAGGCCTCAGATAGAGACTCAGGCCTGTGGGTAAACACTTTGACAGCTTCTACAGAGGATATTTTGTCTGTGAAATGGAGTCTGCATTACTCCAGGTGAAAAAAGACCGAGAGGAGTCTCACTCCTTCACAAGAGCTACTGTACATTTAAAACATTGTGATGCCACTGTCATAAAGCTTGTTCACTTGTTTTTAGTGTAATTAGTTTTGACGGCACATCGTTTCCGCTCACTAAACTAAATCATGCTGCTAGCTTAGATAATTGGTGGATTTACACAAATGCTGAAAAGCTGTTTTGAAAAATTGTTCCAAATCGAAATTACTTAATTCAAAAGACTCAAACGGTAAGTGTGAATATTGCAGGTTACTACACATCATCAAATTCTGCACCAACTACGGAGCATTAACAGATTATGTGAGATAGTCATACTATAGAATGAATTAGTGGCAGTGAACGTCTCAACACTGCCGCTAAAATATAGGGACTTTATGCGACATCTTTCCTGTTTATGGTAGGTATTAAAAATCATGAGCGCAGGACGTGTGCATGCATGTGTGCATATGTGTGTGACACAAGGGAGGGTATACTGGGAAATTTCTTGGATGCATGAGCTTCAGTATGGTAAATTAAATTTGAATGCAAATGCAGCTGTATTTCTTGACAGTGGGTGATAAAAACCCTATTATGTTTAATGATATGCTTTGTGAATGTGCACGAGTGGAGAGTGGTCTGCAACTCAGGGGGCCATCTTCAAAAGTCTGCACAGCCTCTCTACGGTGGCTTTGAACAGCCCAGCCACACAAACGCATGTGCAGGTCCGTGAAGTTTCGCCGCGCAGCAGCTTCACCAGGAGGCTAAAAGATTTCGGTTACTTTTAGCTGAGCTCATCCAAACCTCTGAAGAATTACATGAATGCCTTAAAATACTTTTTGAATAGCTCAGCTGAAGTTGTGTCCTTCACAGACTTTCATGTTTTTTTTTTCCTCTCCGGTTTCCATGGTGCTCTCTGAGCTTTGCTGCAGAGTGATCATTCACATATTTCATGCTTCCAACAACGTGGAAGCATGAAACCTTTCCTTCTATTCGTTTATTGAGTAAGACAACTTATTTGTCGTACCTAGAGGGGATATGAGCAGTGGGTGTTTTATTTGAGACTACTTATAATGTGGCTTTCCAGCTGGATTGCTGAAAGTGTGTGTTTTTCCTCCTTTTGTGCCATCATGGTGTATTTGTAGCATCTAAAATATAAGGTGCTTGTTTTAATGAGGGAGTGTTTAGTGACCTGTCCATTCACAGCCTATTGACTGGGGTTGGAGCCTCTGTAAACAGCCAAGCTCTTTGTGGAGATGCATAGCAGGTAAGAACATAAAAAGATCAGACATCATCACACAAACATACTCATCATATCACCACATGCACACAGGCACCAAATAATTTTTTAAAATCACATTTGGATCGTTTCCAAATCCAGCCAGAACGGGAGTTAAAAGCAACTCTTTATCAAAGATTCGTGTTGTCAGGTTTATGATCTTTTGGATTGTGCTCTTGGTTTGGTTATTAAAGCTATAGTCTGTCATGTTAGAGAGCTAGCAAGATTTGAAAGTGCCACCTCCTCCTCTAAGCTCTCCATTCATACAGATTTGGGAATGTTGTGTATTCTGTATATTGAATTGTTTTTGTTTTGAATAAATATTGTGCCAACAGGTGAACATGAAGGAAAGCTCAGTCTCTATTTTTCTCTGTTCATTTGAAATGAATAGGGTAAACATCACTATTCATGTGAATTCATGTTATGTACATGTATTATTATTATAAAGTTACACATTCCTTGTTTCTAACATCCAGTATATTATAAACTGTTCGTCCAGAGAGTCAGCTCTGCCTTCCTTAGCTCATAAACTGGATGGTGCATTAATGCTCGGCTGACATGCGAACGCTTCATTAAGCCGTATGTTTTGCTGGCTGCACGGCAGCAGCTTTGTCCTGTGGTGGGGCTCAGGGGTTAGCTCCAGCCAGGTGGAATGAGAACAAACAAGCTGTCAGAAGTAATCACATCTCCCAGACACTGGACTTGTGAATTCACCAACATATCTGTCCATCAGAGCCTCAGAGCCAGTGGCCAGTGTCTGGGGGCCCCCAGGGCCACATCACAATCTGACAGAAAGGTTGGCACTGATGAGGGCTGTTGTTTTTGTGTTTAAATTAAGCCATTCTTGGAATTTATCTACTCTGAACTGATCAACATGGACTACACAATGAGGAAAATATATATACAATAAGAAATAAACAGCAGATGAAGTAGCTTGGCTTTACTCTCAGAAAAGTCTAAGTGGGTGTCTGCTACATTAATCTAAGTGTAACCATATATAGTCATGTTTTGTGGTTGAACATCATTAAGTATTTTAGCATGATGTGCAATAACTTAACATTGTGCAAATTAATTTATGTTGACAGAACCTAATGTATTTTGGGTAAGATAGTAAATTGTGTGTACAACTCCAGAGCAGAAGGTGGCAGTAGTGAGCGAGCCGGGAGTTTTAGAAACTTTACTTCAGGAAGTTAGTGAGAGTCTGCAATGTTCGTTGTGGAAGACGCTAAGCTAAGGCCTTTACTTGACTTAAAATAACTTCAAAATAAACCACTGGCCAGAAATATCACAGAACTTGTTATTGTCCGCTCTATAATTTCAAACGATTAATTTCATCACTGAATGTTTTCATAGTGTGCTCACTAATCATAGCAGCATTAGTTGCTATGGCTAGCTTCTTAGCATTTGCATGGCTTACTAAATGAGCACATTATAACGTCACCCTAAAAAAATAATGGCCTAAGTCATTTTGTGATGAAAATGAGTTTTTGGCTTAAATCATCTCTTGATAATGCTGGCTACCAGTTTTTTATGTTTTCCCAAAAACTTGAAAAAAACTACTTAGGCCGTTATTTTAATAGGGTGACGATAATTGGGTGGAAATATTTTCCATATTTTTTTTCACCCAACAAATGATTATTTTGATTACAGGATACATCAACCTGAGCTGGAAACTCTGTATATAAAATGACCACTGTGTCTTCAAATGATGGTTCCTCCAGGTGAGAAACACTGCTGCACCCCATAAATTAATCTCTTAAATGTTGCCCCTGGCCTCATTTAAGTTATTTATCGTTTCACTTCATTATTCCATGTTCTTAATGCAATTTTGTTGACTTCTAAACAAGCTCAAAGTTTGAGGGAGGACTGCAGGGAGTCAGAACATGAACTGGAGTGGAATAAATTTGCTTCCCTGCTAAATCCATAAGGGACCGTCCGTCCCTCAAAACCTGTTTACCAGTAAAAAAAAAAAACAAGCTCTCTTTCTAGTTTTAATCCTCTCCTTTTGAATGACAGGATTATTTTTTCGTGGCGAGAAAACATTTGAGATAAGTATCACTATCTCTTCTTCCATCACTCCAACTGCAGGTTATTGAATATCCCAGTGGAGGGGAAAAACTAATTACGAAACGTGTCTGGCTAAGAGAGTTATCTGCGAGATAGCCTGCAGTGCAGCCATGTTTTAGCCCTTTTGTTTTTTTGTTGTGCAAACTAATTAGTTTTTTCTCTCTTTTTTTCATGGAGAAATGCTCAGCTGCTCCCCAAACTAGTAATGACCTTCCATCGGAATTATGACACCGGCAGATGTAAAGCTTTTGATTAAGCCCATTTACATGGAGCCCGCACTAGTTGAGACGTTCAGCTCTGATGCTCAGGATTATAAGTCCCATTCTGTTTTGCCGTAGGTGGAGTGCTTTTCCAAATTGCTTTCATTATGAATCCTAAATCTCTCTCTAAACTTTGATGAAACCTTGAGATGATAGATTTACTTAGGTTTACAGTTTTTCTTTCTTCCAAACTTTGTTAAGAAGCTATCACTTGCACAAGTAATTTTGTTTGGCAGTTATTAGTACAAACTACTTCAAACTAAGCCCCCCTGTTTAAAAACTGAAATTGACTTGGCTGAAGTAGTGTGGATGGACTGTATTAGTTCGGTATTTTCGTCCTTAGCTTTGGGATAAAACAATACAATTAGCCGCTCTAATGGATGACTGCTCAAATCCCTGAAATGTGTTAGACTAACAGACACTGTTATTAATGCAAGTCAAAAGTTTTGTTGACACCGACAGATACTCACTGCATGCTTAGGTAACCTAAACTTTGCATACAGCATTTTAGTTGGTTTGTCTCTAAAAAAAGCTCCTGATACTGTTCAGCACATTAAAACAAACATAACAAAAGTCTGCAATCATGATTCCCATAAAAGATAACTACATGATCCATTAAAAAAGAATGATGAATGCCTCCAGGAGGATCAAAGGTCCTCTACCTGGTGGACAGGAAGTGCTTTTTGGAGTCACACATGTGATTTCTGTGGCACCTGTTTCTTTTAACTTTGTTTTTTTGTGCTAAATTTGCACATATAGCTTTTGAAACACACACTTCATTCTAAGTTATAAAAACATTCTAAGTTATAAAAACAGTGAGACATGTCTGTGGTTTATTCAGAAAAAAATCCACCTTTTGCTTACGCAAATGTCATGTTTGTTGTGTGGTTTTAGGTCCAATGTGTCAATATAGTGTGTCAAAATGAAAAAAAATATCACTGTTTAATGACAAATGTAAGGTTGTGCTGAAAAAAATGACACCAAGCGAGGCAAAGTTAACAGTTTTTAAAGGTATAATATAAAGGAAAATCAAAAAGAAGTCAAAAACAGCTAATTACTGTGTACCCCTGGTTTCTAAGGACTATATTATTTGTTTTGCTGACGCTCTCCGTTTAACATATAATTTTTCTACCAAAAGTTTTCAAACTATTCTTGTAAGTATCATAATCTTACCATATACCATATACTGCATATCGTATCAAAATCAGCTTTATTGTCAGTTCTGCAGCATGTACAGGACACACAGAGGATTAAAATTAGGTTTACCTTGGTGCATCCAAAATAAAATCAATTAAAATAAAACAAAACAAGTGCAGTCAACTAGAGGAATAACTGAGACATGGTAATAAATAGACAAATAGTCAGTGCAAATATACAGTATAGGGTTATAGTAAGAAATGTTAGCTTATTGTCTGGTGAATAAAGTGAATAAAGTGGAGTGTGCAGGGAGTGTGTATCATATCATATGTGATATATTATACCTTTATTGCAGATTTACACATGGTTTTGCATAGAAAAGGAAGTAAAGCAACCTAAATACCAGCATATGAAAAAGTGAGCCATTTAGAAACCTGAAGGAGTTGCAAATGCAAAAAAAGCTAATAAAGTGGCATGCATCAGGAACTAGATTTGAGGTGAAGGGACAGAAATAACGCATTGCTCTTTTCCTCAGCATTAGATTGAAACCAGTTACATTAGGAAGGTGTTCCTGCCCTATAGGCTACTGAGTGAAGAGAAGTGGAAAGGAAGGGATGGAGGCAGTCGGTGGAGTAGCAGCAGAAATAAAACGAGCACTCTCTCTGTATGTGCCACAGGACCTCACCCCAGGGACTTATCTCCTGTGCCCGTGTTGCCGATCCGTTAATGGCTGGCATCATAACTCTCTGCGCAGCGGCTGTTTGCTGTGGCTTCTGTCACAGGTTCATCATTACGCTGATAGCTTAACACTCGGCAAGGAAACAAAGTAGCCTCCCACTGGTGTAGATCAATCCTGTGACGCCAGGAGAAGCCTTGGGAGTGTTTCCACAGCACTAACACAACCCAGCGAGAGGAGAGAAGAAGGTATAGAAAGCTACTCAGAGTACTAACAGAGTGAGTCAGTGTAGAGCTGCTCATGTCTGATTGGTGGTAGATTGGTGGTCTTTAACATCACCTGAGATGCACAATAACTCAACTGTCAAAGCTCCTTATTGTAATATTTCTACTCTATGATATCAGAATAAGAAACAAGTTTATTGCCAGGTAACACGTTACCCCCCAAACTGTTAATTGGTGACACAGAATACCATTATCAAGAATCAAAATAATAATATTAAGCAGCAGATGTGATTTATCAAAATAAATATCTCTGTTTGTTTCTATTTGATCACTTTTTCCAACAGATCTGTTTTTAGATTTTTGCAAGTATGAATTATTAGTCACCAAACAGGACCACGTTTTTCATGCTTTTGATTTGAATGGTAATTAATATGGATTTATTATATAATTACATAGTTCATAGGCATATGTTTCACATGAAAACCTTGTGATAGAAGGTAATATATGATGGTATGTTGGCAACTCGGGCCATCAAATTGATGAAGAAAGAAACTCCTTTTATACATGTTATTCGCACAACTCACTGTTCATTCTATATGTAATTTACCAGAACATTTGTGACCTGGATCCTGAATGTTGAGATCAGCGAAGGAAATACCAAGTTACAGTTATGGACACATTTCAATGTCATTTCAAATCCGACACTTGAGTGCCATCGACGTAATAATAGGCTACATCAATGTATTTTTTCGGCAGCGAGTCGCCGATCACGGTCTCCCGCAGCCTGTGTGTAATTTGGGGGTTTCTGGGAGATGTAGTTGGAGAACTAGAAAAGCACTCAGAGAGCACAGACCTCCGCCAAGGCGGCGGCGGTGGCGACTTTTTATTATTATTATTATTTAAAGTTACCCCCGCCACCAAGGAGGTTATGTTTTCACCGGGGTTTGTTTGTTTGTTTGTTTGTTTGTTGGTTGGTTTGTTGGTTTGTTGGTTAGTCAGTTTGTCAGTTGGTCAGTTTGCAAAGTAACTCAAAAAGTTGTGGACGTTTTTTGACAAAATTTTCAGGATTGGCCGGAAGTGGCCTAACTTAAAACTGATTAATTTTTGGTGGTGCCTTTGAATCGGATCTGATCACCACCAAAAATTATTCAGACAGTGCTAACCACTGCACCACCGTGACACCCATCTCATCATTTGTTATATATGTAAGCCATCAAATGAACATTTTATCCTCAAAGTTGATATGATCTGGATATATATTGTTTTTGATGGTATGCTATACTGTCATTTACTGTCATGCTATATGACAGGGTGTGTTTATACTTAGCATTTCATTTCCTACCATGAATCTCTTTCCAGAATATAAATCTACAGTTACTTACTGTACATAACACTGTGGAGCACACAGCATTAATACTGTAGTAACAGCAGGAATCATCTATGGTGTTGAAAGTCGTCGTTTGTGACTCCAGTGGTCAAACCTCACATGGTTGTCTTTTTAGAACACTGTAAAACACCAGTTCTCCCAACTTTTAAATGACCTCCCCTGGGCTGCACTGAAGAACCGACACAAGACTCTAGAACTTGGCTTTAAACTCAAATTTGAATATTCTATGAAGAAAAACACATTTCACACATGCAAGTTTTAAGATCTGTGGCTCTGAACTGAAGCGGAGAGGCTGGTTAGGGTTGTAGGAGCTCATATATGAGATGGTAACAGCTGTAAGGTGAAGTTCTGAGATGATGTTTCTTTTCTTTAATGCAGGCATTTATGGACAAAATCCTGCAGCCACCTTCTGCTGGCTAACCTGTGTTCATTGGCTTTTATGGGTTTACCATAGTGATCCACGAGTCCCTCCATGAGCTGGGTTCGTAACACATATTCCTGGGTTTTCAGTCAGTATTTCAAGCAAATGAGTATCTACTGCACTGCATGAACATTATCCTATGAGGTAAGGCTTTCTAACATTAGTGTTTAATTTTTGAGTTATCACATCACTGGTTCATAATATAATAATCCTTGTTTTGCTAGAAAAATGTTTAACTGTATGAGTGCCATTGACATATTTTGACATCATTTATAATCTGGCGCTTGAATGCCATCGATGTAATAATGCGTCAAAGTGTTTTTTCGGCAGCGGGTTGCCAATAGCAACCTCCCGCTGAGTAATTTTGGAGCTTCTGGGAGATGTAGTTGGAGTATAAAGAGACGGTATACACCACAGAGATCAAAACAGGAAGTGGAGACGATCGAGATTAGAGAACAAAACAAACAGAATCTGGATAAAAAGTGGTGATTTTGGTGAAAGTGTCCTCTACTCTACCTCTGATAAAACAAGAATGGAACAAGGTAAAAACAAACATTATTTTCATGATGAAATAGAGTCTCTTCTTTCATTTGAGCTATTCAGTGTTTTCAGAGTCATAGTACAAAAGAAAGAATTATGACTCAAAATGGGCAAAAATGCTGGCACAAGAAACTTTCTGTTTTATAAAATGGCTGGCACTCAATGAGTTAAGAAAGTCTGTCATTATTACATTACCATCACATTACCATCATGTTAAATATCATTAAATATAACATCAAGTCAATATCAATGTCATAATCATCATTTTTATCTTTGTTTTGTATCCATCTTTTTACGCAAACAACGTATATTACAATGATTATTGTGTTAATAATTAGTGTTGTTTGCACTTTCATGTCACATAATGACATCATTAAGTCAACATTACAGTCACTTAAAATTCAGATGACTTGCACTGCAGGGGAAACACCTGGGAAGAGATGAGAGAACTGGATGTGACCTCAGTGACTCATGTAACATCAATATGAACAACACGCAGGTTAAAATGCATTTACTAAACACACACTACCTGTGTTTGTATGTGCAGCTAAGAAACAAACACACAGCACTTTCTGTTAATAGTTGTGTGTCATCATGCTTTGCCATAGACTGCAGATACATTGTGCAGGAAGTAGGTCCCTTTGCACTTTGGGCCGATGCTTGTCATCTGGTTTAAGAGGTACTGCTATTAGTGCCCTCTTCTCAGCAGGGTCACTGCCTTTACAATGCTTTCCCTCTGCACTTATAAAGATTGCCACGTTTGTCTGGTCTGTTGTAGGAGTATAGGAAGACCTGGACCCTCTCTGAGGACACGACCCTGTGAGATGGAAGTAAGAAAATGCAATTAAACATGTGTCGTACCATCTGTAGGTCTGAAATGGAGCTCACAGTGCCCTGAAGGGCAAGATGGCATGTTACAAAACTGTAGCTGTTTGGCTGATAACTTCATTTGTTATAATGTTAACTATAGCTGATGATCCTTGATGTGTCAGTTTTATGTTTGGGAAGAACCGCTGGCTTTCTGAAGCAGTGGAGCCTGTATTCTAGGAAAGGGACTCTATACGCACATCTGCACTGGTCTGGACTCTAAATCACTGGTTCGAGAGCCTGGAGACTATTCATGTTGTCAATGAAGCTTGCAGAAGTGAAAGGCAACAGAGAGAGAGTTTCTGTCGCAAATCTCATCCTCTCCTGACACCTGTCATCATTCACTTTTTTGCAGAAGAAGAACAGTTTCATTCTGTAGACCTGGGAAGAAAATACTATTGAATAACCCCCTTGGTCAAATATTTTTGAGGAACTTCAGGCGGAGTGATAAATTAGGTGGCTGTGTAGATCGATAGCGCCTCCTTTCTTCAGAGCTCAAGATGGGATTTGTCAAATTCAGGGCTGGAGAGAAGTCCATTAAGTCCATCACACTGACTGGCTGTAATTTTTAGGTAAGGAAGGGCAGTATAAAGACTGTGTGTGTGTGTGGGCATGTATTACTAACGTTATGGGGACATACATCTGTTTACACACTCATATTGTGGGGACTCTTCCTTCTGGGGACAAAATGCATGTCCCCATGTTACATTTTAGAGTAAAGACTTGGAGAAGACCTAATGTTAGTGTAAAGTTAGATTTTGGTTAGGTTTAGAATTATGCAAGTACTGGTTATAGTTTAGGTCAAGTCTAGGAAATTAATGTAAGTCAATGTAAAGTCCCTGTGTGTGTGTGTGTGTGTGTGGTTATGGGCTATTGTTCATATTTTTTAGCTCTAATTATATTTAGCAAATAAAACCTCATAACCACATGATTCTTTTCTTTTTCTTTAATATATTATTGATATATATATATTAATTTGCATATTTTTTATTTGTCTTTTATTTCTAAATATGACAATAAAATGCAAGAATGAAAGGCTATACTGTAGACCCTGAGGCTGTGAGAGAATGAAATCTTAATGAGATATATGTCATATGTATATGTAACACTGACTTTGAGAAATTGTTATGACAAAACTTGAACGCTTGAAGTTATTCTCAAATATAAAATTTTCACTCAGGGCATAGCTGAAAATTAGGCTTTAATGAGACACTGCTCTCTCACAGGCATGCTTTTAATAAAAAAAAACAATAAATATAATGATAATGTAAACAGAGGTAATACTGTATATTAATGAGGATAGTGAGTGGCTCAAGTTGCAAGCAGTGAAACCAAAACAATGAGTTAAAAACACAAATTACTTACAATGTCCTGCTATAAATACAATTATGATTAGACGGTTTCACTGAGTTGGTTTAGTTTGACTTCATCTATGCAGTCGAATTTTTTAGTAATCTGTCTGAATTCAGCCTCTCGGGGGAGGTCATCGTGGAAACTTCCAGTGGTGTAGGCTACATTACGCAGGTATACACCATATACCCACTAGAAAATGTCCCGAATTACCATATACCACTACAAATGTGCAAAGATACGTATCAGCATGGATACCAGGGGTCCATGATTGACAGGAGCCCAGAGAGGCTCCTAATATAATTATAACACTGAAAATTACAATCAGTAATAAACTCACAGTCACACACGTTTTATTTACAAAGTGTTGGTAACAATAAGTGTATTTGTGTTGGAAATTGCTCAACGCCCTCCCCCCTCTATTTACTTAAAATGGTTCAGTCCACAGGGGTCGCCTCACAGCAAGAAGCTACCGGGTTCAATTCCCGGCCCGGGGCCTTTCTGTGTGGAGTTTGCATGTTCTCCTCATATCTGCGTGGGTTCTTTCCGGGTAGTCCCGCTTCCTCCCACCATCCAAAAACATGCATGGGGATTAGGTTAATTGGCTAATTTAAATTGTCCGTAGGTGTGAATGTGAGTGTGAGTGGTTGTCTGTCTCTATGTGTCCTGTGATGAACTGGAGACTTGTCCAGGGTGTACCCTGCCTCTTGCCCTAAGACAGCTGGGATAGGCTCCAGCCTCCACCCCTCCACCCCCATTTTAAGCAGTAGAGAATGGATGGATGGTTCAGTCCACTTGCTCCATCAAACAGCCTGCAGAGAGCTAACTTTTCACAGACAGAGTGGAGGAGGAGACGGCAGGATGCCTTAAAAGTTAGGGAGTGAAAAAAGAAAAGAAACAAAACTCAGACAGGAGAAAGAAGTGAAGGGTCGATAGTCTGTCACTCTTCTGTCACACAACCACTAACTTCTGTTAGTGGTTCCTGTAATGGAAAGCTCTGGAACATTAGCTAGCTTTGTCCATAGTTTATAAGCTAGCTTTTCTCTCCGTTTTAGCTCATATTTCTGAAGAAAACTCTGGATTTATTCATTCAGTGCTTCCTTTACCAAGTAACTGTCATGTTATGCTTTTCACAAATATGGGAATTATTGAAATGTCACTAAAATACATTGTTTTATGTAAAACAGTGTAAACATTTTTCACTGGGGCAGGACGGTAACATTTCTTTTCATGGGGCTAAAATCGCTGCCACACATGGGGTCAGAGTATACCCAATAGAATATACCAGACTAGACCACTGGAAACTTCCCTGATGTCATGTGCATGCTCTTTACAGCAATGATAATTAAAGGAAGGAACAAAAACTTAAACAAGTCAACTATTTTAATTGTATACTTTGTTAGCCAAAAAGATAAAAGTAATTCCTTGTAGCAATGAATTGTGCCGTCTACACAAACTGTGTGTTCTGTGGAACACTGTGTAGCTGTGTTTTAAATTGTGGGGTCTCATAAAGAATTCATGAACTCAGTTTAATGTTGGGAAATTGAAGGGGAAACAACATAACAGTGATGCACAATTAAAGAAGAGATAATCTCAGCAGCATTAAATTCTAATATGTCACTTTGTTATGCAACATACTGCACAGAGTGTTTTTTTCTGGATTACCATCTAAAGAATATTATGTCATCAATGCTGCTTCCTCTTAGCGCTTCATCATGCTATCCTATACATTCTCATGTGACACACATACTCCATAAAATGGCATCCTGTCATTTGCTTTTACATGGGCACTGTTCTAACAGTCCAACTTCTGGCATGCTAATGGCTGGGAGTCTTAATTAAAATGTCAAGGTGGCGTGATGTCCCATTAAGGCTCCCCTCCCCTCCCCATGCCTTTTCTGCTTCTGATCCTCCCCAGGGACCTATTAGCCCAGGCCAAAATGATTGAAGTTCAAAGAGGTGAGCCCGAAGGTTGGACGCTCATCGCTTCGCGCTTCGCCGTCATCCCAGCATCCTCCAACCCTGACCTTTAGCAAGACAGCCGTCCCCGCTAATGTGCTCGCATATCTAATGAGAGAGGGCTTTAGACTCAGACCTCCCTGTCAGCCGTGTAGGCGATAATGCCACCAACCGTTACCCGCCCTCCTCTTCCAGCCCGCCTTCACTGACTAAACAAAAAAAAAGCCAAAGTAATTTGTCAAGCTCTCCCATCCCTCATTGTTGGACGATCCTTTGGCACTTTGCATCTTTTTGATTCACCTTTTCCGCTTTCTCTCTCTCGCTCTACCTCTCCAGCTGTCTTTCTCTTTTCTCTACTGTACCTGTTTTGCCTCTTCCTGTCTTCTTCCTTTCAAGGAAAGGTTATTGGAAAGGACAGGGCAGTGCCTGCTTTTCATAACAGGCTGCTGTGGCTGTCAGGTTGTGGCAGGGCCATTCTAATGAGCCTCTCTCACATATGAATGTAATGACGCTTCAATCACTTAAATCAGATTGTGAGACTGTGTCAATACTATTAATGTTGTTGAAATGTGCAAATCAAAGTAGACATTGGGTAATTTGGTCAGGAAGCTCAACTCACTGTCCAGTAGAGCCCAAGTGCAGCCACACTCAAAAAAAAAAGCCAAATTGGTTGTCTGCTACATTAATCTAAGTCTAACCATATATGTTCTGTGGTTGAACATTATTAAGTAATATTTTAGCATGATGTTCTTAAGAAGAACCTAATGCATTTTGGGTAAGATAGTAAATTGCGTGTACAACTCCAGAGCAGAAGGTGGCAGTAGTGTGCGAGCCGGGAGTTTTAGAAACTTTACTTCCTGAAGTTCAGCACACAGTTTAAAACACATGCTGAGAGTCGACAATGTTCACTGTGGAAGACGCTAAGACAAGTCCTTTACTTAACTTAAAATAAGTTTGACTTCAAAATAAACCACTGCACAGAAATGTCACATAAATTGTGATTGTCCGCTCTGTAATTTTGAACGATTAATTTCGTCACCGAATGTTTTCGTAGTGTGCTCATTAATCATAGCAGCATTAGCAGCTAACCATAGAAGCATTAGCAGCTAACCATAGCAGCATTCGTTGCCAAAGTAACATAGCAACATTAGTTGCTATGGTTAGCTACTTAGCATTTGCACCGCTTGCTAAATGAGCACATTATAATTGGGTGGAAATACTTTCCATATTTTTTTTATGTTCACCCAACAAATGAGTATTTAAGTGTACTGTACAGCTGCTTTATCTCAGAGTATAATGTAATGTGATCGAATTTGATCTTTACCCAACATTTAACATGAACCTTCACATTTAAGCACCAGGATGCAGTTAATGAACCTGTGTCCGTGTGGGTGGGGAACCTTGTTTGGCCAGTCGTTCTGTTCATGATGGCTTTTTGTGCGTGTGAGATCGTGGACACACATATCTCTCCAACAGAGCCCTGATAGCATCTCTTCGCGTTCCACGTCCACCCCATCTCCACTAAAATGACCACACGCCATAAACACACACACATCTTCTTGCTCCACGTGTCTCAAACCATTGGGACCTCCCCAACCTTCCCTCTTGACCTCCCCAGAGACAATTATCCCCACCAAGCAGCCCCCGCCACCCCCACTTCTTAATGGCTGTGTGTGTGATGGGGTCAAGGTAATCAGTGGGCCATGAATATTTGTACCCACTCACTTCATCAGTGTGAGATTACCAACAGGGAAATCAATGAGCAGTGCCCTAATGAAGGATCTACACTTGTGCCCAATGGACCTGTTAGTTTTTATCTTTTCTCCTAATATGGTATCAATGAGGTCCCCGGATACTGTGGCACATGTATCATACAGCATGTGGCATGGGTGTAACAGTGCAAATAGTCATGCAGTGCCGCAGGAAGGCAGGCTCTTCACAAACCATGCAGAACATGCAAACTTTTCATCATATTCAGGTTGTTTCAGTCACTCATTAGGCCGCACATCAAGCAGCAGGGTTGCTTTCATTAGCAATTGAGCTGAACAAGTTACATTCACGCTGGAAAATAACTGTGTTGTGTCAATAAAAACACCAAAAAAATACAACACAACTCAGACGGAATGATATCAGTGTTTTATGGTCATGAGAGTGCCTTTGTTCAAATGATCTCTGTTGAAATAAGCCAATAAACAATGACACTTTGTCACTGAACACAAGCTCTTGTAAACTCGAAAGAATTTGTGGGCTTCGCGGCGTGGTGCATGGCAAATATCTCATAAACAACGGCGGTACAGAAATATAGCTATAGGAATCCCTGGACTGGAGTCGTGATTTATATTTTCTGTTGGTTGTACATTTCTAACTGTAAAGACACTGAGTGCACTCACATGACTCACACATGCTGTGTTGTATGTGGTGCACATACACAAACACTATATGTGTACAAAAAAAAAAACACATTTCTGGACAAAAACACAGTCTCTCCAGCTCGGTGCGCACACACACACACACTCACACACACACACACACACACACACACACACACACACACACTGGGATACATACGCAAACACACAGAACTGCTTGGCCCTCGGTCTGCTGCGCTCCAGCGACCCTATCTTATTAAAGCCTGTCAGCATAGCTAGCACTATCATAAGCTTTTTATTATTGACTCGGAAAATATGATAATTTGGAAATCACAGGCCGCCTCCTAAAGACTCCACCGTCACTTTCAATTTTAGCTGCTCTCCCTTCTTTTAATGGGAACGATGAGATAGCGGGAACTTCACAAGCTTCATGAGTTACACACTTTCTCCCTTTTCCCCCCCCACCCAGTATATTTAATTATTTATTTATTTATGTGGGTTTTTTTTTAATTAGTACATTATAATTGAGGTCTGTCACCTATTGCACCTTCAAAGAAAGCTAAAACAAATTTAATTAAAAGCGGTATCTTTTTTCAGAGGGGAAACTGAATTATGTTTGAAGTGGGAGAGATTGCCAGCTGACAATACAGTATGTTTTCCTCACTAGATCAATTGCTTTACCTTTTTAGTTTTTATAGCTTCCTTAAAATCCACTGTGAATCCATTTCAGACAACCAAAGCAGTGGCAACACTTTTTAACTCTTTGATTGCCACTGACGTATTTCAGCGCCATTTAAAATTCAACGCTTGAGTGCCATCGAAGTAATAATACGTCAAAGTGCTTTTTCAGGAGTGGGTTGCCAATCATGGCCTCCCACAGCCTGTGAGTAATTTTGGGGCTTCTGGGAGATGTAGTCAGAGCATAAAGAGACAGTATACACCACAGAGATCAAAACAGAAAGTGGAGACGATCGAGATTAGAGAGCAAAACAAACAGAATCTGGACAAAAAGTGGTGATTTTGGTGAAAGTGTCCTCTACCTCTGATAAAACAAGAATGGAACAAGGTAAAAACCAACATTTTTTTATGATGAAATAGAGAGTCTCTTCTTTCATTTGAGCTATTCAGTGTTTTCAGAGTCATAGTACAAAATATTCTGTGGGTCTTGAAATATGACTCAAAATGGGCAAAAACGCTGGAAGAAAGCACTTTCTGTTTTATAAAAAGGGCTGGCACTCAATGAGTTAATGTGGCTGTGCATGTTAAATAAAATTATTAATTTTCTGAAATGTAAATGCAATTTTGCATCACTGATCTGAAACTGAAAACTGGCACATGAATACTGCATAAATTAAAGAAGCGGTTGGTTCACAGATAACAAGTTTATGGCTGAAAGTACACCAACCAAGATGCCTAACTCATCCACCCACAGATTTTCACTTCTGTTCCTATCAGCTCTCGTCTCCCTCCTCCCTCTTAGAGCTCTCAGCATTCTGGGATTACCTCCATATCTATTCTTTGCATTCCCACAGACTCGCTGTGTGATCCATAATTCAACAGCGCCCCTATTTCTGGCCGAACTAGAATTTGAACTGTCCCATAATCTCCATCTGGCACTTGGAGGCTTAATCGGAGTAAACACTGTTGCTTCAATATTTTATTGACCCTCCGTCTTGATAAGACATAATTGGCATTTCTAATCTGAAGCGAGGAAATCTCAGGAAGCGGTGCGCCACGCCGGTGGTCAGTCCGAGGAGGTGGGAGGGAGAGAGAAAGAGAGACGGACCAATATACAGTAGAGAAATCCTTCTTGTGTGAACAGAGGCCATGCTCTCTCCAGGAAGGTGCAACAGGAAGCTAGCCCTGAGCTGTGGGCTAAGCAAAGCACTTTGGCGCTGTGATTGTGGCTATTTAATCCGGTCCGTTTGAAGAGGCTTGGCCTGGAGAAGCTGCTCCAGGAACAATGCTGGAGGGCAAGAACTATTCTGAAAGACAATAAATGTGCCCTCTTACTGATTTAAACAAATCTGACTAAGGCATGCATTGGGACAGATATATTACAAAGAGCACCTTAATTGTTTGAGTAGCACTGACGTATTTTAAAGTCAAAGTGGTTTTTAAGCATCAGGTCGCCAATTGTGGTCTCCTGCAGCCTGTGAGTAATGTTGGGCTTAAGCATAAAGAGACGGTATACACCACAGAGATCAAAAGCAGGAAGTGGAGACGATCACGATTAGAGAGCAAAACAAACAGAATCTGGAGAAAAAGTGTTGATTTTGGTGAAAGTGTCCTCTACTCTACCTCTGATAAAACAAGAATGGAACAAGGTAAAAACAAAATTTTTTTCATGATGAAATAGAGAGTCTCTTCTTTCATTTCAGCTATTCAGTGTTTTCAGCGACATAGTACAAAATATTCTGTGGGTCTTTAAATATGACTCAAAATGGACAAAAATCACTGGAACAAGACACTTTCTGTTTGATAAAATGGCTGGTAGTCAATGAGTTAAATGCTGCCATGCTCACTCAGTCTGTGATGCAATTTTTTGAAGATGGCTCGCCAGCTTCTCACCCTCCCTTCCCGTTTGATCTCTCCTGTTATTGTTATTTCATAATCCCAGTTTTGAGGAGGTGGCTTCTTGGCCTTTTGTCATCAGCCAGGGTTTTCTAAGCAGCCTCACCGCAGGAACAATCCTGAAAACTTCTCCCTAATTGTCATAAAACTTTTAACTTCGGCTAGAGAAGAAGACAACTGTTATTCTGTTAACAATTACACACCGACTTAAACAACAGAATGGGTTTAGTGGTCTGACAGATATGTATCCATGCACATTCTGCATTGTAAACAGATTCCATTATGGCCAAAGGTGTTTCTCTCTGGGGCAGATCTTGTGAAAGTGAGAAAGATGGAAAATTGGCCGAGGCGAGCAGCTGAGAGCTAATGGATCAAAATTACCCCCCGTCACAAAGTTTGGATGAGAGCTGACAAAATAGCTTTTTTTTTCGCTAACCCCTTTTCTCTCCATCCCTCCCTTCCCCTTTTTCCCCGGATCTCAATATGAAACGCAGACAGAGAAATCCATCTGTAACGCAGGCATTGTCAGCGACTCGCAATTTACACCCATCCTTCTCTGCAGCTGTTCCTGTGCTTGATGGCGTGATAAATTAATCTTTTTCCGTGCCACTGCGTCAATTCTTTTAAAAGAATACATTAAGACACGTTATTTTTTTTTTTTCCTGAAGTAAACATTTTTTTCTCTCTCCTATCTCCTCTTTCAGTCACCATGACAAATCATATTCTCACATGAAGAGAGAGAAAAGAGGGGGAGAGGAGAAATGAGTAGCGAGAGCGATGGGAATGAGGAGAAAAGAGAGATTTTGGAGAGCTGGGGCCGCAGACTCAGTCAAAGCGTGCGATTTAAGTATTCGTCAACATTTCCTGAGGGCAAATATAGTGGTCATAGCTGATCAAGCATAATGTCTGACATTCATTCTCATTGCCAGAGATGACAGGATGAGCAGTGCTTGGGCTGATTTCCAACCCACGACAATCAACAGGCAACCATCATTTGTCTCCGTTTGTCTCCGAAGCAACACAAATTGTCCATCAACTACAGCACGCATCATGCCGGAATTTATATTGCACCTCCTCCCCTCATTCATTTTCATTGTCATAAAGATCTAAATCCTTGTTTCTGTTGCTGTTTCTGAAAGATACCAGCAGCCAGCTCAGACTCGTTATAGATTAGGTTCTCAAATGACTATTAGCTGAAATGTATTATACAGAGAGTGACACAGAGCCACCAGATCTTTGTTTTATGATTAATGCTGCTGCTAGGAGCTGTACTCCCTGCATTTGTTGTCTTCACCAATAGAATATACACTACGCAAACATACAGTACGATACAAGATATGTGACGTGGTGGGGGGTGGCCTCTACTAAAGCGGTGTCCATTTAATTCCACAATTGGTGCTTTGCACTTTACCTTCATCTCATGTCTCTGTGTGAAAACTTAAAGCCACCACCTGTCAACCTCATGATAATAATGTTAAATAAATCCTTTCAAAAGAACACACAATAAAACATACTGACATGTGACTCATATCTGTTCAGGTGGGTTCAACTAGATTTTAACTTTCTCATTTCATTGTGCTTTTGAAGGTAACTTACACAGGTTACCACTCATCATTGCAGACAGGTAACCCCTTGAATTACCTTCTTTCAACACGGTATTAAACCTTTAAGCTTCACATGGCAAAGGCATGCTCCAGAGTTGGACTAACCAGGATCCACTTGGCTTTCAGCGCAGCCAGAGTGAGGCTTTGAACGAGAGAGCACACAGGTGCACCTGGAGACGGATGAGAGTGGAGGATCAAGATCCTCCAGGGACGCTGAGACCTCCAACTCCCCTCAGAGCAGCAGCCCCTGCTGGGCAAACGGATCACTCAGCCTCCAGTTCTCTCAAAACACCGTAGAACACTTTAAAAAGAAGAGAAGCACCCAAGAGCGTGATAAATCTACTTTAGGGGAGATTTATATTCACCCACAGACAGGCTGTGACGGTATGCTGTTTTATTAAATACAGAATGCAAAGAAAATATCCATGTTTACACCCTCACACTGTCAAGCATATAAGAAAATGTTCTACAGCATATTAAATACAAAATTACCACCTTATTTTGTTGTAAAAACAATGGCAAAATTAATTGTAATTGTCAAATTTGTCACTTTAATACTACTTGGCAGCATACTGTATATGTATGTTTGCACATCTATGCTCTTTAGTTTTTGTAGATTTTTTTGTATATTGTTGTATTGTTTATATATACATGTATATATATATATATATATATATATATATATATATATATATATATATACGTGTGTGTGTGTGTGTGTATATATATATATATATATATATATATACGTGTGTGTGTGTATATATATATACGTATACATGTATACGTATATGTATACATATACATATACGTATACATGTATACGTATATGTATATGTATACATATACGTATACATGTATACGTATATGTACAGTCATGGAAAAAATTATTAGACCACCCTTGTTTTCTTCAATTTCTTGTTCATTCTAATATCTGGTACCACTAAACGTATAATACAATGAACACAACAAAAAATGCAGCTGGTCACATAATACTTTATGTCCTATTTGACATTCTTAAGCTTAATTGATTCCCAGGGTATATAAGAGGCCATTTCATGTCACAAGCAGCACTGCACATGCAAAGGCCTAGAGTGGTTTCCTGCTTACATTCAAGCCGTAGCACAACTCAGAAGTTGTCAGCTCTCACATAATGCCTAAAACAAAAGAATTATGTGAAGCAACAAAGGCAGCCATCTTGGCACTGCTGGAAATTGGCATGAGTGAGAGACAGGTAGCGAAAAACTGAAGATCTCCAAGACAGCCGCTCATTCCAACAAAAAAAAACAAGCTGAACATGGCACTACCAAATTGCTACCTGGCCGTGGCAGGAAACGCCTTTCTACCCCACGAGATGACCGTGCACTCATCCGCTCCTGTGTCAGGAATCGTCGTCAGACCTCCAGGGACCTTAAAAATGAGTGGGCACTGTCGAGAAATGTGACTTGCTCGGCAAGGACAGTTCGAAACCGACTTGTTGAAGCTGGTTTGAAGTCACACAGAGCACGCAAGAAGCCCTTCATCAATGAAAGGCAGAGGAAGGCCCGGTTACTCTTTGCTCGAGACCACAAGGATTGGACTGTTGATGATTGGGCTAAGGTTCTCTTCAGTGATGAATCCAATTTTGAATTGATGCCCACTCCAGCCAACTTACTTGTTAGGAGGAAGCCTGGAGAAGCTTACAACCCAGACTGTCTTGCCCCTACAGTGAAACATGGGGGTGGATCAGTCATGATCTGGGGTTGTTTCAGTCTGAGTGGAACAGGGCAAATGCAATTGTGTGAAGGCCGAATGAACCAGGTCAAGTACAGGACTACCCTTGAAAACAGTCTTCTTCCATCAGCTGGAAAACTCTTTCCTGCCTCGAATGACTGGATTTTCCAACAAGACAATGCCCCTTGCCACACGGCAAGGTCAGTTAAAGCCTGGATGGAGAACCACAACATTCGCACCATGCCTTGGCCTGCTCAATCACCAGATCTTAATCCAATTGAAAACCTGTGGAAAATCATCAAACTCAAAATGGAGAACCACAAGCCCAAAAACAAAGAAAATTTGTTTGAATTTGTCCAACAGGAATGGGCTGCTGTGACAGCAGAACAATGTCAGAAGCTGGTGGAGAGCATGCCAAGACGCATGGCTGCAGTCATCAAAAACAATGGTTATGCAATCAAGTATTAACTCTTGTGTGTATCATGTGTTTAAAGCAAACAGAAAAGAAAACATGGAATGCTTAAAAGTAGTGTTTTTGGCGGTACAATGCCATAGCTATTGATGTAAGAATTTAAGTAATTTTGGTTATTATCAAGAAAACCATGGAAAATGAATAATCCTTAGTTCTTAAATTAAACTCTCATGAGCTATTTTTGTTGTTATCATTATAATTGTCCAAACAAATGTACCTTTAGTTGAGCCAGGCATTAAAATTAACAAGAAATTGAAGAAAACAAGGGTGGTCTAATAATTTTTTCCATGACTGTATATATATATACAGTATATGTATATATATGTGTGTATACACATTGCACTACCTCTTTGTAAAGCCTGTATTTCTTACTCTATATCTTGTCTTTTTATTACTTGCTGCCTTATTTTTTCTTGAAGCTGCTTTTATTTATGTATTTTTATTTATCTTTACACTTCATTGCTTGGTATTCATTGTGGATAGCAAAGGAAGTACACTCATAATAAACACTTGTTGGGTGAACATAAAATATGGAAAGTTATTTCCACCTAATTAAAATATGTTCAGCGGCACGGTGGTGTAGTGGTTAGCACTGTCGCCTCACAGCAAGAAGGTACCGGGTTCGATTCCCGGCCCAGGGCCTTTCTGTGTGGAGTTTGCATGTTCTCTTCATGTCTGTGTGGGTTCTCTCCGGGTACTCCGGCTTCCTCCCACCATCCAAAAACATGCATGACAATTAGGTTAATTGGCTAATTTAAATTGACCGTAGGTGTGAATGGTTGTCTGTCTCTATGTGTCCTGTGATGAGGTGGCGACTTGTCCAGGGTGTACCCTGCCTTCCACCCTAAGACAGCTGGGATAGGCTCCAGCCCCCCCGCGACCCTGTGAGGATAAGCGGTAGATAATGGATGGATGGATAAAACATGTTCATTTTGCATAGCAACTAATGCTGCTATAACAAGTTTCATGTGACATTTCTGTGCCGTAGTTTATTTTGAAGTCAAAGTTATTTTAAGTTAAGTAAAGGACTTATCTTAGCGTCTTCCACAGTGAACACTGTCGACTCTCAGCATGTGTTTTGAACTGTGTGCTGAGCGAAAGTAAAGTTTCTAAAACTCCCGGCTCGCTCACCACCTTCTGCTCTGGAGTTGTACACACAATTTACTATCTTACCCAGAATGCATTAGGTTCTGTCAACATAAATTAATTTACACAATGTTAAGTTATTGCACATCATGCTAAAATAACATTACAACCACAAAACATGGCTATATATGGTAGAAGCTACATGTTACACTTAGATTAATGTAACAGACACAATTTGTCTTTTTTGAGTGTATTTCACTGTACAGGGAAACACGTTTCCTACTGCTAGGATGATAATAACACCTTGAACATATATACATTTTTAAAGTCAGTTTGCTCTCTCCCTCATTCAAATTTAAAGTCAAGCTCTCTTAAAAAGCATTTTTAGTCAGTGTTGAGACTCTCCATTTGACACACTGAGGACCGACAGCTGCAGCAGATGGAGGAGAGCCACATGTGAGGAACATGGATGGATTATAACTCATCACAGCACTGACGCACACAGCCTATGTTTTATTCTTGCAGCACTGAGACCGAGCAGATTGCCAAGTCCTGTATCACTTGGTGCTATTCTGAGATCTTAAGCCCCTCTCACCTTAGGTGCTCTGGTTATGAGAGACAATTTCCTGTGTGCCAGTTCCCATGGAGACTTGCTGCATGGAGAAGAGAAAAAGTTAAATGCTGCAACACCCAGATGGTTTGCTAAGCCTGGTGAAATACACAGCTCGTCATGAAACGCAGAGGAAATACATCATGTTTCCCTTTCATGTGTCTGATCATTGAAGTAAAAACAGAAGAGATGGCAGCGTTATAAAAGACGTGTTGACTACAATGAATTCGCAGTCATGTTCGTGAACTTTGCGAGGTCAGACGACTCATCTGGGACATTAGGGGGAGCGCTGACTTTTCTTGCCAGATTTCCTGCGTGTGGAGTATAGTGGAAGGCCCCTGTTGTGACCAAATTAAAGGATCTTCTTTTGTTTGACAAACTCCACAGGGGAGATCAAGCGTAGGCAGAAATCCTTTTTGCCGCCGTTTCGAAGATTTCTCACTCTTTTTTTTTTTCTGACGGAAGAAAGGATGTGAGGCACTGTCAAGACGAGCCCCCTGCAAAGAAGCAATTAAAAAGCTCGGCCTTGTGAAGGTCTCGCCGCAGTACAGCCAGAAAAACAGCCTTGTGTTCGGGTGAAATGGAAAAATGAAAAGCTTCCATCGGTTGTTTGATAACAGTAGTTTGTTAGAGTCTACCGGAACAGCAGGCATGTGCCATAAAGGAGACTCACGCATGCTTGTCAATGATAAAATGCACTTAAGACCTAGCTGAAATTCATTCCTGGCTGATGACACATGCCAACATCAGACTTTATAAGGCAGAGAAACACAGCTTTGATACTACAGGACGAACAAGCAAACCAGGGTTTTAAATTCTTTCATACCTTCTAGCAACCATTTGGACCAAGCAGTCTTTGAATGCACATATGTGCTACCGCAGCTAATGTTTAGTCTTTGCCAGATTTGGTTTAAGAGGCCTGCTGCAGTTGATTCTGTGCTACTGATGCAATCCTGGGTAAGGTTTGCTCGCATTGCATTTTAGTTTGTCAGCTCCTTTCTTTGTGTAATTGAAGGTGCCCATCACGATGGGGGCCGTTTGGGTACACGTCGAGCATTTATGGTAACGATGCTAAATTGTTGTCGTGGTGAATTAGCATTATGCTGCAGTCTGTGTGCGTAGGGTGACATAAGAGAAACCTGTCTTCGCTTGCCGCTGCCAGTTGGCGTCAAGAAATGGGGTTTTGAGACACAGAGGAAGAGTGTGGGATGGAAAGAGGATGAGAGAGATTTCCAGAGGAGAGGGGCCACGATTATCACAGCACTATGACTTCAGATGGATGAGGAGTCGTAGACGCAAGAGAGTGACAGAGAGAACGATATGGGGCTGCTGCACAAGCATTACTGCATGAACGTGATTTAGAAATGTTGAGAGGAAATTCAGAGCAACAAAAGATCTGAACTCAGTGAGTGCCAGCCGTTTTATAAAACAGAACAGGCTAGCTTCATGAAATATTCATACAAATTACTACGAAAAGTATTGCACTATAATTTGTATATAAACCACGTTATTCTGAGCCAAAGTTGTGATCATGTGACGTTCGATGCAGGCTGTTCTGTCTGTGAAAACATGGTGGACATTCCTTACATTCAGTGGAATAGTTCATGAGTTCAGGTGCTTTTTGATAACATTTCTAGCTGGGAAATATGCATTTTTTCCATAAACTTAACCCTGTAACCTTATCCCTAACCCTAACCATCGCTGGAAGTGTTGTCAGGGCGTATTTCAATGCGTGAGCTTTATTGTAATGTTACAGTTTCCGCTGACTAAAAAAAAATGGGGTTCCTGCGTGTCATCAAATGTTGGTAAACATTGAGCAGCAGTTGGCTAATAATTGTATTTCTTCAGTTGTGCCTTGAGGACAAACAGGCTTAAATATCTAATTTTAGTTTGAAATATGCTGAAGCTAGGAGGCATGTGATGTGAAATTGCAATTCTTTTACTATTAAGTTGGGCTAATTTGACTGCCACTATGTGTCTTATTTGGAGTCCCTTGCCAAATAATTGGATTTCATCAGTATTTATGAATTTTGCAGGTTTTTAATGTTTGAAAAAGGTTTTAATAATAGCAGCTTTTCTGTATCTGTGCAGCAGTTGGTGGGTGTTTCGGTAATTGGTGTTGATAGACTGAGGATGAATTTACATTTAGATATATGTGTATATGAAATTTCAAATAAACTTGTACACACATACACTCTTACACTGTATATTTAGCCTTCATCATAATGCGATCGCAGGGAAGCCTATTTGCAAATAGCTGCATGGAAATTACAGTGCATGTTGAAAATTTGAAGTGAAACTAAATACAGACAATTATTTATATTTTACTCTTCAGTCCTTTTGTGGTCAGTGTGGTGGTTGCTTCCAGTCTCCTTCATTCTTTTTAAAAATACAGCGTATTTGTCTTGATTCCAACATTTCAAAATTATATAATATAGGCTATATATGGAGAGAGAGTCAGTTTTATATGAGAGCACTTATATATACTCACATAGCCTCTTATTTCCTGACTTATTGCTGCACGCAGCCTGTACCTTTCATCCTATCCCGTTCTTTTCTGTTCTACACCATAACGTCCTATTGAATTCTCAGCTGGGTTCAACATACTGTATCATATGCCTCAAAGCAAATGCTACAGAAAGGGGAACAAAATTCATATTACTTTTTGCGTTCCATGTGTCAAGTCGTTAATGGACGGTGAGTGGAAGTGAAAACCGGGAGCATTTTCATCTTTCCTCCTCTGTCTCTTTTACACTCGGCAAGGAAGCACATGTAAATTGGCTACGAAAGGAGAGGTAGAAAACAATTATGGGACCGACGCGCCTGAAAGAAATGAGTCTATTGCTTGACCTGTAATGAAGTGGAAAGTTGACAAGCCGGCTTTGTGTGACTCGCAGATTTGAATGCAAGGAAATGACTCGTCTGTACTGTCAACCAACGGGAAAAGATTGCCAATTATAAGTGCTGGCCTTCTACCGGCGCCTAGCAGGCATACTGATGGGCGAGGATGGACATGAATATTCAGTGGACATGAATATTAATGCTAACATTTTATAATAATGTCCCTAACAAGACCTTAACAAACTATTAGTTAATGATTAATTAAACATGAAAGACAGTCATTAATCATACTGTAAATATATGAAAATAGTCCATCATTAACGTGACAAGACTTAAAGATCTGTCATGTAAACAAAGACCATTACCCTGTGTGCTAATACATCCATTACTGACATGCCATAGAAGTAATCCCTTCAGAAGAACAGCAGAATAATAACGATAATAATAATAACAATAATTATTATTGTTATTATTATTATCGTTATTATTATGTTTCTTGGAAAATGCTTTGCTTGACTGTGTTGTTTCACATTTTACATAAACATTGGAGATAAAGACATAATGTAGTCATCCAGGGGGCTTGACTGGACTCTTTGGTGGGCCGGTTGTGGCCTTCGGGCCATATGTTTGACACCCCTGTTCTAGAATCTACTTTTTACTTCTCCTCCACTATAGAAGTATACTTGTATTATTGGCAGCTATTTCAGTTCAGCTCTTGTGCGTTACCCCTCTCTATTCCCAGTATTGTAGGGGGTTGATGCCAGGTATGCAGATGACCATTGGTCCCAAACTCGAGATGGTCTAATGAAGTGATCCAGGTGGCCTCAGAACTCTTGATCAAGTCCACTTTGCGCCGTATCCGTCCTTGTTAACAGAGCGGCTGACTATCTGTGAGTCACACACAGCTGGTGCTCCTGCAGCTCTTGGGATGCGGCGCTTGCCAGATTCAACATGAGGTCCTTTTTTATTTGCCAGAAAATCTCCCCCATGGAGCCCAGATTAAATATCAATTAATAAAGCCCAGGTAGGTTCCTAAAGATTGCTTGTTTGTGTTGAAATATGTGCATCGCTTGAATTTCTTAGGGGATGCGCAGCTCTAAAACTGTGTGCTCAGCTGGTTCTGTGTATTTGTGAGGGTAGGTGTGTGAGGTGTGTTTATGTGTGTATCCAATTCCAGTGTATTTAACAAGATATCACACTTCCTCCTTTTTTTATCTTGATTCCATTTCTTGCCAGCACTCAGGGGAGTAGAATTCATTCGCACTCGTTTTTCCTTTTTCTCTTTACTCTGCTGTGCACAAATTGTTACTCAGCCATTTCTGTGCAGCAGCGATGTTCTTCAGCGAGTGATTGTCATTCAGTTTCAAATTAGTTTGGGCTGATCTACCATGCAGTAAAATCTCAACATGCCGGACAGAATGACATGCTATTCGGCGTGAATGTAATAGCCTGAAGTTGAACGGGATGTGTTGTCATTGTCTCACACCACATTTTGTCATCAGAAAACTGCCTGACAGCCTTGTTTCTACACGTTTGCACATTGAAGAACATTTAATATGCATTTTGGCATGTTTCTGCTTGCATATATACATATATCCACGTGTATATGGAGTATAGCATAGTATATACAGTATGCGGCTGTATGGCTGTGCTTGTGTCACCGTCTGTCTATCTGAGTGACTGACTGACAACAGGCCCCCAGAGGGTGGAGGCATGACAATCGCTCACCCTTCCAGTGTCATTCAGCATAGTACAGGAGCCATTAACTTTTAAAGTCAGGCCTCTCTAACAGCAGGCCCCGTGCTGTTTAGCTGCCCCCTCTGCAGCACTTCAAAAGGCCATGATGGACAGGAGTCAGACCTCTGCGTCTTGGCAGGGTTGCAGGGTGGAGCGCCCTGCCTCCGTCCTGTGCTGTGGCACTGCTGGCACTGTTGCCACCTGGCTCTGACTGTGTGTGCATTCAGATGTGTGTGTGTGTGTGTGTGTGTGTGTGCAGGCAGTCTGTTGGACACCGAGGTCGAGCAAAATGCATCTTGATTGACAAGTCTCATCAGGGATAACTTAATGGCACCACCACCTACCAATTAGAAGTCATCAAGGTCCCCAATTGAAAGTGGTTAATAAATAATGTATAGCCACAGTAATACCACATAATCTGGATATCAGAAAGTCAAAGGTGGATGCATTATTAATGGGGCCAAATTGGACTTTAATAACTGTTCCACTGAATCCCACACCGCAGCAGAATTCACTTATGTTAATATGCCTTTATTATTAATGGGCAGCCATTTTCTAAAATGTTAACTGACTGGGGTGCTCTAGAGGCAGTTGCCAAGATTGACGAGCTTCGCGTCTGGGGAGAAAGAGGTGGGGGCGGCGGGGGGGCTTGCTTATTTATTTATTCACCTACCTGTAGCACGTCGGCCCACATCATTGTGTCAGTAATTCCCTGGTAAAGCCATTAGGCATGATCACAGAGGCCCAATTAACTGTGCAATGTGCGAGATGACAATCGTACATCATTAGCCCTATAATGGCATGCGGTGCCACAGCCTCTTTAAAAACAAACATGGAGGCTATTACTGGGAATCTATGCCGTCGTCAACGTTGCTGCTCCAACAGTTCTGACTTGTGCTCAAATGCTCTGCTGGAGATGTGCACGTCAAGTGTTTATGGGACATTACGCAGAATGTGTTTCAATGAACTACTATGGGTTTTTTCGGATTGAATGCGTCTTCATCAAGGCATATTCGTGATGATCAAGTATGTGGCATCTGCATGCGACTGCTGCATAACACAAATTAAGAGACCCGGTGTTGGTATTGCGTTTGGAATAAAGGGTCTATATATTTGGGGAGTGGGAGGAGCACTATGAAATGTCCAGAAGGCTTCCCTGATTTAAATTCACCATTCCTCGGCTCAGTGGGAGCTCACTGCGACTTCTCAGACAATTTGGTGGAGGCATCTCTAAAGGGGAACCGATAGACTAGCTAATATGTTCTCTCATGGTATTTGCATAATGTCCATGGTGCATCGCCAGAGAGCTGTTCTGCTCCAGTTCCCCCTTGTAATATATCTGGCAGGGCTTCTAAAATGCAGTTGTCGCTGGCACTGACTTACAAATCAGACGGTGAAGCCCCATCCAGAATACCAAAGGAAACACGCTTTCAAAATATTTGTTTACCATCTGCTTTTGGACTTTGTCCTGCACAAATCAACTTGATGAGATTGACTCTTGTTTCTTTGTGTCCACAACTTTTTTCTTTAGGCTTGTCAAAGGTATTACACCTAGAGGAAAAACAGCAGAGCACACGATCCTTTTGTTGGTGCGGCAGATCAACATTGCCTTAAAAGCTCCCCCGCTCTCACATTCACAGAAATGTCTGTCTTCCAAATTGGTGGCAGAGGTTGGTATCCATCTGTGTGTCCCTTCTGCATGAATTATACTGAAAATGTTTGTCTGAAGCTTGTTATACAACTGCATTTTGACTTTCCTCCACTTCATTCACCTCACACCGCATGTTTGCATTCTATAAAGCCACTTCTCACCTATTTATTGTGATTTGTATTCTCATGCTTGTGCGACAGTGAAAATCCAGGAGACCCTGAACTTTCTGACCCGAGCTCAGCTCAAATAGCCAGAATATTCCATTTACTAAAAACAAAAAAAAAAACAGAGAGAAAGCAGGTCTATCCTCATTATTGTTTTGGGCTGTCATGGAAAAAGGAATGCCATTTTTGTTTCTGCGTTTTCCCTGTCTTCTAGTCAAGCAGCAGGCATCAAAGAAGACTGTGTGCTTCTCTAGGGATGTTACGATGCTGTGATCTATACATAGGTAGATGCTATGATTAAGACATGGGGGTATTCACTGTACTCACATAACTAAACTACTGCATGTAAATAGCTCAAAAAAGGAAGGTCACTGAATAATACAAAACTCTTCTGTCAAATCTATTTCACAAACAGTATTACTGGATGCCGCCCTCTCACTGCGCTAAACCCTAAAATCTTTAGTAACAACTAATGTTTGTTCGGGTTGATGAACTGCCAGTATCGATGAAATAATTGACGTAACGCTCAGTCTCCTCCTCTGTCACTCCCTTCTCATTAGTCATCTTGCCTCAACGCTCAGTTGACTTTGCGCTTCCTGTCAGCGGAGGCATCTAATCGACTAAAGCGGGTGTTTTCTGCCTCAGTAACAGAAATTTGCAAGCGGATGAGGATACGAGAGGAAGCAGTGGAATTAAATGCACTGCAGAGGGATTGAGCGTGACAAGTCTAGGTTGTGTAAGAAAATCCTGTTTTCCAACTTTCTGACATTCAGTCAATATATTGACAGCGTTTGTCACTACAGTACGGCTTTGGCGGGCGTAGCGAGGTGCCATCCAACCCGAGCTGACCTGTCATGTTTCGATTCGCTGTCGCATCGGCTCTTTGCAGGTGAAAATCCCGAAGCATGGAAGACAGACAGCGAGGAGAATTCCTCCTTAGCATCGAATACTGACATCCGTCACAGGCCGTCACTGACACCTCTGTAAAAAGTTTGTGGGGTTACAGGTTACCTTTAAAAAATATTTTCACAACTATTATTTTCTCATTGCATGGGAGCTGTTTCTAACATTAGCATCTCCGTTCTGCTCATTATTGGAATTGGGCAATGACAGTCCCAGACTCTCCCAACTATAGTATTAGAATAGTTATGTGTAAGTAAGTAAGTTTGCAAAACACAGCAGTCCACAGAACAGAAAATACATGCAATCATAAAATTATGCAGAAGTATATGAGCTATGGGGCTTCTAAAAAACATTGTCATGTCTAGTGTTGCACTTTATCTGTGTAGTAATTCTGAAATTTGCATCTGCAGTCCTGTTATCATCACAACAGATGTTAAAAATATGAGCTCGTCTTTAAGTCTCCGAATTTAGATGGCACTCAATAATGCATTTCTGTACACAAATCAGAAAGTTCAAAAACCTTGCATCATACAATATGCATATACTGTACTAGCTGATTAAATTTGGATAAAAAAAACTGCAAAGGAATAATTGGGCTATTCGGGTTTTCAATTTGTATGTGGTGGATGAGGAGACATCAGTACAATTAAGAGTATTATAAAAAAGTACACTCAAAAAAAGCTAACTTGGCTGTCTGCTACATTAATCTGAGTGCAGCATGTAGCTTCTACCATATATAGTCATGTTTTGTGGTCATTAAGTAATGTTATTTTAGCATGATGTGCAATAACTTAACATTGTGTAAATTAATTTATGTTGACAGAACCTAATGCATTTTGGGTAAGATAGTAAATTGCGTGCACAACTCCAGAGCAGAAGGTGGCAGTAGTGAGCAAGCCGGGAGTTTTAGAAACTTTACTTCCTGAAGTTCAGCACACAGTTCAAAACATGCTGAGAGTCGACAATGTTCACTGTGGAAGAGGCTAAGATAAGTCCTTTACTTAACTTAAAATAACTTTGACTTTAAAATAAACCACTGCACTAGCCTGGCTATCATGACTACTTGCTCTGCGAGCGTAGTCTGGCCAAGCTGCCTTGTGTGCTACTGGACAAAGCTTCAACCAATCAGACCACTCTTTCCTCTGATGTATGTGTAGCAACAGAAACTGCATGATCCACTTCTGTGAGCATCATTGCCTTAAACACTCCTCAATTGAGCTGTTGGAAATGCTAGATTTTTATTGGTCCCCATTCCTGTGGGAATCTGAAATTTAAGAGACAGACAACTTGACCAGACTGACTTGGTCGCGAAATTTTGTGCAGCATCACAGGAAGTATGGACGGGCCCAGGCTACCACTGCACAGAAATGTCACATAACATATTATTGTCCAGTCTATAATTTTGAACGATTAATTTCATCACTGAATGTTTTCGTAGTGTGCTCACTAATCTTAGCAGCTAACTATAGCAGCATGAGTTGCTATGGTTAGCTACTTAGCATTTGCATTGCTTGCTAAATTAGTGTGTAATACTTGGGTGGAAATACATTCCATATTTTTTTTATTTTTATGTTCACCAAACAAATGATTATGTTGGATTTATCCCTTGTAATTGAGTAATAGTAACCCAACACCTTATGTTGACCCAGCATATATTTACTGTATGTCGCTCAACAAAACAATTTCTTCATATATTAGCATATTATAATTGAGTGGAAATACTTTCCATATTTTTTTATATATTCACCCAACAAATGACTATTTTGAGTGTAGAACAAAGGTGGACAGGAGAAAGCAGGATTTTGTGAATTTCCATTTGAAAGAGCAGAAAACGGCCTTCATCATGACTTTCACGTGGGAGATTGCTTCTTTTGGAGTGTGTGCGTCTGCACCACACCCTTTCAAATCATAACCAAAGCTCCTGAACACGAACACACAGGGAGGCTGAAAATGTCAAACGTTCCTCTTTTCTTTCCTCCCTTGGTATTCCATCGCTGTCTCACAACTCCATTTTTCCTTGCCTCTTTTGTGCCTGTCCTCTCTCCCTTTCAATGGAGATGGAGAGGGTGAGGGAGTGGTGCCAGCAATGTCACGGCTGGAGAAAGCTTATCCTGGGTAGAGGGGTCTGTGTATAGAGTCAATCAGAGCTGTACAAACCCTTGATTGCCATTGACATTTACCGGGGGCCCATTTCCAATTAATCTTCAAGGGCCTCCACCTCTTGAAGCCTGATTACGATTCCCCCCCAACCCCACCCCTCCGACAAACTGGCTAATTTGTAATTGGCCATGTGTCTGGAGGTGGAGGCTCTCCTTTATCACTGCTGGATTGAGACGTGGAGAAAAGGGAGATGGATGGAGGAAGGATCCTACACCGCCTGTCTACATCCTTAAATTGTTTTCTTACATACAATTAAGAAAACATACAATATCTAACTTATTTTAAATGTATTATCTAAATCTAAATACAAAATACCAATAGTTTGGGTGCATCCTTGCAGTGTATAAGCTCTTGAAAAGCACTGTGTGAATATTTTTTTGTTGTCGGAGTTACAAATGAAGGCATGGACATTCAAACTACACGTGTTGTGAAGTCATGTTGCCTCACACAGCTTCAGAAAATGTGTCTCAGCTGTGTTGTGCTGCAGCACCGCTTGTGCAGAGCTGTTGGTGAGGTGGCACGCTGCATGTTATTTAGACCGTCGCATATAGTGAGTAGATCACATCCTGCTGTGAAGACAGACACATACATACACATGCACCACCTGCATGCTGGGAGATACTCATTCAGACTGCAAAGACACATGATTGTTCGCAGTGGCGCACATGCAGCACACGAGCAGGAGGGAGTGGAGGATGTACAGTGCATGAATATATATTTAGTTTTCAGACTCACATAAGCTCTGCCTCTAACTTCACGGGGACTATTTTGTAAACATCCCCACACAGAGAGCGCCATCATTATCAAAGATACAGTGCGTTCACCTCCTGCTTCTCTTTGTGTGTAGTCGCTTGCTTTCTCTTTCCACCTCTGTCTGCTTTACCTCTTTCTCTCTCTGCTCGACACAGTCACAAACACGGTGAATAAAGTGATAAAGGAACACTGAGTCCCTCACTCATCTGTAGACAGTATCAGTCAGAGACATGCATACCCCCACAAACACACGTATAAACACTTTTTTTTCTATCTTTTCTGCTGTTTCGCCTCCGTCTCAGCACTGCTGCTGGATCATGGAGGCAGAGGGAGGGTAGCGGTGGAAGTGGGATTCCCAGACTGCCCATTCGCCCAGCCCAGCCCCTGCACCGGCTTGATAACGCCGTCCCGGTCTCCCCGTCTCCCCCGCTGCCTCCTCGCCCTACCCTCCTTTTTGCCCCAGGCTGCTGTGCTCTGCAGACCTGTGCCCACAGCAAAGCCACCCAGGAATCTTATCTCCTGCCCAGACTCATTCCTGGCCCTGCCTGTCTGCCTGCCTGCTGCTGTGCATGCCCTCCGTGTGTGTGTGTGTGTGTGTGTGTGTGTGTGTGCACTCCACCTGTCCATCCTCTCTCCCTTCCTTTCTATTTGTCTTCTCGTCCTCCATCTGGAAGTCCCAGAAAGTCTACCCTCACATGCAACTGGGGTCCTGACCTGGTCACATACAGCAGTCTCAGTGCAGGGGCGTGTCTAGGGGTGGCCTAAAATCTGATTGGCCACCCCAGGTGCCACCCTGCATGATGGACCGTCTGAACATCGGACGTGACTCGGTTTGCAATTCAACCTCCGACCTGAGGGGCAGTATTACGCTAGAATGCTGTTCAGCCTGACGTACACTGAAGAGTAGCAAATGCAACACAGTGTGAATAGACTTGGATATATGTTTAAAAGTTTCAACTGGAACGTCAGTCAGCTATAATCTTTATCTTGCCTCTGTAACTTTTAATGACAGTGTAGTGCAGGTTTTTTCAGGTAATCAAATACTTATTTACATTTTTGCATTGTCTTTAATTTTGCACTTTTAATGAAAAATAAAAGATTAAGGCTTTGTATCACACTTGTACATTTAATATTTGTATTCTTTGTCTTTTACTATTGTGTTTATTTTATTCCATTACTGTTTTTATTTTTAAGTGTAGGCTATGTATGATTATATTGTACCCTGCACAGCACTTTGGTCAACCGAGGTTGTTATAAAGGTGTTTTTGAAATAAACTTTGACTTTACTTGACTTGTATTGTCCCATTCTGTTGTGTCATGATTACAAGTTTGATTTATATTTAAGTTTAACTAATATTTAAGATGTAATTTTGGTAATTCAAATTAATAATAAAAGACAAAAAAAAAAAAGATGAACTGATGCTATGTTGACATGTATAGTGACTGACATATTACTGAATGCTGCTGGCCACCCCGGCATGACTTAGTGCCCACTTGGGCCACCCCTGTGAAAAAAGTCTGGACACGCCACTGGCTATCTACGTGCCCGTTGGACACCCTTTTTTTCCACTATGTCTGCCTGGATCCCATTATTGTCTGTCTGTCTTTACGCTCATCTCCCGGTGTGTCTTCCTCTATCACTGTCTATCCACCCTGTGTCTTCCTTTTCTGTCCTGTCATCTTACTGTACATGCTTGGCTGTCTCTCTATCTGCCAGTCTCTTTTCCTGTCCACATCTAGCAGCTTGTATATCAATCGTTCTACCAGTCATATCACTGTCCTTCTGTCTGTCTGTCGGTTGTGTTTCTGTTTTCCTCCATGCTTATCTGCCTGTCATATTGTCGTCGGTTTTCTTTTTAGTTTTAGTTTTCCTGTCTGCTTGCCTCATTGGTCTTATATTAATAAGGACAGATACAACATATGAGAAATGCCAAAGAGTGCAAAAAATATGGATGTTTTAAGCTGCTCTAATCACTATTTAATTACAATAACAATGAATTAAATGATGTCTGTGATGTGAAAATAGGCTCGTAGTGGAGAACAACCCTCTATCGAGCATTTTGGTGTGACAGGTTTAAAGGGACAGTGGGTAGCATTTCGGTCAATATTCATAATAATGTTTGTTTTTCATAACCCTGTCTTCCACCCTAAGGCAGCTGGGATAGGCTCCAGCCCCCCCGCAACGCTATGAGGATAAGCGGTAGATAATGGATGATCAATGTTTTTCATAGTGTATAACCACTTGAAAATAAGAATTATTGTATTTTTCTTTGGCTTGGAATGAGCCTTTGATGGAGGTAAACAATGTTAACTCTTTGACTGCCATAGCTGTATATATACGTCAAAGTGTTTTTTCAGCAGCAGGCACAAGAGGGTGCTCTCACACAGCCTGTGAGTAATTTGGGGGCTTCTGGGATTTATAGTTGGAGCATAAAGTGACGGTATACACCACAGAGATCAAAACAGGAAGTGGAGACGATTGAGATTAGAGAGAAAAACAAACTGAATCTGGACAAAAAGTGGTGATTTTTGGTGAAAGTGGCTTTCAGAACAAAGTAAAACAAACATTTTTTTTCATGATGAAATAGAGAGTCTCTTCTTTCATCTGAGCTATTCAGTGTTTTCAGAGACACAGTACAAAATATTCTGTGGGTCTTGAAATATGACTGAAAATGGCCTGCACAAAAAAACCTAGCTTAGCTTGTTGCTAACACAAAGTTAGCTAAAGAGCCGGACGTGTTTCTCAGGAATTGGTTGGAACCAAATCAGCTAATGTTGCTCCATGTCTGCTTGATGAATTTTAAGACACTTACCCTGTCTGTTAAACTTAGCCTACTTGTGTCTTTTTGTAACGATATATAATATATATGATATATTACATATATTGCCTTTTGAACGGCTACTGTTTCTGTGTGGGAGAAAGTAAACCAGCGCTGACGTGGCTGGGTTTCTTTGTGTGACTTTCACAGTGCTCGACATGTGTACATCACCCATTATTCAATTACATCAGACAACAGAACGAAAGGCGCTCATTACCTTGAAACTCCTGGATATGACAAGAAAGAGAGAGAGACAGATGCCCCAGAGCACTCATCGTCTCAACAATTGACATGAGTAATAATCAACGTCCCCACCGACACGCCATTCAAATCTCCTCCCATCGACATTTTTGATATTGCTCGAGGCGTTGTTCATTTGTTGTTCCACACGTCCGTTATGGTACAACTAGCCCCCCATCCTCCGCCAGCCCACATCCACCCTCCTCTAAACACACACACACACACACACACACACACACACCTCTCATTCTTCCCTGTCTGCGGCTGAAATGACTATTGACGTTTGGGTTTGGATTTGAAATGTGTTGGAACAGAGAAAGGTGGCTCATGTGGTGAGGGAGGAGGGGGCCTGGGATTAGTTTGGACGTAAAACAGCTCTTCCCTAGGAGGGCAGAGAGAGGGCCATTTCACAGGGGGTAGTCCCGGATATTATGTTCATTCCCTTTCTTTGTAATTTTATTAATGGGGGAACTTTAATCCTCACTCAGCCTGAGACCACACAGCCAGCAGTGGAGCAGTTTTTTGGTGGTGGGTAACGAGGATTTGTTGTTTATTCTATGCAGGGGTAGTTTTTCGGTTTTCTTTAGCCGCTCTGAGCGTCTTTTCTCTGTCACACTGATGTGATGCCCTCACACCGGCTTCTTTGTCTTGTTTCTCTGTATTCCTGTGGCTGCACGGTTTCCTAAAAAACAAAAATGGAAAAGAGTGGGGAAACCGTGTGTCATTCGTATTTCAAAACAAAACCGAAAGTTTTAAAAAAATTAATATAAAATAACTTGCTTTCTCAATATTCATTCCCAAATCCAACATTTTTTAAAAAAAATGGATAACGACTCATTTTTCCAATTTCCAACTTTGGGTATAAATGGAAAATGGAAAAAAAAAAAAAGGCGTTTCATCCAATTCAGATATTTTCATTGGCGCAAATGATCGCATTTTTGCGGCAATCATCTCTGAGGCTGCCAGGAGCTTTTATTTTACTGCAATACTTTAGTGAAGAACATAATTTATTAAACTTATCAGATAAAATAAAGTTTTTCTGTATTTTACTGTAAATATGAGTGACAGTATTTATAAATTAATGGACATGCAAGAGACCAGCCGTCTCTTGCAAATTCGTGGTCAAATGAGCCGTTCGTCATTTTCAAGTTTGCAAATGCCTATTTTGTCTTTAGTTTCGGTTTTGTTTTGAAAAACGAATGAACAAATGATACATGAATTGAGGGTGATTACAGTCACTGCTGTACATGTCTTTACCTTGTCCTTGTGTCTTTGTCTCTAGCTGTTTTGGTGTGTTTACCTCCCCGTAATGGAGGTCAATTATATTATTTCTCAATCAAAATAGTGATCTGTAATACCTGTGCTTTCTTAGTTTCAGTTCATTTCACAAGGATAATAGAGATTGATGTAAATATTCCATATGACATATCATCATTTAGCTAATGATCTTTTGTTGATTAGCACATCAGCTCTCCTAATTCTACCTTCACATGAGGGATTGCTGTAAACATGTTGAATGTCTAATGAAAGTCTTTAGCTTCTTCAGGTCAGCCATGTTCACGCGACCATTTTTTGTTACATGGGTAATGAAAATGAAAGTGAAAGGAAATTTCGCTTCAATAAATCATTATTGTGTTAATTTAGATCGCCATAAATCATAGTAAACAAGCAAGTCCATCACTGAGAGAATTGGCAGGCTCTATCGTTAAAGCCGTCAGAGTTTCTGACAGTGTTGGAACAAGTGAAAGTTTGATGGAAGGCAACATGTTATGTTATATAACACCAGGGAACAGTGACAGGATGGGATAACGCTTATGGAAAATTCTTTATTTTTGTACCTTTCACACTTGTATAGTCCCTTTCTGTTTTGTCGTGTTTACAAGTTCACATATATTTGTTTTTAAATTTATTTATATCTGGACATGCCACTGGGTGCTGGAAAGTACAAGTACTGCAGTTTTGTAGTTCTTGCACTTTACCTGAATATTTCCATTCTATACTATACAGATACATGAAATATTATACTTTTTAACCCACACCACAGCTGGAGTTACTTCACAAATTATGATTTCAAAACTTGAGATGATAATGCATTACAAATTAAATATTATGCATTAATCAATCAATATACAATAGAATGATATACGTAATATCAGTGTTAAATATTAATAATGGAGCACAGTTTTCTGATGACCTACTTTTACTGAGGAGTTTTGGTTTCCAGTGCAGAGACATGTAAGTTAGGTGAAATGTGAATGTTACAGTAAATTGCCTCTAGGTGGGTATATGTTCGTCTCTGTACATGTTTGAACCCTGTAATAGATGCACTTTTGAGCTAGAAAATGTGTTTACAGTCCTCAGGTTATACTTTGAATTCTGTTTATTTAAATTTATGCAAAGTTAGGATTATGAAATAATCAAATAGATATTTTCTGGACTGGTTTCCTGTTCACAAATAATCAAGGGTGCGCTCAAAGCAGAGGAGTAGACTCATGTTGCCATAATGTCACAATAGCATAATTCTCAGCATTGTTAGTATTTAAAGCAACTCATTGGAAACCAGTTTAAATACTGTTAAAGGTGCATTATATGTACCTGTGCATCTCTGAGTCTGTTAGCCGAAGCTAGCTAATGTGAAACATAAAATAACAGGAAGAAACAGCAGCTAGAAGAAAGCACAGATCATAGACGTTGACAAACTGATCACCAAAGCATTGATCACAGAACCCCACAAATATTCAATTACATTGATTAATTCCACAGTTCACTTGTCACAATAACCACTGTGTAGTCTGCAGAAATGTGTATTATATGTTGTTGTAAGCAAGTGAGTATCTTTCTACTGGAGTCACACTCACAGTCAAACAAATTTCACCATTTGGGTCAATAAAATCCACCTGTCTTTCTATTAAACAGCCTTAATACACAGTAACAGTGCGCTGTTACGCCTTAAAGAGTGTTTCTTCATCAACATGTTCTGTGCAAAAGTATCACATCCATGGAGCTACATGCTAATTCTGTACTCTGGAGGTTAGGATAAGGGTCTATTCATACTGTAAACTAATTTATCTCTATTTAAACTTGTTTTTGTTCTTTCATGACACGTAAATAAAACCACCTTACATGCATTTACACTATTCCATACACTGAGAACATCATTTATATTCTGATGTTTTCACTTTTTGTATTATCAGGTTTCTTTTTAGACACAGAAAATACGTAAGAGCCTAATTTTCCATCTATATCCATTTGGGCTGTGCTTCTTTTTTTTGTTGGATATAAATGAATGGAAGCGGAGGCATCAATTCCACGACACGCCTCAGAGACATCTGGTTCCCTGCAGGCTTTGTGTCAGAGCCGCACTTCCAGGCAGGTGCATTCCCTTTGTGTTTGAGACAGGAGAGCAGAGTACTGCAGTGTAGAGGAGATCGATCCACCCTGGGAAGTGTTGTCTCTGCCTCTGCATGACATGAGGTGCGAACATAAAGGGAGAGGTCACCCAGCGAGAGTCAGGCCGACGCACCTGTGTCCATTAAGGACGTCACATGTGTGTAGGGATGCACTCACATGCATGGACGCAACCTTACAGTACTACTCATACATATACCGTCAACGCAATTCATCCTCTAGCGCACAATATTACACACTTTTTAACGTATTTAAAAATTTCCATTGTGAATATTTGCTTCCCCTATTTCCTCTTTTGAATCAGAGTCAGAATCAACTTTATTGGCATCAGTTAATTAAATAACAACAGCAGCAGAAATAATAAAATATGTAAAAGATAAATAACAAGCTAGCAGCGGTTTAACTGAACACAGATAGTGGATATGTATGTTCATTTGTGAAGAATTAAGTCACCATAGAAACATCTTCTTGCAGCATCAGCGTGGTTAACTTCTACCTCCCAATGACTCAACACCTCAGTAATGAGGTCTAGGTGGGTCATTAACTCTTGAGTGCAACCCATGTATACAGAGTATATACGTCAAAGTGTTTTTTCAGCAGCTTGCACTAAAGAGCACTCTCACACAGCCTGTGAGTAATGTTGGAGCTTCTGGGGTTTGTAGTCAGAGCATAAAGAGACGGTATACGCCACAGAGATCAAAGCAGGAAGTGGAGACGATCGAGATTAGAGAGCAAAACAAAAAGAATCTGGACAAAAAGTGGTGATTTTGGTGAAAGTGTCCTCTACTCTACTTCTGATAAAACAAGAATGGAACAAGGTAAAAACAAACATTTTTTTCATGATGAAATAGAGAGTCTCTTCCTTCATTTGAGCTATTCAGTGTTTTCAGAGTCATAGTACAAAATATTCTGTTCATCATGAAAGATGACTCAAAATGTGCAAAAATGCTGGAACAAGGCACTTTCTGTTTTATGAAAGGGCTGGCACTCAATGAGTTAACAGAAACACCATGTCTCTCATTCAGCATGTAGTAAGAAGGATAAAAGACATTTCCTACCAACAAAATAAGAACTTATCATTACACTGAAAATATAAATCCTTTAAGTACACTTCCTGTTGGCAGTATACAGTGTTATGTAAAAGGAAGAAATGATTTTCTTGGTGTATTTTTTGAGCTTTACTCTACCCTGGAAGTTGTTGGGACAGGAACCGCTCACCACTCGTTGACTCTATGGAAACATTATATGTTTAATATTGAACATATTGTGTGTCCTAATTGCACTAAATTTAACACATCGCTCCCTTGAATTCCAACAATACGCCCGCCAAGTGTGAAGTAGATTGGATGAACAATTTTTGAGATATGCAGCATACAGTCAGACAGACAGACAGACATTTCTTGCTTCATAGTTAGATGAGCAGCTCCCATACAGCTGATCAAACTTGATCTGTCCACGCTCTAAAATGTGATTTCAGGACTCAGCGTAGTCAGTATATAAACGCTGCAGTTTATAAAACAGTACTGTTAATACATTTTCTTGTCAGCTGCATGAGTGAGTTGAGAAGAAAGATGAAGGCGACGCTGAACCTCGGCCTGCTGGTGTGTCTTCCCCCTGTGGGCTTACTATATCCAGATTAAAGGAGAGTTCACAGATAGGCGACAGGCTCCAGCACCCATATCCAATCAGACGGTTCCCTCAGGGGAACCATGTGGTGCACACATATGTGGCCGCAGCCTCACAGCATGACACCGCCGTGTCCTCCACAAGTCCTCCACAAGGCTCACGGGAAGCTGTGAGCCAGAGTGCGGCACTTTTGAGCGAACGCCGGGTGATGAATTTGAAGATTAGGCGGCACGTTTATGGCAAAATATGTGCTAGTTTATATTATGTTCTCTATGTGAGGGGACAAGAGGAGGAAGGGAGGGTTTGCTCGTGTGCTGAAGACTCACACTCTTCAAGGCTCTCCTTCCCTCTGCTCAAAAGCCTTTCTGAAAGTCTATTTGTAACACTGCTTTTGCCGCTCCCTTTCTCCAACGACACAATGTGGGTGTTTCATCCTCGTCTGTGTGTGCACTGTAATGAATTTGTGTGTGTGTGTTTGCACGCAAAAGTGCTTCATGCGGTCCAGATGTGTGTCTGTGTAGTGCTGCCATCTGAAGAATGAGTCATATTTTCTCTATCAAAAGCAGACAAACTGTATAATGTACATCCACCTCCCGAATAAGATATTTAGAAACAGTCTCCTCTTTTTCCTTTCTCAACTCCATTATGAAATTTCTCTATTGCAGCTTCATATATGTATATATAGAGAGAGTATACACCTTTCCACGGTTTTAGCACTGCAATACATTTTATGAAAAACCTCACACAATGACATCGAGGCCCTAGAAAACCAAATAACCCAGCGCCACTCCCAGAGCCATCACACTTGATCCGTGTATGAATGAATCACACTACGCTACCATTTTCCACTCATCTCCCTTCCTGCCCCCTACAGAACCGGAGCAAAGCCATAGCTCATATTTTCACTGACAAAAGAGGTGACAGTGAAAGGAAAGTGAAAAGGCTATAATAAATGCTACGGGAAAGTTACAAGGAAGACAGTGCGGCGTTTGAAAACGGTAACCTTTTTCAGATGCTGATTTAGTATTCATTATTAATGACCTTTCCCTACCTGAGCAAAGCTGTTGCCAGGAAGCCCCTTCGTGTTTGTGTCTGCCAGGAGCCGGGGGCAGACGCTTCGGCCTCGTTCAGACTCGTTGGCTGATGGATTTCTACACTCGGTATGTGCAAATACTGTTTAATTTGTCCCAGGTGCTGAGTAAAGAATAGTATGAACACAGTGGGCAAGATGTTAAAGTTCAGAGAGGCATGACAGACACAAATTAGGGGTCTGACAGGGATTTTTTTTTTGGTATGAACATTGTTTAACTCTGAGTGCCACTGACTTATTTCAACGTCTTTTAAAATCTGATGCTCGAGTGCCATTGACGTAATAATATTTCAAAGTGTTTTTTTGGCAGTGCGTCGCCAATCGTGGTCTCCCGCAGCCTGTGAGTAATGTTGGGGCTTCTGGGCGATGTAGTCAGAGCATAAAAAGACGGTATACACCACAGAGATCAAAGCAGGAAGTGGAGACGATCGAGATTAGAGAGCGAAACAGATGGGTTCTGAACAAAAAGTGGTGATTTTGGTGAAAGTGTCCTCTACTCTACCTCTGATAAAACAAGAATGGAACAAGGTAAAACAAACATTTTCCATGATGAAATAGAGAATCTCTTCTTTCATTTGAGCTATTCAGTGTTTACAGAGACATAGTACTAAATATTCTGTGGGACTTGAAATATGACTCAAAATGGGCAAAAATGCTAAAACAAGGCACTTCCTGTTTTATAAAACACTCAAAGCGTTGAGAGACAGGCAATACGAGGAACCCTCTTTTCCTCTCAGTCGTTTCTCATTTACTGCTTTCCATCTCATCAAAAAGCATTTTTCATGCTAATTGAACTTAAAGAGTAACCATGCGTGCAGCACGGTGTGTGTTTGCGAACAATCACCTCAAAATGTGTTCATTCAGGCTCGATATTCTCTTCACAGAGCCCACACACTGACGATCATGCCGAGGCCTAACACCGTGAAAGATACTCCTAAACACACTGGAACTTCACTACCGAGCAGAGTACAGTAAAACAGATCTATCTATCTATCGCTCCACCTGTCTGTCTATCCTGCAGTCCATTCCATCATTCTGTCATCCTTTTGTCTGTCTGCCTCCATTCATCTGTCATTATCAGACAAAAAAAATGTAACACATACTTCCTCTCCCCAGCCGATAAGACTCTGCACATCACTCAGGAACAAACCACAGGGGCCCCTGGATAGGAAACACACAAAACTCTGCAAGAACTCACCTCAATTACACCATTATTTCCTTTGTTGTCATTTTTTCTCTCTCATACTTGAAACATTTTTCCGTGCAGCCTCTTTTGTCTAGCCAAATACGAAATTATTATATCGCAATCATAGGCCCTTCTCTGTGCCAGGGATTTAACTGCATCGTCAATATGCGCTATCATTTCCCCTTAGCAGCTATAATTAGACTGCTTACTGGGGTGGTATTGTGAAGAACTTCAGCCAAAGCAAAGTCTCACAGCCTTCTATGAAGAGAAGGCTTTGAGGAAAACAATTAAAAGACCTTGTTTTGCCATCATCGGACAGTGCCAGAACTGGTGGTTCATTATTCAGTGGTTCATTTTCAGGTGTTTTTTATTGTTATGTTTTTATTGAAGATTTCCCCATAAAAATGTACAATTTTTCTTTTTCTTAAACAAAAATTAAAATGAGGACCTGCACAGTCGCCTCAGCATAAATAAAACCAAAGTCAAAATATTTTACCCTCCTGTTCCCCTTTCCCTCACCACATAACCCATCCTTATGCTCTGCAGTTTGTGCATCTACTGGCTAGGGACTGAAAATATCATACAACAAGTAACATGAGGAAAAGAGAACAGTATTTTTCATCAGAAAATATATGTTGTAGGAGCTGTGTGGGATGAGTTATGACTGAAGAGGTACAGAAAGCAGAACAGATCAAAATGGAAACTATTGTAAGAAAATGTTGTAGATCGAAAGAAAAGTTGTGATCCTTATTTTCAGACAAGTGTGTTTTAATATGACACATCCCATAATCCTGGTGACAAACTCTCATAAGAAATGAACAGAATGACAACTAACAACCTTATAATGTGGGTATGCAGAGATAGACTTTTTGAATGAAAAAAGATTAAAAAAAAAAATATATCAAAATAAGTGCGTTGTTCCTGCGTTTTTTGCCCATTTTGAGTCATATTTCAAGACCAACAGAATATTTTGCACTATGACCCTGAAAACACTGAATAGCTCCAATGAAAGAAGAGACTCTCTATTTCATCATGAAAAAATGTTGTTTATTTGTTTTTACCTTGTTCCATTCTTGTTTTATCAGAGGTAGAGTAGAGGACACTTTCACCAAAATCATATAAAGTATATAATAATATATATAATACAGTATATTGTTTATCGCAGAATTGTTATATCATGATATTATCATTATCGTGGAGAAAATATTGTGTTTGTATCATATCGTGAGGTCCTTGTTGATACCCAGGCCTAATATATAAGCAGTATAGAGACACGCAAATACATGTATATAATATGTACAAACACTGATAATGTGATATTTAAGAGATGCAAGGATATTATGGGTGAATAAATGTCTAACATTATAAGTTCTCCTATGAATAAAAATCAAATAAATTATTTCTGTCATTATTTGTTCCTATGTTCCTAGAGGACATCTCACTCCCATGTTACTGGTCCTGTCAATAACTGCAGTGATGGTCTGGTTTTCAGTATTTATCTCTCGTCTCCTGTTACAACCATGCCTGTTGCTAGCTGTATTTGGTGTGCCATCAGAACCGCTGCAATGCATAGCCTGATATGGGCATATAATTGCCTTTACAACACTCTTAGCAGCAATGAAGCCTATTACTACCCTGGAAATCTCCAAAACCAGCCTCATTTTCAATCTGGTTGAATGATGTGATGTTTTTATCTCAGCTTGGAATAAATTTAATTCTCTCTCAGGGGAGCCACTGATGGTTTCTTCAAGTTATGGAGAGTATTTATTGAGTATTTCAATAACAATAACAATCTGGACTGTTTATCAAACCTGCATGTTCTTTCCCTCCTAACTGTTAGTTATTATTAACTAACTAATGATTATTATTCTGTATTCCTAACTAGTCCTTTCTATGAAATATGTTGGTGCCTCAGTAACCTGTCAGCTTGTTTCTCTTATTTTGTTTCCTTTCCATTTTTGCATCTGCAAAAATGACCTCACAATGTGTTAAACCTGTATTCAGTGTGTGCATAGTGCCTATAAATGCTAAAAAGGAGGACTTAATGTAAAGTGCTGCAAAGAGAATCAATTATGGATTATCCATTATTGTCTTGTCTCCTGACACTTTTGTCCACGTCGATCAGCAGACTGTATATAACTTATCCGTAAACCTGTCGCAGCACCATTGTTTCAGCTGTGTGTGTGAAGAGCAGACATCTCTACTAGTAAATAAAATCTGGGCTTGACAGGGCCGGTGGAATTTCTGGGTCACATGAACAAAGACAAGCTCATAGTTGCTTTTCCGTGTGGGTTCGTTCACCCATCACATGTGAATTACAGTGATCTAAAAATATATAACACACACAGTCACATGCAGTGACACGAACGCTGCACCTCATCCTCACTCGAGACATTTATTTTGCCCAGGGGTATACTAGAGAACCAGGTGTTATCTCACTCCCCTGTGAGTCCCACTTCCCCGGAGCAATTAATGCAGTGAAGTCAGAAATTCTGGCCCCAAAATGGCTGCCAATCCGGAATGGAGGTATCACTTCACCCTGACAACCAGGTCAAGCTCTCGGAGTATCATCGGTGCGAGCCAACAAAGCCAGAGGTCAGAGTTCTCCTCACCTCCTGACCCCTCTGTGGAATTGATCTGTTGTAGTGGAAATGGGATTTTTGGTACTGCGTGATTCAGACGGCAGACAGACATTTTGTGTCTTGAATGATTGACGAGATGACTCACGATGCAACAATACGGTGTCACAGTCACAAAGGAGCTGCAGCACAATTAGGTAATTTTCTGTCATGTTTCTGAGCGTGAAAGCATGTGCGTGGGTGCATCTACGCGCCTAAAGCTGCATTTATGTGTGCACGGTGCATGCCGGCGTACGTGTGATGTTGTCAAGAGGATTGTGTTTTCAGGGCAGCGAGTCAGTCAAGGAGAGGATCTGTCAGCACGGCTGATCTGTGCAGCTGGCAGAGACGCCCACCCATGTCAAATGTCACGGCGCTAATTTCTTTCCAATGCAGCCCAGGTATAACCGCAGGGGCAAGCGACAGACACACCTCATTGCTCCACAGAATGAGATTCCCAGGATGTTGCGAAATTCACAAATCTACAGGCTTTATTTTAATGAAACCCACCGCTTCTTGTCATTATTGTTTTGTGCTCAGCTGTGTGCTCATTTCAGGAATTTTGGACATCATGCAACATCCTTTCCAGATTCTTACACAGAAATAGGGATTGCATGCTTGTTCATATCTTTCACTGCAGCATTTAAACTTGGATTTTTATAACAACAAAACTGATTTTACTGCCTCTGGTCACAAGGATGTGATGCCTTTTATATCTAACAAATGTGTAGCAATACTTTATGGAGGCATACATGTGTGCTAATTTTATCAGGCACACAATGCCCTGGAGTCTGATCACTGTGTGTATTAAACTAAACAAAGCTTACATGTTTGGTCCATGGATCTGCTGGAAGGATTTTTTTTAAATAATTTTAATGGTTCTAATGCGTTATTGAATGGATTTGTGCCTTTGTTTGTTTTTGCCCAAGGGGAGAAAATATCCCGCCTTTCAACCCAGTGTCAACAAACTTCCACTCTTAGAGTGCTCATTCCACACATGACCCAATAAAATGCATTTTGCCTCAGGAAATTAAGAAATATTCTGTCTCCCAATTACCAGCTCTGTTTCTGTCTTTCTGCGTATTTGTATATCCTCCCTTATTAATGCCTTCACAAATAAATGATCTACCGTGTAAACCAGACAGAAGTCCTTACATATAATGATCGCATATGTGACATATAGTTTAGGCCAAGAACGCAGTGTACTTTCTATTAGAAGGCATACACACATTTGAAATTACTACAGGATTTTTTTCTTGGCACATCCCTTCCAATCGCTCACAAATTGGTGCTAATCAAGTTAAAGGGGACCTTCCTGCCCTCCTCGTCCCTCTAAACTTCCTGAGCATTTAGTCATGCACATGCCGTTTCCTCATCCCTTTGTGCTCTTCCTCCTAAATTACTGGGAGGTGATATACAGCCTGGGTGTCCCAAGGCTACAGGAGATTTAGAACTTTGTCCCATCTGAAGGAGAGGTGAGAAAAGACATTACTATGCAGAATAGGTAATATTGAAAACGCCAGAGCTCTTTATGGTGCCCCATGCAGATTATCAATCTATTTGTGTAACTTGGCTACCCAGAATTTCATTTCCTTTTTCATTTATTTGCCTTGCTGCAACCGTTTACAGTGCAGAAACTGAAAATTGAAGCCATGACGAGCGAGGGAGCAATATTCCAAGGGCAAAATGGGCTGCTGTATGATTGCAAAGGTTCATTTGGAAGAGGGGGAGGAGGAATGAAGTGACCTCTTTTTGATGAGCTCAGAAGAAACACATCCACGTATGGCTGCCTACAGCCCGTCCCGCTGTTTGCTCATAGGCTCTTTTTAAGTGTTATTGAGAATTTGCTGGGTGTCTTGCCTTATAATGGAGCAACACTTGTCTGTTTTGCTCTGTATTAAATTCAGCACCATGGACAGAGGCATGAGTGTGGCGGCATTGCTCAGTTACTTTCAGCACCATGGACAGAGGCACATCTGGGTCTTTATTCCTTCCTTTAAAATCCTTTTGTTGCACCTGCAACTGCAAATAGGCTGTAAATAATAACAAAGTCCAGCCTTGACTTATCTCGCTACGGAGCTTTGGGAATAAAAATCAGATTTTTGTGAGGAACGCTTAGAGAATAAATATGAAAATAGTTTGGCAGACCGGGATTGCTCTCAGCACGCCTGAGCAGAGGTCTCGAATGATTTGAAGATCTACACAGTCACAATCTGAGTATACCCAAACGGACTGAAATAAGTGCTATTTTGGGAGCGAAAAGACACACTGTTTCACGTGTTGCTCGTTAATTGTTATTATTATCAGTCCAATGGGCTCAGCCACTGAAGCCATTTCACTCTGGGCGACACTGAAAACAGTCGCTACGGCTTACAGGTAGCCGGGCTGTGTGACGAAACAGACCGAGAGGGAACCATCGTGGCACCGTACCTTACATAATCATCACAGTAGTACCCGTTGAACATAATTACAATGATTTGTGCCCTCCCATTTCACCCTTGTATTAAAAAAATATTGCTGGAGGTAAGTCAGGCGTGAGCAGGCGAGGCTGCTGTGGTGAATGGAGTGTGGCCCCGGGGGGAAAGCTTGGAGAGCAGAGCATGGTGTCATGCCAAAGAAAGCCGAGCACACACACCTCCAACACACACACACACACACACACACACACACCTCACCCCGCTGGGGCCCGGTCATGCCGTGAGAACGGGATGACATTACCGGGCCATTTAGCTGGCGGAAGAGCAGAAAGAGGTGAGAGCTTTTGTTATTTAATGGTTGGCTAATGTCTAGGCGAGGGGGGGGTGCCTCATAGCCAAAAAATTAAAACAAATAGATCAACATTAGGAGCCTTGGATGCTACATTATGAGGTCTGTAGGCTGCGTGGTTTGACTGGAGAACAGGTCAGTGACACTGGACACTTTAGCCTTTGGTCTAGTGTGAATATAACAGGATCACAGTCCCTATACTCCACGTAGATCACAATATATGCAAATCTTTATATGTTGATATTAATTTGCTTGTCTTTCTTTGAGATAAAGGAGATTATGGTGTCACACAATTATTTAAAAGGGACCCTGACACAACTCAAAACTCCACTGTTACTCGTTCATTTTCCACTTCTCTGACCAGTTAAATGGCGTTCATCAGACTGGATTTCGATAGGATTGTCATCACGCTTATCATTTACACATTGCCATGACCTCAGGTATTGTAGTTGTCCTTTGAGAATAGAGATAAACACCATGAAGTGACTCCCAAAGGAAAGCAGGATGAGCTTCACTGAGAGGCCATGCTAGCGCTCAGGTCAAATTGAATTTGAAATACCCCATCTTATATCCAAAAGATGTGTCCGTCATTATAAACTGTGCTGACTTTGAAAAGCGGATGTTCAAACCTGCTGTCAGAGCTGTAAGATCACAGATTATAAGGGCAACACAGACTCGTATATATGAGAGTTTGATGGTGTTCAGTGTTGGATAACAAAGATTATTATTATGGCCTGTGGCATGATGCTAAAATTGACATAAAAAAAGCAGGATTTTCGCTCAGTCAGTGTTTTATTCCACCTAATTCACTCATACCAAGAGCTGCTTATCAGACTGGCCACTTTAAATTTGATTAAAAACTGTTTGCCTAAAATAAACTAAATGAATACTGGCTGTCCTTCCAAATTATCAATCAACCTAGTTGTGGAGAAGCAGCTTTTCAGCTGTTTTGTACGTTTACAGTATTAATTATGACCCTGGGATTTGTCTTTGTGAGTATTCTCATCTCCTGAAAAACACCTAAACAGCTGATGACATATGTGAATGTGGATTTTTTGTGCTTTTCGTCAATTTGTCCAGACTTTTTTCTTCCTCCCTCCTTCCATGTGCCCCCTCTCTACGCCACTCGGCGGTGCTCACAGACTTTACCCTTTCTGGAAATCAAATCATCTAAAGCCGCATGACTTTGGAAATGGCTAGAGGAGGCTAACAACACGTCGCCTCGTCGGCTCAAAGCCTTGACTTCGCTCCCGACAATGATGAGCGGTCGGAAACCGGTGGAGGAATCCCCATTCGGTTTGAGTGTCGCCTGTGAGGCTGAGTTTCAGCACCACGGAGCTGTCCTCCGGTCAGCGGCGGAGCGAAGCACGGAGCGCCTCAGTGCTGCTGCTGCTGCTGCTGATGATGATGAAGAGCATAAGATGATATGAAGCGAGACTTAAACCACAAATCACACCTCCAACCACATTTTAAACCCCATGCCACCTAAAGTCATGCTTATTTCTGAATGGATGGAAAGACACCAGCTGTAAAACGGCTGTGCAGCTTATTGCAATCAATAAGAACAGAGTGCATGTCAGTCACCGAGTGCTGCTTTATCTGGAGCTGGTGAACGTGTCGTTATTTGCTCTGAGGAGGAGCACAAAGGACCGTATTCTCTATATTTCTCTATTTATAGACCCTCTCCCCTCGGTGGAATGTACCACTTGGTCTTCGCGTCAGGACAGAGGGGGGACACACAACGCTGGGTTTGACATGTACCTGGTTTATAGCGGACCTCCTTTATGCAAACCTCCCCACAGCTCTGGCAGACATTGAACCGTTCCTGTCCGTTTAAACCGAGAAGACACCCATACCGACTCCTCAATGCAAAAAAATAAAAGGGTGCCAAGAAGCTGGGACGAGGGAACGTGGGTGTAAATAGACAGTGAACGCTCTTGGTCTCTCTCTCTCTCCCTCTCTCCCTCTCCCTCCCCCTTCTCTTTCTCTCTGTCTCTCTTTTATGAAATCAATGAACGAGTTATTGGGTAGGACATAAATATAAGGAATCAAAGCCTCCACCGGGACCAACGGCATTGCGCGCTTTTGATATGCGTCTTCGCCAAATGCTACATGTGTTTTCACATCAGTGTAAATATTGGCTTTGATAGGACGACGGTGGAATCGGCTCTGGCACGGCTTGCTCTCGGAACCAAATTTTGACCAAGACTTCCTCCAGCTTTTTTATAATTTCAGCGTAAAAACGATTCTCCACCGTCACCATCCACTGCTGTCCGCACCTATCCCAACTCACTGGCCGGTCCGAAGATGGCAACTTTAACTAACGGGCAGGTGGACGGCACGGTGCACGGTGTCGGTGTGGTGTCAGCCAGCACGAACGGGCTCGTGAACGGATTAAGCCACAGCCACAGCCCGGTGGGCTGCCCGGCCACCATCCCCATGAAGGACCACGATGCCATCAAACTCTTCATCGGTCAGATCCCCCGCAACCTGGACGAGAAGGACCTCCGGCCCCTCTTCGAGGAGTTCGGCAAGATCTACGAGCTCACTGTGCTGAAGGACCGCTTCACGGGCATGCACAAAGGTGGGTTGAGCCCATATTGCCTGAGACAACTGTGCTTCTACTTGATTTTATTCTCAGTGTGAAATTTGTCACACTGGTGAGAGTGAGGAGCTCAAATCATGCAGGATTTGTAGAGCAGCACGACTGTTGGGCAGATTTTGGAGCGACTTTTACGCATGTTGTTGTCAGGATTTTGTGGCATTTCTTCCTTTCCATCGACTCTCCAATTCACTGCTGAGAATCTTCTGTCTTATTGGGCAAATATGTCCCAGCATGAGGTTGTCACGAATCGGGAGTCACGACGGCATGAATTTAAATGTAGGGTGATATTAGGAGGAGCAATGTTCCCCTCTGTGGGCCGTGTAGGAGCGGTGTGCACGGGAGTGCTCACACCTCCAGTTGTAAACGTGCTTTCATTGAGCACGGCGCTAAATCCAGGCCGTTAACCTCACGTTTTCACGCTGCAATAGCGGGGAGGCTGTTTGATTGCCCGCAGCACCGCACACTCTGGTGTCCGCAACTCTCCCGCTGTGTGTGTGTGTGTGTGTGTGTGTGTGTGTGTGTGCGCGCGCGCGCGCGTGCGCGTGTGTGTGTGTGTGTGTGCGCGCGTGGGTGTGGGCGGGTGGGTGCGTGCGTGTGTGGTGGGGGGTTGGTCGTCAGGGGGGGCGGGCGCGCGTGCACGCACGTGTGCAACACAAGAAGAGCAGGCCTATGAATATATGGTGCAGCCTTCTTTAACATATTTTAAAGATCTTTCTTTTTAAAGATTTCTCTGAGTTATTCTGCCTTTGATATGGAAGCCACAGCATGAATGTGAATTGCACAGACATACAGTATATATTTGATAGCCTACATATATATATATATATATATATATATATATATATATATATATATATATATATATGTGTATGTATACCCTGCACAGTTTTTCACTTAGGTCTACTGTAGGTCCTGGTGTGACCCTGGAGCATTTGTGACGGTGATGAATTATCATAAACTTTTAGTGCAACGATGCTACATGGTGTAACATTGACAATCAGCCTTGTATTTTTGGTGCAACAGGAATTCTTTATCCCCCTGTTTTATTTCCTTCTCTCAAGGGAAGGGTCATTCTCTGCAAATCACCATCTAACGAGAGGTCACTAATTGATCTGCTATACCTGCAGGACATCTCCCAAGGGAGCACAGTACATTAAGAATGAGCTATCACTTTTTGACTCCCACTTTAAAGCCTCCCCCCCACCTCTGCCCCATGTAAACAATGTGTGACATGCACCATGTGTCAGGAAATGATTATAATATACAAATAATTCCAGAGGGCGGAGACTGTCTGCAGGCATGGGGGAAACCAAAGAGGTGGAGAAGGGAAGGGGGGGGTTATCTTTTATTAATAGCCCAGCTGTAGTAGTGACTCCCTGTTGGACAGTTAATCACCAGTGGCCCCAGAACTATAGGCATGGCTCGCCAGCTGATTCTAAGAACTGTCTCCTCACTGCGATATACGGCCCTGCTTCCCGGGCTGGGCCCCCGCTTTCATTAGCGAGCCCCCGCTGCGCTCATATTTTAACTAGCTGGAGGCGCTAGCTGCTCCCTGGATCACCAGCTCACTGCTACCTGCTCGAAGGCCACATTCCCTCCAACGCTCCTCCTGAGGTTAAGATTCCCAAATTAGCAGTAAAAGACTGCACGTCCCACAAATAACAGGCAAAGTGACTGAGTGTGTGCGCCGCCGTCATACTGGTTTTATTGAAGACTGCACAGCATAACATGAATCAGGTGTAGCATGCTGAAACAGCAAGAGTTTGAGATAAAAGTAAATACACTTATGAGCAAATACAGGAATATTTTTTAGGAAAGATTCTGTGCCATTTAAACGACTAAACTCTTGTACTTTTCCCTGTGTTTTCTGGCTTGGTGTCACAAACTAGCAGCTGATAAACCTTTAACTCAACGGCGCCATTTCACTGCTCACATTTTTTTTTGTACGTTACAGTCTTTCACCACTCGTTTCCGTCAGCTCCTTCATGCTGTTTGCATTTTCCTGCTGTAAAACAAGTCAAACTGAGGGCATGATGACCCTTCAAGACGTGAAATTCTCCAGCAGAGTGAAGTCTATTGAACTGCCCAGCAGATTCTTCTCTGCCACCTTCTTCCATCTTCATTATCTCTTTGCTCATTCTTGGCTTTCCCCTTTTGTCTTCACTTAATGTACTCATGCTGACATGTTGCCTGTTCTCTGACACTGACATCATGTCAGATAATGGCTCATAATACAACGCCTCGGCTCCAGCCACAGATTGTAGATGTTCGACTGTCATTCCCTTTACCATTTTGTCTTACCTCTGTTTTTTTATTTCAAAGAGCACATACTAGGTACAGCAACTGTCGTAGCTAACAATGTAATGCCTCATCGGGGGGATACTGTTGCATTCATTTAAAGAGACATGACGCTTTTACAAAGAAATAAGCACGGTGCTCAGCAAGATAATACAGAGCTTTTTTTTCTGCCACGGCAGGTAATAAAAGGCCCTCCTGTTCTGCTGTACATCAACACACCTAAAGAAACAGCCTTTTGCTATGGTAATGCTACCTCTGAAGAAAGAGACCCCTATTATAGCCATTGTCAGCCGTGCCTGTGATACTATTGCCATAACCCTCCCCATAATGACTCCATGTATCACTAGTAATCTAGTCTTTAGGATCCTGTCCCCTTGGAATGGAGGGGTGGAGGGGCGGGGAGGAGGGGAGTATGGGACGGGGGTCTGCAGAGGCTGGGATCGGGCGCAGGGACGCCAGCGCAGGCCTACATTCTCCCAATGATTTTATTTCTCTCCCCTCTGCGACCGAGCCATGCTAATAGAGGCCATTTATAATGGTCACCGACTGCTGCTGCTGCTGGGGCTGAGAGGCACGGCTAGCACAAAGAGCCAGCCCTTTTCTCTTCTCTCTCTGGCAATGCAGCATGGGAGGTGGTGGTCTATTCAGGAAGAGAAAGTGTAGATATGATTGCTAGCGCTATTCATCAGCCTGATTTCATGTAATAATCAGCGGGGCAATTGAGCCGCGGTGATAAGGGGAAGACATTTGATAACTTAAGGTTGTCATCTATTGTTTACCAGTGTTGTGTTCCAGGCCCAACCTTTATTGTCTACATCTTGGGTTTTTTTCTAAGCAAATGCAAATACAGCTGTCACCAAGTTTGCTTTACCGCTCTTGTTTCATTGGGTGGTAATTTAATGCAAGTAATATCTTTGTCCTTGGCCAAACTAAATACATTAGTAACAGCTCTCGCCATAGGCTCAGACACTTAAAGTGTTTGCAAAGCAAAGGAGTTGTTCAAAGTCAAAGCAGGTGTTGAAGCTTCATTAAGAAATGGGCCAAATAGTCCATTTTGACCTGGCAAGTGATGTAAATAAAATGTCACAGACCATCTGCTCTCAAGAGGAGATCCTACAAGCTCACTTTAATAAAATAACTGTGGAGATTAATGATAATATCTTGGCTCGAGAAAATGGTTTAATATGTTTCGAATCAAACAAGTGGAGATACAGTGTGATGACCAGTAGTAATCTGGTTTAAATGTACCCATACTGCAGATGGCTTATGCTACAGATGGGGGCTATAATCTACGCGGCTCATAAAGGGAGTTATGGTTCACTCTGAACGTCTATGGTATTTATATCCCAGCCCTTTTAAGCTAACATGTCAGGGGAACAGGTTCACATCTTTGGGCTCATCGTGTTTGGTGAGGCTGGGAAGTCACGATGCCAAAAACATGAAAGTCTCATGCTGTGTTTTATTGCAGGCAATTAGGTGTTACAGGTTGCCATTAGAGTGTTGTCTGCAAAAAAAAGAGAAGGATAAAACCAATCGTGGCTTTGAACAAAGAGAGAAAGAAGTGTTTTTTTCGTCCTGCAGGTCTGCGTTAATGCAGCATGCGTTCCGGCCGAAAAATTTCACTCTCGTTGCATCATCCTCTCTCTGTGGGATCCTTCCCTCCCCTCCTCTCACTTTGGTTTGGGATGTGTGTGTGTGCGTGTGTGTGTGTGTGCGTACACATATGAGTGTGTGTTTTCATGGGCTCCTCCTCTCCTCCCTGGCCCAGAATCCTCCACTCAGCTCTGTTCAGAATGTGCGTTCAGGCCCCACATCGTGCCTGGTTTCTATGAAGACGTGTCGCAATCGATTTTGACTGTTTTGTCAGGGAAGAAGGCAACACGTGTCACAGAGGAGGTCGCTTCTTACCCAAGTGTGCTCGAGCGCCAGCGCCACACCGAACCCGACGCCCCCGTCCTGGCTCAGCCCAGAACTGCCAAGCAACAAGACGGAAACAAGAGGCGGAGCCGGAGCAGGGAGTACAGTGAGCCTAATTTGTCAGGAGGGCCGTTGTCAAGGCAGCACTGCCTCTGTTGTCCATTATTATTGGAGGGGACTGTCAGATGAGGGCCGGCTGATGGCCAAGCAGGGAGCCAGTTAGTCACAGTGAGAGATGGTCACAGCGAGCCAAAGGAGGGAGTGCTCAAAGAGCTCCTGTGAGGATTAGCATGCTAACGGCAGGTTTGGAGTCATGAGGCCTGTCAGGGAGGTGGAGCCCTCTGGCTCCTCTGACCTCAGAGGTCCTCTCATTAAAACCACTGACCTTTACATACACAGAGAGAGAGAGAGATAATGTAAAGGGATGGCAGCACACATCTCATCTCATTTCCCTTCCAAAGGCGGCTATACATTCAGCACAAAGTGAAAGCAAATTAAATACAACATATTACAATCACATAGGCATTTATTGACTTAACTTTCTTCAGCAAACTTTTCTATAGTTCAGGAGCACATGCACGTCTACTACTATCATAAAGGAAAATGATCCAGTCGGTAAATATGAAGGCGTATATGTAGATGGATGGTTCGATCCTTGGATATCAATATTCTTATAAGCTGCACTAAAGACGACAGTGATCCATAATATTTGCAACAATTTCTAAGGGAAAAGCATCTCAGAAACATTCGTATGCACAGTGGAAAAGCTTTTTTGTGTTTTTGACAAAGTTAAACTCTTTGGCTGATAGCCTTCAGCTGGGTTAAGATAAAGCCTTAAATGTTTCATCAACATTTGGCCTTATGTTTTCCATAAAGAAAGGCTAAACTACTTGCACAGGCTGCTCGTGCACTTGCTTTGCCGTTGCCCCGGTGCACCATTCTTCCAGTGGATGAAAAATGAAAGGATTTTTTTTTTTGACAAATACTCCTTGGAGAGGTAAATATTTTCTGTTTTCAAGGCTCTTGCATCATCTAAGTATTATTGTGCTCCGTGTTAAATATTTAAGAAGTTGACGCTTTAGGCCTCTTCACTCTTTTAGGTGCGCTTAATGCCACTTCCAAGCCCTCCCCCCATCGCACTTCAGAAAACCGGTGGCCGGTTCAGGAGATGGAGAATGCAATACTACTGAAATGTTGGAAAGTCTTACATGTTGTTTTTTTTTTTTTTAGATTTACTTTAGTTCTACTGATGATTTCAATACTAATAATAGAGCTTCCCATGTCTCTTTTTTTTTAGCTTGATATGAACTTTTTCAAAATCAGGATTAGCTTTAATAAGTACACATTTTATGATAAGTATAAACATGTTACCATAATCCCCACGTGTGATTTCTGTCTCTAAACTTTACATTTTTTTTTTCCATTTCTGGTCTCTCTTATCTGTGTCACGCAGTTACACGGGCACCATGCTCCATGTGTCGTTTTTCAGTGTAAAAGGCTTAAACATCATTTCCTTTGCTCGCCAGTCAAAAGGTTAAGAATCTCTCTGTGTGTGAACTTGGAAACTGGTGGTTTTATCCTTTTAGATTAGAGCTGCAGGCTCCTTTTATCAAGCTTTGCTCAGTGAGGAGGCATTATGACCAGGAATATTATAATATCCCTGCACAATATCTGTATGTGTACAGTATATGTGTGTGTTTATACGCACTTGTATACATTTTCTCTGTATATTTGTTCTGTGTTTATCCCTTTCAGTGCATATGGATATATATGTGTATGTGTGTGGGTGATTATACTGGAGAGTATAGTATAGTACGTGCCAAATATCAGCTCTAGCTAAAGCAATGCTTCTTACTAAGTTTTAATGTCTAATTATATTCTTATTTGAGGCACAAACCTCGAACCCCCAGTGTTCACATGAAAATGGGTTCAGCTGCAGCTCTGTACTGCAGAGGCTGTCCATAAGGAAATAGCAGCATGACACAGCAGCAATATGGAGAATAGACCTAAAGTTTGTCACAGCTAACTGTGGCAGTGGCCACGTTAACGCACTGTTACATATTCTGCTCCGAATGCCTTTTATTCGCTTCAAACTCATGTATGTTTTCTTTTCTTTTTATACCATTTCTAACCTAATTCTCAAGGTCAGGTTATGTTTTAATATCACAGAAATCATTTGTTTTTACTTTACAAGCAGATATTGTAAATAAGCCAACCATACATGTACCTTCAATTACTTTTTGCATCCAGACACAATTGGCTCATACACACAAAACAAATCGTTCGGCTTTGGAGATTTATGGTTCATAGAAAGTTGAATTGATGTTTATTCTCAACCAAATTGCTAAACATAACTTGAAGTGGCATATCTGGGTCTGCCTGCTGGGATACTCTAAAGCAGGGATTACACAAGCCATGTATTATTTGTCCCAGACGGAGAGCACGTCAAACATTGTTGAGCATGTGCGACTCGTCAGGCCACACACTCATATTCAGCTTTCTCTGCACACATGCATGCAGTCTCTTGTGCCGTGCGACGAACGCCACGTTTGAGTGTCCCTGATTCAATTCACTCGCTTCCCATCTTCACCTTCATGCCTATTTCATGTCCCCCCAATTAAAAATGCACCACGTTGACTTGTAAAAGGAAGGTGGGAATGGAGGTAAGGGTTTTTCAAAGATCTCTCTCAATTATTCAAGACCAAGTTTGATTCAGAAAATGGAGGAGGATTAATAAGTCATGCAGAAGTTTTCGAAGGTTTGGGTAGCAAATGTATGCAAGGTGTTCTGATGGAACTGGCAGAAGGATCGACCAAAAAGAAATGTTTGTTGTTGATTAGGATTGACAAGTTTTGACTCCCAGAGTCAGCATTTTATGATGGCGTTTTGTGAAACAGAAAGTGGCTTGTGCCAGCCTTTTTGCCCGTTTTGAGTCATTGAAGACCAACAGAATATTTTGTACTATGACTCTGAAAACACTGAATAGCTCAAATGAAAGTAGAGACTCTCTATTTCATCATGAAAAAAATGTTTGTTTTTATCTTGTTCCATTCTTGTTTTATCAGAGGTAGAGTAGAGGACACTTTCACCAAAATCACCACTTTTTGTCCAGATTCTGTTTGTTTTGCTCTCTAATCTCGATCGTCTCCACTTCCTGCTTTGATCTCTGTGGTATATACTGTCTATTTATGCTCTGAATACATCTCCCAAAAGTCCCACTACTACTCACAGACTGTGGAAGACCGCGATCAGCGACCCGCTGCTCAAAAAACACACTTTGACGTTGAAATACGTCAAAGGCACTCAAAGAGTTAAACTTTCACTTCTCTTTCATGCCTTGAGTTAGCAATTCAGGTCAGAGCGGCTTCCTTTCTTTCTTTCTTTCTTTCTGTCTTTCTTTCTTTCTTTCAGATTTCAGAAATATATTTTGTTTGCACACATCTGACCAACAAAAGACATTTCACATTTTGCCTTTGTTTCTAGACAACCCACTGGGTCCATATCATTGCATTTTCATTCCCCCCCAAAGAACGGTGCAAATCAGTGTCTTTTCCTATCACATATTACCATTCAAATCATATTGGCACCACATTGAGGGAAAGTACATCAAGGCTTTATCCTATCCTGCTGGTTGGAGAGCAGATAGACCAAAACATATCACTGCAGAGGGAGATGGTGCAAGAGTGCGTAAAACGACAAGGAGCTCAAGACAGAGAGAGAGAGAGAGAGAGAGGGAGAGGGAGAAGGAGAATTAGAGAGATGTTGAAACGGGGGATGATGTAAGAGAATGCGTGAAAAGAGGCGAGGGAGATCCATGGAGGAGAGATCGGCTGGAGGAGGGGGTGGGGGTGCACACAAAGACAGACAAAGAGTATCAAGAGGCAGGGCGATACGTACAAGAATGAGAGCAGAGATTGTAAAGAGACAGACTAAAAATGGAGGCACTGAGAGATTGTTCAATGACAGGCACTGAGTGAGAGAAAGGAAGGAGAGGAGGAGGGAAGGAGATGAGAAGAAAAGACAGACAGAGAGAGAGAAGTAGAAAGAGTGAGGGAGTCCCAGAGACAGATGTCGCCCTCGCTGGCCCCGGCAGATTGATAGCTTCTGGCCCGCTTCCATGCCAGGCTTTGACCTCTCTGTCCTCTGCTGTAATTTATAGGCTGCGTTTTGCCAGATTTAAGCACTACGCTGTGGCCATCATGGCTCGAGAAGGGAGAATGACCTTCCTGGGATGGGAGCAGAATTAGACTCCTGCAGCTCCAGCCTCCCCTGGGGGTAAATAAGCAAGTGTCCTCCATATCAAATGGATCTCTGACAACATGTTAATTGGACAGGTTTTACTGTATGTTTGTCAATCTGTCGTATATTAGCTCCCACGCTTCAATATGTTAACACGACAGAGCAGTGCCATAGTATTTACTGCAAGTATTTCTGCAAGAATAGATGGCCCCCAGGTAACTAAAAATAAAATAAAAGAGCCATTGTGTTGTCTTTACGTTTTTTATAGCTCTGATTTTTTACTAGAAAAAGGACAGAAATGTGATTAACTGGTGATGCTCAAAGGACCACCTGATCCAAACCAGCCGCTTTAACTTTGGCACAGAGCTGAGTGTTCGTACAGGACCCCATCTATCATATTAAAAAGCTGAAAATGCATTTTTAGGGTCTTTAAGGGAGGCTCTTGCAAATAAGTCAGGCCACATAAGAGTGAATGATTGGCATTCAGCTGGATTTAAGCAGGTTTGCTGCGTTTGTGAGGATAGTTTTTTTGCAGAGGCGGTTATACCTCAAAGCAGGTGAAGAGCTTTATGTTTGTTTGTTGAGAAAAATGTCCCTGTTCTGCATAAATCAACACAAATTTCCCTGAATTAGTTAACAAACATATAACAAAAAAGGGAGCAGCAGCTGATGTAATACACAACAGATTTATGTCAAACAAAGGCAGACAGAGTTCTGGCTACTGAACTTGAATGTGACATTCACTGAGCTGCAGTTGTATTACATTTTCATCTTTTAATTTGCTCAGAAGTTTATTTAAATATTAAACACTGAGTTAAACGGACAATGAGTATGCTGATGGAGACACCTCAGACTACAGTCTGCACTAGGGGTGGGAAAAAATATAGATATGGCAATATATTGCAATTCTTTTTCTCCTGATATTTTTTTTAAATTTCTTAATATTTATTTTTTTTAACCTCCAAAACGTTCATATTTTGGGCCAGTTTTAAATCCAGACCAACTTTTGTACATTTATATATATATATATATTTGTACATGCATACATAGATATGGACATACTGTATGTACAACTTGTATTTTAAGCTGCATTTTAAATTTCTCAGTGATCTATGTAGAATATCACAGTACTGAAATAATGAATCGTATCATATCATGAAGTCCTTACCATTACCCACCCTAGTCTGCTCCTCTTTGTTCTTTTTCAGAGGGCCGGCCTCGTCAAAGGATTAGCTGCTGCCTTCACTTATTTTACGCAGATTGCGGATACAAATTAAACGACACAAGTTTGCACTGTGGTTTCTTGTAAAGCAAACTCGGCCCAGTGTTTGTCTGGAGGCTGCCCTCCAGTAAACTAACTTGGCCGTCTGGCCGGTGGGCTCAGCTGGGTTTGTGCTTGGCCATTCAGAGCGTTACTTCAATGCACAAATCAGCCCAGGGAATGATCTGGACAGAAAGCCTTCAGCAAATTATTACAGATTTGCAATTTAATGGCTTCTGAGGTCTCTCCCAGCACCACACAGGTTCCCAACGAGACAGAGCCCATTAGTTTGGTCCTTTAATCACAGAACAGGAGATGGGAATCCTGGCCAAACCTATACATACCCAGCTTCACATGGTGTGCAGTGATTTCATGGGCTTATAGATAGAAGAAGAGAAGCCGGAGTGTGTGCACGAGTTTGTGAACGTTGGCTAGTTGATAAGCTTTGCTTTGTCCCAAAGTAACAGCAGTGAGAGAGAGTGTGTGTGTGTGTGTGTGAGAGACAGAGAAAACAATGCATTCCTCTATGGACACTTTATCAATACCACAAGGACGCACTGGGCAGTCACAATTAATTTGGCTATACCCAACGCCACCAAAGTCCACTTCATAAATAAAAATGGAGAATTATTTTCCTATGTCATGTTCCAAAAAATGTTTTCATTAAAAAGTGGTTTCAGTTTATGTAAAACTTGAAAGTGTTTTACTCTGCAGCATTAAAGTTATTATTTTATCAAACTAATTCAATTTAATCATCAAGAGAGAAACATGGCAAAGTAAATCATTGAGTGAGTCCGTTCAGCACGCTGTGGCAAAGTTTCTAATTAAAAGCTCTGCTTTTATAAATAGCAGTTTGTGCTCAGGTGACGCTCCCTGATGCACTTCAGTAGTCTGACCTATTGAGCTGTAAAACAGTCCCTCACTTAAGCTTGTACATACAGAAAAATAACATTTGCATTTGCTGATTTATTACTTATTCTGCAAATTAATTTCCAGTTCCCATGTTATGGTCCATTATGGATCTACAGTCCCATTTATACAGAATGTATTTCAGATAACGACATAACTATTGTGACCTTATTTGCAACCAGAGTGTTTAAGCAACTCTTTTCCCGTAGCTATAGTTGCCCTGATTAATGTGCCATCGATGCAAAATGTAAAAACTATCACTCCAATCTGCCTTTCAATGTCCCAATTTGTCCAAGAGGAAGCCACGCTTTCTAAACGAGCTGGATAAAAGTGACTGCCAAAGGGGGATGAATATATATAATTATCTGTGGCTGGAGCATCAACAAAGGGGCTTTGAAAACCAACTTTGTGCGCCAACGGCTTCATTAGCCCGACGACAACAACGCAGGTTTATACCTGCAAAGCGTCCTGCAGCCCAGCCGCTCTCTGTTTGGGATTAGAAGCTACTTAATGTGCTAATGTTAATATGCTAATGTGTTAATGTTATGTTTGAATTATTAGGTGGTTTAAGAAATGGCTGGCTGCTGTTTTGTTGGTCTTACGCATTGACACGTTAGAAAGGATGGATAACTGTGTTTACTTTGCATATGGAAATCCCTGGATGTCTTTCATCTGTCCTTCCTATAGCGACTACTGGTCCATGTTAGCTTTGCAAACATCTTAATTGTGTTAAATGGAGGAAAAAAGGGGGGGGAGATTAAAAGCCATTAATGTGTGTTGTACGAGGGATGTGCTATTCCCGGGACGGTGCTTTTGTTCAGTTTGGCAAGCAGACGACAGAGTTTCACCTTGAAACTCAACGCACACCAGAAACATCGTCATTGTGTCTACGTAAAACGCCGCCGTCTCTCCTTCTCACTGTTTTGTAGCGCCTCGTCTCGTCTTTGCATGTCTTTTCGTGATCGCCTCTCTCTCCATCCTCCTTGCTCTCTTTGTACATCTCTTGCATTTTCTTTTGCTCTATCTCTCTCTCTTGCGTTTCCCTTTGTAGCACTGTTTCTCCCCATCACTGTCTCTCTCTCTCTCTCTGTCTGTCTGTCTGAGCGTCAGATAAGCTCACTGGGGGAGACTTTAGAGGACTCTCCATCTGTGTATAAATAGCTCTGGATGAATTATTGAGGGACCTGGGGTTGCTAATAATCCCGCAGGACCCATCTGACAATGACACAGAAGATGGAGGGAAAACAATTACGCAGGCTTTCTCCTTCAGAAGAGTGGGAATGGGTGTGGAGGGGGGGACTCGGCAGCCTCTGGGAGCCTCCTCACGGGGCCCAACATCTTGGCTAATAAACCCAATTAAGTCTCCGGAATCAATCGCAGCCCTGGGGGCGTCCTCTCTCTTCCTTCCTCGGACAGCGTGCAACAACAGGAAGTGTAATGATTCATGTTCCCCCTTCTGCGTTTGGATCGTCCTCTCATCTCCATCTTGCAGGTTGGCAAGGCGGACGGGACAGGACAGGATGTCCGCCGAGGCAGGATAATAGGACAGGGAGTGGAAAGGAGAAGAGGGGCGAGGAGAGAGTAGAGGTGCACAGAGGAATATTAATGGGAGTGTTTATCCTGTAAGTGTTTTACCGGGGGGACGAGACGTGGGACCACTCCCATGACAGGGTTAGAGCGCTCTGTCTTCTGGTGATACATGACTCATCTGAAGACGGAGTTTTGATTAATCGGCTTTGCCAGATCCTCATCTGACTGCTGACACAATATGCTCCCTATCTATCTATCTATCTATCTATCTATCTATCTATCTGTCTATCTATCTATCTACGTATATATCTATCTATCTATCTATCAACCGAAACACATGCACGTTTGTAACATATAAGCCAGGCGTCAATTTTTGCCACATTGAGGAGTGAATATTACATATACTGTATGTATGAAGATGCAGGAGCAACACTTAGTTAGGTTTAGGAAAAAACAGTTGGTTACAGTTGGACTTAAAATAAATACGGAAAATAAATACAGTACCAGTGGAAATACATCACAAGAGTAACTTACAATCCAAAACTGTTTTGTCTGGTTTTCAGAGCAGAGATTTAGTGTCCCATTACCGGGGCTTTTCTTCTCTGCCAACTATAAAGTTCCCAAATAAACACTGAACAGTTATTGAGCAGGAAAACGCTAAAAAAAGTCCATCTGTTATAAGTTTTGTATTGTTATATTAGTCGGCATCAATAAATTTCCCAAAGTGCCCGACCTGGTTCGTCGCAGTGTAGACCATCTTAGGAGTCTCTCCGTGTTTAATAATTCATATTGTGAAAAGCTAAATTTGGGTCTCCCAAACATTTCCAGACAAAATGGCTGAGGTAGGATAAGAGTGAGATGATTTGTCTGCCTGGATATTGAGGACAGCTCGAGCTGTTTGGTGTGTGTGTGTGTGTGTGTGTGTGTGTGTGTGTATATGTGTGTGTGTGTGTGTGTGTGTGTGTTATATCTGATTCACTTGGCGTGAGAGTTGGTCAGGAGGGTTTTTTATACTTTGTGCCACAAGAGCTCAAGCATCACATGTAAGCCCAGTTTGTGTGTATAAGTGTGTGTGTGTGTGTGTGTGTGTGTGTGTGTGTGTCTGTGTGTGTGTGTGTGTGTGTGAGAAAGGGTTTTGGTGGGTGGTGTGGGGGGACGACATTGTCCTAATGATGCATTTTCTACGCCATTGATTCGGTAGCTCTGGCTCCAGTAAATCCTTCACATGCAACACATTAAAGCCGGCCCCTTTTTTTCCTCCTTCGCCAGTCGATTAGCACAGCTTAGAGACGGCCACTCTGGGAAGCAGGGCGAAAGAGAGGACTTGTTATCTTCAGGGACTCACACAAAAAAAATGTTGAAAGTGCTAATTCTTTCTCACCCTTTTTTATAAAATGTCATAAAAAATGTAAATCTATCTGTGGTTGTAATGTGAAAGTGCATCAAAGTGTGTGAGAACATTTTTCGTTTGCATGCATTTGCTATTAATACCTGTAATCTGTGGATTACTGCATGCATTTTAATGTGGAGGTTGCCCACATCCAACTCTATTGGTCTTTTTTGGGGGAGGGTTTTGTTTTTCCTTAACTCTTTGAGTGCCATTGACATATATATACACATCAAAGTGTTTTTTTGGTAGCAGGCACAAGACAGTGCTCTCCCACAGCCTGTGAGTAATTTTGGGGCTTCTGGGAGATGTAGTCAAGACATAAAGAGCTGGTATACGCCACAGAGATCAAAGCAAACCAAACTGAATCTGGACAAAAAGTGGTGATTTTGGTGAAAGTGTCCTCTACTCTACCTCTGATAAAACAAGAATGGAACAAGGTAAAAACAAACATTTATTTCATGATGAAATAGAGAGCCTCTTCTTTCATTTGAGCTATTCAGTGTTTTCAGAGACATCATGAAAGATGACTCCACGCTGGCACAAGGCACTTTCTATTTTGCTGGCACTCAAAGAGTTAAAGGTACCACTGTGTGCAGATAGAGGAGTGTGGTGTGTAATTATTGTCACCGTCAGTGATTATATATATCCCTCAGTCGTTGCCCCGCTGAGCCTGTTTTTCAGCGTGTTGCTTTAAAGTTACAATTCAACACTCGCAGCACATTCATTTGGTGTGATGATATAACCGTTTTGCAGGAAATGCCCCATTATTGAAATTTATTTGACACCCCACAGTCAATCAAAAGTCAGTATCGGGCCAGGATACAGCATCATAACTTTTATTTGACGATCTTCGTCTCCTCATCTCAGAGAGCAATTAAGTTACAACTGGAGCTGCTATTGTCCTAAATTACTGCGTCCTGCACTTTTAAGAATTGGGACAAAATGGCTCAGATGTACAGTAGTGCTGTCCCTCCGAGTTCCATCCGTCATAATGGTTATTAACTTTTGCTCAGTGCTTTCTTGCTCTCCAGTTCCCTCAGTGGTGTGTTTTTATATTACAGATTTGTCTTGTTTCCCCAAAGAGACGACTAAGGGATCTGCATATAGTCGCCTATGGCCGAGCCAGTTCTGCTATTACATTTCATTATAAATGAATTCACCTCGTCTTTCATAATACTGCCTCTTAGTTCTGCCTCACTCCGCTGAAATAATATCATATTCAAGACCAGCATTCATTAGTCCGTGAAACAGCTCCTGAATTTTTAAGGCCGTTTTTTTTTTTTTACAGAATGAAAGAAAAAAAAATGCTTGACATGGCCTCTGAGCAGTAATTGGCGTTTTTTTTTTTTTTCCTCATCTCCACTTACAGTACAGTAGCATTCTCCAAGCTCATATTGTGAGCTTTAACATTGTATTTAATCAGGGTTTACAGCTGCCAATTAAAGATTTTAAGATGATACAGGGAGAAAGTTGGAGCGTCGCCGCCTGGAGACCTTGGTTGTGTCCCCTAAAATAGCCTCTATCCTCTGTCTCTTTTTCCCTTTGTGAGTAATGATCTGAAAGGTCAGCAAAGGTGAAGGGGATATGAGCGACTGCCGTTCACTTTATTGAATTACTATTCCTCACAGAACCAAAAGTGCGAGGTCTTGTCTGGGGTTTTTCAGTTTGATGCCAGGTTCAGAGGGAGATATTTAAGTTAGTCTGCAGTTTTAACTGGACTAGACCATACAGAGGTTTTGCACAGAGACAATAAGATTATGAGATGTGTTCAACATATGGAAAAAAATCTGTATTGACGGTTGCAGTAGCTGTGTATATGTTATTTCCAGAATAAAAATGGAATTTCCTGCAACTATCAACTTCCCTCATTTCATTTTCTGGTGTTTTGGAGCAGATAAGCTGAATAGCAACAATCACATGGCTCATACTGAGTGTCCCAGTTACAGCAGTACAAGGGCAACTGTGTCATTCTTGAATCAGGAACTCGCTTAATACATCACTTATTAGTATTCCTCTTTTGCACTCAGTGGTACTCGCTTTCACCGTATGACTAAAAGACCAAGGCTTTATATGCTATTTCTCTGAACACAATGAGTCAAGAATTCCCGTCTTTGCTCTGACCCATTTCAAGAGTGAATTGAAGAGTGTTATCTAAGCCTTAGCACTCACAAAAATCCAGTCACAACGTTCTTGTCTTAAGGTCAATCTTTTAAAAAGGAGGAAAAAAACATTCTTCTGTTTATTGAGCAAAGGCCGTCCTTGGTCAGCCCTTTCAGGCGGAGATAAGTGCTAACAGAACTGAGGTAGGGGGAGATGTGGAGATTTCTATTGACTGACTGAAATTGGACAGCCTCAAACAAAGTTTCATGCCAAAGTTTTTCGAGGCAGACTTCCAGGGCTGTGCAGCGTGGAGTTTCAGCCGCGCCATGGATAAAGCTTTTTAATGCTATTGACTCTTTTTAGGCTCTCACCAAGATGTTCTGAAATATTTAAATGATCACTGGGAGTTTCTCCCCGTCTGTGGCTGGGAATAAAAGGATAGACTGAGAGGAGGGAACTTTTTATGTCAGCCTTTTACAATCCCTGAATTAATAGGCACATGATAATTAGAGAATTCTGTGCAATAACATCGTCCCCAAGCTCTCTAGTCTTGGGTGGCGACAGGAGATGCATGCCGGTGAAAAATAATTCATGTGTCCAGTAACGCTGAAAATCACTAATTTGGGAATGCATTAGCAGATTTCCTTTTAATCATAATTAGTTTCATAAGACTGGAGTATCCCCCGATCCAGGGCCAGAGCTACAGCTGAGGTCACAGAGGTCATGGTATCTCCATTGTTTTGGGGAATTAACCTTACATTCTGTAATTACATGTAAAATACACACAGCGGGACTAAATATCTTTAGATTTGTCCGTCATTAGGCAAAAAAATTTAATGGGAGTTAAAGCGGCTCTACATAATATTTTCAGTGGGTCACATGACTGCATGTATGCGAAAGAGATCTTTTGAGCAAGCAGAATTATCCCTTCAATCTGCAGTTCCCATCAGTGCTACATAGCATTTTAGCATCTCTCAACTCACTCTTTTTTTTTTGCACCAAATTCACTTGGTATACTCTCACTGCTCTCATCAGTGCTGTTTCCAGCAGCATCATGCATCTGTTTTAGCAAAAAGCAATAAAAAGCACCATCACCAAATGGATAACAGACCAAGTTAGCACATAGCTAGAATACAGAAATGCTTAAGAACCAGATATTTCTCTCAGAGATGGGTGGAGACCAAAAACAGAGGTTAAAGGAGAGTGATCAAATGCATACTAAAGTAAAAAGCCACTGCTTGATAGCATATTAGCCATATCAACTTTAATTATTGTGATAATATGACAGTGTTGTTTACAGATTGTTTTGCTAGCCAAGTATGCAGTAAGAATTTATTGTATTTATTGTAAGAATACTTATTGTAGGTTTGAAAATAAAATAAAAACAATAATAGCTTTTATAATGGCTGATCTTTCCCTGTTGAAAGGATTATTTGGGAGGAGTTTTTTCGATGAGACGGTGGTACAGAGGGTGTATACTAATAAAACTGACTGACCAAATGCTAGTCCAGTGAAATGCGGTGATTTTCAGTGACATTGCTTCGTCAACACTCCATAAACACGCTTTAGCTGTGGCAGATAGGACATTAACAGTCACTGATGGTTTTGAAACATACCAATTCAAAGCAGGTGACTTCAAAACAAAATGTTTCTCTCTGTAGCTATAAATACTCATGTAGTTTCCCAGCAGTCAACTTGTTGGGAAACTACGCGACGACAGCTCATTAAGAACATGTTTCCCATAGTTAACAAGGTCAAAGCTCTATGTGGTCCAACACAGCTGTCGCTTAAATGAGGCCTGGTGACAGTCGGTGGATTTCACCACTGAAGCTCGCGCCTTTTCTTCTTTCCCCATCAGTAAGTATTCATAGTCTCCAGCATTCCCTCGCTGCTTTCTTTCATCTTCTCCCCTTTTCTTTTCCATATTCCTCTCTCTCTCTCTCTCACTCTCTTCCTGTCTCTCTCTCTCGGTGGGTGTGTGTCCCTTTAGGGTGTCTGCAGTGGTTGAGATAAGAAGCGAGTGTAGGACACAGGGGGATGGTGTTCACAGGAGCTAGGTGATCTTATCTACTCCCTCTCTCTCCCTCTCTTACCGAGCATCCCTCGCTCTTCTGCTTTTCCTCTCTCCTCCCCCTCTTTCTTTTTGCTCCCTGGCCTTTCTTTCTTTCTCCTCTCCTCTCAGATCCCCTCTGCGCTGCTGTTGATTTGAATTTGAAGTGATGGGAAACCAAATTGGCAGCATTGACAGCAGAAACAAACAGCTTATCTCTCTCTCCTGGGCCAATATGGGTCTTAGTCAGATACTAGAGCCGCTGCCAGCATCTGACTTGTGACAATGATGATAAATTGAACGTTTGTTGACTGTCACTTCTCGTGTGTGTGTGTGTTACTGTGTTAGCGTCGCCCCTACATACATGTGTGAATACTCAAACATAAATAGAGGTACAACTTTGAGGTAGCTGTCCTTTATTTTTTTTACTTCCTGTTTCAGTTTTATGATACCCGATACCTTCACCTCATATCAGATGGACATATTTTCATTTCAGTTAAATTGTAGATTAAGGTTTTATTATATAAACACACAGTGAGGGGTACTTCTGCAGCTGCCAGGGAAATATGTCAATATAAATATTGACATATTTGTATTTAGAAGATTGTGATCATTTATATCTTTTGTCATATCGTATGCTGGTTCTTTTTATTGTGTAAAAAATACTCTCAGATTTTATCATCATTTTCACCTTGCATTCCTCTCTATTATAGTATATATTTTGGTACTTTATTTTTTTATTTTCCTGCATGCCCCTATCTGTCTATCCATCTATCTATCTATTTGTTGTCATAATAACTTGTAAATAGGCCGAGTCTTTCAACAACTCATCAACAGATATGTGTCAACATTTTACAACTTGGCAAATATATGAATAAGCAGAATTAATAGAGAATGTAATCTGGGTGCCATTGTGTTCCATTTTGTGATCATATTTTTAGTATCTGAATGTAATTTGTCAGCAATAAGGATGGATGGAGGGATACAGATCATCGTGTCACCAAAAAAAAAATGTTTGGAACAACTGGATTAATCTCCACAACAGGAAATAAAGCAGTTAAAATCCACAAACCTACCTGCACACTCATCAGTACTAGTGAAAGGTGCAATATATAATATATGTCACACAGTGTTATTTTTACATTCTGTATGCTATTGCTGAATCTGAATACTCCTCCATTACTGAAGGTTCTGGATGTTGTGGGTGTCCACTCTCCAAACATGTGAGTGAGTGTCAGGCGTGTGAATCAGAGGCGTGTGTTTCCTTTGGGACGGCGCCGGCATGTAGCGTTAATGCGACAGGCCCGGAGAGGACGAGGAGGTAGCCAAGCTGTCAGCGGCCAGCTCCCACTTCGCCTAATGAGAGAGAGGCCCGTTAATTAAAAACACCAACAGGCGGAGCTCCCCAGCGGCCCGCCATCAGGACGACCCGGGGTTAAAGACGCGGAGCTGAGAGGATGGGATGCATGCTGCTTCTACATACAGTACGTGGTGCTGCCCTCGACAATAAATAGCCCCCAGAATGCAAAGAGAACAAAGCAAAGCACCACTGGGAAGAGCTATAAGAGGAAGGGGCTTCCTTTAAACTGCACTGTGTGTTTGTGCGTTTTTTGTTTTTTTTTTGGGGGGGCGGCCTGTGATAATCGCCTGCTCAGCTCTTGATGTTCCCAGAACAAACTGTGGTTCTTTTGTCTCTTTGTGCTCGTCTTATTCGTTTGGCAGCAGGGAACAGTTTGTCAATGACTGCGTGGAGACTTCTGTGATCCAAAAAAAATGGAAAAACAATTACCATTTTTTTTTCTTCTTGCAGCTGTAATATTCATGTCTACCTCACTCCTCACTAAAAGCACCCTTCAAATGCTCCAAATGCCTGCCTAATATCATCACTGTGCAAACCCAGAAACTAATTGTCCCTTGTGGAGGATTTTGTTTCTTTTTTCTTTAACTGAAATTAATTTAGTTTATTTTTGTTTCGTTAAAAAAAAAAGGTCTGAACCAGAGCAAATATGCAAAATACCTGGAAAAAATGTTTTGCCTCAAATTGAATCGCGTCAGCACAGCCTATTGTGCAATCGTCTTTGTAAGTGTTTTATTAAACTGTCAAACACATGAATCATTAGCCTTGATCTGCAGATTGACAGTTTGTCAGCTCTCTGACAGTGGCGTGCGCCTCGCTGTCAACAGGGGGTGGCGAGGGAGCGGCGTTCGCGTTCCCCACGGCTTCCTCTCCTTTCTTGCCTCCTGCGTCTCCATCTTCCTTCCACCCCCACATGTCAGCCCAGGTGCTAACAAAACCGGGGATTGTGGGTAGTCTCAGAACATATGGAGCAGAGAGAGACGAAGAAATGAAGGGTGGAGAAGGGAGATGGGGGGGAGCGAGAGAGAGAAAGAGAGAAGCTGTCAGGCAAATGTCTATCCCTGTCACAGCAGCCAGAGGAGTGCGATGGACGAACGGATATCTGCTATTTCAGACTGCCAGTGGAGAAGGCTCAGTCAGATTTGATGTGTTTTGCAGAATGGCTCTCTCACGCTACAGAATGCACAAATCGTCGCATCTACAAAGCCAAAAAAATTTGGTCTCACTTTTGCGTCTTTTCTCTCTTTTTTTTTTTTTTGGGGGGGGGGGGTGTTCGCATGGATTGCATTTATGTACAGAGGAACGCTCCATTTGTTCAGTTGTCGAAATGCTGTTCACTGTGCACAAATACACACACACACGAGTGAATTCCCAGAGAGGCCATGTACACAGAGTTTCAGAGCGATGGCTGCAGGCTTGCTGTGTGTGTGTGTGTGTGTGTGTGTGTGTCTGTTGTTTTTGGCTATTCGCTGGTGATTGGTGCAGCTCCCCTCCTGTCTCTGTCTGTCTCTGTCCCCAGTTCACATAACATAATCATCTCTCTCTCTCTCTGTGTGTATTTCAGGCTGTGCCTTCCTCACCTACTGTGCCAGAGAGTCGGCCCTGAAAGCCCAGAATGCATTGCATGAGCAGAAGACCCTGCCAGGGGTAAGTCGTACACAAGGAACACCATGTCGACCCAGCAGCAAAATCTTGCACAAACACATCTTGGATTCACTCCGGCACAAACACAGATGCTCATTTATAACATATAATGCCTTATATTCATTTCACATCAAAGGGGGACTGACTGACTCCTCCATGCTTGTCATGTTCTGTTTATTGCTGGCTGTGCACCAGACATGGGCGCAGCCCTTCTTTCTCTTAAATATCCATCCTCTTCCTCTGTCGCTTCCACCCTCCCACCCTTGCTTTCCCTTCCTCCCTCTCTCTTCACTTTGACAGTCACACACACAAACCCATAGGGAGATGCCACACACAGCATCGCATCATAGGCATACTATTTATAGTCCTCTCTTCTGGTTGTGTAAACGAGTGTGTGTGCATGCATGCATGTGTGTGGGCAAGTGTGTGAGAGATAGACAGAGGGATGGAAAGCAGGTGAGCGGGTGGATGTGGGCTATTTTGTACATTTATGTGCACGTTCTGCAACATGAGTGTGCATCACGACGACGTATCTCCACAACAGATGTGCAGAGGATGTCACATGTACAATGCAGCTGGAAGCAATGCACGCTCGTATGAGACGTTTTTGACATTGTTAGCATGCGTGTGTGAGTGTGTGCAAGAGGGATTATATGCATTCTGAGCAGCTTCTTTAGTGTATACATGATTTAACGATTACATAGTGTGTGCGAGCGTGTGCACGCATGTGTCTGCAATACATTTCAATTAGCATACATGCACCTGAGCGCACATGCATCTGCTCTCGTTTGTGTGTGTGCGTTAGGAAGTTTTGATGCGTCTCTGTCAGGTCTGGCTCGGTTTGCTCTGTTCGTTTTTAATGACGCCTCCAGGGAAGCTGACAGTCGCCGTGTTGAGCGCACAGCCTTTGATGTGAGTGATTATGACATCACAGACGTGCAGCCGAGAAGAGCGGAGGAGTGGGGATCCGTGCTCTCAGTTTTTTTTTTTTTCCACTTCCCAGTGGCATATTATTCAGAAAGAGAGAGGGAGGGAGAGACACAGAGAGAAAGAGAGGAGGAGAGATTAAATATTTGGCCAAAACCAGAATGCGATTTTGTGTTCTCACAAAATGTGCTGCCGATTGATGTTTTTGCCTTTGTTGCTATTGTTCGACACGGACCAGAAGATACGGGCACAAAAACAGCCCTTTTTTAAGGATTCTGTCTTTACATCTTTAAGGGAAAGAGACTGTATTTGGCCTCACACACCACATAGTAATGCATCAAGAACATTTAATCGGTCACTTGCAATCAACATTGCTTTAGAAGGAAATGCTAATTGGCAATGCCTTTGCCAGCTGAGGACAGTCTCAGGTTTGCATTTGATCGATGGTGAGCGTTAAGTAAACAACGGTAATGCCATAGGACAGACCTAGATGCTCAACAAACCCTGAAGCAGAGCGTTCGGAGAGGCAGACCAGGAGACGCTCTTTTGTTGCTGGTGGAGGTAAAGCCAGCAAAACAGAATAAATGAGTTCATTAGAAACAGAGCGAGGACTTGGCCCTGGGAAAGGCAGCGGGACGTTTTATGGCACATGACTACACCCTCTTTCCTCCTTTTCTTCGGGGAGTGTTTCACCTACCTTCTTCTCTGCTTCCTTCCATCCTCTATCAATCCCCTACTCACAGGCCAGCACAACCAAAACCCTGCAAATGAAATCCTTTTTTTCCCCCCCTTAAAGCCTCTTTCCCCTTCACTTCACATCCTGATGCGCTTTTTATCGTCAAAGTTGCTCCCCAACCTTCACATTTAAAAAGTTTTCTGCCGTCTTTTTTCTTTTGCTGCCAGGTGAGCCGGGAGAAGAGGGGATTTGGCTTCCTTGAGGAAATGCCCTGTAAGCATGGCTGTAGGCTGTTGGTGTAGCTCAGACAAAGCGCTAAGATCTGCTTTGTGTGTGTGTGTGTTTGTGTGTGTGTGTGTGTGTGCAACTGCAGCGTCAGGAGAGACTTTGGGTAAACAAGCGACAAGCAAAATATCAATGTTAAACTGACAATGACATTGAACTATTTGTGACACATAACAAATTGTTTTCACATCCCTCATTCCATTACAGCGCTTCAAACCACAGATACACAGGATTATGCTGATGGAGAAGAACTTTTGGCTAATGTGATTCAATCAGCTCTACGACACAGAAACAACTGCATTATTTGAGGACATTAAATACATTTAGATGTGTACCTGGACCACTTTATCTAAAATGGTTTAAATAGTGTCCCATTATATGTTGTAAAAAATCTATCTATCAGGGTTCTTGCACAATTTTAAAAGTAAAATTGAATACTTTTAGACCTTTTTAAAGACCTCAGCAAATATAATTTAAAAATGTTATAACAATTTCTTTGGTAGAAAATAGTCAATTTATTTAAGGGCCCGACCAATTTGGAGTTTTTGGGGCCGATATCTAGCAGAAAAAAAAATCTGATAACTGATTAATCTCCGATAATCATTTTTTTCAGCCCTTTAACACTTGCAACAATAATATAAATTGAAGGTATAACACTAAACTTTTTCAGCAATTTTAATTTCACAACTTTCAAGAACAAAAAAGTGAACTTTGTGAACAAAATAAGGTACAAAATTGCAGTAAATCTCTGAATGCTGTATTTTCCTATTGGCATTAAACGCACCCTCTGAAAATTTAATACCTACAATCAATTAAAGATCTTAATTACCCAGATTTTAATTTAAGACATTTTAAGGAACCCTGTCTATCAGTGAAAGCATTTCATCTCCAGCATGAAGAACATACTTTAGCTCAGAAGCTGTTTCCAAGTCCCCAAAAAGAAAAAATTACCAGATGTGGCCTCATTTCTACTGATCCATTCAGGAAAATACAGTCCAAATTGGCAGATATCACCTGTGCAAAAGTTTTATTTCCTAAGTTGACATTCATAGCTATTGAGCAGATAAATGGAGAAGGGTGGGGTTTTTTTTAGACATCATGACGTGAGACGGGACTAAAATGGGGCACGTCCCAAACGCCGGGCCTTGGCTGCCATATTTGTGATCCCGCGCTCCTGTTTCAGACTCGTACTACAGTAAGAGGCATTTAAAAAGCCTCTATTGATTCTGGCAAAAGTCCTCACGAGTGGGAGGATGTGTTTCGGTGCATGCACGTGTGTGTGTGTGTGTGTGTGTGTGTGTGTGTGTGTGTGTGTGTGGGTGGGTCACAGGGTGGAGTTGCAGATCACGAGATGGAGCAAACCACAAGGTGCAAAACCCACTAGCAAATCCTCCCTCACACATATAAATACTCAAAAAAAAACAAGTCTGGCATCCACTCAAACACTCAGATGTCAGATTTATTGTACGCAGTGCCTCGGCGCTACCATGTGCCCCCACACAGAGCACAGAAAGAGCATGCACTCCCAAATACTTCACCCTGTTCCAAGTTAGAATAATGCATAGAAATACAAAACACACCGCTGATCCGAACCCGTCGCTGCAATACAACACTCCTCGTATAACACTTCCATTCAACAACATGATACTCTGATACTCATGGAGAGAGAGGGAGGAGGGAAAGAGAGAAAGTACAAGAGGGAGAGAGAAACACGGCGTCGATTGACTCGCACTGTAATAGTGAGCCAGATGAGAAAATATAGAAGAGTGTGAATCAATGCGTCATCTCACACACACACATACATAAAGGAGCACACACACACAAAGAGTTTTCAGCCCAGGGGCAAACAAACAGAAAAGACAGAAAAGCAAATGAATAGCAGGAGGGAGGGAAGAGGAAGGCAGGTTGGAGGGAGTGGGTGGATGGAGGGATTGTGAGGAGAGGTAAAGTCGAGCTGCCTCCATACCGACTGATTTGTGTCTGTTTCTTTTTTTGCCCCCCCCCTTTCACTTCTCTCAGTTGAGATAATGCCAGGGCGAGAAATCTATGGCATTGATTGGCTGCTGCGACCCAGTTTCATGGCAGCTTTTTCTCAATAAGTCGCCCTCGTCGGTCAATAACTGCCAGGCTCCACAGGTGAAGTGGGTGAAGTGGGAGTTTGGAGGGAGGGGTTGGTTGTGTGCCGTTATGATTTGCTTCCTCGGAGTACAGTACAGTAGTTCACTCCTTCTTCTCCTACATTTAGATTGGTGGTGCAGTATGCAGGATGAATAGCTGCACATCCACATGAATAATGCCGCAGGCCCCGAGGCTAAAACATCCCCTCCTTTCCCCCAAGCCATCACCTCATCTACTATCCTAATCACCCTCGTCCAGAAGAAAACCGTTTGCCACATAACGCCCTCCAATTAATGGATCCACAGTCATTGACAGAATGCAGGAGCGGTGCACTAGCCAGCAACGACACGCAGCATCGATACGGATATACTGTAAGCTTCACACACACACACACAAAAAAAGATTTTTGTAAACTCATAGACCCTAATGAGCAACTTATTTCAGTCTACCCAACAATAAAAAGAAAGAGCAGCAGGATCTGGCACTAGTCAGTGTAACAAAAGAATAAACAGCGTCCAGACCACAGCAAAGCTTTTATGTGAGGCAGTATGCAGCCTGAATCTGGCGGGTCATAAGCCTGCAATAAAAATTCAAATGAGCCTCCGCAACAGACAGTACAAAGGCAGAAAGACCTCCGGAAAGTGGTGTTTGTAATAAATTCAGAGTTAAACAGCGATTCCACTGTTTGTTGATAAACTAATCAAGTTATCAAAGTTCACATGAACTATTTTGTGGTTTTACTTTCATTTTATGCTTCACTACACAAAGATATTTAAGACAATAATGTGATTACAGCTATGTAAAAGGTGTTTTCAGCATGACGGTGGTGTGTGATGTCAACCCATCCAACACCTTTAGGATGAACTGGAACATCAATTTGAAGCCAGATGTTATCACCAAACATCAGTGTCCAATTCCACTAATGCTGCTGCTGAATGGGAGCCAGTTTCCAAAATCTTGTGGAAAGTCTTCCCACAAGAATGGAGGCTGTCATAGCAGCAGATTAATGCCTGTGGCCATTTGGTTTGATTCTGTGGTTGATTGATTTGTGTCCCGCACCTGTGGGCTTCAGCCGTCAGTATCATCCAACCAACCAGTACAGAGCCCCAAATTCAAAAACATCACGCAGTACAGAGTACCAGGGGTGGGTATTGGCAAGGACTTCATGATACGATACATATTGCGATACTTGAGTCACGATACAATACATTATTGCAATATATTGTGATATTCTACATAGAAAATTTAACATACAGCTTAAAATTATACATATATACATAAATACAATTGGTATATACACTATGTACATATATATGTATGTACATTAAATGCTGTATATGTACATATATTTATATATACACACACAAACACACACATATATATATATATATATATATATATATATTAAGGCTGTGAATCTTCTTCTTCAGCAGCTTAACGTGGGTTATTTTTTTTTTATTTAAATTTTTATTTTAATGTGAGGAAGTTGCTCTGGATTTACAACTGGCCCAAAACATGACTTTGTGAGGGAGTGGGGGGTCAATATTAAGAAATTAAACATCAATATCATATCAGAAGAAAAAGTATCACGATATATTGCAATATCAATATTTTTTCCCACCCCTACAGAGTACAGCCCAAGGTTATCAACTATTTTTCCAAAGTAGCAAACAGCACCAGCTCTGAAATTTCCTGAATCTGGAAAGTCTGACAGTCCCTCCTTTCAAAACCATTCCCCCAAAAATTATCATTACGAACGTAAGTATCGAACATGTCTATTGTTACTCCGATCATGGACAGTCCTGCGACAGTCATTGATCGAGTATTTGATTAAATGATTGATGTTGGGATGAAACAAGGATTTAAACAAGTAGGAAAATGAAATAAGTTAGCTTTAAAAGCTCCTCTTTATGTAACAGAGTTCAGGTGTCCACATACTTTTGGCCAAATTACATCATTTTGGTTTAAATCCCTTAAAGGAGTGAAGCATGAATGGTGCCATAATTGTAACAAAGATCATTACAAGCCTACACACCATCTTTTGTCATATAAAGTCTGAATGCTCCCATTATCGCTGGGCTCCAGGCCTGATGTTACAACCTCCCATTGCCAAGTGGAGTTTGAGCAGATTGTAGAATGAGAAAAAATCATCTGTCTGCAGGCAGCACTTCACTTTAGTCCAATAATCCAGCTAATTTCAGAAGTGGCGCATGCTACCCGCTGGGCCAATGGGCCGATGATCCGTATGTGAAATGACACACCTTTACACAATCAAGCCATATTGAAGTAACCCAGTTTTTGATCTCATTTTAAAAGGGAAGGCGTCGAGTTTTCCCCCAAAATGTCCCGTTATCACTCTCCATTGGGACATGTGTTGAGTCAAGGGTTAAGGCTCATTATTATTTAAAATAACACATATTCTCCTTTTTTAAGTAAATTTACTACAAACTGCCGGTGACAGAAAAGTCCTCGGCCAGCAGTCCTAAAAAAAAGTGTGATATGGTCTCCGGAGGAATTGATTGAGCTGTCTGAGCGATTCAAAACACCTCTGGTAAGTGCCATTATTGGGTGATCCAAATGTTTTTTGTACTTGCTCTAAAAGCATGTCCCCGTTTCAGAAAATTCAGAGGTGCCATAGCTCTTTTCAGCATCTCAATCTATTGCTGGCTCAAGCTATTGTCACAGTCTGAAATCAACTTGTCCTTTCCTTGAGTTTGTATTGATCCAAAAAAAGAAAAAAAGCATAGCCTTACAGCGCACCAGTGAGTCTTCATCCTCAGCAGCTTGCTCCACTGAGCATTTACAAGTGGTAATGTCACTACTGGCACTTTAGGACTCCTCCGTGGACTCACCAGAATGGAAAGTGGCAAAAAAAGAAGTCATTTCCAGGCACACATGATTCACTTTTTGATTAAAAAGAATATCAAAATAAAAAAGTGTCAAACTTTTTTTCTCACATTATGCTGTTTCATGAACTCAGAAAGCCCTCCCTCTCTCACTGATAGAAACCTGACCGCTATTCACTCTTCCTTTAGCTTTAAAAGCATCTTAGCCAGTGTGAGCTTTGCTTCCACCGTTTTCATCACTTTTGATGCGTCCCACAAACTGAGACAACGTCTCATATTTTATTAGCAGGTATAATAAGAAATAACAAAGATATAATAAGAAATAAGCAGCTCCGGTTATTTTTCCATGTACATTCTGTATGTGCAAACTACCCCATAAAGAAATGTGAGTTTTGCTTTCATTGACTTAATAATAATAATAATAATAACTGTTGTTATGTTTAACTCATTGAGTGCCAGCCGTTTTATAAAATAGAAAGTGCCTTGTACCAGTATTTTTGCCCATTTTGAGTCATATTTCTAGACCCACAGAATATTTTGTACTATGACTCTGAAAACACTGAATAGCTCAAATGAAAGAAGAGACTCTCTATTTCATCATGAAAAAAATGTTTGTTTTTACCTTGTTCCATTCTTGTTTTATCAGAGGTAGAGTAGAGGACACTTTCACCAAAATCACCACTTTTTGTCCAGATTCTGTTTGTTTTGCTCTCTAATCTCGATCGTCTGCACTTCCTGCTTTGATCTCTGTGGTGTATACCGTCTCTTTATGCTCTGACTACATCTCCCAGAAGCCCCAACATTACTCACAGGGTGCAGGAGACCATGATCGATGACCTGCTCCTGAAAAAACACTTTGACGTATTATTACGTTGATGGTAATCATGCGTCAGATTTTGAATCACATTGAAATACGTCAGTGGCACTCAAAGATTTAATATAAGTGTTGGAAATATCCATTCAAATCAAATGCATCTGTTACGTCCTTTTCATCCATCCATCCATTTTTTACCGCTTATCCTCTCATAGGGTCAGGGGGGGCTGGAGTCTATCCCAGCTGTCTTAGGGTGAAAGGCAGGGTACACCCTGGACAAGTCGCCACCTCATCGCAGGGCACATAGAGACAGACAACCACTCACACTCACATTCACACCTACGGTCAATTTAAATTAGCCAATTAACCTAATCCCCATGCATGTTTTTTTTGGATGGTGGGAGGAAGCCGGAGTACCAGAGAGAACCCACACAGACATGAGGAGAACATGCAAACTCCACACAGAAAGACCCCGGGCCGGGAATCGAACCTGGTACCTTCTTGCTGTGAGGTGACAGTGCTAACCACTACACCACCGTGCTGCTATGTCCTTTTCATTAAAAATAAAGGTTCAGTGTCCAGTCTGCATTATTATTGCATTGTATTGATATTTATAAGTTTATAAGTTAATGGTTTCAATTGAAATGGTTTTTTTTTTTTTAAGGTTAGATGGACATTGTCTCAAAATTTAAACTAACCTCCCAGCATTGCAGTAACATTAACCCACATTGTCCCTCTGTCCCACCTGGTCACCCTACCTGGTCAGATGTTCATTACAAAGATTTAAGATTCTCCATAAGCTGGTTGTGATAGTCATCCCTTCACTGTCAAAGGTTTTAGCTGCACTGGCTCCAGCTTTTCTGAATGGTTGTATGTCACACTCCTCTCACACTGACGATGCAGCGTCTTTCCACAGCAGTGAGTGCAGCAGTGTCTGATGCATTTACTGTAGCCTCTTCAGTTAATTTACCGCGCACATTAAATGTTGAGGAACAGGGAACGGATAACTGTAAACAGTAACGGGCAACAAATCAGTCACACTTACAATATAATGTATCTATTAGAGTGGTGTTTTATTGATCATTGGAGAATATTACGCTCCACATAGTGCATACCTTTTTTTCTTTCTGTCATACATTACTGTGGCTTGTCTCTTCCTCAGTTGTCAGAAACAAAAAGGCAGAAACACTGGAGAACATTTCTCATTCAGCAGATTCATTTTTTTCCTCAGGCTTTACTGGACTATTGCAGCTTTTATCGGACAGCATGGAGCCCACCACTCTCATCTCTCACTATATTAGTCTGCAGTTCTCTCTGTTAGTTTCACTCAAACTGTTGGTGTGAAATTAAAGTTCACTGAGAACAGTCCTTGGCTTTAATTAGAAGTCTCTTTGAGATACTTTATTGAATCAATGAGCATTAGGTATCACTTGTTTTCCGAAATGGCTTTTCAGAATAAAACTGTTCAAGGGTTTCAAAATCGGTGTTAAAGTTGCTTTCTAGAATGTAATGCTGCTCCTTTGGCGGCAGTATTTTTAAAGTGCTACTTTGGTTTAAAGCCAGATAACAAATAAATTATTCCACAATGACTGCAGAAGAGGAGGGGGGATATCACAAGCCCAGTTTGAGCAAGGGCTTTTATAATGAGAACAACTCAAAGAAAAATTATTGTGTCAGTTCAAAGCTAAGGGCAATTATCATGCAATGCTTGCATTGCTGTTTTCTCTGTCTTCTTTCATCATAACTCTGATGGCAGAAACTATTCAAGGAAGGTAGAGTGATTGCAGAAGAGCTACCAGTGTGGTGAGGTGGAAACGTGTGGGGGATTATTAGAAGACAGTGAGACGTAGCAGGTTATGCTTAGAAACAGCAGCCATTGATTTGTTGCTGACTTAAGTTCTGAATGTTTTTAAAACGAGCGGTGAGCCACACTACAGTATTAATAATGTTTTTCTCCCACAAAAAGTTCTTATAGTTCTTACTTCTCTAAGCTCAACTGTAATGTGCCAAGAAAAACCAAAACCCATTTTAGTCTGTGACCTTCATCACCTCTCCCTCAGTGCAGCCGTTGGAATATATAATGCAGTGATTTCAGTTTCTGCATTTGGCCGTATCATCTGATGTGTTCGACAGAGTGGGAAGCGGCGCTCGGAAATCTTGTTCCATACCCCGCTGCAGCAGCTGGCGAGCCGGTGGCCGGCAGATGTGATAATGACACGACGCACCAGCTGAGGCCGGATTGCGGGCCGCGACTCAGTCAGCTTTTAATAATTGATGGCAGCCAAGGCCCCGGATTGGCCAGTAATTGCATTACAGGTCACTTCTCAATAGCAATTTGTGAAAGTTGTGGTGATGTATGCTGGGTGGAGATCAATAGGCACTGTCCAGAGATGCAGCCTTGCCCTTTCTCTCCCGCTTTCTCTCTTTCTGTTTGTATGAAGGCAAGACGCCTGGTGGAAACATTTTCTTTCAATGCTCTGTGCAGCATCAACACTTGAGATTCGTTGGTTCTGCAGATCAAAACACCAGCTTCAGTTTAAGTCACTGTGCATCTGCAGAAACTATGATTCAGCTTTGCAGCCCTTTAGCATTTTCAGACCAAAAGTTCTGACTGTTTTTCCACGAGGGAAAAAAAAACATGAATGTCTGAACAAAGTGAAAAGAGATCTGGCTTTAGAGGAGCTTTGTCAACTCAACTATCTTAGCTGGAACTTGGATCAGTGGGCATTTATTATTCTATTTTTACATTTCTATACTAGAGGTCAGACAGTTTCTGAATCCCCCTTGACAGGTGTTTAGGGGCTGCATTTTGCTTTTATTTAAAATTATTTATGTTTCCAATGCACAGTTTAGTGGAGACATTGCAAATGTCATTTTATTCTATTGTACGTGTACAGTTATGCATGTGACAAATAAATCTCCTGAATCTTGAGAAGCGAAGTCAAATAGTCAAATAGACCGGGGAAGTTTTAGGATGGGGTTACCTGCCGATTGACAGGTCACCACCATGATGATGTAATCTCTTACTGTATAACAACCGAAAACCAAGATGGCGACGGCCAAAAAGTCAAAGTAAAGTGTTCAAAATGTCAGTCTGCAAACCCACAAACTCAGACATTACAGACTCATAAAACACAGATTACATTTCAAACTGGGGTTGTTTAGCAAACATGGAGGGTCTCACAAAAAGACTTCATTGGCATGATGGGAAATGTAGGATCCTGTAGCTTCAGCAAATATATCAGAGCATCAGAGAGCCTCCAGCATCATGTCATTCACTTTAACTGCACTCTTTCTCACTCATTTTGTCACCATTTTGAACAGAAGTGAGGAATTTAAACTGAATTCACCTTTTTAGACCCAAATTTGAGCCAGAACACTGGAATTCACTGAGAAGTCAGAAATGAATCCAGAATAACAAACAACCACTAAAACACATTTTCTGTTCAGGAATGACAGGAAATAAGTGGAATTTAACATCTGTGCATCATGTGCTTTGATATAGTTCATGCATATCAATAATTATTAGCATTAAAAAACATTAAATATATCATTTTGATTAAAGAGCATACTGGTGGATTAACCATTATGGAAAGTTAATACACCACAGAGATCAAAGAAGGAAGTAGAGACGATCAAGATTAGAGAGCAAAACAAACAGAATCTGGAGAAAAAGTGGTGATTTTGGTGAAAGTGTCCTCTACTCTTCCTCTGATAAAACAAGAATGGAACAAAGTAAAAACAAACATTTTTTTCATGATGAAACAGAGAGTCTCTTCTTTCATTTGAGCTATTCGGTGTTTTCAGAGTCATGGGTAAAAATGCTGGCACAAGGCAGTTTGGGTTTTAGAGTTGATTTATGGCAGCGGTGGGATCATAAATGTGTTAAGCACTATATATACATAGCTCACTTGTCTGAGATATAAGTGAAATATTCAGGAGGTTAAAACTGGACAACTTTCTCAGACTCAGCATCGTCACAAAGCACAGAGTGGTTTCCTGCCCAGAGCAGACTCTCAGCCCTGAACCCCTCTGGCTCTCCGGCTGCACTCATCCTCACCGAACTTATTTACCGTTCCAGCCATGGACTCCTGACACAAACACTCGCTCTCTTTTCTGGCTCCCATTGTTGACATCTCACCCTCTTTGATGCGTAAACTACCACCGTGTCATCTCTCTACATATGGTGTTCATTGTCTCTCTCTCTCTCTCTCTCTCTTTGTGTCTCTCCTCCCTCTGCTGTGGCGAGGAGAGAAGAGTGGAGGCGACCGTGGATTTTGCATGCTCTAAATACAGCCTCTATGTGTGTGGGGTGCTGTCATCAAAGCAGAGCTGAGACAGGGGATGGTTCACTTCTTTTGTGATAGCGTGTGTGTGTGTGTTTGCCTATGTGACTGAGTGTGCATTAATTCTAGCTAACATCAAAGATGCTCCCTCATCCATCTCTCTGTCTTTCCCTCTCTCGCTCTCTAATCCTCCTTTTAGCATCATTTTGTCCGCATTGCCTTTTTTTCTCTCTCTCTTCATCGTCGTCGTCGTCACGCTCTACCTTTAGCTCGCCTGTCTGTTTTGGTGTGCCTCACCTCTCTTGCATGTGCTTGGCGGGGTGTGACAGCATTGAGAAGTCACCAAAGAGGTAAATGATGATAGGCCATCCATCATGCTTTATGGACTCTGTATGGTGCTGCTGTGGAGAGTGGCTGCACTGTGCAGTAACTCTGAACACTCTGTCCCTCCATATAAGCTGGCGGGGACTCGGACGCTCGCCTTCGCCCGTGTGTGAGACACAGGAAGAGCGGCGGGCTGACTCACCCACTTAAGTGTTTCTCTGTGTGTGTTTGTGATTCGGTGTGTGTGTGACGGGAGGAGGAGGAGTGTTTGTCCACACTGCCAGACTATGGGCAGCGAGCCGTCATTATGGCCTCATATGTCACCGCTGGGAGCATCAACTGACCGGCAGACATAGTAATAGTGAGAGAACGAGTTTGTGTGCATGTGTGGTGAGGAGCAATCTTTGCTTTTTATCATTATTATTATGATAGCAGCACTGTGTCTTTCTTAAAAGATAGAGCTGAAAAAAACATGTCTTCATACAACACTCACATGCAGGGGTGTGTCTAGGGGGTGGCCACACCTGAAATCCGGACCATCTGATCGTCAGACGTTTGCATGAAACAAACTAAAGGATTTGTAAAGTCAACCTTTTTTGTTGTATATTTATTCAGTTTGATTTGATTGGCACTTTATATTACGATTTATATTTTTGCATTGTCTTTATTTTGGCACCTTTCATGAAAAATATAAGACTAAGGCTTCAAATTAAACTTTTATCGTCCCATTCTGTTGTATCGTGATTACAAGTTCTATTTATATTTCAATTTATAATAACATTGAAGATTGTAATTTTAGTAGTCAAAATAATCATAAAAGACTGATCCTGTTGGCCACCCCTGTGAAAAAAAATGTACACGCCACTGCTCACATGGCATACTGTTGAAATGTTGAAAGAGCTGAAACATTACCTGATAAAATAATTTAAAACTTTATTTGTCCCAAAGGAAATTGCTGTGCAACATAAAATGTAAAAAGACTGTAATAAGCTGCCTAACGTTGTTCAATGTTTAACATTACATCAAGCGAGTCAGTAAAATAAAATGTAATGTAAATAAAAACATATAACCAAAACATAAAGCAACTTTTGGAGTAAGGTAGAGAAGATGGTAGAGAAGGCAGCAACTCTCTTGAGGTGCCATGATTGAAACGCCTTCACTTTAGTGTCAAAGTCATCGTCGTCCCAGAGACAAAACGATAAGCATGACTGGAAGAAAAAGATCAGCTGGATGATGAGCTGTTACACAAACACACAGACAGCCACATGGTCAGTGTGTGTGTTGATAGTTATACATCTAATGTCTGTAGATTCACTACATTGACTGTAAAAAGCACTCTGGTGGTCACATTTGCAGCAATAACACATGGAAAATGCTAATATGAGGCTTTAACAGAGTGGCGTAGCCAAATTAAACGGGCCTCCTCTAGAGTTACAGCCTCTGTATGTCCTTGTATTGTATTTCCTCACTAAGCTGTGGTGAAGGGCCACTTTCTGGCTGCATGGAGTTGTTCCAGGGACACAAACTACCAGGAGGATTGGCTGTATTCAAACCTGTCCTTTAATACAGCGCTCTAACTTTATTTATTGACACAGTAACAGCTGTAGCAGCTGGCTTACAACCATCTAAGATCTCTTTTCCCTTTCTATCGGCCTCTCTTTCCTCTTCATCCTCCTCTTCCATACTCCCCTCCCTCCGTCGAGCCCTTTCACACTTTCCTTTTGTCACCTTTCCACATGGAAGAACAATTGTTCTGACGGAGTTCGCTCTCTCCCTCCGCCCTCCTCTCCTCGCTACCACTCTCTTAGATCCACAGGGAATCACTGTCTGAACCAAATGTGCCACCAACTTGTCAGATAATGTTTGTTTTCCACGCCACCTTCCCCTGCCTCTTTTTCAGCTCGCACGTCTGTGTGTTTTAACTCCGTCTACACATTTTGACAAAGTGCCGTGACATGCGGCTGCACTCGCACGTCAACAGAATGGAAATTTGCTGCGTCATTATTGAAATAGGGATCTGCATCTTGCAGAGGGGGGCCAGAATGAGTCACAAGGTTTGTGCGGTAATAAGGTTTGTACGTTCAGACAGCTTGTTAGCATATTTGCGAAGACTATAAGTAAACAACTCTTCCGCCGAGGCTCCCCAGAAACTTTGAATAAAGGATATTTCACTGAAAACCAAAAGGTGTTTAAGGGACTGAACAGCTGCGTTCTTCTTGCCGTAACTCCACCGAGAAACAAACTATCCAGTAAACCATAGCACACACAAACACACTCAAGCTCTGTTTCACTGAGAACATTATTTCATTATTTATTCCTCAAACAACTTGTACTGTGTGCAGTCGAGCTCACAGACAGATTGAGCACCACTGAGATCAGCCTGTAAGTGTATGGGGTTTAGTCGACAGAGGGGTTGGATTTAACTCACTGAGTGCCAGCTGATTTATAAAACAGAAAGTGTCTTGTTCCAGCGTTTTAGCCCATTTTGAGTCATATTTAAAGACCCACAGAATATTTTGTACTATGACTCTGAAAACACTGAATAGCTCAAATGAAAGAAGAGACTCTCTGTTTCATCATGAAAAAAATGTTTGTTTTTACCTTGTTCCATTCTTGTTTTATCAGAGGTAGAGTAGAGGACACTTTCACCAAAATCAGGGAGATGTAGTCGGAGCATAAAGAGACGGTATACACCACAGAGATCAAAACAGGAAGTGGAGACGATCGAGATTAGAGAGCAAAACAAAAAGTGGTAATTTTTGGTGAAAGTGTCCTCTACTCTACCTCTGATAAAACAAGAATGGAACAAGGTAAAAACAAACATTTTTTTCATGATGAAATAGAGAGTCTCTTCTTTCATTTGAGCTATTCAGTGTTTTCAGAGTCATAGTACAAAATATTCTGTGGGTCTTGAAATATGATTCAAAATGTCCAAAAATACTGGAACAAGGCACATTTGGTTTTATAAAAGGGCTGGCACTCAATGAGTTAATCACGCTGTCCGCAACAAAGCAAATCCTATTCGACTCGTGACTCAAGTTCAAATGAACCACAGATTATTGTATTCACTTTTTGGACCCTTAATCAAGCCAGTGCAAGTTCAGATTCATAGTAACTTCAGTAAATCAGTTATTTTGACAAACCAAAAGTATAAATCCTATAAAATGGAGAACATGGCCTTCCATAGGGCTCCTATCTGTTAACTATAACTGATCAATGGCTGACAGACCAACAGGATGGAAAGAGGAGCAGGGTGAAAGAAACCAGGACAGGTAGAAGGCTAAGTCTGCCGGCAAGCATTGTAACTCACCTCTGGCAATCCCACACTGTAAATACACCTCGAAAAACTCATCCCAAACTTTGGCAAGACGCTGCACCTGCACCGGCATCCTTTATGAATGTCACACCCCGTGAGAGGAAAATGATTACGTTGCAAAGAAGACAGGGGGGCAGAACGAGAGGGGGGTGGGAGGAAGCCAGAGAAGAAAAATCACTTTGATGGATTAGGCCCCTCGTGGGACAACCTTGTAACGTTTTTGGACAGGATTCTAACTCGCCCCGATTCCCTGCTACAGCGATGATTCTTTTTTTTTTTCCTTCCATCCTTTTGTCATCCCAGAAGTGCGCTGGCTGTGACAACTGCGTCGGCGCTGATTCCTACTGATATCGCTCGTAGGAACTAATTACTACCAGTGATTAAGAGAGGAGACGTGGCTTCTACCACACACGCTGTCGTTGGATGGGGGGAAGCTTTTTAATTGCCTTTGCCAAATAAATGATGGCCAAAGATGCATGGACCCGGGCTTCTTAATGCAGTCTTAGAGCTTGGTGGCGAAAAGCGAAGACCTCGGGGCCATCGGTGCTCCCTGTACGCAGATGACGCTGCCTGTTCTCACCCGGCGCCTGTTGTTGATCGGTGCATTAAGGGCACCTGTGAAATTAAACAGACAAATGAATTCCCCACCAGCTGCAAAACAGAATATTAGCATTTCATGAAAGATGGCCAAACTGATGCATGCATTAACTGCCTTTAATGCTAAAGGGCAAAGTGTTCAGCGGTAAAGTTACTCAAGGAAGCAAAGAGGAGGCTGTAGTGTTGGGTTACTCTCAGCTGCATGTTGGAGATGTGCAGTTTTGTTAGCCCTTAAGCACATCAAGACCTAATTAACAATCATGTTCCACAGCAAGGTTGTCTTTGGCGAGGATCCAGTCCAACCAATAATTCATTTACCCAACAGAAACACATCTTCCTGGGCAGTAAAGGACTTAAAAGTTCGACATGGCTCTTGCAGGAGCACTTAGCGGTAAGCTATCTAGTGTATATTTTCTCCTTTTAATGGCTGCTCTGAGTAGATCTCTCTGCACACTAATAATTAAAATGTCTGCTTCTTCACCTCTGTGTTTTTAAATCCTAATCCTGTTTATCTTTTTATTGATTTTGGAGACACCTTCGGTCGTGGGAAGTCATTGCTTTTGTGTTCTTGCACCACATTTTCCAGCGATCCCTTGAAAAGTGTGTCACCAGTGCTCAGGCTGCACTGACAGCTGCTCCCTTAAGCTCAAGCTTACGTGAAATGAACCACCGACATTAGTGATGGTGTCACCACCATGAGCCACCACGTCTACAGAGACACAGCAATAATATATCATGCATTCACACATTAAACATGATGACGTGATAAATATTTCATGACATTGTTGCTGCAGACATGCCACAGTTGCCTCAGCTGCTTAACCAAAGGCATCTGCTGCTTAGTAAGTTTGGTCCTACTGTACATTAGCGCTTAGCAATACATCTAAATAACAGCATCTCAATCTAGGCAGGCGTCCAAAATAATGATATAAGTCAATGTGGACTGCAGTAAATAAAAGACAGTTCAGTCAGTCCAAGGGGAAAACATCTGCATCTTAATTCTTTCATCATATTGGAAAGGCAATGCTGATGTTGACTCTTCCTTAAAGTCAAAGACAGCTTGCTTGTTGCCTCCCTCTGAGCGAATAATGGCTTTCTATACTTTAAGTGGGGGATTCTGCAGATGGCGCTCTGTTCTTCATCCAATCGGCCTCGGTTACTGCCTCCGCTCATACTAACTACACAGTTGTTCCTTAATCTGTGCCGTCACTGAGGACTTTTCACCAGTCCAGCTCTATATCTGTGTTTTCCTCATGGCTGTCTCTGCTTGAATGTGCTTAGCAAGCAAACAGGAAGACAGAACCGATGATGTTTTCTTAATTGAATAGCCTCATCTTATTGTTATTATCATAATCATCTGATAGAGGGAGGTTTGAGCTTTATATGTGTTCCCCAGACGTTGCTCTCTTTGCTATCCCTTTGTTGCGAGCTGTGTGCAGGCGGTCGTACCGGAGAATCAATAGTAATTCAACAGTGAGTTATAGCTGGATGCGTGCACACGCTGGACACTGTGAGTACACTATGATTCTGGTGTGTTCGTTTAATGAGTGCTGAGTCAACAATAATGACACAGCATTTCTTTTCTATCTCACTCTCCCTCTCTGGGATTTCTCTGTTATTTTTCTTCTCTTGATCTCATTACATCATGACTCAAGGGCTGCATTCATTAAAGTTTTAAAGTACAATGCACTCACTTGCGGTGAAGAAAGCAGACCCTGTCAGACTGTCTCAAGCTGCTCGCTCTCTCCATCTCATCTTTCTTTTGTTTTTCAGCGACCTACAAGTGTTGGTTTCTTTCATTCGCTGCTCGCTGCCTTTCTTTCGCCAATGAGGCGGACCGCCACCGCTCGTAGCTGCAGGCCCAGATGTTGAGGCTGGCAGTTGACTCTTGATGACTTGATGCTCCTGCTCTTTAATTAAACTTTAAATAGTTTAGTTTATTGCTGAAGTTCTCTTTCTTTTTTGAAGAGTAAGCTGAACTGACAGCGTCTTTTCACATGTGGTAGTAAATGTGCATCAACACACTAAGGGATAAATAAGAATGGTTGTGATTGTCAAAAAGAAATCCTACAAATCTGGTAATACAGTTGCCATTCAGGTGATAATTTATTATTTTTCCCTGTTAAAAGGTTTTTTGGGGTTTTCCTCAGTCGATGTGAGGGAGTCATGTCCTGTACAGATTTTAAAGCCCTCTGAGGCTAATTTGTAATTTGTGATGCTTAATTTGTTTGTTTTTTTCTGACGACAATGAGACAAGATGATATCTAAATAAAAAAAAAATCTATGATGACGACAACTATGGCAAAAAGAACTGACAAATTCGTCAATGAATAAAAAACAAGACTGACTCTGCTTAGCTTTGACTCCATAACTGTCACCGATAGATAGATATGAGAAAGTAAGCATTAACAACTGATGATATTTCATTAAATTCAACGCTTGTTTAATTTCTTTTCCAACTCTTTCAGTCCGACTCAAACCTGCAGCAGCACTTCTGTCCAATTATGTGGCATCAACCATCAGCGTTTGGCGAACACATAGATGTGCGTATCTTCTTATTAATCTTTGGCTGTCATCTTTGGGCAACGCAAAACGCCTGTGCTGATGAATTATTGATATGATCCTGGAGATAACAGTTACGCTCTAATTGCATGTCATCATTACCAGGTTGAAACCAGTCTCCATGTCCCCTTAATGTGATTACACATTCATAATCGTGCCGTTATTAGCTAGTTTATTATTCACAACAGCAAAGCTCACTAATTGGCGTGGGTCTGCAGCATGTTGTCACTCATCCTTTTAATTAAAGGTGTGTTTTCTTTTTTATTATTTTATGGTCTAGCTGTTTTTCTGTAATGTTTTTTGCCATTAGCTCTGTGGATACATGGTTTTAGTTATTCGTGGTGAAGCAGCTCACTCATGAGTGTGTCTTTTGTTTGGTATAACACCTCTACGGTGCTGGCGACGCCTTAGATTATAGCCTTGCTTTTTTTCGCCTCACCTGCTGTTGTGAAATGACTTAGGCTTTAATGTCCCCAAAGGGACAATTTGTGGAACAGCACAGTAAATAATCAGCTTAATATAGACACGAACAGAACGCAGCACCGAACAGAGACAACAACAAAATTCCATTATCATGATCTATGAATAAATAAGATTAATATTTTTGCACATCGCTATGCGTTGCCCTCCTCCAGCTCTATGAGATAACAAACCACCGTCCTGACTGGACGCTGCACGTCGCCCTGCCACCACCACAGCTTTGGGGAGGCAGATATATAATCCTAGTCGCCATTTTCACTACTTTGGTTTCTCTGGAGCGGTACTCCACAGTCTCACAGGAGCCTCTTTGCTGTTATTTTCATATATTACAGTAATCCTCTTCCTTTCGCTCTTCCTCAGGCTTTAATTCCTTTTTGTCTCCATCAGACTTTTTTTGCTGAAGATGTCCTCATCTTCAGCTCCTCCTCCTCCTCTCTCTAACCATCCACCCTTCCACCCTCCCCGCCATATCTCCACACCTTTCCCCTCACCCTCCACACCTCCCCTTCTCTCACACTCCATCACCAGCTTCTTATCTTCCTCCCTCCCTGCATTTGCATCACCCTCACTTTTCCTTCTCCCTTCCTCTCTCTCTCTCTTTCTGCGTCCCTCCAAGGCATGTTTAATTAAGTGTAAGGCTATGCATGTGTCAGAGAAAAGAGAGAGAGAGGGAGAGAAGAGGAGGAAACTAATGCTATCTGGAGCACCAGGCTAGACTAGGCAGGGTCTCCTCCTTCTCTACTCCTATTTTGTCCTCTCCTCCTCCACCTCCCCCTCTCTCCCTTTGGCCCGGGCTAACCATAATTACCCTGCTCATTAGCAGAGGGAAGAGGTGGAGGGGAGAGGGGGAGCCGACAGGGGAGTGAAGGAGGACCAGAGGAGGAGAACAAAGGAGCAGAGGAGGACAGGTGAGAAGGTAAGAGGGACACCTGAGATAGTCCTTCAGGGCTCCTGTGTGGACAGTCAGAGTATTTAGCAGCCGCTCACTGTGTGCAGAAAAGATATGATCTTATGGTAAATTCGCTCACGCCTCGCCAAAGCCTACATGTGTTCCAGAGCAGAGTCCTGGCTGGTGTCAGGTGTGTTGATGCTCAGACTTTACAAGCTCACGCTCTTGTTTGTCCAGGCAAAAATCCAAGAGAGCAGATTCATCTGGCCCACATGTTGGGAGCTCTTTGGCCTCCTGTGTGCACATTGGCTCTGTTTACTTTGATTTTTTTTCCTCTTTTTTAGTAAAAAAAAATATATATATTTTGGAGGTATGTAAACAAAAAAAATCCCCTATTGTCAAGTTTTTTTCAGGAGTTTGCTCCTTTGGTGCCAGGACAAAAAAATAAAATTTAAAATATTATATGTCAAATGTGTCCAAAATAAGCCGAGCATTACTCAGCTGAGTCTCTCTTTTATTTGAGGGAAAAGAAGCGTGTTCTTCTTTTCTTCCCTGCTTCCTTTTCTCCCTTTATTTCTCTTTTATTACCATGCATGTATCATCTCATGTCAGCCTCAGCTCTCTTTCTGCACCTTTCTCTCTGCTTCTTTTTTTTGCTTCTGTTCCCCTTTAAAATGAGTCTCACACTAATGGCGACGTAAAATATCATTCGGCTCTTGTCAGTTCTCTACAGCAGCAACGGTGAGTTGATTTCATTCCTCATTTTGCACTTTTTTTTCTCCCAGAAGCTACACTTTCGTTGACCTCTTTCATGTGGGGGATGTTTTGAGCATCACGGGTTTGCTTTCAAAGAAATTCTCCATGTGTAGGGAAATGGACTTTTTCCACTTAGTTCCAGCAGTTAATAAAAATCTGTATTTACAGCTACCAGCTACGAAGAGTATTTCTGCAGACTTTTAAATAAGAAACATCCTAACTCCAAGCTACCTGTAGTCTTTTGCTCATTGAGTGCCATTGATGTATTTATACATTGTTTAAAATCCAACGCTTGAGTGCCATAGACGTATAAGTACGTCAGAGTGGTTTTTCGACAGAAAAGAGCACTCTCACACAGCCTGTGAGTAATTTTGGGGCTTCTGGGAGATGTAGTCAGAGCATAAAGAGACGGTATACACCACAGAGATCAAAACAGGAAGTGGAGACGATCGAGATTAGAGAGCAAAACAAACAGAATCTGGAAAAAAGTGGTGGTTTTGGTGAAAGTGTCCTCTACTCTACCTCTGATAAAACAAGAATGGAACAGGGTAAAAACAAAAAAAATTTTCATGATGAAATATTGAGTCTCTTCTTTCATTTGAGCTATTCAGTGTTTTCAGAGGTATAGTACAAAATATTCAGTGGGTCTTAAAAAATTACTCCAAATGGGCACTTTGGGTTTTATAAAACGGCTGGCACTCAATGAGTTAAAGTAGGCTATCCTCAAAAATGCTAACAGGTAGCATCAGCTCACTAAATAGCTCACTTATTATTGGACATCTATAGTATCTCCTATAGTTTAGTATATCCACCCCTAAACCCCAGTCTGAATCCCTCCCTTTTCAACAACTACCAATTTGATAAGATGAACTTTTTTATAGGATAAATATCGACTGAAGCACTGTTAACTAACCCTGCAGCCCTATGTTGAAGAGGGACTTAAAATCAGCTTTTCCATTATATTAGTTTGTATTGTACTCACATGGTGCACATTTCTAAACAAAGTTGTCCATGATAACTGGAACAGAAAACCTGGGGTCAGATGGTATTATTCTAGCACATGAGTACTGGTTGGTCCCTGAGTCTCTGTGCAAATGATTAAGCCACTGTGTACACTGTGGTGTTGTTGTGTGCATCGCACTTAATGCTGGCAACTTGGAGGTGACAGGGTACATAAGTCATAGGAAGAAGGAGGATGTGTGGCAGCATCATTAGGGAACCCAACAATGCTTCCTCCTAACAGGTTAATCCAGGTGTATGTGACATATCTGTGAATATGTAGAGACTTTTGAAAACGAGGCTGCAGAACTAAACTGATCCTCGACAGATAGATAGATAGATAGATAGATAGATAGATCATCACTCAGATTTGGGAATGTTGTGTTCTGTATTTTGAATTGTTTTGATTCTAATCAATGAATGAAATCAAATTTAAATAAATAAGTGAATGAGATGATGCTGGAGGCTTTTTGAGACAAACAGCAGGTGGTCTAATATATTTGTTAAGCACTGGATAAAAAACTTAACCTAATTCCCTAATTACCCTAATTAGGGGTAAGTCGGGGAACTTGAGAAAAGTGTCTGCTTTACTTTTGAATCTACCAACAGAGAAGTGCAGCGGCATGACTATGATTCACTTAGATTGCTGCTGTTATAAGATGAACAAAATGATCATCACATTCTTTGTGAAAGCATTCATGACAAAAACAACAGTACAAAGATATATAGTGATGTGTAAATTAATTAATTAAAAATTTATTGAGTAATTAATTTAAAAAATCTTTATTCTTTGGTTTACATCAATAAAAAACATTTTAAGAAATGTTTGAAAAAGATTGAGTGGCCCTGATGGCAGTGGCATCATTAGGCATATTGTTCTTAAGCCCCCGTAAATAATTTGATTTTGTATATTTCCTTTTTTATTTTTTTATTTTTTTTAGAAAAAAATGCAGAAAAATTCAATATAACGTGGCCAGAATATGAATTTAGAGAAAGAATGCATTAGTCATGAATCTCTTAAATACAGTCTCCCCCATTGTGGCCCGATCATTGAAAAACATGCGCTAAAGTGCGCCCTTTGGAGGCAAAAACACTTACTAAAGAGCCCATTTGAGAGGCAAAAACACACACTAAGTACCCCCGTTTGGCAAAACATGCTTAACTGCTCTCTTGGCTTGTTAAACATCATAAACCTCACCTCAGCCCCCTCACCTGGGGGCTAAGCCCCTCTTATCCTTAAAACCTGGTGACGCCCCTGGCCTCAGTAAATCAGGCACTGTGAGTCCTGGGTGGTCATTTGTGATTGCCATTTACCCGTCTAACTCAACACAACAGTTGACTCATAGTTAAATGGAAATAATTGTATGACATCAGTGCTGGCTATTTTTTTATTCAGTCAAAAATAATCAGAAGTTTCTGTGTCTTATCCAGGTATTACATTTTTCTAACCAGAGTTGAGTAAAACGTTACTTTTTAGTAACGTAAATACAAAAATCCTAATTTCAGTTTCATCAATACCACTTAAACTTTAAATATAACGATTATCACCCCTTCTGCATATTAAAGTGAGCTAAATAACTCGTCACCCCCCACCTAATGATTTACTTTCATCACTATTAATTTTCACTCTGTCAGTGGATGTGGAGCGTGCACTGAACTGCTGTAACTCAGATGAGAAATTGCAGAAAAGTTGTCTTTCTCCAGGTGGGAGTATTCCCAGCTCTTTGATTTTATCGAGCGATGGGAAGAACATAAATCTCCTGCTCCTTACTTAAAGTAGAGAAAATGTAATCGGCAGGTTCTGAGGTGAAACAAAAAGGTTATATAGAGTGAGAGTAATAGAAAGCAGCGCTGTAACACTGTCACATACATGACACATGTAGAAACCACTGTCCCACATCTGTATTATAGACTATACTTAATAGGATTAGACGAGTGCATGTATCACAGAGCTCTGTGCTATTAACCTTTCTCTCCAGGTTTCCTTTAATAAGGGCAAAGTGGGCGTCCCTCAGCAAAGACGCGCCATTGTTTTTCAGCCATTGTGATTTTAATTAGAGGAATTTGGCCGCAGTCGACATCATCAGATCCTCTCATTTGTACTGTAATCTGAGTGAGTTGGCTGGAGTTGACGAGCTGACGTCCAAGACTCGATCGGACTCTTTAACCCCTCTGAGTAGACACATTTTGTTTTGTTTCACCATCTCAGGCAAAAGCAATACTGCAGGAATGGTGTTTGAAAGTGCACGAAACCAGAAAAAAAACTCCACTGTTGTAAATCTAGTTAATCCACCACTATGTGCAAGCTCTTTAATCAAAATGATATTTTTAATGCTAAAATATAATTACTGTTGTTGTCGATGACTTTTTAAATTGTAAAAAAAAATTGCAAAGCACATTGGATTTTTTTAGTGGTTTTATGTTATTCTCAGGGGCGTCACTAGGTTTTAAAGACGGGACTATTTGACTACGTATATCTTTTGCTAAACGGGGGGCAATTTAGGGCACGATTTTGCCCCCAAAGAGGGCATTTTAGGGTGTGTTTTTCAACAAGCTCTGAGTGACCACATTCAAGTGATTTATGAATAATGCAAGGTTATATGATTCTTTATTTTAAGTCACATTCTGGCCATTTTATAATGAATTTTTTGTAAAAAAAAAAAAAAAAGAAACAAAACATGCAGCAATTTATTTAGGGGGGCTTAACAATAACTGAATGTGAGAAAGAAAGAGTCCAGGAGGCTCTATGCTGCTCTAACACATTTGTGAAGCTCTGGATATATACAGTAAATATACTGTAGACTATCTATAGACTGCTCTCTAAACTTTAGTCCCAGTCAATCACCAGATCAGTCAGGAGCCGCTCCAGTTGGTGGTTTTGAACCACAGATAAAATGACTGTTCGCTATCACACATCTAGTTTCTTCCAGCGTTCCACATGGTGGGGGGTCCGTCGGTGCCTCGGGGGTCCGTCGGTGCCTCAGGGGGCACCGTGGTGCTCTGTGCCTGGGCGTGCCATCTGAGGCGAGTGGCAGGCTTTCACCACGTGGACCACCTCTGCTTTATTAGATTAGACTCTGGCCCTCCTCGGGTTTGTAATTGCATTTGCCTGATGCTGTGTATTTAAGAATAGAACGGCCTCGGTCCCTGTGGCCCTCCCCTACCTGATTTCTCAGCTGCCTCCAGGGGGAGCAGACCAGCCCCGGGATAAGAAGTTGTCATGACAACCAGGAGGCAACTGGTGAGAAGGGGAAATGGAAAGACCTGCTTCCTTTCTCTCTCTGTGTGACTTTGCACTTGCTTTCCTGGTGGATTTCCTCTTTCTTATCATCGTCTGCGAGGTGATTCGCTTTAATTTCTGTGCATCCCACGAAAAACAAAGAAAAGTAGTTCCTTTGAGCTGGGTCTCCCTGGGAGCGTGAAACGAAGGGCTGTCGAACGGGGACTCGTATTTCATCCTGTCCATAATTTATGGAGAGACTAGGTTTAGGAAGGGACATTGCGCTAACATGGGGGGAAGCTTGTCATGAGCATCTCCCATGAGTCGAGAGCAACTGGAGGTCGTACAGATCGATGGTGACACATGTTTCCGTTAGCTACACAGAACACTTGATGCTATTTCCCCACCAGATAAGCTCCCATTAAGTGTCATTACATGCCAGTGATACAGCGTGTTGTCGTTAAGCAGCTGGACTTATCCTGCTAGCATGCTAACTGCTATATGTGACATAGCAGATCTTAAAAAAAATGGAGCTTGACCTCCTCCAGCCGGCGCTGCTTTAGTGAGACAGCAAGCCTTACTGTATTATATGATGTGGGACAGTGACACACACTTTTGAACTGGGAGTTGCACCAGCTGGGGGTTGTATATCATAAAGCACAAGCTGTCTGCTAATCACAAATTACAGCCAGTCTGTCCTCCAGCCCTGATCCAGCTCTCTCCACTGGGAAGCCAGGGCCAAGGAGAAGAATACTAGCTCCTGCCAAGTCCCAACCACTCCCCGCTACAAGGTGCTTATAAATCGGCATCCTCGCAGATAGGTCAAGGTTTTGATTTGGTCGTGACCTTAGTTCATAAATCTGAATGATGTAGGGGCCTTGGTTAAAAGGCTGCTGGATCAACCCTCAGATGGGGCACCCCTCCCTCGCTTTCCATCTCTTTCTCTCTCTCTCTCTCTCTCTCTCTCACTCTCTATCTTTTTCCATCTCCACAAACCTCACGCCTTCTTTAAGTCCCCTCTGCAGTCTCGAGTCCCCGGAGCCTCTATAACAGGCAGAGAGAGAGAGAGAAAGATGGTGAGGGGGTGAAACAGGCAATCAATAAATCAATATGTTTTGCGCCACTAAGCTGGGGTAAGCTCACTCTCTCAAAGCCCAGCACACACACACACACACACACACACACACACACACACACACACACACACACACACACTCACTTACAATCACAGTAAATTTCTCTCAACACACACAAACAAACAAATGAAGGCCCAGGACAGAATGTCCCTTGCCAAAAGACATTTTGTTGTTTTAGGGACTTTCTTTTTTCTCATTCTATTTCCTGTTTTAGATCATTAAGCCATTGATTTTTGTTTCAACGGGTAAGTGGTGGTGGGGACCCCCTGGGAGACGGCTGAAAACCTCAACAGAGTGGCCCCAGCAGGAGTTTCTCTAGTTGTGACAGGCTGCTCCCAAGGGCCAGTGGGCCCTCTTAACTCTGCAGGGAGAGAAACTATCGCCTGAAATCAGTCATTCTGCCTCAGCATTCCCATGCAGTCCTCCATAAGAGCGTTCACTCGGATTATATCTATGGATTTCTTTCTGTCTGTGCGACTGCTGTAAGTACAAACATGCGCATTTAGTTATAGATTTGGAGCTCGTCAGAGAAATTCTTGTAGGTGTGCAAACGGGCGACTCTCTTCACGGATTTTAAAGGATGTTAAATGTTGGCCGCCTCTGCTTTCCTATCACTATGTCCAATATTTTTAGGTCCGTGGGGGCGATGAGGGTAGAGGAGAGATACAGTAGCAACCCTGGCAGACCACGAATCAGTTGGCTAAGAGCCAGGAAGATATTACAGTCAGATATATAGTAACACAGATGGATGCACTCAGCCTAAAGAGGCTGACATATTGGCCGGCGCTGTCATAAGAATGACATAATACCGATCCTGCCAGGTAATGAAAATAAAGGCCGCTCCACCGCAGAGTTGCATAAGCACTTTAACTTTAGCTCATACAACATAAAACATCACCCCTGACATATGGGATGTCCCCGGGGAGGTTTTCAGAGTGGTCCGATGTTAAAGGTGGAGGTCTGACAATTGGAAGTGGTCCCCTGACATGCTGGAGATGTAACTCCTGATTTCAGCACCAAAGCGCCCAATGGCTTCCACTGTGAGACCCCTCGATATAGAGATACTACTCTACATTTCATTAAAATGCATCTCAGTGATCTGTGCTGAATCAGTCAGCGGCCATTCATCACCGGTACGATAACTTTCTTTCTCAAACTATTCTAATATGTGGAAAGTTGGAATTCTGCATGTACAGGATAATGTCTCACATGAGAAGCAGTCTGCGATCAGATCAGAGCTGCTGACAGTTCAGATCTTTTTAAACGCAAAGGGAAGCATAAATACCGAATAATCGCTTGTGACCATCTTGACCAAGTTGCATAAAAACGGATGTCCCCTTCGCTACTCCCAGCGCTCTCTGCACATCTGTAAAGATTCACAACTGCAATCACATTGACAAAATCTGATCACAAAGACAGTCGTATACTGACAAGGTGAAAACGGCACCAGCGTTGCTACAGCAGCTGGTAAAAATATCTCACTTCCTGTTATACTGCTGTACACAGTATGTAGTTGTATTTGAATTTAAAGCCATATTGGACATACTCTGTTGCATCATTATGGCAAAATAGATCCCCCGAGGCAGTTGGATCGCCTACTCCGGTGTATCTTGGGTGCATTTACACGTGCACTTTTATGTGGTTAAGCTCAGTATGGACAAAATCCAAGTTCATTTGAGTCATTTAGTGCCAGATGTAAAGGGGGTCTGTTTCACACGATGAGATAAATATGAAAAACTGCTGGGTTTTGGCACCATTCCTGCAAAGTACATCAAAGCATATTCTTAAATTAATACCAAGGGAGCGTGGCATGTGAGCAGAAGCTCCTCCGCTGAAAAACAAAGAGCTTTGCCATGCAGTGGGGGGATAGTTAAATTAACTCAGTGATGAGGAACTGTGTGGCATACGGACATTTTAAAGTGAGATTATGTGATTTTCAGACAAAATAACATATTTTTCCGGTGGTATTGTTTGCTGCTGCAGTCTTATTCGGTCTGGCGTGACCACAGGCCAATGGTGGCTAATGTTAGCCAGGCACCATTTTAAAAGTCAAATTTAATACTTTTTAAGACCTCAACAAATATAATTTGTATAATCCATCCATTATCTACCGCTTATCCTCATAGGGTCGCGGGGGGGCTGGAGCCTATCCCAGCTGTCTTAGGGTGAAAGGCAGGGTACACCCTGGACAAGTCTCCAGTTCATCGCAGGGCACATAGAGACAGACAACCATTCACACCTACAGTCAATTTAAATTAACCTAATCCCCATACATGTTTTTGGATGGTGGGAGGAAGCTGGAGTACCCGGAGAGAACCCACACAGACACGGGGAGAACATGCAAACTCCACACAGAAAGGTCCCGGGCCCGGGATTCGAACCCGGTACCTTCTTGCTGTGAGGCGACAGTGCTAACCACTACACCACCGTGCCGCCCAATTTGTATAATCTTTGCTAGAAAATAAAATAAATAGAAAATAGTAGACAATCAAATAAAAAATAAAAAATCTCATCGTGTGACAAAAAAAATATAAATAAATAATTCACTGGAGGGTCCGACCAATATGGACTTTTTGAGGCCGATGCCTATATTGATATTTAGTGGGGAAAAAAGATCACATAACCGATTAATCTCTGATAATAATTTTTAATGATTTTTTTCAGCCCTTTAACACTTGCAATAATGATATAAATTGGAGGCATAGCACTTATATTTTTTTTTCTACAACTTTAATTTCACAACTTTCAAGAAAGACAAAGAAGTGAACTTTGTGGACAAAATAATGTGCAAAATTGCAGTAAATCTCTGAATCTTATATTTTCCTACTGGCATTAAACACACCATCTGAAAATTTAATACCGACAGCAAATTTATGGTAAATTTAAGACATTTTATGACTTTTTAAGGAACCGTGGGAACCTTGTTAGCCAACATTTGGTTGACTGTTAATGTGTTATTTCTCCTTCTCTTGCAGCATTTACACTCATGATGTCTTCACAGACCTAAATAAGTACAGTAACAAAATAAACAATGCAAAACTGTAAAATGTTCCTCGGACAATGTTAGCTTGGCATTTCCTTCCTCCACTTCTTCATTCAGATCTGTCCCAGTCTCCCTCTGTTCAGAAGGAAAGGCAGCAGAGATACTTTATAGGTTCAATTTGAAGGAACTTTTCCTCCATTAATAATGAAATCGTATTCCCCTCTCCTCCCCTCCTTCTCACTTCCCCCAGGAACGAACCTGGTGCTGCTCTGCTGCTGCTACTTAAAACTCTCTCTCACACTGAAGTTTCTCAACTCTCTCCTTCTTCTTATCCTTAGCTAAACCCTCAGTTTGGCAGGAAGAGAGAAACAGAGGGAGGCTGACGAATGAAACCAATGAAAATGAAGAAAGAAAGACAGGAGAAAGAAATGGAAAGAAAATGTAGAGAATGAACGTTTCATACAGTTTATTTTTCACTGTCATGGTCACCCATTCAGTCTTCTCTGGGTGTTTTTTTCTCATTATTACCGGACACTAAATAGCTGAAGCCGTCAGGGATGAATGAGAGTAATAAAAGACAACGATGGGAGATAGATGGACGTCTTGGCCATGGCATCCTTGGACGCTCGACAAAGACTAAATATTCTTCCTCTGTGCCCTGAGCGTGTTTTCTTGTTGACAGTTCTGCACGCCGGCGTAAACATCAGCACTCGTATGTTCGTACGTGCACTCTCGATCACGTGCACGTGCATATTTTTGACTCTTAAGTGCGTGGGAGTGAGAGAACATTCACATCGCCCACCTGGGCTCTAGCTGTGAGCCAATAGAGCCGTCTTACTGAAAAACTCCCTGTTGTTTCTTTGGCGGAGCCGAACAGGCAGATCTGACTGTATCACTTCCTCCTTACTCCTCCTCCTCACTTTCTTCTCCCTCGATCTGCTCTGTTCCTCTGTTCCCGACACTGATCTCTTTCTCTCTTCCTGCCTTTTCTATATTTAATCAACCAGGGAGTGTGGAATTAGTGATTATTTGATGGAAATATGCAGGAGTGTGAGTGGAGGAGAGAAGAGCTGATCCCTCATCTATCTGTCTGGGTCGTCTACCCTCCTGTCATTTCAGATTTTGGAGAGAGCAGAGCAGTATATAGAGGTTATGTATTGCATAGAAAGTCTCTGCAGGTTTTAAGTGGATATTACAGACATGCATGGCACATTCAAGCTACAGTACTTTCCTCTCCTTCACTCGTCTTCCCTTTCATCTCTTTCTCTCCGCTCAGTCTATGGCAGGCCATGATCAGGCAAATATTAACGCCAGGGGCATCACTAGGTTTTAAGGACAGGGGGGCTTAGCCCACAGGAGATGCACATTCACTTCGATGAGATGAAACCACTGCATTAAGGTACTTGCAGTGGTGTCCGTACAAAGGCCTACAGCAAAAAAATGCATGAAAAAAGTTCAAATTGCCTCAACTTTCGCCCACTTTCCCCACTGTGTCGACTAACTGCATATCCATCCATTTTCTACCGCTTATCCTCATAGGGTCGCGGGGGGGCTGGAGCCTATCCCAGCTGTCTGAGGGCAGAAGGCAGGGTACACCCTGGACAAGTCACCACCTCACTGCAGGCCACATAGAGACAGACAACCACTCACAGTCACATTCACACCTACGGTCAATTTAAATTAACCAATTAACCTAATCAGCATCTCCAAACCCCAGTAATTAACACATTATATCTTGTTTGTTTAATCCATTCAATAAAAAAGTAAAGGGACAAGTTCCTGACATCTGGTGGTTGTCTGTCACCCCTAATTTCCACTGGATGTGGAATGCCCATCAATACACGAGAACAAGATCTTGCCAATTCACATATAATTGCGCGATATAGCGGGTTGTAGCTGAGCGTCAGTGAAAGAGAACCACCCTGTGTCCGCTGATTAGAAGGAAAACAATTACACGATCCGGCGCAAACACTATTTTATTTTGAAAATAAACTGGACGTATTATTTTGTGTCTCTACACGACTTCCTGTCCCACACAATCTGCTCTGTGCTGAATGAATGCGCCGTGCACCAACATCCGTCAAAGTTAGAAGCTTTGTAGATTTCTTTCAGGCATCGGTACGTCGGCGTCGTTCCACATCCAGCAGAAATTAGGAGTCATCCTCACATTGACTCCATCACACACCCTTAAAGCCAAGTAAATTGCAAAAAAATACTACTATCCTACTTTAACTCACAACGTTCCTCATTGACGTTTCTTTCGATTGGTGTTTGAGAAAGATCCTCTCTGGAGAACATTACTGAACATTATCGTTTTGGGGTTTGAGTGAAAAAGACGAATTTTCAAATCTGAATAAAGTGGGGACATATTTCCATTCTACAGCTCTGAGGCCTCTCACTGATATACATTTTTATTTAGTGTTTCATCACCAGCTCTCTCCTCCTGCCTATTTCCAATACATTGTGAGTGACAGCTCATTACAACACCATCTCCTCACCCTTTCACCTGTGTGTGTGTGTGTGTGTGTGTGTGTGTGTGTGTGTGTGTGTGGGCGTCCATGTGCACATTTCTGTTTCTGAACATTAGCATGGCTGCATTTCCTCGCTTAGTGCTTTCATGGCGTGTTTGCCCGTGCTGCTATTTGTGTCTATATTTGCATTTGCATATGCTGTAAGGTATCTTTCATACACACAGACCTTTCAAGTCAGCTCTCACTCTCTTCCTCTCACACTCACACATTCACACTCTCACAGTCCAGCGATATGCAGCTCATGAATACTCCCAATTATGGGGAAGCCCGCTCTTCGTCTCTGCACCTCATGGCCGGAAAAGAGGACAAAAGTTGAGCGGGGATGGACGTTTGAGAACATGACATGTTTTTGTTTTGTTTTTTTTTATTCATTAGATAAGTGAAAAGCAAAAATCCAGTGATGGCACGCCAGTACCAGCCATGATTTATGTCCACCTCTGGAAAGAGAAAAGTAGAATTTATGGCTTTCTCGTCTGGCCTAATCTTCACTATATGCTGCAAAGCCCAGGCGTTGCAGTAAGCTTAGAAAGAGGGAGGGAGAGAAAGGCTGAAAATTGTCCTCTACACTTTCTCTAGTTAGCTTTTTCTTTTTTCTTACTCTTCCTCTCACTTACTAACCAACTCTATCACATTTTGTCCTTGTCATTTTTTTTTCTCCAACTGCAAGCTTGCATACACACACACACACACACACACACACACACACACACACACACACACACACACACACACACACACACACATTGCACACAAGCTTTGAGGACTTCTAATCACACACATGCAGGTGCACTATGCACACATCCACCCAGAGAGCTGCTCGGCCCCTCAGCAACACCTTCGCTTTCTCTCTCGCACCAATTTTCTCACACTTTTTCATTCTCCGCATCTTCTCCTCTTTCTTTCTCTCGCTGCCTCGCTGCACACCTCCGCCCTCAACCACCTCCACATATAGATCCTTCTCTTTTTATAGTCAAAGCTATAGTCCCCATGGCAACACCGGAGTTGTTGATTGCCAAGGTGCTGAACGTCTAATTATGTAACTATCGCAAGGGGTTGTGTTGTTTTGCGCATGCGTTCGTTTCTTCTGCTGCCGCCGGCCTCTGTTGCTGCGACGATCGATCTGCGTTCGAGGCTCACAAAAAGGCTGCGCGAGATGTGATGCCTCGTGTCATAAACGTGCTGAAAAAGGAATATTTGACATGTTGTTTGTGAGATTGTGTACATCTGTGTGTGTGCGTGAGGCAGGTGTGAAGCTATAACAGGTTTTGACAGGGTAAAAACCATTTGGGGGTGCAGATGATGTGCTTTTCTTTATATCAGTTACGGTGCGACAACAGAATTCTCAACCGTCGATTCCTATTAAAGTGTTCGCAGGAAGTGTAAATCCTGTCTGCTCTCATTCGACATTGATCCTCATCGAAGTAGAGCACTGAAAAGATGGAGGGGTAGCATTTTATGCATGAACTCACTGTGGGGAAAAAAGGTGTTTTTGCACTCATTTACTCCGTTCATCAACGAATTGCATACAGAACGAGGGACAATAATAAGATGCAGAACAGGAATAGAAAGGAGGACTACATTTGCATTTTAACCTCTCATTCAAAACTGCTCGAGAGCCGTCCCACTACTGCCAGCATTCAGGCTGCCTGCCAAAGAAAGAAGGAGAAAACAGGAGGAGATAAAGAAGAGGTGGGCTGGTGTGAAATGGATCAAACAATGGATGTGAGAAAAGCATTGCTGTTCTGCAGGCAAAAGAGAGAAAAAAAGGAGTGGAGGAGGAGTGGGGGTGTGCGATAACTTGCAGCTTTTAAAATGACTGTGTTTTGTAACTAGCTCTGTGACAACAGGTCCTCAGAAAGTTGGAGAAAGTGTTTTTAGAGCTAGTTAGCGTGCCAAAGAAAGATTACTTAGTCACACGTACTGTTCCCAAGGTCAGGATGAGCTTCCTCGCCATTGGATGAATCAGAGCTGTGTGTGACTGTCTATCCTCCTCTGCGTAAAAAACCATGTTGATGAAGGAATCTGCGATGATCAGAGGGTCGGACAGGGAGGTTTGCCTCCTTGTGATCTCTGTGTGTTTCCCTTTCATCTGCCTTTGTGGAGACGTAGTGATCTTGGTAGACACTGCTGGGACAGCACAGAGCGAGCAGCAGCATATAGAAGCAGGCTGTGAAAGACGGCGACTGCATTTTTTCATTCACACAGTTTCTCTGACAGATATTCAGGGTTGTTGAATTGCATTAGGATTAGGAGGGGTGGGGTCATGCAACTTTAAATTGCTATTTTAAATGTCTCGAAACTAGGGTGTAACAAGTTCTAACAAACATTCTGCGTGCATGCTGCTGTCCAGAGCGAGCTTTGGTGCAGCGCTTTATCAGCATGCCACATTTTGAACATAAGGAAATATTGATAAATGAGGGCCAGTGTCTCATTTGCCATAATGCACACTGCAGCCATGTTGTTGTTCTACTAGCCACCTCAGTGCTGCAGCGTATCGGCCAAAGAAAGCACAGACTGTGCCAATTCATAATTCATCTGGATGCTTTTTTTTCCCTTCTTATATTTACTTCACTCTGACTGCAGCACGACGCTCAATCCCAGCCCAAACAACTGGGCCGAGCCGTCACGTTGTCAGAAAATACTCCTCTCATCCTTGATCTGACGTGATACAGATTGCCCATCTCTGTTTGTCTGTAAAGATGAGAAAGGATAAAGCAGAAGAGAATGCAACAAAAGGAAAGAGATTGGGATGTTTTGCTTTATAGTCCTGTTTACCCTGGCACATAGACGTTGAGTTCTCTGCAGTATGTTTCACTCAAACATCAAAAGAGAGTTTTGGTGTTTGGCCGCATGTCAGGATGAAGAATTACAAGGGGACGAAAGAGGCAAAATACTCACTGAGATGTGTTGATATTAGTGGAGATTAAACCTGATGGGATTTAACCATTCATCACCTTTAAGTCCTTATCAACACCGCTACAGACTGACCCGGACGTTCTTGGCTGCAGCTGAACCTGAAAACAATGCAGTACATACCCGATATGTTACCTATTATTTTTTATTTTATTCAACATACCTGCATGGGAATACACATCTTTTCAGATGCACTGAGTTTCGTGTATATATATATATACTTGTATATATATATATATATATATATATATATATATATATATATATATATATATATATATATATATATATATATATATATATATATATATATATATATATATATATATATATATATATTTTTGTGTATATATGAAGAATATTATGTATTAACTCATTGAGTGCCAGCCATTTTATAAAACAAAGTGCCTTGTTCTGGTGTTTTTGTCCATTTTGAGTCATATTTGAAGACCCACAGAATATTTTGTACTATGTCTCTGAAAACACTGAATAGCTCAAATGAAAGAAGAGACTCTCTATTTCATCATGAAAAAAATGTTAGTTTTTACCTTGTTCCATTCTTGTTTTATCAGAGGTAGAGTAGAGGACACTTTCACCAAAATCACCACTTTTTTCCAGATTCTGTTTTGCTCTCTAATCTTGATCATCTCCACTTTATGCTCTGACTACATCTCCCAGAAGCCCCAACATTACTCACAGGCTGTGTGAGAGCTTCAGTGACACTCAAAGAGTTAATGTGATGATATTAATGCATCAGTAATGATGCCCCACTAGTATAAAATGCATGTAATGTGTGAAAACTTCAAATAAATGCTAATACTTCTGTACTTATACTTACTTCTCCGCATTACTTGAATTCATGAGTACACTCTGGTACTGCTACTTTTACTTAGGTAAAAGATCTGCATACTTCTTCCTCCACACAGAAATATATTTTTAACTGCACCTCATGTCCTATTCAGCACCACTGAATAGGACATGAGGTTGCATGTCGTTAGCGTCGGGTACATTTTGTAGATTCCCGGCCATAATACGATATACAACAACAACTGCTGAGTGACTTGTTGGCTGGAAAACAACATTTGTTAGCAGGGTTAGCGTGTGCACTTGCAAAGAGGATCATGAGGCAATGATATTTGACTGACTGACCTGAATTCTGCTCCTGATGAACACATCTTGTGCCATGGGAAAAATAACTTTCCTCCTCGCACGATTCCTCTTCCATTAGTCACATTACAGCACTTCTCTCTGCAGTCTGCAGAGGTAATGGCGGTGGAAGAGTGCGAGATGCCCTTTTTGCTACAGATGTTGTAAAATACTTTGCGCCTCAAGAGGTTGCAAAAGTCAATAAAATGAAAATTTTACATGTACTGTAGGAGCTTTGATGGAAATGCAGGGAGTATTCCGTGGGAGTGTAATGCTTCTGTGAATTAATGTAAAAATCAATACTTTTAAAATAGGTTGTCCTCTTTGTGACCACTGGTGAAATCTATTTCATGCCTGCTAAATGATTCTAGTTTTTCAGCTTATCTTGCCACGAAGGGTTTTTTTTCCCCTGCATACAACAACCTGCTTTCCCAAAAGCATCTCAGGATTACAGCCATATTTGTTCAGCTAATGTTTCCATTGGCATGTTTCCATGCCGAGATAAGTGTTGTGCATGCTGAGATACTTTGGGAAGCAGGTCCAGGTCGCGTGCCAGTGGTTCATTTGACAGTATGAACACTGGCATTTGGTTACAGTTCGACCCTGAGGTATTGCTGCTGCAGAGAAGCTCAACATCTGGAGCTGCTGCCTTTCAGACACGTGCTCGCATGTAAGGCAAACTTAGGAATCAGTTTACGTATTTACAGAAAGTACAAAAATAACGCCTTAAAGCTGAGAAACTAGAAAGAGTAGGCAAGGATGTAAAAATGGCCCAACTGAAAAACAGCCCAGCCAGCTCCAAGTTATTAACTCTTTGAGTGCCAGCCGTTTTATAAAACCAAAAATGCCTTGTTCCAGCATTTTTAGCCATTTTTATTCGTATTTCAAGACCCACAGAGTATTTAGTACTATGTCTCTGAAAACACTGAATAGCTCAAATGAAAGAAGAGACTCTCTGTTTCATCATGAAAAAATGTTTGTTTTTATCTTGTTCCATTCTTGTTTTATCAGAGGTAGAGTAGAGGACACTTTCACCAAAATCACCACTTTTTGTCCAGATTCCGTTTTGCTCTCTAATCTCGATCGTCTCCACTTCCTGCTTTAAACTCTGTGGTGTATACCATCTCTTTATGCTCTGACTACAAATCCCAGAAGCCCCGACATTACTCACAGGCTGTGTGAGAGCGCCCTCGTGTCAGCTGCTGAAAAAAACACTTTGACGTACATGTCTATGGCACTCAAGCGTTGGATTTTAAATGACATATAAATACATCAATGGCACTCAAAGAGTTAATGTAGTCGTCAACAGCGACAGTCCGTCCATTCAGACCTGCCTCTAAAGCTCCAACCTCACAACATGACAACAGTTAGTACTCGCTGCTCTCAAGCTAGCAGCTTCAATCGTTTCAGGACAAGTTCAACGAGAGCCTGCTCCTGCATCTAGAAGTCAATGTACAAGACCTTGAATTGGTAGGACTAGGATAGGCGGTTACCTTAAAGATTTTTTATACCTTATTTTGTTGTCATTGCATTTGATTTATTGGTTGCTGTCAGGATGTAATGTGAATTTCAACAAAAAGTGTTTTTTTTTAAGAACACTACCAACCCTGGCTTTTATTCGAACGGGACAGAGACAGAATGACTTTAAAGAAAAAAGGGCCTTCAGCTGCAGAATGTAAAATAGAGCAAGTTTTCACAATAGTAGGCGAGGACTATGAAGGCAGCCTTCTTTGCTTCCCTGGGAGAGTTTCATGGAGTACTTTCTCACTGTGATAATGAAATGACCTGGCCTGCACCGCTCCACTCTCTCCGTCTCTCCCTCTCTCAAAAACACATCTGCTAGACGAGGGTGAAAATGAGAAAATCCTCCCTCCTCTCCTGAGTTTCGTAAAGCACACTTTCAATATTCTTTTTCACAGCCGATGATGGGGGTGTGAGTGACTGCATGGCTCCTGTGAATGTTGTGAATTACTGTGGCTGCATGTAGCGGTTTGTGTGCGGCTTTCGGATGGCAGTGGCATCGCTCGCTCGCTCGTAATAAACCGTGTTCGAAGCACATCTGACATAACGAGGTGCTGCACAGAAATTCAGCAGATAGAAATCCCATCGAGTCGTCATCGTAACAGCATTGCCGTAACTTCATTTCTGCGGTTTGCACGCAGCGAAATCAATACGGTAAGCAGCCAAACTCGGATCAAGGACTTCAATTTTGTCCCATTTCAAGGTTGAATCCAATATAGCAAACTAGAGTCCCACACTGTTTTCAGCTAACTCTGTGGCCTCGCTAGACATTCAGGCCGTACCAGACTGATTCAGAAGAATGACTCACCAGTTTGATTCAGCACAGCCTGCATGCAGACCATGTATTCCCTCAGCTTCTAGTTAGCAGGGAATCTATGGCAGCACTGAGGCAGAGCGCTGTCATTGAGTTACGTAATCAACAGAGGAGTGTGTGTGTGTGTGTGTGTGTGTAGTTCTTTTTGAGCTGTCGATCATGTGGTACACCAAGGCCACTCTAACACAAGGCTGCTGAGGTGGACTATCAGCAACAATGGAGCTTAAGCCTGGCGTGAGTATGTGTGTGTGTGTGTGTGTGTGTGTGTGTGTGTGTGTGTGGTGTTTTTAAAAAAGGCATATGCGTGGATGAATAGGCCGCTGCAAGTCACAAGGCTGAGGATGGAAAAAAAAATCATGCAACATGCGATGTATTAGATGTGCATGCTGAGAGAGGAGCAGAACAGGGATGTATTTATGTGTGTGTGTGTGTGTGTGCCAAATTGTGATATTTGCATGTCTGTGCATGAGCCAAGCTTGTGTGTGTGTGTGTTAGCATGCATATCTAGTCACGTGTACATATGTTGATATGTGTTTCTTCATACATGTCAGCGTCTTTTCCTGTGGATACACATGCTCTTTTATTCCTCATCCTGGCTGCTTCATGTGTTCGTCTGTGTTTTGTGCTTCTTCCGCTGCTCAACGATGCCATCTGGCTTTGGCTAACCCCACCATACATCCTAGGGGAGCTATCCGTGCTAGTCAGCGTCTGGTTTTAACAACTGTTTTGGGATCGGTTGTCCGGTGGGCTGGTGCTAACTCACCCTATTATGAGCGGGATGATAAAACTGACCTTGAAGCAGTTTATGGGCCCGGGATGATGGAAACCACTGATAGAGAGCCCCTGAAAGTCCACTCAGCATTCAGTGACAAAAGAAAATAATGGTTTAAGCACTTAACATTATTTTTCAACTGTGTCTAAAAATGCACGATGGGACAAGTAGTGATGAGAAATGAAGCGACTCGCTGTCTAGGTGTGATAAATGAATATTAATATTAAAACATTTGATTCATTTTGATTAGTGTGAAAATCATTAGAGGGCGAGTCAGGGGAGGGTAATGAAATTTTAATATTTTGTGTGGACAACATGGGAGGATCTTTTGTCTTATCCCATGTATATATATGCATATTTTATTTCAGCCTCCCCTGTAAGATTTGTTATATTAAAGCATCAATAAGTTGACTGTGCCAAGGATTACAGAGGTGAGTTTGTCAAATTAAAAATCAAATTATTTTGAGATTTTTTGAGGGCGTTGCAGTTTTTGTCCAAGTCAACAGGAAAGTCCAAAGAAAATATGAATGACTCTGGAGAGGAGTAAAATAAACTGAACCCAGATGATTGCAGGTCCCTAAGATGTCAGTGCAGAGAGAAATTAACACTCAGAGGTTTAAGACTGCTTGCATATAAAACCAGTGAATGTGGAGCACAATTAGGTCAGATTGAGGCCAGACAATTTGTATGGGTCACGGTAAAAAAGCTCATATGTATGCAGGCTTATGGGCCTCTTGGGAGCACTGGGCTGACCTTGTCCCATACTCTGATCTATGTCCTCATCTCCCCCTGTCCTCTTTTCCTCGTTCCTCCCCCTTTTCCTTTTTCATCACCACATTTCTCTCTTCTCAAACACCCCCACTATTTTTACTGTTTTTCATTAGTTTCTCTTTTTTTCCCACCCTGTTTAGTTTCACTCCTCCTCCCTCTCTCCTGTTTTTTACTCACATCCTTCTTTCACTGTTTTTTACTCATTTTTAACTCCCTTTCCTATTCCCCAATTCCTTTATCCCCTCTCGTCTTTATTTTTTCCATATCAACAGCCAGTCTGATAAATAATGCATCACAGCACATTAAAAACATTAGTAGGGTTCTCTTGGCTGTCAAAGAGAGGGAGGAGATGAGGGAGAGGAAGGAACGAGCGACTCCATTTTAAATAAGTGTTATGGAGAATGATGTGATTTAATATTAGGAGCAGAAAAGCGCCGGGAAAAGGGTGAAGGTCCGAGCGTTAATTGCGTTTGCATCGTGACACGACGTCCCCCCTTTGTGCTCGAAGGTTTCGCCTTTGGTGAATCATCTCAAAGCCCGGAGATTCATTAAGATGATGACTGTATCAGCAAACTGTGAAGAAAGATTTAATGACATTTAGCAAAACACTGATGCTGCATCACACAAAACCTTGACCTTTCCCTCCTCCCCCTTTCATCCTCAGCTTTCTCCTCCCCTCCTTCCCTTCCTTCCATTCCTCCTGGCAGTGTGGCGATTGGCATTATTAAAAATTGATTGGCGGCGAGCGTTTAGCAGGGTGGTGAGGCGGAGAGGGGAGGTTTGACAGGCAGGAGTGAAATGAAAGGAGGGCCTCGGTGGACACACTGGAGAGGTCTCACTGGGGGACGGACAGTGTGCATGTACAGGCTTTTGTCGAGCATTTTGTAGTGAGACTGAACTCATGCATACTGTTAATTTCGCTCTGTCCGTGCATCTACATCCATCACAATGCATCTGAACACCACCTCACTGCTGACCCAGAGTTACCTCTCCTCCCTCTCTCTGTCGTTCCCTTCATCCCTCTGCTTATCCCCCTTTTCCAACCCCTCTCTCTCTCCTTTCATCTCACATCAAATAATATTTCTAACCCATATTCCCAACCAGCTATTCCCCCAATGGCTATAAGTGCTACAGCTTTGGAGATTTTCAATACACTTTACTGCAATTTGGCTGAGTGATTCTGAAAAACTTTTTTTTTTTTTTTTTTTTTTTTTTTTGTGGAATAGGGGTAAAAGCATATGTGTATTACATGAGTGGATAATACTCACTGGTTGTTTTCTTTTTCTATCCTCTTTGCCTCTCTTTCTGTCTTGGTCACAGATGAACAGACCGATCCAGGTGAAGCCAGCTGACAGCGAGAGTCGAGGAGGTACTGTACGCCCTTCCTTCTTCCTCCTTTCCTTGCTACCTTCCTTCCTTTTTGTTCTGGCCCTACAAACATGCTGCCTGTGCGTATCAGCCTCACCATTATCTGTCCCATTAGACCAAGAAGTGCACATCGACGCAGGCTGACAGCACGGCCTGGCCGGACCCTCCAGTATTCAGGACACATTATGTAAACAGAGTTCCTCCTGGCCTCCTCTTCATCATGTACACATCAACACACGGACATGCGTTTTTGTCAAACACCTTTTAACTCATTGAGTGCCAGCCGTTTTATAAAACAGAAAGTGTCTTGTTCCAGTGTTTTCCGCCCATTTTGACTCATATTTCAAGACCCACAGAATATTTTGTTCTATGACTCTGAAAACACTGAATAGCTCAAATGAAAGAAGAAACTCTTTCATCAATAATGCCAGATTTTTGTCCAGATTGTGTTTGTTTCGCTCTCTAATCATGATCGCCTCCACTTCCTGCTTTGATCTCTGTGGCGTATACTATTTATGTCCTGACTACATCTCCCAGAGGCCCCAGAATTACTCACAGGCTGCGGGAGACTGTGATCAGCGACCCGCTGCTGAAAAACCATTTTGACAAATTATTACATCGATGGCACTCAAGCGATTTTAACTTTTTGAGTGCTGAGGACTTATATTTACGTCCTTTAAACTAGAACGCTTGAGTGCCATAAACATCCATATACATTTTTCCTTTTTTTGGCAGCAGGTCACAGGAAGTGGAGACGATCGAGATTAGAAAGAAAAACAAACTGAATCTGGACAAAAAATGGTGATTTTGGTGAAAGTGTCCTCTACTCTGCCTCTGATAAAACAAGAATGGAACAAGATAAAAACAAACATTTTTTTCATGATGAAATAGAGAGTCTCTTCTTTCATTTGAGCTATTCAGTGTTTTCAGAGACATAGTACAAAATATTCTGTGGGTCTAGAAATATGACTCAAAATGGGCAAAAACGCTGCAACAAGACACTTTCTGTTTTATAAAACAGCTGGCACTCAATGAGTTAATTACGCTGTTGGCAACAAAGCGAATCCTATTTGACTCATGCTTAAGTTAAAATGAGCTGCAGATTTGATTGTCAGATCCGTGTGCATGACAGTGGACGTCCACTCTGACATTTTGTCTATTGACAGCGCAGCCGTCTTAAAGCACATTTTGCTCCAGACATGTAGTGACCTGCTTCTGACATCAATCAGTGGAGCGTACAGGAGAAGATTGATGCAGTTTGATCGTTTTTGGCTGGACTCTTTCAAACTTTGCAGTTGTTGATATAATTGGCACAGAGGCAACGTTTCTTTAGGAGAAAGAAAGAAGGAAAGAGATGGAGGAGGGGTGAGGAAATAGAGCATGTAAGGAGTTCAAGGTTGATAAGCAGAGAGAAACATAAGGACTGAAAGAGAGGTGTTAGCCTGTATAGGAAAAAAACTTAATGGAAAGGGAGAGAGATTGTGCGACATCCTCTTCTTCTATTTAGTTTGGTGCTGCTCTGAGTATGATTGATGGAGCAGGAGGGAGAAGAGGCAAGAGCCGAGCAGGAGGAAGCAAAGTGAGGGCAACGTAGGCCGTCTATACCTCTATCTGTTATTTGAGTCTGTATGTCCTCAGCCCACTTCTCCTCATCTATTCTCCATACCCACATCTGGGTTTCTAAGATTATTTCTGCATCTATTTCTTTTTTATTAGACTTAGATCCATTACTGGTGCCAGCAGAGCTCTGTGAAAATACACCATTAGTGAAATAACTGTCTGTCTGGCACTGATGTTCAAGTACAGAAGCATCAAAAGTGAACATACTGCAGAGAAAATGTCCCCCGTCCACTGTGTTATGTGACTTTGTCAGACTCTTAATGATCCATCAGTGTAGTTGGTGATGGAGGAGTTGAGGCATGTCAGATTTAGTCCAGTGGTTCTCAACCTAAGGGTCAGGCCCCCGGCTGTGGGTCACAAAATATGTATAGGGGGTTATGATAGGATTAATTAATGTAGGAAAGAAGGGGAAAAACAAAAGTACAAAGGTTTAGCCACATAGTTTTATTCAGGATTTTTCTATATAGTAATATTTGGTAAAATAATTGTGGATAATTTGGGTCTCGAGTAGTTTTAGTTTTTTATTTTATCAGTTGACTAATCAGATGTTTTGGTCTCAGTCAACTAAAAATTGTTTTGTTGATTAGTAATGTTTTAAAGTTTTTGTTTTTTTTGTAGAGCCCCAAAAGAAAGCATTCTTTGGATGAGCAACAACATAGAATAGTTTTTATTTTATTTTTTTATGTTTGTTGTTTTTTTATGTGTTTGTGTTTTTATGGTTTTTTTTAATGTTAATCTGAAAATAAACTAGTATCAAATAACCCAGCTGAAATATAGTGGAGTATCAGTAAAGTAAAAAGGGAAATATGAGTACGCCAAGAGTTACTTTAGGTACTTTCCACCACATATGTCTAAATGATAATGTTAGGCATGTAGGAATAAGTGATATGAGGAAAATGGATCCTGCTATTGTGCGGTAAAAATGCATAATGAAAAAAGATAGTAATGCATTTTATGATTCTTGGTAATACTCCTGCTGCCTACTAAATATTACAGTAGAGGGGAACCAGGGAGTCATTGTCATATAGTGTGTGTGTGTGTGTGTTAGCCAAAGAAAGATGTAATGTTTATTGGTGCTTTCTCTGGGGAATTGTAAGCTTTATCCACCAGTGAGGTGTGTGTGTGTGTGTGTGTGTGTGTGTGTGTGTGTGTGTACTGTACCATGAATGTTTATGAGTGTGTGTGAGAAGGTGTGGGGGGATATTTCAAGATTTGTGTGTGTGTGTGTGTGTGTGTGTGTGTGTGTGTGTGTGTGTGTGTGTTCTCCACCCCTGATGTGCGCTCTACTCTTGTAAACACCCCCCCAGTGCAAGGCCAGAGCGCAGATTAGTCTTGTTGACTCTGCAAGGACACCCTGTCAGGCAAAGGCAGTGGGGAACGGACCCTACGCATGCACACACACACACACACACACACACACACAGATCACACCTACACGTAGCGTTAATTTACAGAGGCAATTGCACCGAGGCTCATTAATTTCCCAACATATACATCCATTTCCACAAAGCTGGGATCCTGTGCAGCGTTAAAAACAGACGGCCTTGCCCACAGACACATCTGCTATCGTTGTGCGCTAACACACACTCGCCGCCTGCCTCACGGTTTCACTCAAACACTCATTCAGTGGCTCAATCACACCGTCGTGGTGAATAATGACCCGACGCTGGATCTCAGTCTGGCTATAGTTTGTTTGTTGGAAGAATTAGAGAAATAAAAATTTGGTTCAGGGAGGTTATGTGTTGCTTTTGAGACTTTTCAACAAGTTGTAAAAATGCCAATTTTAGCCTCAGGAAAGCAAAGGACAGTGGTCGCTATGTGCAAAAGTCTGGTTGCTATGCGTTGTGTTCGTCAATAGGAGTGTGGTAATTTGGTGGTGTGTGCTTTGATAAGACAACAGCACGGACAAGTCATTGTCTAATACTTTATCGTCGAGCAATTTATTTTCTAAAATGTTTATCAGTGCTTTGCAGTGGCCATGTTGGAGGAAAGTGTGCATCCAGCATCCTGTGCAGAGCCCACATTTATGCAACTGTCTGCTGGATTCAACATCACCTTTGACTTATTACTGCATGGTTCTGTTTATATTTATTTATACTTAATTAGTTCCACGGTTAAACTTGCTGCCTCATTATTGTGCAGCAGGCGCTAGTATCCTGTCTATGATACATATTTAATAATAATAACAACCAAATGTGTTGTCACATGTAAACAGAGGAGCCCCCCGGACAGACTCACTGTGGAACTTAACTTAGACTTCCATTAAATATGAATCATGTTCTGACCTGAGGACAGATGAACACCAACATGTCTGTCTGTCTCATTCCTGAGACACAAATAGTTCTAGATTTACTGGAACTGGCCTGAAAGACTGTTAAACTAACTATTATTCGTGTCTGTTCGATATCATATCAGGTAATTTGGGCCACTCCTGGATCACTTAATATTATCTTATTACTATGGAAGAACTCTGCAACTTTATTTTGCGACGCTAACAATCCTCCTGACAGAGTCAAGAGTCAACAAGAGAGAGTACTTGATTCTTCTCTCATGTTCACATACAGTCATGGAAAAAATTATTAGACCACCCTTGTTTTCTTCAATTTCTTGTTCATTCTAATATCTGGTACCACTAAACGTATAATACAATGAACACAACAAAAAATGCAGCTGGTCACATAATACTTTATGTCCTATTTGACATTCTTAAGCTTAATTGATTCCCAGGGTATATAAGAGGCCATTTCATGTCACAAGCAGCACTGCACATGCAAAGGCCTAGAGTGGTTTCCTGCTTACATGCAAGCCGTAGCACAACTCAGAAGTTGTCAGCTCTCACATAATGCCTAAAACAAAAGAATTATGTGAAGCAACAAAGGCAGCCATCTTGGCACTGCTGGAAATTGGCATGAGTGAGAGACAGGTAGCGAAAAAACTGAAGATCTCCAAGACAGCCGTTCATTACAACAAAAAAAAAAACAAGCTGAACATGGCACTACCAAATTGCTACCTGGCCGTGGCAGGAAACGCCTTTCTACTCCCACGAGATGACCGTGCACTCATCCGTTCCTGTGTCAGGAATCGCCGTCAGACCTCCAGGGACCTTAAAAATGAGTGGGCACTGTCGAGAAATGTGACTTGCTCGGCAAGGACAGTTCGAAACCGACTTGTTGAAGCTGGTTTGAAGTCACACAGAGCATGCAAGAAGCCCTTCATCAATGAAAGGCAGAGGAAGGCCCGGTTACTCTTTGCTCGAGACCACAAGGATTGGACTGTTGATGATTGGGCTAAGGTTCTCTTCAGTGATGAATCCAATTTTGAATTGATGCCCACTCCAGCCAACTTACTGGTTAGGAGGAAGCCTGAGAAGCTTACAACCCAGACTGTCTTGCCCCTACAGTAAAACATGGGGTGGATCAGTCATGATCTGGGGTTGTTTCAGTCTGAGTGGAACAGGGCAAATGCAATTGTGTGAAGGCCGAATGAACCAGGTCAAGTACAGGACTACCCTTGAAAACAGTCTTCTTCCATCAGCTGGAAAACTCTTTCCTGCCTCGAATGACTGGATTTTCCAACAAGACAATGCCCCTTGCCACACGGCAAGGTCAGTTAAAGCCTGGATGGAGAACCACAACATTCGCACCATGCCTTGGCCTGCTCAATCACCAGATCTTAATCCAATTGAAAACCTGTGGAAAATCATCAAACTCAAAATGGAGAACCACAAGCCCAAAAACAAAGAAAATTTGTTTGAATTTGTCCAACAGGAATGGGCTGCTGTGACAGCAGAACAATGTCAGAAGCTGGTGGAGAGCATGCCAAGACGCATGGCTGCAGTCATCAAAAACAATGGTTATGCAATCAAGTATTAACTCTTGTGTGTATCATGTGTTTAAAGCAAACAGAAAAGAAAACATGGAATGCTTAAAAGTAGTGTTTTGGCGGTACAATGCCATAGCTATTGATGTAAGAATTTAAGTAATTTTGGTTATTATCAAGAAAACCATGGAAAATGAATAATCCTTAGTTCTTAAATTAAACTCTCATGAGCTATTTTTGTTGTTATCATTATAATTGTCCAAACAAATGTACCTTTAGTTGAGCCAGGCATTAAAATTAACAAGAAATTGAAGAAAACAAGGGTGGTCTAATAATTTTTTCCATGACTGTATATCACAGTATTACTACTTCTCTACTACGACATCGGCTTAAAGTTTGACTGACAGTCAGGATGGTCAGAATGTATGGAGCAAGACGCTTAAGAAAGATCTGGAAAACCATAACATTCGCTCACTGAGAGGATCATATTAGCCTCTTATTATTTATTTTGAACGATAAGCCAAACTAGAGCTGAATGATTAATCAATCAGATCTGAGCTGTTAACTCAGTGAGTGCCAGCCGTTTTATAAAACAGAAAGTGTCTTGTTCCAGCTTTTTTGCCCATTTTGAGTCATATTTCCAGAACCACAGAATATTTTGTACTATGACTCTGAAAACACTGAATAGCTCAAATGAAAGAAGAGACTCTCTATTTCATCATGAAAAAAATGTTTGTTTTTACCTTGTTCCATTCTTGTTTTATCAGAGGTAGAGTAGAGGACACTTTCACCAAAATCAAAATCTTTTGCTCTCTAATCTCGATCGTCTCCACTTCCTGTTTTGATCTCTGTGGTGTATACTGTCTCTTTATGCTCTGACTACATCCCCCAGAGGCCCCAAAACTACTCACAGGCTGCGTGAGAGCGCCCTCTTCTGTCTGCTGACGAAAAACAACTCTGACGTATATATACGTCTACGACACTCAAGCACTGGATTTTAAATGACCTATAAATACGTCACTGGCACTCAAAGAGTTAAATTAATTGACTATTTACCAACTATTTTGTTGTTTATTTGGTTAAAATGTTTCTTAAAGGAAAAATAGTCAAAATTCTCTGATTCCAGCCTCTTATTTTCTTTCCTCCTCCATGACAGTAAACTGAATATGAGTTATGGACAAAACAAGACATTTAAGGATGTTATCTTGGGTTTTGTGAAACACTGATCAACATTTTTCTAACATTTTATAGTCAAATTGAATACTTTAGCAAATATAATTTAAGAACCAAAAATGTCATAACAATTTCTTTGGCAGAAAATAGTGAATTTATTGTGGGGCCCGACCAATATGGAGTTTTTAAGGGCGATGCCGATTTTGATATTTAGCAGCAAAAAGAAAATCCGACAACCAATCGCAGCTTTTCGGTCAGTGCTACAAAAATATCAAACTTCGGTACCCAGCCCCAGACATAAACACTTAACTTTTTTCTACAACTTTAATTTCGCAACTTTCAAGAACAAAGAAGTGAACTTTGTGAACAAAATAACGTGCAAAATTGTAGTCAATGTCTGAATCCTGTGTTTTCCTATTGGCAATAAACGCACCATCTGAAAATTTAATACCTACACCAAATTTATGGTAAATTTAAGACAAGACCTTAATTACCCAGATTTTAATTTAACACATTTTAAGACTTGTTAAGGAACTGCGGGAACCCTGGATTAACGAAAATTGTTGTTCCCACAGTTCCTTATAAAATCTTAAAATGTCTTAAACTAAAATTTGTAAAATTAAATTTACTGTAAATTTGTTGTAGGTATTATATCCATTTGATTGAAAGTGAAATATCAGCAAGTAATATTTTTTTACGGACACACAGCTGTACTAAACACAACGTGAAGCATCAGACAAACGTTGAAATACTCCATCATGATGCCAACCGGCACAGAAAACTGTTTTCCTGCCTTTATCTTCCACTAGAAATTAGTAACGGATATTCCACAGAGCTTTTAGACGCAGCAGTTTCATTTAAAATCACACTGGACTCTGGAAAGAGTTCATTGAATGTGACAAAATAAAGGAGGTCTGATTAATCAGCACCACTCAGATATGTCACTACAGTTTCAAATTCTACATGTTGTTTCTGGAATATTATTATCGGCATCTGTCACTGACTTGTTATGAATATTTTAATTGTTATTCTATTGTTATTGCACCGTTGATGTTTTCCTGATGGCGCTGAGCGCCGACGTATGACCATGAACTTTTGATTCAGAGTTTGGTGAAGCACGTAGCTGCAAGATAACAACTTCACTCAAACACCAATTGAGATGTGAATAAATGGGTGGATACCATATGTTACCTTAGAAAACGTACACAGTCTGTTCAATCACAAAAGTGTTGTTTATTTGCATGAGAGTGAGGATGAGTAAAAGCTGTTTCAGGGAACATAGCGTGCCTTCATGTAGGATATCAAAAGGCATCTCTGAGCCTCCGATCGTGACCTATTCCTTTTCCTTTTAGAAGACAGAAAGCTCTTTGTGGGCATGCTCAACAAGCAACAGTCAGAAGATGACGTGCGGCGCCTTTTCGAGTCCTTCGGCAGCATCGAGGAGTGCACCATCCTCAGAGGTCCCGATGGAAACAGCAAAGGTGAGTTTATAGCTGTTTATGACTTTGAGCCAGCAGACGCTTTTTCACAGGCTACTGCACAGAAATGATTTGGCCTTTCAAAGTTGGTGACTTTGCAAAGTTCTGCTTAAACACACTGCATCAAGGTGTTGAGCGATGTCAAAGCGGGCGATTTTCACAACCGTCAGGAGGAGTGGTTACATAAGGATACTGTAGATCTGTGAATTCTGAAAGTAAATGCCATTTTAAGGCTTTGCCCACAGGGATGGGAGATATATAAACTGCCAAATCTTTACAGATGAACCCCATTAACCTCACGAGTCAACCCACATGGCAATGATGAAGGACCGAGTCAACCTCCTCATTAACAACCAGGCTTCATGTCATGCCAGAAAAATGTCCTTTCCAAATGTTGTCAGAGTGCTACACAAGTTCACTGCATGAAGTTCATCAGCGGGCTTAGCAGCCAATCAATGAGGCCCGATGATAACTAAGCCTGATGATTACAGTGGGCTTGATCATTCTGATTCCTTCGTGAAGCTCCATTAACAAGGCCTCATCAGCCAGCTTACTCGGCTAAGTGGGCTTTAGCTCAATAATTACTGGGAACTTGATCATTCAAATTCATCAGCGGGGCTTGTCAATAGTAAGCGACACCAGAATGCTGTGGCATTTTAAGCCCCATCAGAGGATCCCAAAGTTGTTAATGGTGTCAGAGTGGCATGTTTAGCCCGCTCATTGAGCACTGATGCAGCCCTCCACAGCAAAGAGGCTTTTGTTTGCTAAATGTTTGTTGCTGTAACGGCATGAGGAACTTATCCTGGGTGGAAAAAAAACAGCCAACATTCTACTATTTGTCTTGTTCCTGGCACTGTTACTGTATGATGATGATACTTTTCAGCAAACTCTTCTCTTTTGTTCTCTTTTTCTCTCTCTTTAGGCTGTGCATTTGTAAAATACTCCTCTCATGCTGAAGCTCAGGCAGCCATCAGTGCACTACACGGCAGCCAGACGATGCCTGTGAGTACATCCTAACTGTGTGTGTGAGCATGTGGATTTATGTGAGAGAGGTGAGTCACGTTGAAAGATGACTCACACAGAGCTTAATTACCTTCTTAAAGTTGAGTTAAGCTATTCTTTATTAATCCCAGAAAGGAAGTTTGTCCTTTGCATGCGACCCATTCGAACTATTTCATGGTAGTGGCTGCCAACTACAGCTGTGACGTCACTCCTGTGAATGTGTGTGTGAGTGCAGTATCCGCACACACTAACATGTACTGCGTGGCGTGTTTGTGTGTGTATGTGTGGGTGGGTGGATGGGTTGGTGCACAGGGTGCCTCATCCAGTCTGGTGGTGAAGTTCGCCGACACGGATAAAGAGCGCACCATCCGCCGCATGCAGCAGATGGCTGGTCAGATGGGCATCTTCAACCCGATGGCCCTGCAGTTTGGAGCCTACGGAGCCTACGCTCAGGCAAGACGCCCCGCAAAACGCCTTTGTTACCCACAGTTATTTATGCAACGAACCGCGAAGATTAAATGGAGTGCTGAAGCCGTGCTCACATGTGAATCTGAAAAACAGAGATGATCTCTCCGTGATTAGGAGCACTGTATTTAACTAGAATATGATGTGAAATGTCTTTATTAATGCTGGTTTGGATGATTTTATCTAGTAATGTGTGTTCTTCCTTAATTTCCTTCTATGCCTCCACGCTATCCTTCATCCTAGCCTTAACCCTGGAAGTATTTCTCCTCTGTCCTTGCATTATTCTCAGTCTCTCCTCCACTGTGCAGGTGCAGCAGCAGGCAGCATTGATGGCGTCTGTAGGCCAGGGAGGCTACCTCAGCCCAATGGCAGCCTTCGCTGCTGCCCAGATGCAGCACATGGCCACCATCAACGGTATCCCAGGAGCACCGATGACCCCAACGTCAGGTAACATTGATGTATAGTGAGGTAACATAAAGTGCCCTGAGGCGAGTTTGTGATTTTTTTATTGGGCTCTACAAATAATACTGATTTGACTTGAAAGACCAGAGATGGAAAGAGTACTAGAAGTACTTCTGGAGTACTAGAATATTACATTTGACTACTGGTCTCTCAAGTCAACTCAGTATTATCTGTATAACTCAATATTAATGCTAATTAATCGCATTAATGGACAAACTGCCTGCCTGCCTACATTGTCAGTGACATGCTGGCAGGTCATGAGGCAGAACTCCATTCAAAAAATAAAGGAAACTAACAACATAGTCGTAACTAACGATCAAACATGCTGATAAAATTAGATTAACCATCTTTTTTCAATCTGTCCAAGCTTCTCCTGTAACTCAGCAAACAAATAATCCACCAGTTTGTAACAGGAATGTATATGAATATCATCAACACAGTGTTTATTATTCTCACTCAATGTGGCTTGTAAAATTCAGATCGAATGACTGAAGTGTCACAGTACTGGGATGAGAAATCAGCCCTGACATTTAGTGTCTTCACCGGCTCACTGGACCGACCCGCTGACATTTCCAAGAGCTACTAGGTGGCCAGTGAAAGTACAACTTCTCCATAATGTGCGAGAGTATAAAACTACAGCTCTCTCTGCTGCAGGTGGCAGTACTCCTCCAGGCATCAGTGCCCCCACAGTGACCAGCATCCCCTCCCCCATCAGTGTGAATGGTTTTACTGGCATGCCGCCCCCCCAGGCGAACGGGCAGCCCCCTGCAGAGGCGGTCTTCACCAACGGAATACACCATTACCCCGGTAAGTCTCATAGAGACAGGGGCATGTCTGCAAACACACAAGATAACTCTACACATCTTCAAGGAAAAATAATAATAATAATAATGCTGGATTAATTATAAATATGCTAGGGGTGTCCCAATCAGATATTGATATCGGCTGTCGGTCCGATATCAGCAAAAAACAAGTATCGGCCTGCATCCGATATAAGCACTCCGATACCAACAGTCCATTCCAGATATTATGTTGTTCGATTGTAGAACATGCTTTAATTTAAGCTAGTGGTTATTTTGCACTTAAAAAATATATACTTTTAGAATTTATTGAGGTTATTTCTTCAGGGTTTTCTATTTTATTTTCTTTATTCAATTGTAGTATGCGCTTATGTTTAACTTAAACTAGTTATTTTGCATGCACTTATATATATATATATATATATATATATATATATATATATATATATATATATAAAATTTGATTTATTGAGGTTATTTCAGGGTTTTCTAATGTATTTTTTATTTATTTTATTCAATTATAGAATATTCTTATGTTTAAAGTTAAAATTGATGTAAACCACAGGTTAACAATAAAAAATAGGTCTAGACCTAGTGTTGCTCACTATTGTTCTCTGTTTGATCATTTTCTAACATTCCATATACAAAATAAGTGATGAAACTGTACGATTCATGTTGATATCGTATCGGATCAATATCGATGTCAGTCAGTTCTCAAGGCTGCAATATCAGTGTCTTATCGGAAGTGAAAAAGTTGCATCGGGACACTCCTAGAATATGCTGTCATGTTAAACTATGACCTTGTGAAAATGAAGCTTAAATCCTCGGAGACACGCCCTGCAGCAAACGCAGCCCATTGTAGTGGGAAAGTGTGCATGCTGCTGGCTTACAGGCGTGAACAGCCTTGAAGCATGTTCAGGAGGCCGAGGCCAGACGAATTTAGCCCGCAGACAGACAGTCAGCATGTCGAGGAGATGAGTGTTTGGCAAAGGTGCTTATGGGCTGCTGGAGCCTCAGTTTGCGCTTGTGTCATGAGCCGTGACTAGTACCTCATTGTTTTTTTTGTCTGTGAAGAGGTGGAAGAAAAATCTGTCTTTTTTTTTTTACACTTTTGTCTCTCCAGTGTTGCAGGAGGTGGTTTTTAGGGAGGACTCGGAGAAAAACGGCTTGGGCGTGGCTCCGCGGAGTTGTTTTGGGGTTCAGGGTGGCTGCTTCCTCTCCTCTCTCTCTGAAGGTAGCGCTCCTCTACGCCCCGCCCCCCTGCATCACACTCCCCCATGGGCTCAAATAAAGGTCAATGACATTTTGAACATGTGAAATAATGTACAGAAACAAGTTTGTGAATGTTTAGTAAAGATCTGTAGTTGTGGAAAAATAATTTGGATTCAAGGCCGGAAGCTGTCAAACACTCTTAGACATGCACACACGCATTTAGGTTACAAGAAATAACTTAAATGTGTGTGTTCATGAGTCATTTCAGTGTCATTTTCTTCTTTGAATCTGCACTGCAGACTTATTTTGCCTTTAAATCTCTTAACTCTGAGTGCCAGCGTTTTTGTCCATTTTGAGTCATATTTCTAGACCCACAGAATATTTTGTACTATGACTCTGAAAACACTGAATAGCTCAAATGAAAGAAGAGACTCTCTATTTCATCATGAAAAAAATGTTTGTTTTTACCTTGTTCCATTCTTGTTTTATCAGAGGTAGAGTAGAGGACACTTTCACCAAAGTCACTACTTTTTGTCCAAAATCTGTCCGTTTTACTCTCTAATCTCGATCGTCTCCACTTCCTACTTTGATCTCTGTGGTGCACACCGTCTCTTTATGATATAACTACATCTCCCAGAAGCCCCAAAATTACTTATTGGCTGCGGGAGGCCATGATCAGCGACCTGCTGCCAAAAAAAACACTTTGACGTGTTATTACATCTATGGCACCCAAGCATAGGATTTTAAATGATGTGGAAATACGTCAATGGCACTCAAAGAGTCAATATAATTTGATCACACACTGTGATCTTTTCTGTACATTTACAAACATAAGGCAGCTTTACAAAGAATGATACACAACTAAAAATGATTCTACAAGCATAGAGTTTATTGACCTTTACTTGAGCCCATACTTCCCTCCTTTCGTCCGGCTATCTGAACCGTTGTTCAGTGTTGCTGTTAGTTGCTGTTTTCAGTATTTCTTTGGTTTTTGGTGATGGTGGGGTTATTAGTGTGTGTGTGTGTGTGTGTGTGTGTGTGTGTGTGTGTTTTCTCAGTGGTGTAATTATCATGCATGTACTATGTGTGCAGATGGGTGGTTATTAAGTGTAGCACAGCGTCTGTGGTTGTAGAATTAGGGGAATTTGCTCACGTGTCATATTTAAGTATTTAACAGTACCTCCACCATGTGAATCAATAGCGACAGGTGCATCCAGTGTTGTGTGTATTTTGTCATTGTCTTGTTATGTGTGTCAGTAAAATTAATAAGATTGGTTTCTAATAGATACCAGCAAATAGTTTCCCCTTCCTGTGGTGACAGTGGAGCCTTGTGTCGTGCTTGTTTTTCTGTTTTTACCTGTGGTCCTTCAAAGTTTTACCTTCCTGGATGTAAAGCAGTGAATTTTGAAATGCTTTAGGAGGAACATGTAGTTAAAAAAGAGAGAGAGGGAGATTCAGGACTCCTCGAACATTGAAAGCAAAGCGAGCGGACACCTCGCTGCTCGCCTCGCTAACCTTTTCTGCTTTTCTTCACCTGTCTCTTCCCCTCTCCTTCCATCCCTCCTCCCTCTCTCCTTTGTTATTTGTCCTCCATCCTCCATCCTCCTCCTCTGTCTCACACACACATACCTCCATCCATCCATGCTCCTCCTCCATCACCTCCTGGAGCAGCTCAGAGTCCCACTGCAGCTGATCCTCTCCAGCAGGCTTACACAGGAGTCCAGCAGTATGCAGGTCTGTCTGTCACTCTCACAGCACCACTGATCTGTGTGTGTGTGTGTGTGTGTGTGTGTGTGTGTGTGTGTGTGTGTGTGTGTGTTCGTAAGGGGAGACAACAAGGAGAAAGATAAATATTCCTTTGTTTGAATTTGAATTTTGATCATGTAACATTAAGTGTTTCAGTCCCACTACATCAATTTATCCCCTCTGTTGTGTTCAGCGAGTGTGTGTGTGATACATGTAGACGCTATTGTCCGCTATCTGATCGATTTCCTGCTGTGCCCCTGCATATATCACATTGTTTGTATGTATCCCAGTGTGCGTGTGTGTGTGTGCGCTCTAGTCATGACTGTTATCTGATCTGCGGTGTGTGTGTGTGTGTGTGTCTCAGCAGCCTACCCTGCTGCATACGGCCAGATCAGCCAAGCCTTCCCCCACCCTCCACCCATCATCCCACAGCAGCAACGAGAAGGTAACACACACACACACACACGCACAAACACACACACACACCCCTAAATATTCATATGTGCTGCCAGTGGTATCACTTGGCCTATTTTAGGGGGGCCCCACTAAAACATTCTTAAGCCCCCAAAATAATTTCCTTTTTATTTTTTTATTTTTTCCACAAAAGAACATTTTCTATAATATATATATATATATATATATATATATATATATATATATATATATATATATATATATATAATTAAGTATTAATTTTTACAAAAAATGCCAAAAATTCCATATAAAGTGGCCACAATATGAATCTAAATAAATAATTATTATTCACATATATAACTTATTAGAATATTATAATATTGACCTGGAATGAATGCTCTCATTTAAACACATCCAGGAAATTCACAGTCCTCATTTGGTTTTTAACATGATTTCAGATCGTCAGAGTAATTCTAACACAAGTATATGCTAACAGTGTTATAGTATCTGTCAGGATTGATTAGAGAACCTTTATTTTTCAGCCTTTCACAAAGATTAAATAGCAAAGCAGATGAAAATGAATGATATTTATAGTGTCAAGTTATTCTGGTTATGCTGCAGTGATCCTCGCCGCTGGTGCAAGGTAACTAACTTCACCGCCTTTACTGAGTGTTTCAAACTGAGCTGTCAACCTACTCATGAACTCAATGACCTCCAGGCTCGGGACAGCCATACTTGGGACCTTACTGCCCTCTTGTGGATAATAAACAAAACAATGGTCATCATTTAGCAGCTGTAGCATCCCAGAGGCTGCTGTTTGAGCAGCTAGCAGTCCTGTGATTGGGGTAACCTGAAAGCTGTGAGTTTTCTGTTTCAGCCAGAATTACTGTCAGCTGATGGCCACACACTGAGATAAAGTGAACTCCACTTTTGTCTTTTTTCCAGCTGAGATTTTCACAAAGTCGATCACAACACAAAATAAAAACATAATAAAAACATTGCTAAAAAAACAACTATTTTTCTTTAACATTAAATAGAAAAACATCATCAGCTATTATTTATTAAGAGTCTAACTTCTCTCAAACGGCAGTAGCGTTGCAGCTCACAAACGAGAGCTGCTCACAAATTGCAGATACGTTCGTTGCTCCTGCGGGGCTCTTGCATGCTCATGCATGGGAAGCGAGTGTTTGTTTTGATTAGCGAAACTACAGAACAACAAAATTAACAGGAGAGGAAATGATCTCCTGTCGCAGATCAGAGCTTTCATGTTGCAAATTTGGTGAAACGGGTCCCTGCTTCATCAGGAAAATAGGACAAATTACTAATCGCACTTTCCTGAAGCCTGATGGGACATCTTTAAATGTCTGATTGTGCCCAACCAGAGGCCCAGAAAAAACGCAATAATTTATGACAGCTCAAAGTAGGAGACGTCACAAGTGAGGAACAGGAACTCAGGACTCATTTAAGTATTTACGCTTGAAAAATTGAATTTTTGAATACATGTACATGTTTTGAGTACATGTACATGTGTGTATATGTATATATATATATATACATATATAGTTAATTTTAATCCCAATAATAATCTCTATTATTCTATAATTACTATTAGGGGTGGGAAAAAACACTGATGTGGCAATATATCCTGATACTTTTTCTTCATATATATATATATATATATATATATATATATATATATATATATATAGTGATTAGAGAATAATAGAGTTTATTATTGGGATTAAAATTAACAAGATCCTGTCTCTACAGGGACAGCAGTACAAACTGTTTAAAGCTAAATGCTAACATTAGCATTAGCACTTTTCATTTTCTGTCAGTTGTTTCAGTTTTAGTGTGGCTTGATCAGATCCTGATATCACAGCCACAAGAAGTCAAATACAGAAATATTGTGACACAACTTTGGTGGCAAATTGATTTTATATTGGACCAAAATCTCCTTCATCACCAAGTCTCCTCCTGTCATGGTCATCTCTCTCTCTCCTCGTCTCTTTCCCTGACCTTTGCCCTTTATGTCTTTTTTTTTTCCTCCCCCCCTCCATCTCTCTTTCTCTCTCTCTTTCTCTCTTCCCCTGTGCAGGACCAGAGGGTTGCAACCTGTTCATCTACCACCTCCCTCAGGAGTTTGGGGATGGAGAGCTGATGCAGATGTTCCTGCCTTTCGGTAATGTCATCTCCTCCAAAGTGTTTGTGGATCGGGCGACAAACCAAAGTAAATGCTTTGGTGGGTAAAAATGAACAAACCAAAAGATTATTGGTTATTTATTCTGATTATTCTTTTTTACTAATCACCTTCTTTGCCGCAGTCAACACCCCCTTCCTAACCTCCCAACACCCCTCCCTTAAAAAATGAAAACAAAACAGTGGAGAACGTCTCTGCAGTTGTGCAAAAACTGGTTGTTAGTAAAGAGATGCTTGGATTTTTCTATTAATCATTAAAGCTGTTTTCATTTGAAGCACTGACTAATTTCTTAGTTTGATAAATATTTCAGTGACATATATAACTGTTATAGCAAACTGGTCACAATAGAGCTCTGTTTTAATGTCATATTTGCACAGTGTGCTCCTTATGACATACAATACAAATGCTGACTCAGTCTCTGACTTACTGTAAGGCAAAGCAACGCATGCTAAGAAATAGCTGCTCCAGCATGCAAAGATAAGAGAGGCTACTGTCTCACTTTATGCCACTGACAGCACAATTTAGCCCAACGTATAATTATGTGGCAAATTACAACTGGAGAATATTTAATGGCGAGGCCGTCAGGTGCAACCTATTTTGCAAAGTAGCTTTTGCTCATTAATACAACACGACGTTAATGCTGTGCTTTTCGTGTTGCAATGTGGAGACGCAGGTTCTAATTTGTGATTTGATGCTTTTTTCACTTTCGAGTGGAAGTTAAAAGCCGAAACTCAAAAATAGCACAACCCACGTCGATGTTTTGGTTTTACATCCCATCATACTGTTCATACTGTGATTTTGACTGCATGCTGCACTCTCTGTCATGACTGTGCTCCATTCTAGTTGCCATTAATGTTTATGAAGTGCTGTATTATATAGTATTAGTTGTATTAACTAGTATTGCTTTAATTGTTCTATGTGCTGATTAAACTTACTGTAAAGTTCTACAGTTATGCCTTCATGCAAAACACTACTTCATCTTGTTGAACCCATCTTCATTATCCATTCTTTTGTAACCCTGGACTGTCCTCGCCTCTTCATCTAACCACATCCTCATCTTTCTTCCTTTCTTTTGGCCTTTCCCCCAGGATTTGTGAGCTTCGACAACCCAGGTAGTGCCCAAGCTGCCATCCAATCAATGAACGGCTTCCAGATCGGCATGAAAAGACTCAAGGTGCAGCTGAAGAGGCCAAAGGATGCCAACCGCCCCTACTAGCCCCCCGCCCCAGCCAGCCGCCGCCACCCTGGCGGCCGGGGCAGCCGTCGCACACAGGAAAAGACAGGTCAGACGCCAACCTCAACTCATCTGGAAACATTTATTGTCACTTTACTTTAGGGGTGGGTATTGGCAAGGACTTCACGATACGATGCGTATCACGATACTTGAGTCAGGATACGATACATTATTGCGATATGGCGACATATTGTAATATTCTATATGGATGAGAAATTTTAAATACAGCTTAAAACAAAAGTTGTATATATGTACAGTACATACATACATTACACACATTCACATTTACATATATTTATATATAAATATATACATACATATATGTTAGGTCTGTCGAAGTTAGCACACTAACTTGATTTTTTTTTTTAATTAACTTTACGTGCAGAAGTTGCTCTGGATTTACAAATCGACTCAAAACACAACTTTTTTTGAAAAAAAAAAGTTCTATTAAGAAATTAAAAATCATTATTATATCATAAGAAAAGAGTATCGTGATATATTGCCATATCAATATTTTTCCCACCCCTACTTTACTTTGATAGGCAATTAGCTGAACCAGTACATGCACAAACGCTGCATGTTATATTGGCCCATTCGTGGCGCTGTCTGTTGTCTCTGAAACCTTTTATAAATGTCATAAAACATCAGCAGATGCCTAATAACTAGCTGATCGTCTGCAAACGGCTTGTAAAGAATAGCGATGAAGTTTTACCTCTTTGTTGATGACGCATTTGTAAATGTTAATTCCTCCTACAACGCCTTTCAGGAATCTCCACAGTTTGATGACTCACAGCATATTAAGAATAAAATGTGACATATTTTATTCCTATCGCTGTGTTATGAAACTATGCACCCTCTGTCGCACAATTGATATAAATATGTGAGTCGGTTTTCGTAGCTGGATGAAACAAACAAAGCTCTTGGAGCATTTACTGACATGAAGCTTCCTCCATTTGTAGTACAGCTTTACAGTAAGTGACCCTGTGTGTTACCCGGTAGGTAAAAGATAATTGGTAAATGGTTCAGTGTGTTGCACAGGGAAGGAATTGCTTCCTAGGGAGAGGCATTTATTACCCCTCAGGCGGGTAATTGTGCTGTTCCTCTTTGTCTCCTCCCTTCATCTGTGTGATGGAGGGTTTAGGCTGTGTCGTTCATTCACCACTGATGACTTCATTCAAGGGCAACTTATCACCCACTCACAAACTAACTGAACCGTACCAGACTGCAGGAAGAACAGCACCGGCTCATACCAACGTGCCACGAAATATGTGGCACCATTACCTCTGATATATAAAAACATTTCCAACAGAACGGCAGAGAAAAGGCCTCGTTTAAAGTTCCATTTCCTTTTCGCCATGACATTCAAACTGATAAGTATACTGCAATGTACTATTACTTTTATTTTAACTAAATATAATAAGAGTCATGAGACTGATGGGTATTCAGGAAACTGTTAAAACTACTTAACTTCTAATGACACACGAGGGTTAAGGTGTCCCTTAATCATTTCAGAAATGGGATTCAACGGTTTGATTTAAATAAAAAAACAACTATTTTTTTTTTCATAGGCGATTACAACAGAGTCACTGCCAGGGAGCTAAATTAATTCATTGTAGCGTAAGCACTGATTTGTTTTCAACACTGTCTCACAATATTAGCTTTGTGTTATCCACATCACAGTTTAGAGTCTTACTGCTGGAGAAGATGCTTGAGAGAGGAAGGTGTCCTGTAAATACATATTACACTGCCTGTCAACCAGAAAGAAGGACAAAAAAAAAAAAATAGTCCCCCCCATTAACTTCTCTTAACTGTTTGCATGTAAAAACTATATTTAATTAATGTTTAAGCCCAGACGGACAAGTTGCCTCTTTGAATAGAACAATAGTATCGCGCTACTTGAGTCACGATACGATACATTATTGCGATATTGAGATATACAAGCAGTCCATTCCAGACTCCGCTCCAGCTTTTCTGTCCAGCAACGCTGCTTTTATTGGATTTATTGATGTTATTTTTCAGGGTCTTCGAATTTTTTTTTTTTTTTCATTTTATTCAATTGTAGAATATTCTTGGTTATAGGTTAAATTTGATGTAATAATGATAATAATAATAAATGGTTGAGTTTTTCTCAGACCTACTGTAACTGACTATTGTCAGGCCTTGCCTTTTCTGACATGTCATACAACAAAATAAGTAATAAAAGTCTGTATGATTCATGCTGATATTGTATCGGATCAATATCAGTATCAGCCAATACTCAAGGCTGCAATATCGGTATCGTATTGGAAGTGAAAAAGTTGTATCGGGACACCCCTAGTTTCCCGACACATTTCCTGACTCACACCGTCTCTCTATTTCTTCTGTGCTTTTTCTTCAGGTTTTGTTGAGCTGAATCATGTTGACTTCTTGCTACCCGCCACTGAGTGCAAACTCAACATCTGGACCACTGAGGCTGCTTCAGAAACAGAGGAGAGAGAGCGAGAGAGAGAGCGCTGACCGAGTCAAGGACACCTCCTTTTGGATGTACTAAAACTTTGGAAGAGAATTTGTACCAGCCTGGTTAGCCCCAGGACCTTTTTTTTCTTCTGCACACATATACACACCTCTTCCCCCACAAAAACCCTGCTTGAATGACAGCTACCTTCTCTGGACCACAAAAAAATCTACTTGAACACTGAGGGAAAAAAAGTAAAAGAAACTCTGTCGAACCTACTCACAATGACCAACCCCACTGAACTCTTAAAGGGAATATGGATGTCAAAAGTCCAACAAGAACAAAACTTTTTAAAAACTGAATAGAAGATTGCCGTAGGAGATCTTTCTGTAAGATGGTTTGAGTTTGGGGCAATTGACTTTTGAAGACCAATTTATGACTTGAAACAAGAAGGGACGAGAAATTCTCGGAGAGAGAACTTAAGTAGGGAATGTGATATTTTCAGGACACAAATTGGCTTCGATTTGGGATGGCCATCTTTAGCTCGGAGTGCCTGTCCGTTTCCAGGGGACACCGTTGCCAAGGAGAGCCATAGCAACGGTCTCCAGGGAGTCTTACCTGTCATTCCTTAGTTGTTTTAGGGACCAAAAGACCAAACATTTTTATTGCTGAGGACTTGTAGCTCTAATATACTCGGACCACTGCATCTCCGTCAGTCAGTGTTAACTGGTTGAGGAGTTGCACTTAAAAGAAGTGTACATTTCGAATATATACAATACATGTATATATACATATATATTGCTGATATGCTTTTTGAATACAGGCAAAACTATTTCAGATGACCAAATGGGGTCTCTCACTTCGCTAGTTTACAATTACTCAAAATGTTTATTTTTTTCCTCTTCTCATTTTGTCTTGGGAGGGATGGCGAGTGCATGGGAGGGGCTGCTCCGTATCACAGCCTTATCTTTTTTAACTTGACATCCTAACCTCATAGATAGAATAACATCAGAAACGTTTGAAATATATGAACTTGTTTATATTTGCAGTACATATATATGTATAACAAGCATTCAAGCAAATGTATTCATATATACAGTATATATGGATAAATAGATATTAATCACGGACAAATATATGTATTTATATGCACATATTTTATATATGTGTGTCTGTATATAGAACGGCTACTGACTATGTTGAGCTGTACTTTTTTGTAGATTTTAGCTGAGAGTTTGAAACATTGCTCTGCTTGGGAAGAATCGCAAAATCTGGCAGCTCCCAAAACTGCAGGCATTCCTATCTCTGATTACCTATATGCCGACACACGATATACTGCTAAAAGATACTACATGTGTGAGAAAACACATATGGTGTAAATATTATCTGAAAAATGCAAAAAGCCACATCTCAGTAGCAAGGCTTTAAGAGAATCAGGCTAAATGATTTTAGAGGAAAAGGACAATAATCTTCGACTCTATTCCAAACATATCTTTTGAGCTTACGCACGCACGCACACACACACACACACACACTCACACAAACTTCTCTTTGAAACTTGAACCAAATCAAAATCGTCTCACAACCCTTGCTCTCTTTTGCATTCAGTAAAGTGCATGTAGCGTATGGGCTGTCACCATGTCAAGGTGTGCCTTGTCACCTGCAGAATCTGCCATCAAGCACTGTGCTCTCAGAAAACAACAAAAAAACAAACAAACAAACACACAAGCAAGCAGCCAATGCGCTATTATGATGTCAAAACTACAGCCAGATCCATATCATTTCGCAGCTGCGTAGAGAGCTTCAGTGCATGTCCAATACAACAAACCATCAGACCGCTGGTGGTCCATCAATATCTTTGAGAAAAAAAATGCATTTAGGACTAATGTAGACTCATGCGATTACACTTCAGATAAAAGCGGGCATTAGGTAACCTGTCAGTGCAGGTACTAACCATCTGAGGCACCTGTGACTAGTTCAACTAGGGTTTAGTTCAGGGCTGCAAACGATGTGACTCGATATTAGAAGTGAAAGAGCTCATCGCACCTGACAGCAGGTTTTAACGGTTATGAAGGTGATGTAATATTGATGAATATGTTATAATTAGAGAGTTGGCTTCCTACTGAAACAGAATAAGGGAGGTTTTATGTGCAGCAGTTAATGTCTCTCTGCTGGTAAAACTTGACATGAAGCATATCCTATCAAAGATGTTGTATCGCCTTATGTTATACGTCCTCATACAATCAAATATAAACGTGAAAGCGTAAGGAAACTGTAAAATGAAGCAATAATAGTGCAAAGCCATTTACCCATGACAAATGCTGTATCACTGAGGCTGATTTCATATTGCTTTAGCATACAGTTTCTCAGTCCACGGGTCTACAAAAACGATATGAACAGCTACTCTATACCTGCAAAAGGTCAACAGACTTGGATTTATTGGACCCTGCATTCAGCACATTCTCAGCTGGTGGAGATTACTCAATGAATATTTATTTATATGAATATTTATAAGGCTATATGACACTTTGGAAGACAATGCTTCCTGTTGGGTGCTGTTACTAGTTTTTTTTCCTATAAACTGCTCATTATGACATTCCCCCTAGTGTCTGTGTCTAACCTTTTAAGCAGATTGAATAATTTAACATTTACCTTCCAAATCCAGGGAGGTTAAAAGACGCCACTACACTTCCCAGGACGCCACTCTCTGAGTACCACATCGTGGTGCCCTGATTGTGGCGTACGGTTGCAAATCAGATGACCATCATGATCATTTTTGCTCTGACAGTGACAGTATCTGCAGTCGGGTGATTAGTAAAAGTCTTGTACATCGACTTCTGAGCTCACACTATCACCTGAATCTAAATGTCACGTCTGGTGTCCCTGATCGCCACGCTGTGTGCCCGTCGACTGCCCCTCGCCGCCCTTAGAAAATTGAAAAAAAAAGTGTCTGCACAGCTTGTTTTGTTTGAGCAATCACTCATGTCTTTCACCGAGCCCGCGTTTTCACGTCGAGTGAAACGAGGGAGGAGAAGCGGAACGACCACGAGAACTAGAATGCCAAGCACCTCGCCTTCATTCGCGCCAACTTTAAGCTGCAAGTTTACATGAGAAAAGCAAAACAAAGTAATGTGGTTCAAAAACAACACAGAGCAGAAGTTTGAATATAGCTATATATATATATAAATATATACATAAACCGATGAATATACTGTAAATTGTTTGTTTTTTTGCTCTGTTTTCCTCTGTACATAGGTTTGCATATTTTATAGGACTTTTACTTCTATCTACAAGGACTGGATAAAGTACTTTAAATACTTAAAAAAAAATATATGAATGAAAACATGATAATGCTCAATAAAACCAGGTACAAAAAAAATTGTCGCTAGGATACGGTACAAACTGTAGGACCTGACCGAGGCATTTATCCAGAATACAGTCAGGGAGAGCATTGACCTCAGTTAGAGCTTAGACACACATTGACCTATTTTATAAAAAAAAAAAAAACACTTTGATGGGTTCTATATTCATTTATCTATTTGTTTAGATATTTATTTATAAGTCATGTCTGAGATAATATGCATGCTTTCATGGCATTATTTTTCTATGAGTTGGTACGTGACCAAATAGTTTTTATATGACATGCATGGGCCACTGTTGTGGTCCACAGATGATCATTGTTCCTGTCTGCAGGACCATGCCTTCAGCACTTCTTTGATGATGGGGAAAAAAAAATGCTCCTATTGACCAAGTGATGTCAAAGACAGATTTGTAATCATTTATTTATGTCTTTATTTATTTATTTATTTATTTACTTTGTGTTGCTGTATTTATTTATTTGTGCCATTTGATTCAAGATCTGAGCTCTCTTATTGCCACTGATCTGCTTCAAGTTCTACATCACCTGTTACCACTTTTAAGTATTGGCAAACTGAATTTAACAACTTCGAAGACTGATTTTACATTTTCCGAAACAATGCAGTACAATGCTAAAGCCTTATGTATATTTGTAATTATAAATTCATATTGTTCTGTTCCAAAGTTAGCTTTGTTAAACGATTGTTTAAAAAAAAAAAAAAATCGGAGGACTCCTCTGTCATTTTGAGCACCGTTGGCTTCCCTTCTGAAACCTTTAAACTAAGTTAAAAAGGGCAACTATTTAAACACTCCCCCATAAACCAACTGTTCAATCAGATATGTAATCACAACATAAGATATGCCTTGAGGTCACTATGAGTTGCTGCTAATATGAAAGAAGCTAATGTTGCTAATCACTGATCAACTGCCTGCATCAAACTTTATTCCCCTCCTCCTTTTAATCCAGTCTTGCTTTGTTTTGTCTGACAGAGCTCTGATCTTGTTCAACTGATGTGTTCTACCGAGAGCAAAATTCAACAAAAACTGCACTATCTCATCAAAAACCAGCTGAGTTCCTGTCATTCTTTTCAGTGCTGTTATCAGTGGTTTTCCTCCTAAAGATCAGTAGTGTTTCTAGAATCACATTTTCCTTCATGTGGTTTTCAAAGTATTCTGGAAATCTATTTCCCAATTTCAGCACATGTGGAGGGTGGGGAAATGAATGTCGCATATTAAGCTTTGCCAGGTTCCTGATGAGCTAAGCTTCTGATTGGGCAGTGCGCTTTAGGCTCCCGCCCCCTGTCTCTCCAGACTGCACCATTCTCCGGTCCCCTGAACTCTTTTTTTGTAACTTTAAATGAATGATGCGTCTCAGCTTAGCCCAATAATAAAGCACAGTCTAGAATAAAGTGTCTTGTGTCGTGTCATAATTACTGAGAGGACTGTACCCACACTTGTCTCCATTATGAGGTGTTGGTCAATTTGAATGTTCTATTAGTTTCAAAAAATCTTTTCAACGACAAACAGATCGCTGTGAAACCTAGGAAAATGTTTTTTTTTTATTTTCATTATATGGGATATATTAAATGGAAATGGAACAACATCCTTTTTCACAAAGCCCACCATGTTGAACCACCAAATTTCTACAGTAGCCCAGAAGGGACAAACTAACATTCGCTCTAATGAAAGCATTTCATGCTTTTACTTTACCTGAAGGAGTATTCATCTGGTTGAGGTGAACAGTTTTCCTGCAGTGAAACATATCAATTACAGACCAGAGCAGGGTATCACCAAGTACCTCGCCATACAATACTAACACAATATTTTGATACAGCGATTCTGCGATAATCGATATATTGCAAAAAATTTCATTCACGATACATCACAATATCTGTGTCACTGAAGAAATTCAGAATTTGACTGTACTGAATCCATTTCACAGGAATTACAAAACACTGTCAATCAATTTCACATGAATGACAGCCAAGTAAAAAAAGTGTATACTGCATATACATATATACACACATATGCACTACCTGTGTCTGAACGACCCAAAACATGACTTTTTTTATTTAAATCAATATTAACTCTTTGAGTGCCATAAACATTTATAAACGTCAAAGTGTTTTTTCAGTGGCAGGCACAAGAAGGCACTCTCTCGCAACCTGTGAATAATTTTGGGGCTTCTGGGAGATGTAGTCGGGACATAAAGAGACGGTATACACCACAGAGATCAAAACAGGAAGTGGAGACGATCGTGATTAGAGAGCAAAACAAAGAATCTGGACAAAAAGTGGTGATTTTGGTGAAAGTGTCCTCTACTCTACCTCCGATAAAACAAGAATGGAACAAGGTAAAAACAAACATTTTTTCATGATGAAATAGAGAGTCTCTTCTTTCATTTGAGCTATTCAATGTTTTCAGAGACATAGTACAAAATATTCTGTGGGTCTAGAAATATGACTCAAAATGGACAAAAAATGCTGGAACAAGACACTTTCTGTTTTATAAAACAGGTGGCAGTCAATGATGTAAAAGACAAAATATTGCAATATATCGCCATGTCGATATATTTTCCCATCCCTATTACAAACTAGAGGCAAAACCAGTTCTGAATAAATATTAGTTTATTTGTATTATACAGTACAACAAAGAACACAACATGATCATTCCCATCTAGAACATCAACTGAAGATTAAATGTATTAAAAAAAAAGGTCAAGAACAAAGCGGTGACTATCAAGTGACTAGACACATTTCTTCTTTGTCAGTAAATGAAGAATATATCCTCCAGGATCTGGCTTTCCTCCAGGTCCTGCTGGGCGCTCTGAGGATACACCCCAGCAGGCGTTAGCAGGCTTCTGCCCAGCCTATGTTGCAAAGTTTTGGGTCTTCGAGCAGACATCTTGCTTAGCTCAGGCGCAGGAACAGGACTAAAGATATCCAATAACTCAACCACAGAAATGTCCGACCTGAAAAAAATAAGTCAGATTTTTTGTTTTATTATTCCTCATGTGTCGGTAGCTTGTCTCAAAGGTTGAACCAGCACAGACTACATTTGTAATAACAGAACCCGGTGGGGCCTTTCGATGAGCAATGTTGTAAATGAGCATCCTCGTGCTGTTTCATTGTAACAGAGAAGACCGCCAGTTACAGAACGTGCCGTCAATGTTAAGCAGCGAGGGTGAAAGTCAAGGGACCAACATCAGACATGCACAAGGCCAACATCTACGCCCGACGCTTGTACCAACGTATTTGTCATACACCTTTCACTTGTTAACACAAACCATATGAAAGCAAATCTCTCTTCGACATGTTAACAAAATCTTTCTTGCCGAAGCGTCCGTTGAACCATAACAAGCAACGTTAACAAGTCGAAACCACTGGGGCGTCCCAGCAGAAAAAACACACTTTCCTGCAGGTGTGAGGGAAAAAGAGGGAAAGAAGCCGGTACTTTCTTTCTCCCCTGGAATAGAAATGAGGGAATGTGCAGTGAAATAAATAAACCAAAACGGGGGAGATTAAGCTAATAGAGATTCAATCCCTCAGTCTGGCTGCCTTGATAAATTATTCAGTGTATACACAGTCGAACAACGCCATTCCAGATACAAAACATGAATTCTTTAAAGCACGCTCCGCTGATGTTGCTAACATAATTCTCTGCTCGTTTAAAGCCGCATCGATTTGCATCGCGCCGCTCCGTGCACAGCTCTCCCAGGTAAGGGTGATCTTTGGCGTGCACTTGTTGATATGCATGTGGGTGGTCAGCAGACAGAGACACGGCTGGAACATCCGATCATTTGCGTTCCTCCGCACGTAACTGCAGACCTTGACTTGTTGTGTTTCCACGCTAACGCGAGGCAGCACACATCAGTGGCTGGAAAAGCTTTGATGGGGTATTTTTTTTTTTTTTTTTTTTTTGCTTTAGCATCGTGAACTAATGTATGCACATGTTTGAGGGTGAGGGAGAGAGAGAGTGAATGAGGGGTGAGTCAGATGAGGGATGATAACTGGTGAGAAAAAAGAGAGTGAAGCTCAAGTAAGTAAATCTGTCTTCCTCATTTGGTCTTCTGCCTGTCAACAGCAAAGGGAAGAGAGAAAGAGAGAGAGAGAGACAGCGAGAGAGAGAGAGAGAGAGAGAGAGAGAGAGAGAGAGAATGTGGGGGAGGGACTTTGGCTGGCTTCCTTCCCTCGAAATGTGAGAATTTGCATTTTTATTTGTTGATTTATTTAACGGACAGGGCTCTCAAACAGCCATCCATCAACAAACGACATGTCGGTAATGAATAATGCATCACTTACCGGCGGTCACAATCTATAACAAGGGGAGTGTGGGGGGTAGGGGTACAGTTTGGGCAGGAACGAGGGGTGGGGAGGAGGTGGCACAGAGATTGCACGAGGGCTACAGAGAATGCCAATGGATTTTCAGAGGGGTCTACAGTGCAACCAAGAGCTTCATCTCTTGGCTCCAGTTTGCATGAGGGAAAGTTGTGGATTGTTGCCCGATATTAATATCCTCCTGACAAATCGTTCACTGCTACATGCATGGACAAGAGCAGCAGAGATAGACGTTTCTGTCATTGTAAAATAATTAAAAAAAAGTTTTTAGCATCTAGAGGCACTCATTACCAACATTTAAGTACTGTTAAAAGAAAGAAGCCTTAGAGTACACCAAATCAATATCAAATTCATTGATATTACAGGAGACTCTTTGGTTCTATGAGCCAGCATGTGATAACCAAAAAGGTCTCATCATAACTACTGTGAAACAAACAGTGGTAACGAAGGCTTTCTTTCTTGAACTGTACCTCCCTTCTTACTGTAATAAAAACCTTTGGGCTTCATTCTCCCAGCACACCAATACTGTTTGTCTCTTTTCTAGCTCTGCACGGACAGATAAAATTTCCACAAACTCCTCCGCCTACGCTCTCCACCACTTTCTTTCCACTCGTAACTTTCGCTGCTTATTTGGCTCCTCTCTTTCATTAAAGATAGCCGTCTCGCCCCAGCGCCCCTTTTCATTTGCAGTCCAAACAGAAAGATAAAAAACCTATAATGGCCACTGCGTATATCCCGCATGTCAATTTTCCAACCAATCAATAGCAGGCGGGCATGGAGGGAAGGATGGAGATGAGATGGGTGGGGTGCGCTGGAACTGTCTCATTACTAACTAGCACAGGATTCATGAAAGGATTAAGAAGGTCACTTAACGTTAACCCTGGCTTCATCTGGCAATTTGCACATCAAGATTGAATTGGTTAAGATTAGATGTGAGTGAAAGAGGGGTTCAGGTAACATGCCACAAAACAGACACACTTTCTTCACTAATTTCATCATGAGCACTAGTTTACTACAGTCTTTTTGTATCATTTGACATACTAAAAACAGTTTATTTTCCTGTTATTTATCTATCTATATAAATATAGAATTCTATTATACAAAATTCTAGAAATAGAGAATTCTACATATTCACACAACTATATATATAGAATTTCTATAGATACAAATATCTCTATAGCCTATATAGAATTCTATCTCTCATTATATATATATCTCTCATTATATATATATATATATATATATATATATATATATATATATATATATATACGTATATATATATATATTATAGTATATATATATATACACGTATATATATACGTATATATATATACGTATATATATATATATACGTATACGTGTATATATATATATATATATATATATATATATATATATATATATATATATATATATATATATATATAAAATAATAAATAATAGCAGCATGCAAAGCCGATGAGGAACTAAAAAAAAAACATGCAGTTCCCTTTTCTCAACAATGAGTTTCTTTTCCACAGACAACGTCTAAGAAAAAAAGACATATCTAATCCAAATCACTGAATGACCAACGGATTATAACCACCTTAAGAAATGCAAATGAAATAAACATTTCACACATTTCAGACAACAACTCTGAGAGACATGCTTCGCCTTTACAAAAAAAAACAAAAAATGTGGTAGTAAAAAGCCCAATAATTTTAATAGGCTTTGGAGGTATAAATTGGTGGTAGTACGATCTGATGCCCCGGCTCCCCTGCTGGAATTAATAGGCATCTGCTGGAGCTCACAGTTCAACTAACTTTTACGAAAGGAAAGCTGACATTATGCATGAACAAATTGGATCAACTTTAGGGATAATTATTTTCAAAACTATGGATATATAGATGCACCTTTGTTGCAAATAACTTCTCAGCAGTGGATATTTTTGCGCGCGCGCACACACACACACACACACACACACACGGTGAGATGACACAGTCAGGTTAATTATCATTCTGTGTAAATGGTGTAAGAAAAAGGTAATGATGCCACTCAATGATTCATCCCTGTCCCGTCGTCTTTCTCACCGTTTCCATTTCCATTCCCCTCAACCTGCTCTAACTTTGCCCGCTTCCCATTTCTCACTTTATCCAATGCCCTCACCCCTCACTCACCCTCAAACACACTTTTAGCATCTCTCCCTCACTCTTGCTTTTTCTGTCTCATTACTGTGGCAGAGAGAGGAGGGAGGGCAGTGTGTGCATCCAGAAGTCTGTTCAATTACACCTGCTGCAGAGTCCCTGCTAGGCCGACTAATGGAACGCAGCATGTCTCCTGACAGGCCGGCCACAGCGCTAGCTAGCCCGGTAAAAAGCTTCATTTAGCCTCTCACAGCTCGAAAAGTTAGCTAGACTAAGAAAAAACATCACTTAGCCTCCAACACTGTAGCCACTGCAATCCCAGGAAAAGCTCCCAGATTCAAATGTTATACTTGCACAGTATTTATGCTTCATTACTCTTACCGTTTCTTCACAACTAGAGGAAAAACCATCAATTGCCTTAAGAGGTCAGAGAGAACGAATAAAATACTGCAGCCCGACAGCCTAATACTACTGTCCTAATGCCTACTGTGTCTAGCATCATAAATGATGCTTCATTTATCTGAAAACTACAACAACACATGATAAATTTTAATGTTGCTTCACACTGATGTCCACAAAAGAAGTGTTACCTGGCCTGAGGGGTCCTTTGGATCACAGACACTGAGGTGGGCTTACTAAGGCCTCCAGGGGACTTCACAGGAGATGTGGCCATGTCCTTTCTGGACCGCGTCACGGCATCTGTAAAGAAATTCATCATAGTGTGATATCAGAGGCAAAAGCAACTAAGCTAAGAGCAGCACAGGCAAGACATTTAAAAAACATGACTGATATACAGTTCTTTATCTAAGTGTCAACTTGTGCAGTTCTTTATGTTTTATATGCATGCTAATTCACTTAATATTATGTTTTGAGGCAGCAGTTTCCTCTGAGTGTAGACCAGTCAGGACATCATTCTGATTAACTAAATATACAAGCTTACCTTTGTCACTCTCCACAGCGGCAGGTACAGTTTGTGGCTGTTTTTCATGCGAGCTCTGACCTGCAGGATGTACCTCTGCAACTTCACACACACTGCAGACCACAGACAATATATTAAGTTAGCTTTGCTATGTGTGTATACGGTATATGGGTATATCCGTCTAGAGCAGTTTTCTTCCTGTCGACTGGTTTACCTGGGGGGTACATCTTGGTGGGAAGGACCCTCCGGCTGTGGATCTCCACTTCTAGTGTTTGAGCTGCTGAGATCAGATTGAGTAGCTTGTTGAAATCGAAAAAGAATATAGGAGAGGTCTGCAATAACAGATAGTGAAGAAGTACAACGACAGACCTGGACATATGTAACTACTAGAATTAAAAATGAACTTGTGCATCCAAATGTTAGCCAGCAATGCTAGCAGATACAGTTCATAACTCTTTGGCGTCAGTGCTCTACCTGCTGTAATCGAGATGCGACTGACGTAGCTGCTGGTTCTGTCTGCTGAGCCTCTCCTCCTGCTCAGCCAGACGTGCCTGCAGCCTCTCTCTCTCCATCTCCAACTGCATCTTCTGCAGCAGCAGCTGGTGCCTCTTCTCCTCCCAGTCCTCGTGACCGAGCAGAGGCCTGGTCAGGGCTTCATTGGCCTCTGAGCCAATTGCACTCCCACTGTGGAGCCTGTGTGTACATGCACATTTCATTAGCTTAATATCCTGACATTCATCTTGTTTGTGTCTTGGCAAAATGCACAAATTGATTAAAACTACAGGAAACTAATGCAATCATGTGGTACGATGGCTAGATGGATCCTGACTGTGCAGACGACTACTGTACCTTTCACACACAGGCTGGTTAAAGGTGTCACGGTGGCAGTTCTTTAGACGAGAACCAGTGTCCTGACCGTTTCCATGGCAGTGCTCACATCCGAGCTGGGACTCCCTGCTCTCCCTTTTCTGAATCCTGTGCTGTTTGATCGTCCTGTCAGTTGGACTGAACTCACAGTCGGCAGAAAGGGAGGCGTGGTTGCTAAGGATTTGTGTTGCTCCTCTTCCTCCACCACCAGTCCTGTGCACTTGAGGTTTCTGTGCTCCGGTAGCAGCGAGGCTGAGGTAGGAGCCATCAAAGAGTGAGCCATTAGCTCTGCTCGTACATGTTCTGCTGGGGGCTTCCTCACTGCTGAGCACCTGGACAGAGAACAAAGAGGACAATGAATGCATTTTGGCCAATTCAGAAAGCCTCTGAAAAATTGATGGAGTATTTCAGCCAAAAACATTCGACTGCTCCATAAAAGCCTAATGTAGAGCTGGGCTACAAACCAAAATTTATCAATACTGAATAAGGAGTCACTAACCAACCTCATTAACTAATGTTATGTGCAGTAAAAAGCTTTCCCCATGTGTTTGCAAGAGCTGTTCCACATATCACTTTACGTGACCTGAAACATTTCTTGTACTCTTAAGGTCTTCATTCTTCCATTTTACTCTCATAACAACAGTGACTGTGTTCTGGGTGCTGCCAACACGGCAGTGCTGTGCCTGATCACATCCAGTGTAGACACTGACGGAGGACTCAAGCTGCTGCTGCTCTGAAAACCTGCTGCTTTCACTATGCAGCTTTGTGGACATGGTGTTATGGTAGGGCCGAGTTCATAGAGCAGCACAAATGCAAATCATCCTTCAAAACTGTAAACTGGACAGCAGCCACAAGATTAAGAGGACAATTTCCAACTGACCATAACTGGCAGGTAAGCCAAGGTCAGGAACATTATGAGATAAACATAAGGAGGAAAGTCCATCTTGTAGTTGACTGGGGAAGAGACCGTGACTAATTTGCCGAGGGTCAGAGAGCAGGCAAACACACATTATTCAGAGCAACCATGGGACAATGAGGTTGGCCAAGTCATCCATTCTTACACGGGCTGAAGCCAGAGAGGCGTCTTTGCTTCTCAAGTGTCACCTTGAGAGAGTTTTTACTGTGTTGTAGTCATATCTAACCAGTGACTGTAGTGGACCTTTAGTGGGTCTTTGTTATGCATTGGGACTTTGCATGTGTTTCCCATGCTTTGTTTCCCATCATAATGCACCTCACGACGCACTCCCTACAGCACCACCACACACACACACACACACACACACACACACACACACACACACACACACACACACACACACACACACACACACTCAATTCCACGTTTTACCTTGCTGTAGGCTGGTTCCTGGCTGAGCTGGGCGATGGACTGGTTAAGTTTGGCCTGTTGCTGAGAAAGGTATTGCTGGTAGAGTCCAAGCAGCTCCTGGCATTCTCTATACTGCTGCTGAAGGCCTGGAGGACCGGGTTAAGTAACTAACAAACAACAACAAGTAGAGTGAACAGAGCAGAACAGAGGAGAACCTTTAGCCTAAAACATTAAAACCTTCCCCTCGACTCAGCTGAGAAAAAGTAGACCGCACAGGCTTAAATATTTTCACAAACATTTGAAGGAAATAGATGCGTTTGATGAGAAAAAAAAGATAGATGCAGGATTTAGACTGACAATCCGAATTAAACCTGTGTTTTTGCAATCAATTACACACTGGACCAGAAAAGTGGAGAGACCGGCAAAGTTGCAAGCAGAGATGCAGAGGAGGCCAGCAAAATCAAAGTTGTTGTTGTGGCACAGAGCTTTCACCATCTGGGTCGGGCCAAGCTGTGTCGAGCTGAGCTGGGCAGTGCCGTGCCAGGCTATCTGCCAGACAGAGAGCTGGCAGACACCAGAAAACTAATCTGGAGCGGAACTACTGCTGCGCATCGGGAGCCCACTAATGACAGTGGCAGCAGCACAGCAGCACATACAAAGATAATGAGCATGAGAATGGAGAGACTACACACAGACACACATTCAATAATCAAACTCGGTCTGACTCTAGTGCACACACACACCTGCACCGTAAACAGCCCACACAGAAACACTACAATAAAGAAGTAGTGCAGTCACACTGCCGCCCAAGCTGACCTTAAAGCGTGTTCCTCCAGGCCATATCTTTTTTATGATAGAGGCCCTGCTCCCGCAGCTGATGAGTTTCTCAGCATTCGTTTGGAAAAAGAAAAAAAAAAAGCCCCCGTTTTAAGAGAAAATCAAAGTTCAAAGTAGTCTTATTGAAGGAATAGTTGGCGGAACACTCCATCAGAAAACACTTTGGTTCTTCGAAGACTTCAATCAGGCTGTGGAAATGAAACAGAGACGAAGAGAAGAGAGCGGGGGACGGCTTTGAATTGAGGACCAGACACCAGACGAATGCAATGCAGCAGCTTCCATAAATATTAGGAAAATGTGAGGAAACACTTTGATTGAACCCTCCATCTAACTAAGGCACTGATAATGTCCATGGAAGTAGCTCTGTATGGGAAGCTTTGAGGACATCACAAGGACATCACATCATGTAAACCTGTGCTAGTAGGTCTACTTATGCAGCATGAATAAGGGTCTTGAAGGGGAGATACTGAATATGCTTATACAGCTCCACCTCACCTCAGTCCAAGATAGAGAGCTGTGTATTGAGTCGAAAAATGCATGCTGCTCATATTTCACCACATTGGCATAGAACACTATTTCCACATGATTTCTCACACCGAAAGCAAATACTTCCCAAAGACACAAATATACAGTGCCATACACTGGAGTCTATCTGTGCTGTAGTGGCGCTGCAGCAAAATAGCGATCCAGTGTCATGAATGAAGGTAATGTGTGTTAATGTGCTGACAGGCTGATGCCGTCACTGGACAGCCAGCGCTAGGTAATCTGAACAGAGTGGAGCAACGCTGATAAGATTCCACCTCTCTGCCCGTCGCCACGCTAAACATGCTTCCTCCACAGCCTTGAACATCAGCCAATTGAGGCCAAGCACTCGGCAAGCCCCTAGTTTACATCAGAGCTGCAAAGTGCCAACAATGACTTACTCCTCCTTCCTGCTCCAAAAATACCCAGAATCAAGGGCTTGGACTGAGGAGGCTTCAGACAGGGCCTGTCAAAATGATTCACTTCCCTGTCAGGCTGGGGCTCAAATGAAATAATGAAATCCACTTCAAGGTGGAACAAATTTGCACAGGAGGGGGGGATATTTTAAAGCCTGCTTTAGCACACTGTGCCAAACAGATTGAGCCTGAGCAGGAATGTGAGAGAAACGAGGGCGGAGACTGATGTGTATGAATGTGTGTGTAAGGAAGTGACGGCGGGGAATTAATGGAAGAAGACAGTGTACATAACTGCTTCAAAACCACGCAGCGTGGAGATGAGAGACGATGAGACGAGCGCGACTCACACAATAAACCAAAGAATAACGTCAGCGATGGTTATTTTGAAAATAAGTTTAAAAGAAATGAGAGCAAACACTCGTCACAAGTATTCTCAGCCATCTTCAATGCCGCATCTAAAATGTAAAGCATGCTAAGTTGCATCTTCATCATATCTGCTGCTGTGACAAGCGAATTTCCTCCAATGGGTGATCAATAAAAATATTCTATCTTCATCATTACACCTGACACCTGTACAAATGATTTTGAAGTCCACAACTCATCACACCAAAAGTAATAAAACACATCGAGTCAAGTTAGATTCTTTAAGTGAACAGTCATTATGCATTATTATTTTCACGTTAAGCTCAAATTCGGTTCAATTTTATGATAATTAATTAAACAGATTACATAATATACAAGGCACTAGTTTACTAAATGATGTTGATTTATAAGGCTAAACTCAAATAACTAACAACCTCTCTGTGAATACAGATTTTACTACTGTTTAGCTCTGTTTAAAAAAAAGGTAGAGCTTTAGAGTTTTTCTTCTAAACAAATCTATTAAATTAAAAAGCAGCTCAAACTTAAACCACATCACCCTAGAATAAGGATAAGGAACAAAAACAATGGACAATGCACACAGTGCTTAATAATCTTCTGGTGCACTCTTTATCACATAAAGGACACTTGACAAAATCAGATTTCCACATTTTAAATGTCAGGTATCTCTAGTAATGCTCTATGAAAACACGTATCGTTCATTTCAATTACATAGTCCTACAGGGCTGTTATTTCCCTCTCTCTAGTTGTTTCAACTCAATGAATGGCATTAGCTCAGGAGCCTGCTGTGCCTCGTTCTGGATACAACAAGGAGAGTGATGCAGCTTGTTAGTAACACCACCTTAACCGTTGCCCATGCCAACATGCCTTTAAGTACAAAAGACGTCCTTCCTCTCTGAAACACAAATTCAGTGCTGTGTGCCAGTCACTTCCAAATGTCAGCTGAACACCCTAAATATCAAGGGTGCTTTTCCCTCTCATCCTTGGTGGCTTGGGGCTAAAGTATAGCCCTTCATTCTTTGTACCCCTGACAACCCTGAATCTCGGTTAGATAAGATAAGCTGAGGCGTAATGGAATTAGACTTGACAAGACTCTCATTCAGTGTGTTTGCCTTTGGTGTCTCCTTAACCTTTCAGAGAAGTGCCGGAACCTTCTGCCAGAGAAGAGCCTTCATGACTCCTGCATGCACTTTAAAAGACTACGTTACCCCCCCTGAGGTGCTTGGATCTGAACACTTTTTTCCTCTCAAATACCTTTTTAATGGAGTTTAGAAGTTTGGTGTAAATGCCAAGTCTCCGAGCCAAAGTGCCTTTAATTGAGTTGTGCTTTCCTAATTTTCCCTGCTGCTGTTGCCAATCGTGCAATTTACCATTGGGGTCAATTACTCTTCATATTTCACAGAGTTTTTAACCTAAATTGACTGCTGGCCATGCGCTGGTTTGACCTGAGTGGAATTGTTATGAAGACAGTTGGGTGGGTTGCGGGGTGCAATAAACCGCACACTACCGCTGTAACTCCAGCACTAACTCCTGCAAGACAATCAAGAATAAGCTAGTGACCCACCTGATCTCATTTTGATAGGAGGAACTGGGAGATATTTGTCAGTTACCATTCAACATCCAGGGGGGGGTCACAAAAACACATGGTGGCGAAAGCGGTAAATATCAAAATTCATCTTTGAATGATAAGATTTAGATGGTTCAAGCCAAGGCTCCAACCTTGAAATTGATTCTGTACACAACAGCGGACAAGCTACAAGCACTTGCAAAATGCTTCTGTAGCAGGCATCGAATCATTCAAATGAATCTGCTCCATTTCTGTCTTTTGTGTCAAATTGAAGGGTCTCAGCCAAACACTGCACCTTCCCTAGGACAACACTGCCCCCTGCAGACTAACTTATGGAATAGCATTTAGAGAAATGAAACCACAGAGCTTTCAAAAAAGCATCTGGAGGAATCTTAAATTAATCTGAGGTGTGTAAAACTGGAAAAACAGCAACACATTTTGTCCAAACAAAGACTACAGATGATTTTACTGATTAGGTCCGCCGTTTGGATGGTTGAAGTTAGAATAATCAGAGGAAGCACTAGGGGGTGTGCTCAGTGTTGCATCCTATTGCACCACTTCTCACATTCTGGTTAAATATGTTTTCTACTGGGATTTCTTTAAAGAACTGCACAATGGAACTAAATGCACCACCACACTCTACCAGTATATTTACAAAAACATTTACTAAATCTATCGTACACTGGAATTTTTGGTTTCCTCACAACGGTGCACCACATTTTACAGTAGCCAGGGTAGTCCACACACTACACAGCAAACACACTCTACACAGCAAACACACTCTACACAGCAAACACATTTTACACCATTAAATCCAGCCATGTGCTCTGAAGATAAAGTCATTTTCCACTATCATCTAGTACTGCAACTCACAACAACGCATTAAATACCATACTGGTTTATTCAAAAAATGCCACAAATCTGAGAGAGTCGAACTCACAGCTGTGTTTTTGGTTGTTTGCTCTCTTATTTTGAAAGGATATTCTCCCTCTCTTGTATTATGATCTGGTTCTGTTGCTCCAGCTTCAGGATCTTGCACTCAAAATTTCCCTGCTCATCTTTCAGACGCTGCACTGACTCTTCTTTCTCCTCGCTCACTCTGGAGAACAGGAGAAATAACGGTTACTATCAGGTCTTACTTTATATTGTTCCATTCATGCATTCATTTGAACTTCATCATGGGAGTTCAGTAGCATATATTTCTGCCTACCTGGCTAGTTCTTCAATGAGGTTTGCAATCCGACGCTTATCTTCAGGACAGAGGTCCTTCAAACAGACCAGGCTCTTGCTGGTATCAGAGATTTCCTATGCAAAGAATGATTAGCCGGTATAAGAAGAGATTAGCAGAAACTAATAATGTAATTCTCTCAGCCTCAACACATCCTTCCCTGTGGTCTAAATGTATTCAGAGTGCCCATATGCTCACTTCCAATTTCAACACTTACATCTGTGGAGGGAAAAGAAGACAAACATCGTGGATAAAACTGGTTTACCTGTGTCGAGGGGAGAACAGGACCCAAGGCTGGAGAAAGGCTCTGCTCTGTAGCTGCAGCAGCACCATGATGGACTGACACTTTATCCTTGGCATAAACCCCAGAGTGCTCACTTTGTAAGTGGCCCTGTTTCTTGCCACCTGTCTTTACTGCAGCCTCAGTCTTGCAGTCAGAGCTATGCCTGGCTCGCAACTTGGTGCCTCTTTTGCTGGATCCACCGGTGCTGCCAGATCCCAAACTGAGAGGGGTCTGAGTCTTCCTCTCTCCTCCCACTCCTGGGACAGTTTGGGGGGAAAACAGAATAAGAAGACGCCCACGGGTAAATGTGTACTCATACTGTGATGGGACATTGTCCAGTATGTGCTGTGAGACTCACCAGGAACAAACACCAAAGGCTGTTCATCATCTGACACTGTGTGAGGAAGGCACATAGAAGAAAGGCACTTAAGTTAACGGTCAGTAACTTATAACCAACACTAGTCAATAAGCACAGCTGCCCTCACACAACCACGTAGCAAACAAACAAAAATGTCGCCTTCTAACATTAACGACACTGCAAGTAGTCTTTGTATTGTATTGACCTGTGAGAATTAACGTAATTACCACCGAATTTCAACATGAAATAAGCAACAATAACCTAACTTCCATGAGATCCGTTGACATCAAATTAACTAACATTACACGTAGCTGTAACTGTTGGCTATCAGATGACGCTAGCGGTCTCACTTCCTCAGAAATGACAACTTTGCAACATTGACATAAAAGTAACACGAAAGACTCTTTCGAAAACTTCCAGAACTTTATGTAAGATACGAACAAACTGACAAGGAAGCTAGTGTAGTTTAGTATAAGTAAGCTTACCGCCATTCATCCAAAATATCCTCGAATTTCCACTTTTTGTCGCCGCCATGTTGAAACAACCGCCACCACTCCCAGGGAACCAAGCGTTGCTAAGGAATTGTAGCCCCGCCTCTTCTCTTCAACTGGACATTCTATTGGTTGGTTCGCAGAAAGACGGGTTTCTATTGGCTCAGAGCTGCAATTCGCTTCCTGTATTGTGTTGCCTGTTGAGAGGTGAACGATACATGGCAGACAGCTGCAGAGGATGCTTCCAAGGTTTTGCGCAAATTAGCAACGGGATCTTCCAAATGGAAGAGACAAAAGAAAGCTTAGCATTTAAAGGGGTTGCTGAGAGGCTAACGCTGGGCATTACTCGAATACTCGGTGTGTATGTTGTGTTCATTGCTCTGAAACTAGCTAAAATGACGCTCAGGTTAGCTAGCAAACGTTTTGGTGTCTTCCTGGACGGCTAATAAATGTTATAAATGTTGTGTCTGTTGTGTCAGAGAACATGCCTGGTGTGGTCGATGTGCGTTTTGTGGAGAGGGAGCCTGCAGAGAAGAGGTGCCTGCTGTCATGGGAACAGGTGAGACAAGGACACCTTAAAGACATCAGCATTTGTTCTGCTGCTTATGCATAGTTATCATGTGAACCTGCTGTGTTTCATCCTCAGAAAAACACTTGTATTCTGCCAGAGGATCTGCGAGATTTCTATCTGACAACTGATGGCTTTACACTAACCTGGAGCGTTAAACTAGACAGTAGGTGGCCTCATTAGTTTTATGTTCTGTCTGTAATAATACCACTCTCACAAAAGTCTCAGTGCATTCAAATTAAAGGCTACCATTAAGATTGCATGATACAGGGAAATGCAAATTATCTGTGTGTGTGTGTGTGTGTGTGTGTGTGTGTGTGTGTGTGTGTGTTCTTTCAGATGAGTGTGTTCCCCTAGGATGCATGATGATTAACAGTGTGGCCAGGCTGTGCCCACTCCTCCAACCAGTATCATTATTCTCTCTACCCAATGCACCCTCACTGGCTGACCTGGACTGGCATGAGGACGACACAGAAAGTGGTAAACCTCACCTGTCAGATCCTTGACGTGGGCTCAACTCAACAATTACAGCATGTCAAGCGTGATTAAGTCTGTTTGTGCGCTCAGTTGTGCAGAAAGCAGGCTGATGAATGAAATGTTGATTGGAGAGTAAATATTTATTCAGCACTCATTAATGCTGTCTGCCAGGGACGGGGCACGTTCCTGCACCCCATTTCGATTCCCGGAGCCGCATTTTCGAGCTGGACTCCTGCGGTGGGAATGGAAAAGTGTGTCTAGTCTACAAAAACTGCTCTCCAGGTGTTGTGTTTGTATTCCCAAATTGCAGTTTTATTTAAGATTATGTTAAAATAAAGGTAGCATCATTTAGTTGTTGCTCTTGTGTTTTATTTTATAGGTGTGGTAGCCCAGCAGAGTGAAATCTGGTTCCTGGACCGCTCACTGTGTTGGCATTTTCTGACCTCAACCTTCACCTCCTACTACCGCCTGATGATCACCCACCTGGGTCTGCCTGAGTGGCAGTATGCCTTCACTCCATATGGCCCGAGCCCCCAGGCCAAGGTGTCTTATCTCTCTAACAGGGTTCCTGCGGTTCCTTAAAAAGTCTTAAAATGTCTTAATTTAAATCCGGGTAATTAAGGTCTTAAATTGTCTTAAATTTACTGTAAATTTGCAGTAGGTATTAAATTTTCAGATGGTGCATTTAATGCCAATTAGAAAACATAGATTTCTAATTCATAGATTTACTGCAATTTTGCACGTTATTTTGTTCACAAAGTTCACTTCTTTGTATTTGAATGTTGTGAAATTTAAGTTGTAGAAGAAAGTTAAGTGTTATTCCTTCAATTTATATCATCGTTACAAGTGTTAAAGGGACAAAAAAAATATTATCAGAGATTAATAATAATTATTAATAATTGGTTATCAGATTTTTTTCCTGTTTAAAAAAAGTCCATATTGGTCGGGCCCTACAATAAGTTGACTATTTTCTACCACAGACATTGTTTTGACACTTGTTGAGGTCTTAAAAAGTATTACATTTGATTTTTAAAATGGTTAAAGAACCATGTCTAAGACCATATTTAGTTAAAATGTATTCAGTTGTGTTTTAGAGTTGTAATATTAATAACAATACCAGTCATTGCAGGTATACAAAACACTTTATTTTTTTCTCTTTAACAATATGACAACAACACTTAGTTTTATGCATGACAGTGTTTTACCTCAATACCTCAACAGAAAATTTGCAGACTAGTTCCACCTTTTTTTTGTACTTCTGCACATTTTATACCAAATGCTCCTGGGAATGCAGATTCAGTGCTGGAACATTTTGCAAAGGAAGTAGTGGGATTTTTGCAGTTTGTTTGTTGTGTCCCTACTGTTCCTAAAGGACACAGTGGGGATTGTTCTGTGTTATTCTGTAGTCGACATAACTATAGACAGCATTTTAAACTATCTACCCTTCTGTTGTCTCTGCAGCAGTGGGCATCGTTGTACCAGCCTCTGACTTTCAGCAGTGAGCTGAACATGGCTGATCCTGCTGGAGATTCCCATCTCAACAAGCTGGATCCTACAAAGGCCTTCAAAGGCAAAGCCAAGACGCCCGTCCCAAAGAAGAAGCAGTCGACACAGTGCAGCTTAGGGAGCGCTGCAAAGAGCCAAGGCAGCACAGGAAAACACAGTGGGGGAAAGCGTTGAGGATGTTGCCATCCAACGGAAACATTTCAACCATATCTATACAACCAGCGTGGCTTTAGAGGAGCAACCTGCAGTTGGATCCACCATTGGTTGGATTCTGTGTTAGCAGCTCTATAGGCTAGATGAAAGCATGTTGTCTGAAGCTGTTTGGATTCATGCATGTCTAAATGGATAAAAACAGGGCTAATGTGGTACCAGCTGGATGTAAAAAGGTGTTTTTTTTCACCAGGTTGGCCTGTCATACATTTAAAAACACAACACTCACTATGCTAATCCTGATCCTTTTCTGTTTGTTTACCTTTCACTGCTATGCGATGGTGAAATGAAGCTTTCCAGCCAACTGCATCACCAGCAGATTTAGTCTTCGAAAGCATCTTTAACCCAGAATGCACCAGAGCCACCTAGTGGAAAAAATAGATCATAAAATATGATCTTGTCTGTAACTGATGAGGACAGTTTATGTCAGTAGTTATCATCACTAGGCTCAGTTTGTCATTGTAAATATAGTATCATGCAACAATAATATACAATGTATAATATATACAGTATATATACAAGACGTGGAAATAAGTAAATAACAAATCCCTGTGTAACTGTAAAGCTGAATGAAACTAACAGAATGAATATACTCTCGTATGAGTCAAGAGTTGTGTCTACCAACGTAAAACAAACTGTGATCCTGAGTGTCTGAACTGCTTCAGCAAATATGAACCATGAAATATTACATTATTAAAACCTGAAAACAAACCATCAAGCTACGCTCCAGTAATCTGAAGTTACTGACCTCACTGATGCTGTGTCTCTGTTAACTTCACAAACATAAATATGTGCCAGAGTTTAGGACTATTGATTTTTTTTTTGTTGTGTATAATGACATCTGCTCTGATGAGCTGATAAGAAGACGCTGTATTCCATCAATTTGGAGATAAAATATGTTGAAGTGAAAGTACACTGCTGAGCAAAGTTAATGGACATCTAGGATTAACTTTTTGGTTCAACTTTGGAGCGCCAGCGATGTTAATCAAGACACATTTACAGTTGTTTAGGCTGCTGTGCACTGGATTGTTTTAAAGATGAATGTGATTATTATACTTTTCAAGCTGTGAGGAGGCAACTCCTACTGTTCCTATTTTATTATTTAAAGGACAGCATGTTTTAAGTGCAGTGCATAGGGGCTGTTTGCTTTATATACACTGTAGTTTCCGAGCTAATAACCAATTTGCTGTGTTTGTAAAGATCAATGATGTGCATGGTGTCTTCCAAGGTTACATCAGCTGCTATTACCTCAATAATAAAAACACAAAATATAAGCTTCATACATAACACTTTGTCCTTCATAGATACATGGATAGCTGCAATAAGCCCTAGATATCAGCATCCTGATATAAACTATCTGTTGTGTTTTATGAGTTTTGCTCAAAGGTTGATGATGAAATTAAACATAGAAAACAGACTCTGCATTTAAAAGTTCTCTAGATATTAAAAATCATATTTGCACCAGTCTTTCATATTGAGAAAGTCCTTCTGTCCTAAGTAAGTCATTTGTTTTTGGTCTTTTGGAATGGCTTCGACTGCACACAGATGTCCACGCATCTTTACTGGCTGCACTCTGGGGTCTCGGTCAGACTCAAACATTAGCAGCACAGTTGTTTTTCTGTTTCTCCAGAGGGGCCACCTCGTCCTCTAATACCTCCACCAGCCCGTCATCCCGTTCAGAGACAGGAGGGTGGTGCATTTCCACCAAGGCTCTGTAGAGCCCTGCGCCCAACACTCCTCCAATGGGGGGAGCAACCAGAGGCACCCACCACCACCCGTTTCCAGCCCTGCACAGATGAAGAGGAAGAACTGTAAATTATTTTACAGGGGTAGATTAAAAAAAGTCAGATTTTGCATTTGTAATTGCATGGTTAGAAACAGCAGACAGACTGCAGAGGTCACTGTGTTTTGCCCCCAACTGACCCCAAGTTCAAGCAGTGGCACATCCTCCCTTAAAAGCCCATGAATCCTACCTGAACACGTCAACCCCCCAGCCTGCTATGGCAGTGAAGACCCTGGGTGCGATGTCTCTGGTGGGATTGATAGCATAGCCACTGTTGCTGCCCAGAGAAATTCCAATAAGCAGCACCAGGAGGCCCACAGCGACAGGCTCGCTGCCTGCGGCGGCTGGTTTGTTCTTCTGGTCAGACAGCGCCATCAAGCAAAGCAGCAACATGGCCGTCCCGAACACCTGGCACACAAAATAAACGTCACATAGACAGCTGTGTGTAAACCAAAGAAAATGCTGTAAAGCTGTAATCCTTTAATTTGGTCTCATGCCTACCTGATCAATGAATCCGGCCAGCAAAGAGAGGTACGGAGCAGGATAGGTGGCAAAGATACCAGCTGTGGCCTTCACTCCCGTCACAGTCAGGTTTCCTCCACAATAGTCATATATGGCATCTGTATGTAGGGACAATATCAGATAGTCTTAGATGTATGGCTACCGAATAGAAAATGAATGCAGCAATGATTCAGGATCACATGGTGTCCTCACCATAATAGACAGCATAAACTGTCCCTGCCGCCAGGAAAGACCCCAGGAGTTGTGCAAAAACATACAGAGGTAGCATCTTCCACCCAAGGCGGCCAAACGTGCACATTGTGAACGACACTGCGGCGTTCATGTGAGCCCCTGATGGATAACAAAGCACGAGAAACGGGTCAGATGACAGTTGTTTGTGATGACTTATCATTTTTTTGACAGCACAGTTCACAAGCATCAGCTGTCCTACCTGAGACCTTCCCTCCAACATGAACCCCCAGAGCAACACCCAGTCCAAACCCCAGGTTGATGCTGATGTAGTGTCCGAACTCTCCTTGTCCGGTCACCACCTGGGCTACAGACCCCAGGCCAAACACCTGGACATAAAGAGAAGACATGGTGCATGAACAACGTCACAAACAACACTTAACGCTTTGAGTGCCATTGACGTATTTCAAAGTCAAAGTGTTTCAGGTCGCCGATCGCAGTCTCACACAGCCTGTGAGTAATTTTGAGGCTCCTGGGAGATGTAGTCGGAGCTTAAGGAGATGGTATACACCACAGAGATCAAAACAGGAAGTGGAGACGAGCAAAACGGATGGATTCTGGACAAAAAGTGGTGTTTACGATGAAAGTGCACTCTATCTCTGATAAAACAAGAATGGAACAAGGTAAAAACAAACATTTTTTTCATGATGAAATAGAGAGTCTCTTCTTTCATTTGAGCTATTCAGTGTTTTCAGAGACATAGTACAAAATATTCTGTGAGTCTGGAAATATGACTCCATACGTCCATATACGTCTTTGGCACTCAAAGAGTTAATAACAACAGTTGTGCCAATTAAAGGTGCATTTTGGAGAACTTCTGGTGGGTCGTGGTTGCAAATTGCAATCACCTAAAACTTCTACAATGGCCAACACAAAAATATACAGAAGAAGTTGCTCTTTATGCAGAAAAAACAACTGAGTGACTGGATTTAAGATTAGTGTTCAGTTTGTCCAATGGAGACTTGTAGATATAAACAACTCATTAAGAAAATATACTATCGTTAAGTTGCATTTCTGCCCACAGATCCCCTTAAATACTTCACGCTGCTCCTTTAAGTTTGGGTTTCAGTCGGGCAGCCAGGGTGAGAGATAATGAGTGTTTTGTTCGGAAATGTTTACTGCAGAAGAAGCTGAACTGATGTGACCTGAACTCTGAGTTTTTAACTTTGGTCTCAGTGGGAAATAAAGCTGACACTGAAAAACATTTGCTTAAGAAACAGGAAACATGGTTACTCATACAAAGGTCACTTGAACTCGAGGGTTTTTTTCATCTAAGTGAACCCTTTCACAGTTCTCAGTATATGGGGTTTATTTTAACAGCTGACACACGACATGTGACTTTCACAATCCTCTCCATGTGGCCCGCTGCCTGACCATTCCCCTGTACCAGACTTCCTGTTTCACCCACTAGAAGCCACCAATCCAAACCAACGACCCTCCGCCATGTGACTGAAATGTGCTGGGAGTGTGTTTGGGAGAGGGGTCATGTTTTCAGGGTCATGACATTAATAATTAATGGCACATGTAGCCCACAGATAAGCACAACATTAAAAACAGGGAGAGGAGCTCACACGTGGCAGTTTAAATTCACACAATAATGCAGTAAGCTTTATGGGGCCATTATTGTAGCAAAAGTATTTGCAAATGTGTAGGTCAATCTGTGCATGCTTCATATGATTTGTAAATATGTAAAAAAAAAAAAAAAGTAATCCGTGCCAGCTGCCTCTTGCAAATTTTTGGTCAAATGAGACGCTCGTTTAGCCTGGGCCCGCCCATACTTCCTGTGACGCTTCACAAAATTTCGCAACCAAGTCAGTCTGGCTAAGCTGCTGTTCTCTTTGATTTAAGATTCGCCTAGAAATGGGGACCAATGAAAATAGATTGACGCGTATTTAAAGCAATGATGCACTAGTTCTTTGGATCAACCAGTTTCCGTCGCTACGCATACCTCAAAGGAAAGAGTGGTCTGATTGGTTGAAGCTTCGGCCAGCAGCACACAGGCACTTTACAAGACAGCTTGGCCAGACTAGGCTCGCAGAGCTTTGTAGTCGCGATAGCCAGGCTAACGCTCGTTGTTTTCTGGTGCACAAATGATCACAATTTTACGGTAATCACTGTAAAATCTCTCTGAGGCTGACAGGAGCTTTTCTTTTCCTGCAAAACTTCAATGAAGAACATAATTTTTTTCCATAACTTTCATATTTTTTAGACTCAGTACATGTCAGCGTATTAGCAAAAATATTTTTGAAGTACTTTTACGAGTAATCCTTTGTCAAATTCCCGTGTTGACAGCACAAGCATGCCTATTCGTCCATATTTGAAAATTGATTAAAAAATATATTTTTTACCATAAGATCAGTATTAAACTGTTATTGTTGGACTTAGTGCTTGCTATAATATTGTCACAAATCTAACAATAACAGTTACGTGTGGAACTTATGGCAAAAAAATATTTTATAGCAGTTTTCAAATATGATCATACAGGCGTGCTTGTATGATGCTGTCTGCAGGGGAATTTGACAAAAGATTACTGAAAAAGTACATGGTAAAAATACTTCAAAATATGTACTGAATCCAAAAATATCATTTTCACACAGAACTTAATGATATTCTTCAGTAAAGTTTTGCAGAAAAAGCTCCTGTCAGCTTCAGAGCCTGGTAACAGTGATTACCGTAAATACGCGACTATTTGCGCACCAGAAAACGACAAGTGGCTCATTTAACCAGGAATTTGCGAGCGGTACGTGATACGTGTTTTAAAGTATTGGGTGCTAGTGCCGACTGGTGGTATGTAGCTGTACGGCCACGGACGCACACACACATTTTTGCATGCATTTGCAAATCGCTGCACGCATATGCAGATGTGGCACAGCAGTACAGCAAAAGTCACGTGTACAAAGCCAGCCAATAGAGAGCTGTAACTAATGACTTGTCTGTAGTAAAAAGTAGGCTAAGTAAGTAAAATAATTATTATAACTTATATTAATAACATGTCAGCCATTAATATAAATTCTGAACCCACGTGCAGAGTTGTGTACACATTCACAAATAGACGCACCATTGTTTTACGCATTTACAAGTCAGGTTACGCACACACAGCTTGACATATACTTTGCTACAATAATGGCCCCATGTAGCTTTTCTTACCATCATGACATATGTGCAAAGGGTTTCAGCGAGTCCAACACGAACAAGCTGGTTGCGTAGCCAGACTCTGGGTGGAGTTACGGTGGCTCTTTTCCGCTGAGAGACCCCCATCTCTACTGCCTGCACCAAGTCCTTCATTTCCTCTTCTTCCTCACTCCCTCTTCTTTTACACTTTGTTTTCTAATTGGGCAAAAATTTCAAGTTCAGACTCCCTTGTAGGATCTGTGAGGTTCCTCCTCCCATGTCATCCACTAGTGACAAACACGTGTGCCTCCTCCTCCTCCTCCCCTCTAACGTCTCCTCTTCTCTACTCTGCCCTCTTTGTTGGCATCTCCCTCTCTGTCACACATAGCCTTTGGGATCTGTACACTTTTTATAGCCCAGACCCAACCCCCCCTTCAGTCACACCCATCCCCCAATAGACCTCCATATCTTATCATATACAATAAGGAAAAACACCTCAGATATGCCTGTTGCCACAAATAACAGATAATACTAATTGCCCCCTATAACTGACCATTAACCTCCTGAACAAGTAAAACATAAAGTGTTCTATTTTTTTGTGTTCTTATTATTCCTACAATGGATGGAAATAACTGTGAATGTAGATTTAATATGATGATGAAATCACCAGTTTCATCATTTTTTTCACATGATAAAAATCTTATTAAAATACAACTATATTAAAATATGAATAGAGTTTGTACAAGTAGATACAGTCATCAAAATAAATAAGTCAACTAAATATTAAATAACTGAAATAATAATAGGGAATATTCTGACTTCAATAAAAGTATCATTTATTGGTGTGTTTTGCCCTCTTGTGGACAAAAAGGTGCAGTGCAGTTAATTAGAAATTAGACTCAAATTCCCGTAAAACTCAAAGGTTCAGTGTATTCAGAAGTGCAACAGCTTCCCGATGGTGCACATGATAAACTATTTTTACTGTCCCTGCAGCTGGAATAAAAAAGGAATATCAACTGATAGATAATTATAAAGTTCCTGCAAATGCATGCTTAGAAAACATGTTGGACACAATCAAAGTTTTCAAGAATGTTCTCAGAGCTCTGTTAAAGTCATTAGTACCAGATGTGTTTATATGACGGGGTAAATTCCATCCAGCTGAGGTTCAACCCCTCTGTGCCACAATACGCAGCGGACCATCCGTTGCTTCGCAGCTGTTTGGAGGATCTTAGGCACACCTACTTTAAGTAGAAGAAGCTGGCACATGGTGGAGAACTGCTGCCGGATTCCTCCTTCATTTCTTCTGCAGGAGTAGACGCTTAACTTCACCTGTGCAATGGAGTGGATGGATCTACTTTGTCACCCAGGCTGGGTCATTTCCACCCTGGTGCTGGCGCTGGTTGTGCGCATTCAGCGCAGAGGACGCTGGGATCCGCAAGCCTGCAGGGTTGGTCTGAAAGGGAAGACTGCTATTGTGACAGGAGCCAATACAGGTTGGTTCATTATTATCTGCTGGGTCATGATATTTTAATAGCAACCTGCAGTCTGACTGTGTGAAAGGTTGGGATCAAGTTTTTTTTTAGATATTTAAGATTTAAGATGAAATGCTGTTGGCAGTAGAGACCATGAATATAATGTCTTAACGCTCTATTAACACAGTAATGATGAGGCTATATTAAAAAGCCTTTGTAATCCTTTTCATAAACTTACAGTAATTAAAAACAGACAGTAGCCTAGGGTCACGTTTTGTGTGTAGAGTTGACTCTTATCTCTCGTAATGGCTGTGAATATTTTAATTAGACTGAGCTGCTCCTTCAGAGCAAAATATAACGATCTGGTAAAGTGAGAAAAGGAGTTGTAATTTTACTTTTTTATTTTTTTATTTTTTTTTGCCAGTAAGAGCTATTATCCTGCAGTCAATCAAACCTGAATTCCTTAAGCAATAATACAGGTTTGCTTAATACCTCGTTACTTTATTATTGTCATCACTCAACATATTAAACTTTCACTTTCACTACATCCAGGCTAAACAGCACGTTTATAACATTTGCACTAAATGCATATGAGCTTCATCGTTACTGTATTTTTGTAAATTATCATGATGACAACAGTTTGGTAGGATTTGCAAAATTTGATTGTTTTGGTTCAAGTTTATTTCTATTGCACCATGTTGTATAAAGACAAGGAGAGGTAAGGCAGGCATTAACAGGAAAGACAAAGGTTCATCCTGATGATTCCAGTAAAAGGTTAGATGAGGACAGATTTTTATATACAACAGGTTTAAGATGTGAATCAGCCTCACAAGCAGCCAGAGAGAAAACATCATCATCCAAACAAACTTGCAAATAAATTTCCCTTCCAAGTTCTGGTTAACTTTTACAGATGGGCTATAGAAAGTGGCAGCGATGTGCCTGACCAGGACTCATTTGTTCATCCTGCTGCCATCTGGCAAGTGATGTCAAAGTGTCTGCGGACTATTTCATCTTCCTTATGTTGCAGCTTTAAAGCCCGGAAGTGTGAGGGAAATGCTGAGATAATTGTAGACTACTTGTGTTATTATCTTATCTTTCGTCAGTTTATTAAATGAGACAGCAGGACACCTGACGGAGGAAGGACAGACAACTACAAAATCATTTTCTAACATTTCTCTCATGTTAAACAAGAATTTCTTAGTTGTTATGTCCAGCACAGCTAAACTGGATCTGCAGTTATATTTTTCCAAACGTTAATTTCCCTGTATCAGAAGATAAGAACGTCCTCCTTCCTCTTTTTATGCATTAACATTGGAAAGCAAAAAGACAAATCACTTAAATGCAGAATTAGCATGATGTCTCTTCAACACATTCACCAAAACAACAGCCAAACGAAAAGTATACTCTCAACAGTTTTCACCGGAGGATGACGTGATCAGGAGCGTTATCCAACCATCCACATTGCTTCAGTCTAAACATCAATGGGTCATGTAAAGCTACAGCCTGAGGCACTTTCATTTATCTGTCTTCGTCAGGTTTTTGGTTCCTGTAACAGTGTCCACCTCACATTAGAAAACTATCACAATATCAGCTATTCTTGATTTTAAACTGTAATGAATTGTATTATCGTCAAGTTATGGATCAAACAGCTGATCAAGCAACAAATAGTTTACCAGTGAGTTCATGCAGCCAGCTGGAGGTTGATGGACGAGAATAACGTGATTGTTTCTGCATGTCTAGTTGTTACACAGCATATTATATATTTGATTATTCCTTAACATAGTTCCCAGCATAAGAAAGCTCATTTGGTTCCTCTGCATAACGTTCAGTTGGGATTAAAATCAACCTAAACTTAGCAATATTTTTTTTCAGTGCAGTAAGTGCACAGTGGGTTTATCACAGTCCGTTTACCGAAAACAAAACCGGTAGGAGAGGAGCAGAAAACCAACCAGTCAAGCAACTGCAGTCATGTGATTATTCTGTGTTGCTTTCTCTCTGCACAACATTCTGCATTAATCATATAGTCATTTGATCCATATTTTAACATAAAAACAGAGCTGCCACTCCGTGAAGCACATCAGGCGCTGGAAAGCTTTCCTCGAACCAAACCACATGCTCAGGTTTGCAAGAAGTGAGCTGGACCAGTTCGAAGCTGTCAAACAATGCAGAAGGAAGGACAGATTCCTCTGTTATAATGGACTGACTCACCCACACACTGACGCTGACTGATGATCTGCAAGGATATCTCAGGCAGATTACAAGACAAGCTAGCCCTCATCGCCACAAGGCTGATCCATTTTAACAGAGTATAAAGGCTACTTACACCTAACTTCAACATGTATCTCTGTATCACTGTTTTTTTCTTTCCAACTTATAAGTGATAATATTCACCAGGATCTTAACACTTTTTCCAACCAGTGGTGTTATGCCCCCCTAAATAATTTGGTGAATTTTATTTCCTTTTTTTTCAAACAAACAACAGTACAAAGAAATATATTGATATGTGAATTAATTACCCCCCCAAAAAATAATTTACATCAGTAAAAAATGTTTAAGAAATGTTGAAGAAAAATACAGTGGCCCTGATGGCAGTGGCATCATTAGGCATATTCTTCTTAAGCCCCCTTAAATAATTTGGTGTTGGTTTATTTCATTTTTTATTATATTTTTTCACAAAAATGTGCAGAAAAATTCAATATTAAGTGGACAGAATATGAGTTTAAATAAAGAATCATATAACCTTGCATCATTAATGAGTAACCAAAATATTGTCTCTCCCCCTATGACCCGATTATTGAAAAATATGTGCTTAAGTGCTCTCTTTGAAGACAAAAACGCCCATTAAGTGCCCCCGTTTGGCAAAACATGCTAAAGTGCCCTCTTGGCTTATTAAAACATGACAAACCTCACCCCCCTCACCTGGGGGCTAAGCCTCCCTTGTCCTTAAAACCTAATGACGCCCCTGGTTCCAACAGCCCGCAGCAGAAAGTATAGTAGTTCCCTGCTAATTTGCTATCTGCTCCCATAGACATGCTTTTATGTTACCAATTCTTGCAGACAGTTGTTTTGCTCTCTCTCACTCTGCTAGGCATTGGGAAGTTCATCGCCCTGGACTTTGCACGCCGCGGGGCCCGGGTCATCCTGGCCTGTCGCAGCGAGGCCCGGGGAACAGCCGCCCTTAAAGAAATCAGGGAAAAAACAGGAAACTCTGACGTCCACCTGCGTCTGGTAGACCTGTCTTCTATGGACTCTGTCAGGGAATTTGCTGCAAGGATTGTGGAAGAGGAGAAATCTCTCCACATCCTGGTCAACAACGCTGGAGTATCAGGTGATACACAGCTGAAATAGAGCTGTACTCTCTCTTAAACTTCAGGAACTATGTGTAATTTGGCTATATCAGTGATATAGTGTTTTGCAAAAAACAATCCACAAAATGTGGCACACCTGGAAGCAATGAGTCCACAGAGTCTGCAACAAAGGAACTTGGCTTCCTGACATCCACACTGCTGTTCATTTAGAGCGCTATCTAATCTGTCATGAGTCATTATGAATGAAAACCAGCAAAGGGTCAGTAAAAGCTCCCCAACATTATACAGCTGGAAGGAGGGAAGTGCTCTCCATGACCTTTATGTTGGTGGACTTTCCATTTAGAGCTGCAGTAGGTGTGCAGTGACTGAATACATCAATGTGCTCATAATTGACAAAAAACAACTCTGCGTGTGTGAGGGAAAGTAAGGGAAGATTAAAATTATCGGGCTGTCCTCTGTTAGGATTCAAGAATTCAAGGTGTTAATTATCATATGAACGTAAAGAAACATGTTTCCCTGTACAATGAAATACTTCCTTTGCTATTCACAATGAATGCCGAGCAATAAAGTGTAAAGAATTAGATTAAAAATAGATAAATTAAAGCAGCTTAAAGACAAATAAGGCAGCAATGTGATAAAAAGATGCCAACCGATTTAAATCCAAGAAAATGTATGAGTTTAAATGGTGCTTTTGTGTTTTCTTTGTGGACAAACTCAGTTTTATAAATCATTATAGAATCAATTAAGAATTAGTCGATTTCTTTGGTTGAAGACAGCCCTAGTTAAGATACAGGCTATATACATGTCAATGTGAGTACACAGTGCATATTTATTTGTATATCTATTTATTCTGAATTCCTCCGTCAGGTTTACCCAGGCAGATAACCAAAGATGGCTTTGAGGCCTCTTTTGCCATCAACCACCTGGGACCATTCCTCCTCACCACCCTGCTGCTGGGTAAGACTCAGCACAGCTGTGGATATGAAATAAATCAATGAACCTGTCACTGTCTTGACGTTTAAAATTTTGCCTGTGTGTCACTCCAGACTTGATGAAGCGTTCGGCTCCAGCTCGTATCGTCACCGTCACCTCAACCAACCATAAGAAGGGTCGAGTGGACTTCTCTCATTTTCGTGGCGAGAACCTCGTTCATCGCATGGACACCGTCTACAACCACACAAAGCTGCACAATCTCATCTGTACCATGGAGCTAGCACGCAGGCTAAAAGGGACCGGTATGCTAAAATGAACATTTTTACAATCATCAACCATTAGTAAAGTGAATGCATGTATTGAGTAAGTGCTGCAGAAAGTCAAGTCGATTTTATTTAGATTGCCTCAATGTCTGGACAAGCTGGACAGCACACGACACCCACTGCCAACTGAGGAGAGGAGGAACAGACATACCATGTGTACAAGAATAATCAATATAATAAAATCACAGTACAGATAATCTAAATGACTCAAACTACTAAACACTGCCTGTGACTTTTACGAACTACTTGCCAAGAAGAGCATGGCTGTTTATACATCTCTGTCCTTACCAACTCATAAAATAGTGGTCTGATCTCTCGGACTGTATTTTTTAAAAATAATACAAAGAAAAATAAAGTATTTTTTTTCTGTCCTTTGACGTGAAAGTCTCCATAAAGGATGCAGGTTAAGGCACACAAGCCAGAATCAAAATCAAGATCAGCTTTAATTCAGGAATTTGGCATATGTGGAGCAGACAGCAGCACACAAGATGAGGAAATGATAAAATCAGAGATAAATAAACAAACTAGCAGCAGCTCAACTTAGCATGACTTAGACTCTGTGTGCAATATAGTGGAGAAGCTTTTAGCGAAGCAAAAAGCTGATTTTCCTCTTTTGAACCAGCTGAAAATATCAGAAAAACTACAGAGAAAGTCTGCGTTAAAAAAGTTGTTGTTGACACTGGCCTTTGCTTTCACTTTCTCTGTGTTTATGCACATGCAGAGGTCACCGCAAACTCCGTCCACCCTGGTATCGTCATGACAGAAGTGATGAGACACTATCGGTTCAGTGTGCGCTGTATTTTCAACCTCATTGGCTTTTTCTTTTTCAAGGTGAGTCCATGGTTGCAATTTCACTGAGTGTCTAAAAGCTGGAAAGGAAAACAAGTTGTCTCAAGTCCATTATTAAATGCTTCACGGCCCATTTATGCTGGAAATCTGTTAATATGACCTAAATATAGTCGCCATTGTTCTAAGGAAACAAGCTTTGTCCCACACTTCCGGTCAACCAAACGCAGTGACGTGTCGTCGTTTTGATGCCCTAGTTTGTTTGTGAAGCTCTCAATCCAGGACATGCAGATTTACTGCACCAGATGAAATGACAACATTATTTGGACATGCACAGTTCTGTAAGATTCTTTTAAAACCAGAGAGCAAAAATGGACCCAGCTGGTCCTGAAGCTGCTCTACCAACACACCAAAGCCTCGCAAACTGAACAAACAAGGGAACAAAGGTTACACCCTCTGGTTGACAGCGAGGTTAGTGATCTGACCCTTTCACACCAGAGGATCAAACATTAATTATGTGTCGGAAATAGTTAACCCACCTTTAGCCTTGTTTCAATTCTTATATTCAGTACAATCCAACTACCACAGTACAAAAAATGTAATTTAAGTGGTACTTGGTCATTTTTGAGACAATTCGAGGAATGAGACTGGTTGAATATGTTCATAATAACCCTGCTCCCATGTATAATGTTAAATTTAAATGTGCTTTGGATTGCTTTCAGATTTGACTAATGATTCAGCTACTGTGACCCTGAGCCTATCCATCCATCCATCCATTATCTACCGCTTATCCTCATAGGGTCGCGGGGGGGCTGGAGCCTATCCCAGCTGTCTTAGGGCGGAAGGCAGGGTACACCCTGGATAAGTCGCCACCTCATCGCAAGGCACATACCCTGAGCCTATTAAATGATAAATAGTTCAGTTAAGTATCACGTTTGATCTGGGAGCACAGCGACATCGCAAAAGTCAGTGAGCACTGGGAGTCGATTTTATTTGGTGAAACTGAAAAAAGGAAGCAAAGCAGGTCCAAGTTGAACCAATAAGTTTCGTAGAAGTCTGTTTTTAAAGTTTGTTTTTACAGCAGTAATAATCATCCATAAAATTGCTCAGTGAGTACAGCATACAGCTGTATACAGCAGTTTTCTGAGAGTACTTAAACACTTCTGTCCCCTGAAATTCACTGCTAACACTGTGTCACAGCTTCCACACTACTTTCACATCTGGGATCAATCACCACATTCAAACTCTTGAGCCAACTTTTCTCCTGTTGTTATTTTGCGATGTGTTTCTGGAAGGACAGACTGTGCTTAGCCTTCCTCTTGTGTTAGCTTTCTGTTATGTTAACGGGTCGCTATTGACCCGATCAAATACCGTAAAAACAATTATTTATCATTAAATGTGTTTCTTAACTCTTGGTTATCCTCTTGGTTATGTTCTGTATTGCGAGGGCAGATCTGATACCTCTTTCTTTAGACATCCATCCATCCATCCATCATCTACTGCTTATCCTCATAGGGTCGCGGGGGGGCTGGAGCCTATCCCAGCTGTCTTAGAGCAGAAGGCAGGGTACACCATGGACAAGTCTCCAGTTCATCACAGGACACACAGAGACAGACAACCACTCACACTCACATTCACACCTACGGACAATTTAAATTAGCCAATTAACCTAATCCCCATGCTTGTTTTTGGATGGTGGGAGGAAGCCGGAGTACCAGAGAGAACCCACGCAGACATGAGGAGAACATGCAAACTCCACACAGAAAGACCCCGGGCCGGGAATCGAACCCGGTACCTTCCTGCTGTGAGGTGACAGTGTTAACCACTACACCACCCAATATCACAAATTACGAATTTGCCTCAGAGGGTTTTACAGTCTGTACAGGATATGACACCCTCTGTCCTTTACAAACAACCCTCACATTGACTGAGGAATATAAAAACAAAAAAAAAAACCTTTAGATGAGCTCTGCAGCTGTCTGACCAAGTGCATCTTGACAAGGGATCATCATCAAGAAGAAACATGCTCCACTTTTTGTAGAAGTGGCTCCACAACACAGATGCATTACATGCAGACACATCAAGGATGTTGTAAAACACAACCATTGTCCATCAACTGTAGGTGGCAGTCAGTCTGTCCACACCTCCTTTGTGTTTTTGTCAGAGTCCAGGATAATTATGGGCTTTTTGTCACTTCCTGATGAGACAGTTCCATCTTAACAGAAACATGTCTTGTGACCTTGGGGTCCCAGGGGTCATTTGGCTGCCTTATTTTCAGTGAAGTAATGAATCAGAGCTTGGCTATGTGGTAAATATTCTTCTCATTTTTGCACGATGCAAACTGGAGATGTGCACTCTGCAAGTCACCAACTCTAAACTAAATTGCCCTTACATGTCTGCACATGTCCGTCTTTGTTTTGATTGTTCACGGAAGGAGACAAACAGGAAAAGAGAAGCCCTGAAGGCTGTGTGCTGATACGCTGTTTATTATTTAATTTTGGCATTCATTATTGTTTTATAATCTTATATTATAGCTGGGTCAAAACTGACCTTTACAACACAAAGGTCATGATTTTCACCAGAGAATTTTATCATTTGGTGAAATTGATAATTTGTTTGAAAAGTAGTTCCTGACAAAGTCAAAAAGCCTTGATGCAATAAACAAATTGATGTGATTCTTTGTGCACAAGAGGAAAGTTAAAATCTGCTTCTACAGAGATACACATCAGGTCAAAGATTACAAAAACTTGCCGGTTTGCATATTTGCACCTGTCTACCAGTCTTTTTCACTGAACATTTCCTCTCCACCGTTCTTGTCTTCCTCTCAGTCTCCAGAGGAGGGTGCAGTCAGCACAATCTTCTGCGCCGTGGCCGAGGAAATGGAGGGCGTGTCTGGGAAGTATTGTGACAGCGACTGCACTCTGGTTCTCCCCTCCCCTTTAGCTCGAGACGCTGCCCTCGCGGTCAAGGACTTTGAGATCTGCGAGAGGCTGACATCAAAGCTCTGAAACAACTATCAGGCAAATGGAGGCTTGATAACAGAAAACAGGGTCAAATTCCACCCTCTTACGACGATACTATTGAGCGAACTATTCTGACATAAAGTGTCTTTGAAATCATCTGAATATATTTTTTATGAATGATCTAAAGGGGGGACATGCTGACACGAGAGGCACAAACACATCATGTAGCTGTAAAACGGCAAAGCTTTGTCACAATTATTGTGGAAAACAGGATAAATGATAAAAAAAAACAATAAAATGATAACTTCTCATATCAGCAATCATGCTGTCTAAGTAAATGTCATCGATGAATGGTGAATATTTTCCGAGGAAGTCAGACGCCTCTGCGAACGAGTGTCAGCGTTTCCTGAGACATGCTGACACCATGTGGACAAACTGGAGCTTCTGCAGAAATGACATCAGACCTCCCAACAAGTGACGCAATCACTTCCCTTTATTGACTGATTTATTAAAACACAATAAAACATTTGAGCATCCAGTGCTTTTTGAAGAATTTTGTACAGCATTCATCCTCCGGTGTCCTCCTCCTGGCTACTTGGCTGCAGAGACAGTGAGATAGTGGGAGAACAGTGTGGTCACCAAAGAGGGTTTTAATCATAATAATGTGTCTGCTAATCATCTTTGGATAATAAAAGGCAATAATACAAGGTCATGTTGTTGTTTTTGACTAATAAAGTGTCACTGCATCTTCCCCCACTCGTACCTTTCTGATCCACTATTTCATGGACGATCTCTTTGAGCTCTGGAGCCACATGATCGAGCTGTTTGGGTGAAAGACGGACAACAATCTCCACTGTTTTATCCTGGACACACGAAAGAGGCGTTAATGCTTTCTATTTGTTTGTTGACTGGACTGGGGGTGAAGGTGGTGTGTGTGTGCGCTTACAGGATTTCCACCATGTTCCACCCGAGGAGGAAGCTGTTGGACTGTAACCTCTTCAAACTGACCGTCCTCTGATCGAGGCTCCATGTCCTTTCTGCCTTCTCTCTCCTGCAGCACAGATACACAAACTCACTTTAATACAGAATGGACTTCATTCTTTCGCTGCTCACAAGACTGAACATTTAGAGCCACAATACCTCTGTTTCCTGAGCCACTATCACTTTATCAGCTTCTTATACTGATTTGACACTGCGCTCAACCCCCACTTGACCTTTTTTTGGAACTTTATCATTCAAACTTTGCAAAACTAAAAGCAGCAAACCGACTCTGGAAATAGATATAAATTAGATAAAAAATACTACTGACATTTATATTGTGTTTTTAAGGCTGCAACTAACATTTCTTTTAAAATATTTATGGATCTGCCTGCTATTCTCTCAAATAATTGACTAATAATTGGTTATAAAATGTCAGGAAATACAGAAAAGCCAAAAGCCAAAGATTTACAAAAACAACTGACTAAAAATAAGTGAAACCTGCAACTGAGAAGATGGAAAACAGGACACTGAAAAAAAACACAAAAATGTGTCTAATCAGCTCAAAAATTATATTATGTTACATAAACATATGACAGTATAATACAAGACAAATCTGATGAGAGTTTAGTGTGACTGCATTGAAAAGATATCACACATCACTGCCAAACCGTCGCTCAGCTGGACTTCTGGTCACCGTCCGATCAGCCAATGAAAGGCGCTTACCTTCATCAGCATCATCTCCTTTGGACTGAAGAAGGTGATGTGTCCGTCCGTCCTCTCGGCCAGCAGCGCCACCAGGCATGCCAGCACCAAGCAACCAGCAACAGCTCCGCGCATGCTCATTCTGCTCAGTCCTGGACACATACAACATATGCACATGCACATATACATGTACACACACTGCACATGGGCATGCATGCAGAACGGTGGGTTCATGCAGGCGTACAGTGCAGTCAGTGTTTCCTCACCAGCAGGGGTGAGTGGCACTGAGGCCACTTACATACAGTGGGGAAGGCTTTTTTAACCGTGGGGAAACAGTCAAAATAGGTCAACATACAGTATTTGACATGAGGTGCAGTGTGTGTGTCTGTGTGTGTGTGTGTGTGTGTGTGTGTGTGTCTGCCAGAAACAGCAAGTGAGTTAAATGTAAGAAGGACACAGGGGATCCCATGTCATTATGCAAGGGAGACATTGACAAATAGATAGTAGATAGTAGAGGAGGGAGGAGAGGGTGGACGTAACAAACAACAAACTGCTTCACTGACAGGAAAGATAAGAGGCCGGAGTGGACCAGCCATACTTCCAACAGCAGCTCTCTACACAAAAGTCAGAGAGTAAAGGCAGAAAAGAGGAGTAACAGGGAGCTGAGAAGGTAGTCCGAGAGGCAGAGGAAGCCATGAGTTACTCACGTGCAGTGTCAGCTTTGGTCAGTTGTTTAAGGAAGTGTGCTTTAAGATGAGCAGAGCTCCACCGGTCTGAGCGTCTGCTCGTCCCTGTCAGCCTTTATATCGAGCCCTCTCCTGGTCCCTAAGCTTTTTACTGTCCTCCCTCACATCCGCTCCTCAGCAGGCTCCTTCAGGCGCTGCCGTCCATGCTCCTGGAAACACACTGATTACTCAGGAATCTGGCTTTTTTTATTATTATTTTATTAGCTCACCACACTGTGTGTATGAAGGCCTTTGACAAGACTGATAAAATGACACGTTGATGAGCGAACCTGGGAGGAAATTCAGTGTTTTTACATTTGCACAAACCAAGTGGTGGAAGAAGAACTTTTATATTGTAAAAGAAGCAATAACACAGTGTGGGAAAAGTGCAAGAAATAAAAATGATGTGTTCAAATTTAGATTTTAGTAAAAAAAACAGCAGCATCAAAATATACTTAATGCACCAAAAGTAAACGCACAGAATGAGCTGCATCAGAATAATGTCTAGTATTGGATTATAAGTACTGATGCATTATGTTTCTCTCCTTAAAGCTGGTAAATGTGGAGCTTTATGTTTATCTATTATATCTTAGTCTATTTGTTGATATATAAAGTGCTTTTACCAAACTGTTATTCCACCACCCGGTGTCAGGTGTTTGCCTCCGCTGCCCTAAATTATCGTTATTGCAGGTTACCAAAAATATTTTTCATGTTTTTTTTTTTTTAATGGTTAATCCATTAGTATGTCCAAGCTCTTTAATAATAATGATATTTTTAATGCTAAAATGTAATTATTGTTGCTATCTGTGAATTTTTAAATTTCCTGTTTCACAAAAAAGCAGAAAAAATAGCAAAGCACAATATTATTTTTTGATTGAGATGTTAAATTCCAGTTATTTTCTGTCATTCCTGAACAGAAAAATGTGTTTTAGTGGTTGTTTATTATTCTGGATTCATTTCTCACTTCTCAAATTTGGGTATAAAAAGGTGAATTCAGTAAATGTAGTAGAAGTATTGAGTAAATGTACATTTTTCACCTCTGTCATATTATTAGGAAGTGTGTGTGAGCCACAGCACATAAGTGCCTTATGTGAATATACTGAATAAATCAGATTATTTGTGTTATTTGTCTGTATATGATTTTCATTTGGGTTTCCAGGTTAAATACTGAAAAGGTTTATTGTGAGTCACAGCCAGGAGGAAAAAGAGGGCCATCATAAATTCTCTGTTCTAAACTAATGTCCAACTCGATGTGACATTTATGACCTGCTAGGAATTTATAATTGTGTACAAACAGACTCACATGCATTCGTTTCTGGGGAACTTCACGTCCCAGAAGAATTTTAACCATGCTTTTTCCTTCTTGTGACACTTTGACGTTTAGAGACGCCTAATGGTGAAATGTTATTGCAGGCTGGGTTTATTCTGCTGTCTACTAAACTAAAAATATCTGTTGAATCTGGTTTATTACGATTCAAGGACAGGAGTTCGGCTTCATATCTCTTCTGTAGCACTTCTTGTAACAAAACGATGACGCGCGAGTTGTGGTAAAATTTTTCCATCATCTACTGTCAGGCTCTTTATAATGCATATAGATAGTTTATTAATTTTTCAATCAACACTTTAACTTTACAGTAAGTGTTTTATTTGTAACCCAGTGGAGTTGAGGGCCAATATTACTGTGAATGTGTCACTTACTGCTTTCTTTTTTGGGGGAATTTCCCTTTAAAGAATAAACTCTAACCACAGTAAATCAGAAAGTGTTTTGCTTTAACAGTTTTATCTGTGTAGCGAATATGAGTTATTTCTCAATAATTGATGAGATGATGGACAGAAAACTAGTTTCCAACTATTTTGATAAGTGATTTGTCGTGATCTGTCTGTTTTAGTTAAGTTGCACATTTTGGTCACATGCTTTCATGTTGTGTGATCTTTCCTGTTTTATTTTGAAGTTAACCCTGTCCCCCTCTCGTTTCAGCTTGACACATCCTGCCCCTGTGCTTCCCCACATCTGGTGATTGTCAAATCTGGTCCTGATTGTTTCCATTTGTTCCCCATTACCTCTTGTATAAATAGTCTTGCCTCCCTTGTCTTGTTGTGAGATCATCATGTTCCTGAGTGTCTCCAGTTCTCGTTCCCAAGCAGCCTGTGTTCCCAGCAATTCCTTTGCTTCAAGTGATTTTCTGCTGTAAGTTTAATAGCCTTAGGCCCTCTCTGTGTTTAATTGTTTTCCTAGTAGATCCTTGTTAGAGTTGACCCTAGTTGTGCATTAATCCTCCTCTTGTGTAGAGTTGAGCGTTTTGTTTTGGTAATGTTTGATAGCCCCTCCTCGTTGTGCACGAGTAGCAGGTGTTTTCTTTTGTCAGTTTTCATAGCCAGTGTTGTCAGCTGCTTTCCATAGTGTGCCTGACATTAGCGTCTTTAGTTCTAGTTTTCCCCCCTTAGTTCCCCAGTTGCATCCCTCTCGTTTAGTGTTTCTGTTAGTTACTTTTGTAGCCTTTAAGAGTAGTGTTTATTTTATCAGGTAATTTGTTAAACTGTTTTTTTCCTTGCACTTTGCAAGCGATTTTGAGTTTCCCCTTTTCTATAGTGGAGTAGTTTGAGTGTAGGGCATCCCTGGGGCGCGTTCCTCTGCTGGGGGACGCATGCTCTCCTCCACCTCCCTCGCTGGGTTCCTGCACTCACTACTACTGTTTATCTTTAATAAAGACCGCTTGTGGTTGCACCTATAAACCTGCCTCACGAGTCGTGCATTTGGGCTCAGACATGGACCCTTGTCATGATTAAATGTGAAACCACATTAAAAACATGTTTCAAATTGTTATTATACACTGGTTTTGTTTAACTGTGATAAAAAACAACTCCTCTTTTTAGGAGTTGTTGCCCCTTCTACTCTTCTGTTAAGGTGAGATGCACTCAGTCTGGGATGGGGCTCAACACTGAGTTATAAGTGGCAGATTACTGTATTTTATATAAGTTTTTTCTATTTTTATAGATGGACGAGATTAACATGATCTTTTTCTGGATGTCTTTGCATATATAATACAGAAATAAAAACCTTCGAACCTTTGAGAGAGATGGTATCGTCCTCCTCCTCTGTTTAGAGATGGTTTCTCCAGTTTGACAAAAATGTCTTCTTTAACTTCTCCCTCAAACAAATGTCTTACCTGGCTAAAACCTGGACATTACTGTCCTCAGGGGAGTTTCCTCAGGTGTCTTTCAACTGCTGAGTCTTGTCCTGAGGAGCTCTTGTTTGGTCTCCACCAATGTACAAGTCACTGCATTCTTCATTGCATCGGACATTTAAGCACGCTGTTACTGTTTGTGTCGTGGTGAACTGTCCTCTGAGTGGACCAGCTTCTGACCACTGTGTTAGCAGGTTGGAAGTGCATGGAATAGTATGTTTATCTCTTCAATATTTCAGTAACTCCACCAGTGTAGAGGATGACAGAGTTTTGTTGCTCTTGACAAAGACCACATTCCTGATGTGCACTTCAGACACATCTGTACCTTGTTTAAGGAGAATAAAAACTATTCTAATCTGCTCCATTACTCGGTGTATCGCTACATCCGGGTACGTCTTCTTCTTCTTCTTCTTTTTTCTTTTAACGGCGGAAGCAAACTATATGCTATGCATAAGCTTACAGACTAGCACATGCTACTGCATATGCATTTGTGAAGACAAAAAAAAACAAAAACAAAAAAAAACCCGGGTACGTCTTCGTCGTCTTCTTCTTCTTCTTCTTCTTCTTCTCCTCTGGAATTAGTGGCGTGTTGCAACCAACTTTTAAGGTGCATACCGCCACCTACTGTACTGGAGTATATTATCTCAGGGTGACATGTACTTCAGGTTACAGTCTAAATTAACTAATTATGACTATGAAAAAGAAAATAATAATAATAATAGAAAGAAGGAAAAAGAACCTCATGTCCTATTCCCTAATCCTGTGGCTTTCAGAACGTTCAATGGAGCCTTGAAGCAGGTACGTCACTCGTGGGAAGGGTTCTTGATCAGCTATCGCGTTAGTTAGGTCTGGTCTCGCGGTAATTGGGTGGTGTGAGGCTGTGAAACGGGTGTTAGAGCCGTCTTTCCTCGCGCTGCAGGAGCTGAACAGACACGAGCTGCTGCAGAGTTAGTGAACATGGTAAGAGAGGAGCTGCTGGTGGTTAGTTAGTGGACAAAGTTCAACATTTTAGGACACAGAAGGAGACTGTCTAAAACTACCGACGCGTTAAGAATACAAATGACTATTTTTTGATTTTGTTTACGGGCGTTCAGCGGAAGGCCTTTCAACAGGAGTGGGGCGGTTAGCCACCCATGCTACCGTTAGCATGGATTGTTTATTTTAAATTTAAGCCACTTAGAGTGTCATTACAGACCGGATCGTATCTATGATTATATCCCACACAGGTGAAATGCAGCTATTTCTTACTTTATTTAACGGTGACGGCCCTGAGCTAATGCTAGCTGCACTGCTAGCATAAGTTAGCTTTACGGCCCAGGTCAACACGTGGGTTCATGACGACAACGTGGCGGCGTCTTAAAGCCAGAATCAAAGTGTATTGTTATAGTTACTAAGAATGATCACAGGTAAATTCTATTTTGCGTGATACAGATTTAGCTCTACGGGTCGCTTTGGTTTTCCTGTATTTTCATGGCTAGCACGTGCAGACTAGACACACAGTATAACACGGCACATTGACCCATGTGTTACACATGCTACCATGTTTTTGCTCACTTGCCAGTTTCGCTTCTTATTTCTTTGCGTTTACCTTCCGCAGGTGCTGTTGCACGTGCTGTTCGAGCACGCGTCGGGCTATGCGCTGTTCGCCGTCAAAGAAGTGGAGGAGATCGGCATGCTGCTGCCTCAGGTGGGTCCTCTGTCCTCTCTGGTCTCTTTTAGTCTGTTTTCCCCCCTCAGGTGGAGCACAGCTAACATGTATGTGTGCTTCAGGTGGAGGAGAGCGTGCTGAGCATTGGCAAGTTCAACAGCATGGTGAGTCTGGCTGCCTTCTTCCCCTTCAAGTCGGCCCAGGCTGCTCTGGAGAACATGAACGCCATCTCTGAAGGTGAGATCATCTCCTGCTTTGAGGTTGTTGGGTGTCCTCAGTTGTTATGATGTTCAATAATCTGTCAATCCACTGAGTTACCGTGCTGACATTTTCATTTAAACCTGAACAACTGAGGAAAGCCCGATAAGATGCAGCAGTGTTTGACTACAGTGACCTGTTTTATTTAATGTATTCCATAGCCACATAACCATTGGTACCCATCTCAAATCCTATGACAGTGTGTACAATGACATCAGGAGCGCCGCTCAAATGTAAAAAAAGTCAAGCTAAAAAAATAAAGCCTTTATTTTGTATAGAAAAAGATATTAGCGTAGTCACAGTTACTGCCACAAAAGAAGTTATTGTGGCGAGTGATGAATCAAGAAACCTAACAATCAACCTAAGCATCTTTTCTGAATCTGACTAATCGCTCCTGTAATTCAGCAAACAATCAATCCACCAAAGATTGTCATTAAAGTATTACTTTTAACATCAAATGGATGAAAATGAAAAACAAAGAGGCGTTCTTTTCATAAACGCAGAGCTTATTAGAGCTAATGTGGCTCTGATTTTAGCAGCTTATGTAATATAAATTATATCTGTCCAAGCAAAGTTCACATTGACAGCACTAACCTTAACACAGTCGAATCAGCCCGCTGCATTAATCAGCGTTGCATCTTTCTTTTGCTGCAGAATCAAGGCTTAAATTCAACGAGGTGCACATAGAGATGAGTGGTCTTCCCCTTCTTCTCTTGCAGGTGTGGTTCATGCTGACCTGAAGTTGTTCCTGGAGACAAACCTGTCCCTGTCAGGGAAGAAAAAAGCCACGTTGGGGGTTTCTGATGCCAAGATCGGAGCAGCTTTACAGGAAGAGTTCAACATCTCCATCCAGACTGGAGGGGTGGTGGCAGAGATAGGCAGAGGTGAGGAGAACATCTGAGATTTGCCCTGTTTGAGAGGAAACACTTTGACTATAGGATGTTTGTTAGGAGCAAACTGGAACATATGGTTAATATTTTGAGGTTTTTAAAGTGGCCTGTTGTGATGCCATCTTGACCCTGAAACTCATGAAGGTTCATACTGAAAATCTGAACAGCCACTGATCACGTACTGTTCTGCGACCTTTCGTCTTAACTCAGACAAACCCTTTCATCCGTCATGTGTCCTGTCAGGTGTGCGTCTACACTTCCACTCCCTGGTCAAGGGTCTGACTGCCCAGGCTGCCTCCAAGGCACAGCTGGGTCTGGGCCACAGCTACTCCAGAGCCAAAGTCAAGTTCAACGTCAACAGAGTGGACAACATGATCATACAGTCCATCGCTCTGTTGGACCAGCTGGACAAAGACATCAACACGTTCTCCATGCGTGTCCGGTAGGGTTCCCTCCATCACTAAATGATTGGTTTTTCAGTGTGTGGGATGCTGTCATTCTAATTCTTGTCTTGTGTCTGCAGTGAATGGTATGGCTACCACTTCCCAGAGCTGATCAAGATCGTGTCGGACAACTCGATGTACTGCCGCTTGGCTCAGCTCATCGGAAACAGGAAGGAGTTGACGGAGGAGAGTCTGGAGGGTCTCGAGGAAGTGGTGATGGACTCCGCCAAGGCTCAGGCCATCCTGGAGGCGTCCCGTTCCTCCATGGGTCAGCAGACAGTCTTATCTTTTGACTTAGCAGTGTTCCGCACCTGTACATTTATGAATACAACCACGCAATGCCCCTTATTTGCCCACCATGGACCAATAATTGTCCCTGGTGACTAACACAGGGGGGCAGAGTGACTCTCTCATAAACCTGTAGTGAAGGCACAATTCCTCACTGCGGATCCTGTCGGGAGAAACAACCACATATTTATAAATTAAATTAGATACCAGTGTAGAGTAGTCCCTCCTCTCTTCACCACCTCTTCCTGATCTCCTCTTCAGGTATGGACATCTCTCCCATCGACCTGATCAACATAGAGCGATTCTCAAACCGCGTGGTGTCTCTGGCTGCCTATCGGCTGGAGCTGCAGGAGTACCTGCGCTCCAAGATGAGCCAAGTCGCTCCAAATCTGGCGGCCTTAATTGGAGAAGTGGTCAGTTTGAGTTTGAGTTTACTAGATTTGTTTTGGTCAATAAAAATACTTACGGATCAATGATGTTATACCAAAATCTGTCAATCCCCTGAATGACTGTGTTGAAAACCTATCCGGTGCTGATGGTCCTCTGATGTAACACTCTAATCCTGTCTTAAATGGTGCTCCTGCTAAATCTCTCATCAGACATTATCTCCTTTTCTTTAGGTGGGAGCTCGCCTCATCTCCCATGCCGGCAGTCTGACCAACCTGGCCAAGTACCCGGCCTCCACCGTCCAGATCCTGGGAGCAGAGAAGGCCCTGTTCAGGTACTGGGGCGCCCCCTCCCTGCTGGGGAAAGAAGTGGCTGCAGTGATGGCAGGGCTGGGCAGGAGCAGAGCAGGGTGACCGGAGGAGGCGCAGCAATGACGCCTCCTCTGGAGTGATCCCTCTCGCCCTAATGCACCCCCACAGTCTGAGCAGCCGCTCGCAGCACCGAGGTAGAAATCTGGAAATAACTGACACACCTCAGGAGTTAAAAGCCATCGTGTGCACTAGTCCTCTGCTCGCATGCATTGAGGTTAAATTTCAAATGTTATTAGACATGCTGTGTCCTTTTTACAGAGATGCAGTCTGGATTACACAGAACCTGACTTCTGGGTCTTTGTGTAAAACATGGTTCCTTTTATCACTTCAAAACATCAGCAGTGCAAATGAACTTTGTGGCCCAAGACTCAGACTTCCTCTTGTTCCTGTTGGATAACGTTTTATTACAACAGGGTTCCTGAGGTTCCTTAAAATTTCTAAAGTTAAAATCTGGGTAATTCACCTCAAATTTGCTGTCGCTATTAAATTTTTCCGATGGTGCGTTTAATGCCAATAGGAAAACACACTATTCAGAGATTTACTGCAATTTTGCACTTTTTTTTTTGTTTACGAAGTTTACTTCTTTGTTCTTGAAAGTTGTAGAAAAAGTAAAGTGTGAAAGGGCTTAAATTTCATAAATTATTTTTGGAAATTAATCAGTAATCTTTTTTTTTTTAACCTTAAGTATTACCTTCAATTTATGTCGTCACTGCAAGTGTTAAAGGGCTGGAAAATTTCATCAAAAATATTATTGGATATTATAATATTATTAGTAGGAAATAGTATTTTCTACTAAATGATGATATTAGCCTCTAAAACGCTCTACAATAAATTGACTGTTTTCTACCAAAGAAATTGTTGTGACATTTTTAGGTCTTAGATTATATTTGTTGAGGTCCTAAAATATTAAATTTGATTTTTAAAATGGTGTAAGAACCCTGTTGAAGCTACTGATTCTAAATGAATTCGGCCATCTTTTCCTCACAGAGCCCTGAAGACTCGTGGTAACACCCCCAAGTACGGGCTCATCTTTCACTCTACCTTCATTGGACGCGCTGCCGCCAAGAACAAAGGCCGCATATCCAGATATCTGGCGAACAAGTGCACCATCGCCTCACGCATCGACTGTTTTGCCGGTGAGTAAAGCCTTACCTGGTGGGGTCAGACTGGCTTCCACGTGGCAAAGCTGCAATGATGCTCATATTTTTCGTCAACAGTATTCATCCCTCGGGTTGATGGTGACAAGCTAATTCCTGAGCAAGGCCACAGGTCACTTTAAACTGCTGTAAACCTCTGCGGGCTTTGTGGTTTATTGTGAGCGTTGTGTTGCAGAGGTGCCCACCAGCGTGTTCGGGGACAAGCTGCGTGGACAGGTGGAGGAGCGCCTGTCTTTCTACGAGACGGGCGACTTGCCACGGAAGAACGTGGATGTGATGAAAGAGGCTGTGAAAGAGGTGAGCTCAGAAAGTGAAGCTCTGCAGGACATGATCAGCCATCTGTTAGCGTCAATTTGTCGCCATGGTAATGTTAATGCTGTAAATGATGACAAGTCGTTCCCCGACATCACCGTGAGGGTACAAACTGATTTAATGAGCCTGATGCAGCATTGTGATTCTGGAGAGCGCCTTTACGATTTCACCCCGCCTGTGATTAATTTCTCTTTTTTTCCTCTCTCTTATTTTAGGCCAGTGACGTTGCAACAGAGATCAAGCGGAAACTGGAGAAGAAGGAAAAGAAACGCAAGAAGCGTGAAAAGAGGTTACAAGAAGAGAACGGGGCCGCTAACGGGGAGGCTGAGGTGAGAGTTGGTTCAAGTGTATCACAGGGTTCCTTAAAATGTCTTAAATTAAAATCCAGGTAATCAAGGTCTTAAAATGTCTTAAATTTACTGTGAGTTTGTTGTAGGTATTAAATTATCAGATGGTGCATTTAATGTCAGTAGGAAAATGCAGCATTCAGAGATTTACTGCATTATTGCACGTTATTTTATTGACAAAGTTCACTTCTTTGTTCTTGAAAGTTGTGAAATTAAAGTTGTAGAAAGGTAAAATGTTATGCCTTCAATTTATATCATTGTTCCAAGTCTTAAAGGGCTTGGAAAAATGAATTTTATTTTATTTATTTTTTTTTAAGTATTTTCCCCAAAAACTCCATATTGGTCAGGCCTGTCAATAAATTCACTATTTTCCACCAAAGAAATTATTATTGATGTTTTGGGGTCTTAAATTATATTTATTGTCTTAAAGTATTAAATATGAATTTTGAAATGGTGCAAGAACCCTGATCTTGAGCATGCATGTTTTGATTTGAGGCTGGACCCACATGGTTCTGTCTCAGTGTACGACATGCTATATCAACGTGACTCCGAACCATTGGCTGGTCCTACACAGTGGACTAGATCACTGAAGTGAGCCACACATTGCAGAAAAAGGACATTATATGTTAAAGGCTACAAAATCTGTTGTCGCTTACATTTTTTTACTCCCTTGCAGCTGGAGAACGGAGAAGCCGATACTCCTGTAGTGAAGAAGAAAAAGAAGAAAGTGGTTGAGGAGATGGAGGCGGTGGAGGAGCCTGCTGCAGAAAACGGAGCTGACGCCCCTGCAAAGAAGAAAAAGAAGCGAAAATCTGAGGAGGTGGAAGTTCAGGCAGAGGAAGCTGCTGATAATGGAGTAGAAGAAACGGACACTCCTGCCAAGAAGAAAAAGAAACGAAAGACTGAGGTGGTTGATGCAGAGCCAGCAGAAGAGACGCCAGAAACACCGGCGTCTGAGAAGAAGAAAAAGAAGAAAAAACAGGTGACAGAGTAGAGAATGTGCTCAAAGACTGAATCTTTATATTTGTGTACAGTTTTTTTTTTTTTTTTTTTTTCTTAAATTCATTTTACTGTTAATCTGACGCTAGCAGCTTTATGTTCTGTCACATGTTTATTTTCTCAGCTGGTCAGACTGCAGAGCTTAACTGTGCCTTTTGCTTGTACTTCTGTAAATAATTTCATTAAATTTTTTTGTCAAGTAAAAACATATCTTGTCTTATTGTAGGTCACTTTTTGGGATCAGTCTTATATGATAATGGTCTGTTGGTCACTGCTGTCTATCCACAGCAATTCTTATCTTAGGACTCATATTTTCATGCATCTCACCGTACAGTACTTTTTAAAACTTAATTGAATGAGATGTCTGAGCTTTCTTGAAGCCACAATAGTGTCACTGGATTTTTCAACAAATTACTACACTGTTAGCTGCCATGTGAAAAATTTCCCCCCATTTTTCTTATAGTAAAATAAATAGAAAATCAGCAGACATAAAAACATGAAAAAGACAGTCTTTCTCTTGGAATCTGTTACTGCACTATTTATGAATATAAAGCATGCCATGGCACTATTGTACATTCATTTTACACTTTAAGTATACTGTAAATAAATACTTCTGTATATACTATAAATATATTATATACTTCTGTATATACTATAAATACATATTATATACTTCTGTATATACTGTAAATACTTACATATTCTGTAAACCATACTCCTTCATATGTATATTGTTTTACATATATGTTGTCATTTAGTTGTTTTCTGCATTTGCACTTTTAGTTGGATGCAATCTGAGTTTTGTTACCTTGCAACTTGAAGTGCAGAATGGCTGAAGTCTAATAGTTTATAAGATGTGATAGAATAAATAAAACCATTGCTTATTATGTGGTACTGGAATGATACACACTGTACACAGCAATTATATATTCAGGGTGGAGATTGGACATTTTCATCTCCAACTAAAACAATATTGACTGGACAAAAAACTAATTTAAATTTCAGCACTGAGAAAATGGACTCCTGTGATCATGTGACTTTCCGTTCAGTAGATGGCGCTGTATCACTGCTGCTTTACTGGAGCAGCTACAACAATAAACACTATACCTCAGTTCATATTATACAAGACATTAAATCTGCCCCCCCCCCCCAAAAAAAAACTCAATATATAAAAATTCTAAAAAAAAATAAATCCTGTACTACCCAGTTATAATGTCAGAATACTGAAAATAATATAATTATCAATTAATTTAAGACTGATTAGATCTATAAAAAAACAAATGATGGACCGCAGTGACTATTTTTGTAAAGGAATGAACTGCTCTTGTACATCCGGACATCCGTAAATACTAATTACCGTTAATTGGCTGCACACCTGTGTTGACGTCATCACGGGGCAACTCAGAGCACCTGCGTTTCCTCATGAGGCGTTCAATGTCACATGGATGGCTCGTTTTATGAATGGACCTGTGACTTCTGGAGACAGAAAAACACCTGGTTACTAATTGAGATGATTATCTGCACATTTAAATCAGCTCCTGGTTTATAAAAACAATCAAGGTTTCAGTTCTGTACTTCCTGTGTTACAGTGTTTTTGTTTGCCTCGCTGATGTCTAATGCAGGGAGGAAACTGTTCTCTCTAAAAACATAATGTGGTCCTGCTGTGTCGTAAAAGATATTAATACCAATGACGCCTCGAGTTAAACTGTTATTGATGCCTGAACCTGCACAACTTGTTGAATGACCGACAGCAGTACTCTGTGTACTTTGGCACAAGCCCAGAGGTGCTGACGTCCATGCTGTACTCAATGTTTGGCATCCTTTGGCCGTTCAGGAGCCCTATGTCAAACAATAAAAATGATGTTGTTGCCTTCGCTATCCTGCATTTTAAGACTCTGAAAACTGGTTTGTGGATAAGTGTGATGCTGCCTCTGCGTGAAACTTGTGTGTCTGTATCCATAAAGACAATGTGGTTGGTAAATATTGATGCCAGACCCATAAAGAACTGTTCAGAACTTTTAATTTGGACAACAAGGATTAAACCAATGTTAAAATGACATCAAATCCAAGGCCTGACTGGTGAAACCAGCCAACTAGTAAGAGTTGAGGAATGAGAGACGGAAGGAAAGGGGGCAAAAAAAGAAAAATCAAGCTATCAACTCGAGTCACCCTCAATATATGGATTCACAGATGCGGGAGACCAAAGTTACAAAAACATTTCTTCTAAAATAAAAAAAGGCCTTTGCCGTGAAAATGATGTGTAGAATCTATGTACATCATTCTCGGTTCATGTATGCATACAAAAAAATCCACATCACAAGATGCTTGTGTTCAAGTATATTCACCAACTTCATCTCCATGATTTAGCATTCTCATCTTCCACATTTTTTTTTTTGAAATAAAATGTCCTTCAAAATAAAAACAAAATGCAGAAACCACATTTTATGTCCTACCAATACATATATACTGTATAAATACATACATAAATATATTTTACATACAACAGCCATAAATTTGAAAAGGGGATATACAGAGCGAAGGGGAGGGGTGGTAGTGTGTGTTTTTAGCTTGTGTTGTAAAATGGTTTGTCCCTCTATTATCTCAGTCAGATATGCGGGTGCTGTGTGTTGGTGTGTGTGTCCACACACACACACACACACACAAACACATCGTGGATGTCGCCATCTCAGTTGGCCCAGTAGGGGGAGCTGCCGTAGCTCGACTTGTTGACTTGGCTCTTCTGCTGCAGGCTGCTGGACTGGCCTCGCTGGCTGGGACCACCCTGGACGAGGACAAAACATGCGTGTCAGCAACGTGGGAAACTCTCAGTGTGTGCTACTACAGAACACCTGTGGGTCTTACCTGTCCATCCTGAGCTAGATGGTGGTGCAGCAGCTGTGAGTGTGGTTGCTGGTGAGGCAGGATGTGGAGGAATGGGGCCGGTGCATAGCCTCCAGGAGCTGCTCCAGGGTTCAGAGGGCCTGGACCCCCCAGTGCTGATGGCAGACTGAAGGGAGGAGGGGTCCCTGCGTGGAAACCCTGCTTATCAAAAGACTGCAGAGGGAGGATAAAGGACAAATTCAGCTCAAAACCTGATCACTTATAGCAGGGTTCTTGCACCATTTTAAAAGTCAAATTTAAGACCTCAACAAATCTAATTTAAGACCCTAAAATGTCACAACAATTTCTTTGGTAGAAAACAGCCAATATATTGTAGGACCTGACCAATATCGAGTCTTTGAGACTGATGCAAATATCAATATTTAACAGGAAATAAAATCCAATAATCGATTAATCTCCAATATTTAATTCTTATATATATATTTAATAACAACATCAGACCTTTAACAATTGCAACAATGATATAAATTGAAGGCATAACACTTCAATTTCCTGCAACTTTTCACAACTAAGAAGTGAACTTTGTGAACAAAATAACATGCAAAATGAATACTGTGTTTTCCTATTGGCATTAAACGTACCATCTGCAAATTTTTTACCTACTACCTAACTTATTACCTACCTAATTCATGGTAAATTTAAGACAATTTAAGGATTTTAATTAGAGACATTTTAAGACTTTTTAAGGAACAGTGGGAACCCTAGATACTTAATTTATTGTCTCCTAGATTGGAAATCAAACTTTTCCAAAATACCAAACATAAGTTGCATGACATCCAGAATAATTAAATAGCACTTAAAGCAGTCTCCATCGTGGCTCACTAGGAGCCATTCTTTTTTAATTCTGCAAAAATAATAACACCGTCAGTCTCCACGCGTTACGGTGGGCCGCTGTGTTTTCCTATTGGCATTAAATGCACCGTCTGAATAATTAACACCTACAGCAAATTTACGGGAAATTTAAGACCTTAATTACCCAGATTTTAAATTGAGACATTTTCAGACTTATTAAGGAACCACAGGAACCCTGTACAGGTATAATCTACTCGACAGTGTGGGTGGGTGGAGGCGCTGAGGCTCACCTGGGCCTTATTGTAAACACTTCCACTGATGTCCGGCACACCAGTGTTACTGGACGTCACTGAGACGCCTGGCAGAATGACATACACAGAATATACTCATTAAAATTCCAAAAGGACTTCAAATGAAAACATCAGAAACGGTGAGCGTTTCCTTCTTTCGTACCTTTCCCAGGCCCAGAAGCAGCAGATTTGGCTTGTGTCTGTGAGGAGGAGTTGTATCCTTTACTGTAGTCCACTCCTGCTGGCCCCGCTGTCAGCTCCTCATACCCTGCACAAGTTCAACAATAAAAATATTAATAATAATAGTACTAGTAGGATTTTGGGATCAAATTATCCTGGACTGTAAACATTACTTTGTTCTCTGACCTGAGCTGAAGGCGTGCTGGCTGTAGCCGCTGGGCTGCTGCTGTGTCTGCTGCTGGAAGGGGCTCGCGGACGGGTTTCCCAGGCCGAGGCTCATACTGTGCTGCTTGGCCGAGGCTGGTCCCGGACCTCCAGGAGGAACGAACATGGTGTGGCCGTACTGGAAGGCAGCAGCACTGGGTACGGCGCCGGGCACCCCGGGGTAGTAAGGCAGGCCTGTGTAGCTGTAGCCTGGAGGCAGAAAGGCCTGCTGACTGCTGTGGTGCTGCGGCTGGCCCTGGGGCTGAGGCTGGGCCTGAGGAGGCTGAGGCTGGGCCTGGCTCTGTCCTTGGCTCTGGCCCTGGGTAGGCTGCGGAGCCGCCAGGCTCGTGGGGGGTGCCGGGGAGGTGGAGTCATTCCTGCCAAACTTTGTGACTTCACCTGACAAACAGGTGAGATCAGGTCAGGTGGGAACAAACTTTGATGTGTCGATTTTGGATGAAGCCAGCAAAGGGTGGAGGCGTTTCTACCTGAGTAGGGGTTATTGGCTAGGCTCCCGTCTCTACCAGAGAGAGTCGCTGCGGGGCCAGGGAATGTGATTCCATAGTAATCCTGCAAAGAGGGCTGAATGGACAGGAGAGTGTCAGGAGAGCCACAACAAGCAAACGAGCTGAACAGCTGGAGGAGGAAGTGATGAGGCTCACCATTGGCAGTCTAGACTGGAGCATATGGAGGTCTTCATAACCATAGATCTGCTGTGAGACATAAAAGTCAGGTATAGTCCACTAGAAACACTGAGTATACATTTACATTTTGACACATTCAGCAGTGACTGAAGCTGAACATGAGGGTGAACCACAATGACTCTGCTTACTGGGTATGCTGGCAGCAGCCCCCCTGGGCCCATGATATACTGGTTGGGCAGTAGAGGAGGCACTCCCTGGGACAGGTTAGGAGGAGCTTTACCTGTCAACATCATGACACAACAACCATCACTCTCATGGAATTTATATTCATGTATAGAAACGGCAACTATTTGGGCTTATTATCGTCATCATGGGGGCATAACGATCTGTGTCATCCGTTTTTCAAAATAAAATCCAAACTAAAAAAAATAATGACTTTTCTCAATTTGTTCCCAAAACCAAAATGAAAAACAGATAACTCATTTTTCTGATTTTATGCACAAATGGAAAAAAAATGATAACAGGTGATTCCAATTCGCATATTTTCATGTCATCAAATTTGTGGTCAAATGATCGTTGAATAGGCATGCTTGTGCTCTCTGCAAGAGACTTTGAGGAAGGATTATTCAAAAAATACACAGTAAAAGTATTTCATAATATTTTTGGTAATACTCTAACAGTACTAAGTCAAAAAAAATAACAGTTTCATACAGAACTTAGGGCAAAAATCCATCTTCAAAGATAGCAGAAGGCAATATATCCAGTAATTCATGAATATTGTCACTCAAATTTACAGTGGGATACAGAAAAAAAAGCCAAAGACATTTACTTTTATCCAACAAGTTTAATAAATTATGTTCTTCGGTAAAGTTTTGTGGAAAAAAAAGCCGCTTCACAGTGATTATTCACTCGAAAACAAGGAGCGGCTCGTTTGACTACAAATTTGCGAGAGGCAGCTGGCTGGGTCGCAATAAAAGTATCCGAATTATATCCAAAAAATTGGATGTGTGTGTGTGTGTGTGTACCAGTGGAGGAGGAGAGCAGCGGTGTGGTCCTCGGTGCAGGGAGGTTGGACGTGGCAGTAGCTCCATTGGAGCCAAGTCCCAGCGCTGTGCTGGTTGCAATGGCAGCAGAGTGAAGTCCACTGGCGCCAACGATGCCACCGACTGTGCTGCTCATGTTGTTGCCCATGTTGGGCATCAGGTGGCTGATGCCGCTGCTACTGTTGCTGCTGTTGTGGGTGGAGTGGAGGGCGGAGGGCTGCGACGACGTGTAGGACGAGCCGGTGGAAGGAGCCATCGAGCTCACGCTGCTGTTGTCGACACTGGTGTACTGAGGGGGAGGGGCAGAGGGCTTACATTACATCAGGTCACAAGAAGTCAAAGAAGTGGTTAGAAATGATATATTCCATTTCTATTAATATATAGATGTTACAGACTACATTTAATTTGGCAAATCATGCGTACAATTTGTATTGGCAAAGTAGTGCTGACCAATCAAAGTCAGGTAAACAGTACTGAGAATCCTTGGCTGTGACTCGGTGCCTTATATAGACACGGGATGTGATGAAATACTGATAATGCCGAAACCATGCAGCTTTATGTGGCATCTGACAGAGTCAACTGTTCAGTCACATGTTGTCATCATATAAAGGGTTTTAGAAATCATTCTTGTGGAAGATGACTCAGCTACTTACAGCATGAGAGCTGGAGCCCAGAGCAGACGCTGAGGAATGACTGCTGATGTGGCTGCAGAGAGGAAAGACATGACATGAATTCACTGCTTCTCTCTTCAACTCAATTATTTCTATTTTTTCAATGCAAGAGAAAATCAGCTTTAACTTTGTGTACTCATAAATAATAAAAAAAAGCCCAAACATGGTCAGAAAGGTGGTTCAACTCTGAAATGAATCTCAAAGTTCAGTCTGCCAGGTGGGCGTTTGTCACCTGTTGAGTGAGTTGAGCTGGCTGGCTGAGGGCAGGTCCTGAGCCAGGCTGGAGAGTGTGGTGGAGCTGTGTGGTAGGGTGGAGGGCAGGTGGGAGGAGGACGGTGAGGCACCGTTGGTGCTGATGTTCAGAGACGGTGACTCTGGCTTCGGTGTGGAGGACGCTGATGAGGCTGAGAGAAAATTTTAAATCTTTATTTGTGATGGACTCAAAACAGCATTGATCAAGCAAGAGGGCTCTGAGTAGAAATAAACTACAAAGAAATGGCGTAGAAGTAGGGAACTCACTGTCTAGAGCAGCAGAGGTCCTCACACCATTCAGACCATTCTGGAGATAAGAAACACAGCTCAGTGTCAGCTTGATAAAAGATCAATACCAGCACTACAGCAAACACACTACATGATTATTCCAGTCACGTTTGATGAGTTAAGAGGGGTTTATGGGGAAATCTTCTAGTCAGGAATTACAGTTAAATTTAAAATTTGCTTAAGCAACCTTTAGTTTCACAAAGTCCGGCAGTTTCCCAAAATGGGACCAGTTGACCTATAACCTGCAATTTCTCAGAAAGCCCTAAAAGGCTTTTTCTACTCACCATGACCGGCCCTGTGGCCTCTTTGCTCTGGGAAAAGGCCAGTCGTGTGTGAGGGGGCATGGTCCCATCGTAACTTCCCCCAACTGTGGAGAAGTGAGAGGATGAGGGTACAGAGGAGGAGGTGGTAGAGGCTGTTGAAGAACAGGAGGGAGGGTTGGAGGAGCTGGCGGTCCCTAATGAGGAGGGAGTGAGGCTGGGTAGCGGCACCGAGGAGTGATATACTGGCTCTGATGAGGAGAGGGGCAGAGGCAGGGCAACTGAGAGAGGGCTGCCCAGCGACTCACTGCAAGAACAGCAGAGGGAGAACCACAATTACAACATACTGCCTCCAAACCACTGAAATAAGACTATGGAACTAGTCAGTCAGCGGTAACAGTACCTGAGTGGTTTGGAGTACAGGCATGTCTGGCTCTGGGTCCCTGGTCCTGGTGCAGAAAGTGCTGATGGAGGGGCCGGTGTGGACTCCCTGGATGCCGCACTCACACAATTATCCACAACTCCGAACTCCGGCAACGCCGACTCGGAGCCGAAGTCCAGCGCTCCAAATTGGAGGTTTAGTCCGGGGACGTCAGCTGAGCCTGGCATCTCGACCGCTGTGGAGGGGATCTGCCACGACGGAGGGAACAGTTCAGATTTGCTCAAGCAAAATCTCAGACACACACACACACACACACACACACACACACACACACACACACACACACACACACACAGTGATGACAGTGATGTCCATGAGCATTAGCCCTCTACCTTCGATGTGGGAGGTATCCTTCGTTTCTGGCCTTTGAGCTGTGCCCGTTGCTGTTGTGGCGTGCTGCCGCCCTGAGGGTCCAGCCCTGCGCCAGGAGTAGGAGGTTTAGCACCAGCGGCACCCATCACCGGGCCTGCCAGTGCTGGCGCGCTGGTGAGGTGGGGAACAGGCGAGGCCGAAGCAGGGGGCGCTTGTTGTTGCGATGGCGGACTGGCTTGACGTGCCAGAGGCAAGGAGGGCCCGGTGTGCCTCTGAACCAACTGGCTCAGCACAAGAGAAGGCTCTGGCTGCAGGCCGAACTCACCTGCAGATGTAAAACAAAACAAGAGGACAAGGATTTTAAAGAAGTATGCATGCCTACGTTAACACAAAAACGAGAAAACTTGTGGTGCACTATGACGTCCCACTCGTACACTTACGGCTGAACTGCGAGGACAGTGAGGTGGCGTTAGATTCAGAAGCTTTTATATCCCAGCTGGAGGAGGAAGGAGGAGGTACAGGTGCTCCCAGGCCTGGCATTCGGCAAATGGAGGTGTTGCTTCCTTGGGTGCTGGCAGGAGGGGCGGCCTGGGATGAGGGTAGCGGACCCAAGCCAGGACCCTTGAGCTGTTCCAGTATCTGAGCTCCAGCGCTGGGCTGAGTCCTTTTGGCCTGGCCCAAGTCCCCAAAACCAGCTCCCAGTACCGATGACTAGCATCAGGAGAGAATGCAACCATCAGTTTTTGTTTCTGTTTATTAACATGTGATAAAGGAATGTATGAAAAAAGAGTGCCTAGTATCAAGTATATAATATGTATTTAGTTTGTTTTTTTTTACCAGAGCAGCATGAGCATAGCTGGTGCTGCTGGTGGCGGTGCGACTGGGGGGTGGTTGCTGTGGTGGCTGGTGGTTGTGGTGGTGGGAGTTGGTGAAGACCAGACTCTGAGAGGAAGAGGATGAAGGTGGTTCTCTTCCTCCAACCACAGGCTTCTGCAGCAGAGAGGCGAGGTCCAGACTAACACAGAAACAGTTCAGTTGGTTAGAAAATGCTTGCACCAGGTCAAATGTTGCAAATAGATGCCACTTATTTGCTAATGTGAGGGAACTAGAATAATATCATAAGAAGTCGGGGCCAATGTTTGATGCCATGATTGAGCCAGCTACTCACCTTTGCCCAGGTGTGATGTGATTCTCAGCAGCAGGTGCACATGAGGAGGTGAACACTTTGGTCTCTGAGAGCTGCAGGAAGAAACAAAAAGACAGCAGACAGGAGTGGTTTAGACATGTTATTGTGATTGACAGAGTTGTCCTGTAATTGTGTCCAACTCACACTAACGTCCTCACTCCAGTCCTCAGATGCCCAGTCTTCCAGGGTCCCCCTCCAGGTAACTAGACAGCAACCAATAATGAGTCACACAGCTCAAATACAGGAGGGAGAAGAGAGAGAAGTAGCAGGGCTGGTAGCTGGGCAATTAATCACATTTTATATTTAATTACAACTTAATCTGGATTTATCACTGAGTGATATTCTGCCAAAAGTAAAATGAGAAAACAAGGTCTCTTAAATTACTTCAAAAGCATCTAAGAGACGACTGAATGAAAACAAGATAATTAAGATGAAATCATTATCACACCACATTTAGTTTGGTAACAATGCTCCCGTTGTGTCATGTGTTATAAATTCAGTGCTTTCTAAACAAACAATGTGTTTATGATTAAACTGTTTACTACGGCAGAAATGTGTTAACAAAAGCACCCAGTTCTTAATAGACTGTTCATTCTCACATTGAGCCATGATGACAATGTTTGCCGTAATCGAGCAGTTTGAGTCTACAGTGCAGCACAGTTTGCTCAAACTGTAAATGTCTTTGTTCATCACATATTTGTTGTAACAGGTAGAGAGTGGAGTATCTGCTGTGAAGAGCTCACCTGTCCCATCTGTGCTGTTGTTGGTCGCTGGGTCCCACACCTCAGTTTGTGTGGTCGCTGACCCAGCCTCTGAGGTATAGTCCGCTGGGTTGAATGTCCTGGGGGAGAGTGAAAGAGAGGCTTATTTAGTTACACAAAATAAACTGAAATGGTGACAGATTTAGTTTATTATTTTCATAATAAAGAATATATGGAATACTAATGTTCATAGTATTCACTGGTTTCTAGCCTGTGGGCTTTGGGTGCTCTGTACAAGTCAAGTTTGTAATTATTTTATTTACATGTTACAGGAGTGACTGAAGACTCAATGTTTTTGGAGCAAACATGAGGGCAGTTGCAAAAAAAAAAAAAAATTCCACACTCCCACACTTATTGAGTAACCAAATCCTCCCCCCACAAAAAAAATACATTTGCTGGCCTGAAAGCCACTCTGGTGATAATTAATTTACACCTACAAGCATGTGAAAACCCCTGTGAGTGTGCTGCCAGCATACCCCATGCCTTGGGCTGAGAACCGGCTCCCTGGTGGTCCTCTGCCTCTGCCTCGACCTCCAGATCCTGCAGGACATTCACGCCAAAGGTCAACAACATCCACTCCAGTTTCAGGCATACTGACAACATATTTTTTTTTTTTTTTTTTTTAAAATGTGCCTCTTCTCACCTCGACCACCACCTCTGGCTCTCCGACCTCGATCTGAACCTCTGTCCACTGGTGTCACCTCCACACCATTCTCCTCTGGACGTGCTGTACATGTACAAAATGAGAAAAGACACGGACTTATTAAACAGAATTATGTAATCAAACACAATGATACTGACAAACTGCATAGGATGAGCATAATGTAATTTAAACAGCATACCCTGTCGGCTACGACTGGCCCCCCTGCCCTTGCGAGCGGCCACCACCCGGCCCTTGCTAGCCTCCCTCTCTCCTTTCTTCTCCCTGTTTTCCTTGTTCTCCTTGCTGTCTGATGGACCCTCCTTCACTAGGGGCTTCTTCTTCCCTACCGTCTCCCATGAGGTCTAAACACAGAATAAAAAAAAAATACAGAATTAATTAAAATTGCAGAACTATACATAGCTCACAAGTGCCTTGTTGTGGTTGCATAAGAAAAAAAAATATTTAAAAACTATAGCCAGCTGTAAAACAAAATGTCAACCATGACAATATTGTTCACTGAGCAAATGAGGCTTCTTTTAAATAAAATTAAAACAAAATCTGCCTCCATATCACTGCTGAATCCTATGGTTGGCTGAACATCATATTTGAACTTGTGAATTTGGCTCAAGACAATAAAGAGAGACTACAGGACTCTGTGAAAACACTTCTGGATTAATGTCTGCTATTTTTTGACATTATATACCAAAATGAGGATAGAAGATGAAGACTTGGTAGAGATTCAATTCAATACCTCAGAATTAATTAATTAGTAATTATTTAATAGGCCACTGTTCCCTTGTGCTACACCTTTAAAAAGCCTAAAGCATAAGTAAACTCACTCAGTATCCTTTCCTTTTGTTTATGACAGTTAACTCTTTGAGTACCATTGACATATTTCAACATCATTTAAAATCTGACACTTGAGTGCAAGTGGTTTTTCGGCAGCAGGTTGCCAATCGTGGTCTCTCGCGGCCTGTGAGTAATTTTGGGGCTTCTGGGAGATGTAGTCAGAGCATAAAGAGACAGTATATGCCACAGAGATCGAAACAGGAAATGGAGATGATCAAGATTAGAGAACAAAACAGACGGATTCAAAAAGTGGTGATTTTGGTGAAAGTGTCCTCTACTCTACCTCTGATTAAACAAGAATGGAACAAAGTAAAAACAAACATTTTTTTTCATGATGAAATATAGAATCTCTTCTTTCATTTGAGCTATTCAGTGTTTTCAGAGTCATAGTACAAAGTATTCTGTGGGTCTAGAAATATGACTCAAAATAGGCAAAAACGCTGGAACAAGGCACACAAAGAGTTAAAATCCTGATGAGCACAGTGGAGGCAGATCTAATCAGAGGGTTGCAGTATATACCATAACAGTAGTCTTTCCCCGCAACAGGGAAAACCAGCTATTAGCTATTTTTGGATTTCCACAAAACCAAAACAACAACCAGGTAGCAGTCTGGCTGGCCTCCCTGTCCTCTGTACCAGCTGGTATTCTGCAGAAATGTTGGGACACACTTGACTCGCAACACACAGACATAACAACACAAGACATTTGGTAGCTTGTTTTTATCTTTGAAGAGGGAAATTGAGTACAATCATGGTGTGTTTTCATGCTACAAGCCCCTGATGTTACAAAGAGCAAACTGCCTCACAGTCGCTGTGACAAAGCAGCTCACAGAACGATTATACTGAATTCATTTCCACCAGCGTGTTCCAAGCAACCTAATGTTTTCCACGATATTTGTACATCTTCTGAACATGTTACATAACTTGAAATCCAGTATCGATGTACCAAAAAGAAAGGAAAAAGGAGCAAAAAGAGCAATAAAATCCATCCTTGTGCTTTTTGTTGTGTTGAACACGTGCAGCCTGACAGGCCGTCCGTACAGGAGGTGCTTCAGCTGCGTTTTACACTCATCAGTCTTTCACGTCTCTGACAGAACAGATATGGTTCTATTTTAATCAATACAGCTGTCTTCACAGGCCAACAATGGATTGCATTTCGCTTTACAAGCGTTTTTAAAGCGAAACTACTAGACGTCCTGGTTATGAGCCAGCTAAATGTCAAAACACAAGCACTTCTGCAAGTTCGTGCTGAAGTACTTGTTGCTCTGACAACACTTCCAGAGGACTTTTGTATCATCTTCGAAACCACAAAAAAAATACTTGAGACGAAACATCTCAATTCTTAACTGGAGAACTCGGATATCCAAGAACAAAGAACAGGACCCTGGTCTGAGGTCACTTGGTGCACTCTCGAGCTGTGGCAGGAAGCCAATGTGCACAATTTCAGGATCATGACACCAGCTGAGAAAAATAGTATTCAACTTTTATTAAGGTTATTAATTACATAAATACATTCACAACATCTGACATTGTAAACTCATATAGCTGAAAATAACACTAAGTGATATCTGAGATGAGATAAAGTGAGACATGATGTCATTTACCATGTCCGAGGTGCTCTCCAGGAGAAAGTTGATGGCTCTGCCCACATCCTCGTTACAGTCATGAAGTGCTACCATGCACTCATCCTGGTTCTTCCCAGTCACCTCTATCAGCTGGAGAAGCAACAAACACATATCATATTAAAAACACACTGAAGAGAATGTCTACCAATGATAAAATGCCCCACTTTTACATCAAGAGACAGTAAGCCACAGCAATCAAATGATGCATTTTTTCATGTGGCCATGAATGAGTACTGGAGTCACTGTGGAAAAATAGCTTGTCCTAGCTCAGCCTTGTAGAGGTGTTCCTCACCTGGTTAACTTTGTCCTCAAAGTCAGCATCATTCTTGTCATAGATCACCTGGGCAAGCCGGATCTGCTCAGCAGTAGCCTGCAACACAGAGACCAACAGATCAAATTTTGGTTAACAGGACGAATAAGAGAAGAACAAGTTTATCCACTTTATTAAATGCACCCAGAAAATAAAATGCAGTCCAATACAACAGCTCAGCCATAACTTCACAATATTGTGAAGAGGCATAATTTAACTGTCTGGTTATGAATCAAATGCCTTGTTTTTTTGATATTTAAATAATGTACTGCCTCTGCAAAAAAAAAATCAATTTCAATATTGACCAAGTTGGTCTCCTTGTAAAATATGTTCACTGTGGTTTTGTTGGCTGAGTTAATCTGTGTGCACATTGGTGTTTTGTCTCAAATGTCTGTGTTTCTTCATGTTTATGTGGTTGCGGTGGCTCACCTGTATCTGTTTCTGTGGTTGGGATGTGTGAGTAGCAGCAGGCAATGCTTTTTCCCGAGGGCCCCGGGCCTTGTCGCCGCCCAGCGAGCTCATCATATACAGTATATACAAAACTCTGTATGTACAAAATAGAAAAATCTGCAAAGGAAAAAAGAAGCAGGGAGGATTAGTGATGACAGAGTACAGAAAACACAAATAACTAACGTTGTTGCAGTAGAGCCTCAATATTTTCCCTTGTGCGGGTGCATAGATGGAAATAAGTGTTTCATAACAGAAATATGTGTTGTGAGCATAGCTAAAGCCTCATTGCACAATCGTGAATACTGCCCTTATGCAGGCTGCAAGACAGTTGGGCTGGTGACACAACAGCTTTGCTGAAAATCTAGGTCAAGGAGGGAAAGCGACCCAGTGTCCTCTTACAAACAGACCAGAATATGAAGTAGAGCAAACACCACACACCCTGACCCCACATCCCCTCTTCATGCTAGATAGTTTACAGAAACTAAGATTATATACACATGATAAACTGCTGCAGGCAAATACTGGATTCTTCTGTGTTTATTTGACACTGGAGTCCTGTGCACATTGCATCGCCCTGCTGCAAATTGGGTGTGATACCACAGAACCAATAATTTTCACTGGCAAATATTAAACACTTCTCACAACCACATACACAGTAGAGCTTTATCCATCTGCAAATGCATGGGAAAGCAAGTCGCTGAAAAATACTCTTTCGTATAATTTGAGTTACAAATTTTGACTATGGTGTACATTTACTAGAATAATAACTACTGATATCTCTAGTGACCCATTTGTTTTATGTCAGAGAACAATAGCAATCCATGTTACAGAGCCTGGGTGACGCTGGCAAATGCACTGCTGCCATTGGCTGCTGGTCTGAACAAAGCTGCTGCCAAAAGGATAAACTGGATTTAAATGTAATTTCACTGAAAAACCAAGACCTGTCCTTTTAATAACTGAGAAGCCTACTGCAACAGCTGCCGTTTGTATTTCATTAATTACATGTTAAAAAATAGCATCACAAGTATGAGTCTCGACGGTCTTGGAGATAAACAATAACAAAACAATCATTCAGTAACTCCCACTGTTTATCACATTTACTTGGTTATGAGTAAAATAGCAGTTTAATTACAAGTACGTGCTCACATTCATTACACTATCTACCTAGTTAAAGCGAACTAACAGTTCAGTTTAGTAATAAAGCAGACAGAGCGTTGTTTTGAACCAATGCTAACGTTAGCCCGTTGCTATTAGGTTTCTTATTTCTCGGCTCTACATTAAGGGACTATTCAGTAACGCTTAATGTCTATATTGCGAAAATAAATATAATATCATGGCGTCGTTTTCGACTCAAAACTGACCGACTTGGTGCTGTTGGTACTGGGGTCCCTTTGTCCTCACTAGCATAGACTCACGTTAGCTACAGACATGCTAACGCTGATAGCATTGATGCAGCGGGGATGAAGCTAGCTAACGGTGCTATCTAAATCTGGTCCAAACGGACAGCCAACGGCCGTCTAACTGACTCACTCGTGACTTACACGTATTAATAGATGCGCTCAGTTATCTAACAGTGCTGGCAGTTACACTGGGCTCTATTAAAAAACGGGTTAGCCAGCTAACAACATAGCCGTATTAAATCTATAAGAAAGAAAAAGGCCTCTCGGCAGAGCACAATCCCATCCCGACATTGCTCGCCGGGAAACAAGACAACAGAAAAACTGCGAAAGACATCCCTCACAGCCAGGCGTCAGCGACACAGAGGAGCCGGCCACCAACTGTTTCAGTGAAAACGCGCTTAAGTGAGTGACTCAAACGCGATGAAACGCTGAAAGCGAACTTATAAACCGTTAGAAAAATAGTGTTTTTATTACCTGCTAACACGCTTCACTCAGCCAGGAGCAGACACGGTGGTCACGTGACGTGCGCTGCCGCGGTGGTGGCTGCTTCCCTCTCCTCCCGGGTCCAGAGCGACTTCCTAAATACATTTATTATCAAAAGACTATCACACACACGGTTTAAAGTGTTTCTTCTTTTGTGGCTAAATATTTTGCTTCCTTTGTGTTATCACTTTGAACCATTAACTTGGCAGCTTATACAGTGTTTTTATATTGTTCCTCTTTGCACTATTCTGCGCTGTATGTACGTTTTGAATCTGTTTACTTTTTCTACTTTGTATGATGATGACTTTATCTTATTTTATCTTATGTCAGGTGCTCTGGAGAGGGTCCCAGCACTGTGGAACTATATTAATTATTGTCTTAAATTAACATTTAATTTACCTTATCGTTACATATTTATCAGTAAATACTGTAAATATTTAACTCTATTAATTATTGTTTCTTTCTTTCCTACTATAACTTGTTATATGCTGCTGTGGTGGGTGAATTTCTACCAATGGGGGAAGAATAAAAATATTATATATCTATTATTTCTACTGTCTGTTATTCCTATAAGTTAGAATAAACCATATGGTTTCATATCATCATAACATCCAAATTATCAGCTCACAAATTTTAATTTAAATGTTTATATATACTGTATACTGTGTGTGTGTATATACATACATACATATATATATATATATATATATATATATATATATATATATATATGTATATGTAAGCAGGTACCAGGTTCGGATCCTGGGCCTGGGGCCTTTCTGTGTGGAGTTTGCATGTTCTCCCCGTGTCTGCGTGGGTTCTCTCCGGGTACTCCGGCTTCCTCCCACCATCCAAAAACATGCATGGGGATTAGGTTAATTGACTAATTTAAATTGACCGTAGGTGTGAGTGGTTGTCTGTCTCTATGTGCCCTGCGATGTGGTGGCTACTTGTTCAGGGTGTACCTTGCTTTCCACCCTAAGACAGCAGCTACCCGCGACCCTATATGAGGATAAGCGTTAGAAAATGGATGGATGGATGTATATATTTATATATACACATGTTGTTAATGAAGTAAATTAATTTGGTTAAATAAATCACATCAAGTATGAAAAAAGAGCCTTACATCAATATACATTTTATTTTTATTATTTAGTCTTTTTTAAAGATTTAATATCTTGTTTTTTTCCAGATGTTTATATCTTACAACATCCTCAGATTCAGTCATTTGTAAAAACATTCATGAGGCATGTATATAAAAAAAAAAAAAACAGGGCATTGACAAGTAGACAGATCAATCCACACACTTCCTCAGACATATACATAAAAATTTATGCAATTGTCCCTATGTATTTTACACATACATATACACATTTATATATAAAATACACTTAAAAGTGTTGGTTATTTGTTCAATTTGTGGTCGTAATTGGGGTTTCTCTTTTCAGTATGCCATTATCATGAAAACTGGAGAAAAGTTCCATGTAGAAAAGGAAAACTATGATCGCCTGATGCAGTCTTTCATAGAAAGACCTGAGGAAGGCAAAAACACAACTCAAGCCTACCCTGCCTCTACCAAACAAGGAAAAGGAACACAGTCGCTTATTCCTTGGTACAAAAAGAGGAAAAAAAAAAAAAGCTTTACAACTGTGACAACAAATGTATGTGCCTGCAGCGTGCAACTCCAAGGTAGAGACAAAATGATCATTAGTTCTCTCTTTGCATCCTTGTTAGATGGACGAGAAGATCAAAGAGAGCTACTACAGACCCAGAATCATGGAGGGGACTTAACCCAGTCATTAAAGGCTCCTCTATCAACCAGACATCATATCTGACTTGCTGCCGGAACTTGAAATCTTCAGGTGAATTCTCTATTAACACCAGAATGGTTACAGATCAGAATTTGAACACCACTAATGGAGAAATCTGCTGAAAGCATTCTAGTCAAAGACAACAGGAACATAAGCAAAGAGACAATATATCCTTCAAAAGAAGCAGATATAAACACCCCTGACCAACTGAATAAGGGTGACAGAGAAAGGGGAAAATAAATACAAATAAAGCAAATTACAATATCAGCAGGTGTGTGTCTGTCAAATCACACAGTCAAAAAAAATAAAATAAGCTTTTTGTCGGGATTAATTCATGGCAGAACAACACTGCATTTAGCAATATTAATGTTTTTCCGTTGCATCATCTCAGTGAGAAAAAAAAATTCTAATTAAAAAACAGTCCCACTTTGATTGGCTTCTTCTTTTTACTTCCACCAGGAGGAGTGAGAAGTTCTTTGTGATTGTTGTGGGACAGGACGGGCTGTTCCAACAAGTTAATATTCTCTATCAAACATCAAACTGCACTCCGGTTCGGTCCTTCAAAATAAACTGTCTCTTCAGTCCTTCTTCCTCTCTCCCTCGCTTTTATTGCTGTCCATTTCAGTGAGAGAACAATAAGAAACCTTTGGGAGAAATATTCCACAGGTATTACTTACACACACACACACACAAACACACACACACACACAGTCTTTTTTTTCCCACAGAGGAAGCAGCAGTAAACACTGTCCGTCCATACAAAAACAAGCCAGCAAAAGACCACAGCCTAATCCCTGCGGGTTGGTTTTAAATGACAGGAACATGTATTACTTTATTCTTAATGCTTCTCAAAACTATTCAGAGTTCCTCAGTGGCAGACTTTGCAGCTCTTGAAAATTACTGGTTAATTATTTGTACATTTTCATATAAAAACTGAGTAGCTGAGATGGGAGGAGCAAAGGAATAATAGGGGGTGATAGGGAGCAATGGTGGATACAAACATATACAACAACAATATTCAAAGCTGTGATACGGTTGGTGGGCAAGATCATGCTCCTGAGTCCACGTGTGAGCAAAACAGAGTGACGATTCAGTGAGTGAGAGGGACGCCAAAGACAGAGAGTGATGGTGCGACTGGTTAGGGAAAAAAATCTGGACAAGGACGTAGTGACAGGGTGATGAGGAGATGAAGAGGCTAGCTCCACAGTCCTGCGTAGTTGCCGTGCAGACCAGAACAGAGCGGTCCACCCGCTACAAACAGCTTGGTGCCAGAGTCGTCGTAGCAGTGGGTGTACACCGCGTTGGGGAAGGAATGAATGTCTGAGAAGTAACTCCTCCACGTCTCATCATGATTCTGAGAGTCGGGGAGCAGGAGAGGAAATTGTGAAAATGCAGGAAATATGGAGACAATGCTGCCTGTAACATGTTTGTTAATTTCTTTCAGACAAAAAAAAAAGGTTGCGTACCAGCCAGCCTTTCCCTGTAGAGAGTTTGAGGATGCCATCCCCTGGGCACTTCCGGTACCCTCCAGCTGGACTCAAAGGGTTCTCCAGGAATCTCTGGGCCCGGATGTCGTAGAAGAGAAGGGAACCTTGGCCGGTACCCACTGTGACAATGTGCTCGTAGAAACTCACTGAACGAATTCCTGCACGGACAAAACACGTCTTTAAATGCAAAGCAGCAACATTTAACGACTAAACGTATCCATGGAATAGCTCAGAGGCTTCTTTTAGAAGTTCACAGATCACTTACCACTTCCTCTCTCTCTGGAATTGACGGACTTGATGCTGTGCGTTGGCTGCCGTGGATCCAGAAAGGAAACATGGGCCTGAGAACCCACAGCGTACACCGACCAGTCCTGTCCGTATGCCAGACACACGTTCTCTTTGCAGTGAGGCAGCTTAGTGGACAGGATCTAGAGGCAAACAGCAACTAAGTAAGGATGACGTCAAGAACAGTCCATGCTTCTTTGTACAGTCTGAACTCACTGTGTGTAAGTATGCATATTTTTAAGAAAAATGAAAGAAAATGTAAGAATACAAGAGGTATATTTACTATGTTGGTGGGCAGCTGGCATTATAAAAAAGCTGTAGTCATCTTGTTCTTCATTAGCTTAATGTATCACCCTAATATGAAGTATGCAGAGGAAAGGCGTCACATGCTTATTAGTCAGGCTGTGTAATATCACTTACCTTGCACAAGTTGTGCTCAGCTTTCCAGAGGTGGAAATATCCATCCAAAGACACAGCACCCAGTTCCTGGAAAGGGAGGAAACACATGCAAATAAGTGATGAGGAGGTAGAATCCAAAACTACATGTACGACAATAATCAACTTTATTGTATAGATAATTGATTTTATTTATATTCTGTTTGATTTTTATATTATATTTAAAGCTTTTGATATGTTTTCACTTTAGGCTTTCTTCATGGTGTAAAATATGGCTCAATATTTAGCTTTGGATTTGTTTAAATTGTCACACACAAACATGTTTGCTTGACTTTGCATGTTATCAACAGTTCACTGCACAAGTGATGAATGGAAGTGTGTTCAGACAAATTTTGATGGAGTGGCAGTCAAGCTCAACCCATCCCTTTATAAACAAATAGGGAGGCAACCTCCAACAATAAATCCATATATGACAGCAGTCAATTAATCATTTACACACATGGATATTTTACGATTATAAAATGACATGAAGGTCAAAGGGTTCCTGGGCTTAAATGTCATTCTCATAACCCATGTTTCCCTAAAAATTGACACTGATTAAATGAAGCACATTATCAACTGACAGCACAGCACAAGTCACGTGGTTCCCAGAATTTGCAGGAGGTTGAACCTTACGTTGTGGTTGTTGTTGAAGGCCAGGGCACGGACTTTACAGTTGTACGGGTTGGTGTACTCCTTTGGGATGTCCTTGAGGGCACGGTGGGAGATGTGGGCGTATGAGGGTACCGCCTCCTCATTCTGACTGCGCTCAGCCTGGCTCATCACCTCATCCGTCACCTCCCACAGGCCCATGGAGCCATCTCTGGACCCTGGGAATTTCAACATATCACAGGACATGTTTTGATTCCTGTCTGCATTATTTACCTTTCTACTGACTGCAGACAAAAGTCACACACAAAGGACTGTCATAATGGTGTGTGGAGCGCACTTGTAATGCTAAATGCCTTACGCTCACATAGCAGGGTTCATTCATACAGCATAGCTCATGTGGACAACTCACCAGAAACAGCCATGTTGTCACTAATCCATGCTATGGAGAAGATCCAGTCATTGTGACCTTCCTGGAAAACAAATGGTTACTTTGTGAGAAAAGCTGAAAATGTGACATTGTGAGGCACTTGAGGAAATGTCAGGAAATCACAAAAATCATTAGGTTTCATCCTCTGGAGACTAATAAACTTATTGACAAGCTTTCCAATAACTGTGGAGATATTTTTCTTGTGGACCAAACAACATTATCACCCCTCGAGCCCCTCTGTTAGTCAGGCTAAAGACTGTTCAATACAGTTTGCAAGAATCATACCAGAATGGATTACACTGAGCGAGGATCCAAACAGATCCAAACCACTTACATCTCCCACACAAACAGGGTCCAAAGTGGGCAGCTGGTAGATGGCCAGACTGTTAGGGTTGTCTCCTCCGGTGGCCAGCAGCGTTCTGGAGGGGTTGAGTTCAATAGCGTGGATCCCACAGCCCTGCTGGTCCAGCCGGGCACGAGAGCCCCCTGTGGGGTGATACTGCCGCCCCGCCACCACTGCACCCACTACCCCAGAGCCTCCACCACGACACTCCCTGTCCTTCAGCATGGGAATGCGTGTTATCTGCCCCGTCTGGACATCGGCTACAAAAAGCTGCAGGAAGGGAAAGGAAGAAATATCAGGTTAGAATCACAGAGTCAGATGTTTGAAGAAAGTTTTTGTATATGCATCAGAAAAATGCTAAATAGTGAAGGCGCAGGGAATGGGAATGCCTGACCGAAAAAACGCAGGTTAGTAATCAAAATGACATCTCACCGTGTTACACTTGGTCCCACACACCACCTGTCTGTGGTTGAGCCACTGTGAAGCAAACACCTTGTTGAGTCGTCCCAGGGAGAACTCCCTCTCCTTGAGGATGCCAGGGAGCCTGCCGGCTGCAAAGCCTCGAAGGCTCCGCTGGAGACGCAACTCGTGCTGCTGCTGAGGTCTGAACTCCCGCCCCCGGAGGGCACATACCACTGAGCGCCGACTGCACCACCACTGCTGGGCATGACGTGATGAACAAGAAACACGGCTGCGCTTGTGTGGCACTTGACACCAGCCCAGCTGAGGACAGACAGAGGAAAAACAGTCAATTTTCTGATTTATTTTCTTTTGTGAGAATAAGCATGACTTTGGTGGAGTCTAACATGTTTCAGAGACCACCAATAACTGTTCTACTTACAATTGTTGAAAATTAGCAATTAAGTTGATTAATGATATGACAAACACATTCACATGCTATGATCTAATTGCATCAGATCTTTCCCCCCCTTTTCTTAATCCCTATTTCAACATGACACACTGTCTGTGCTGAGCCATCCCCATCCCCCAAAGGACTGTGGACACATATCTGTAGATCGCTGGAACAGATTTAAGAGCCTTAGCGGACCATAAGAGTATTTCACCACAAACACACATCTACAATCAATGACACTTCATCACGATGGGTCAGTATGGACCTAGCACACACAAGAGCACTGGATTTGATCCTGCTCATGTACGTCGATATTACTGATTAATACAAGTCCAGGAAACACATGTTGTTAGTCTGTAGAAATGTAGTGATTGCATCATCATTGGTCAGGAAGACAGCAAAATCTATTTTATACACACACACATTTAACAGTACATGTATACCAGTCACACCTTAGTCTGACCATTCATTTGCTCCTCACTTGCTACACTAAGTGGCTTAGTGCCAAGACGTTTATGGAAGTATAAAGATCAAACCTGTGCTATAAAATTGAAGCTCTGCTATTCACGCTTCACAGTTAACGACCTGGGTCAAGGCGCAGTAAATCACTTTAGTGTGTTTGTTTATCAGTAGCTATTTAAGTACACAGCAAATGCAAATACACTGTCATGGCAAAAGAATTCAATTTGTCATGATGGTATGATTACATTATCTGGGGAATCCCTTCAACCAAAAGCGGTAACACATGAACTGACAGAACAGCCGGAGTGTAATCAAATACCATAATTTATTTTAAATCTGATTAAAAAATGATGTGTACACAAACGTTTGGGATCATTCAGGGGTCCCTCTATTGAGGTAAACCTCAGGGGTTGTTTTGTGAGGCACTTCATACCTAAAAGAAATACTAAAAACGCCATTGTGTGATTGCTCACGCAGAAACTACCAGATCCATCTGAATTTACATCATGATAAAAACTACCAATGTTTCCTTCGATCGTTATTAATGGCCTATTGATCTATACCCACTATCAGCTGTGCAATAGTCCTGGGCCAGGTTGAAACAGCACAAATGTGTTTATATTCATGTCTGCGATCTGCTACACATATATCTGCTAAGATGGAACGATGTCAAGCAATTTCAAAGTCCAAGCACATTTTAAGATGTCAACTACTGGGCCCAGCAGTAACTGAACGGAAAAGATGTCGGTTCAGATGATGAATGGTGTTTGTCAGGGGTCCATCCTGTTATCTTGGACAAACCGATTTACGGTTGGTGTGTATGCAAGTTAGCACTGCTGGCTAACCGTAGTTAACGTCAGGTACAGCTTACGATATGCCTAATAAGTGGATATTAACAATCAAATTCAGCTTTCATGATTAAAGCTATTTTGGGGGATGACGAATGGATGTCAAGTGATGTCCCCATTAGAAAAAGATGCTGTCAAGATTATACACCAACGAAAATGTAATTTAATCTTGTTTACAATTAAATAATAATAACATGGCAGCTAGCCCTCTGGCTAATGTTAACCTAGCTGACAACGGACTCCCGTTGGATAACATTGCTAACATGCTAACATTAGCGGATACTGACTTTCAAATTTAAATTGTATTACTGTTTAATCGAGACCAACGCTGTGATCATTTGGTGTAAGTTCTGCCCACGTGTTATAGCGGCTGATTTGTCAAGATGTTAACAATAATGTGGCTCAGATCAGCTAAACCTGGCTAGCCCAGTGCTAGTTAGCATGCTAGCATAACTGACTGGCGTTAGCTAACGTTAGCTAGTACGATTCAGCACCGGTTTCCGCCTACCTGTTGTTGGTCCTTGGGCTCTCCTGCCTTCCTTTTCCTGCTAACTGTTTTTCTCGCCATAATCTGATACACACAGCTCCCTCACCCACATGGAGGGTAAAAGTGACTCTGGACACTGGATCATATAATGGCGATATGCTATTTTGTTCCTTGGCCCTCGCTGGCAGCGTCCGACGACGAGCAAGGGCGATCACATACGGGAGAGCTTGGTCAGTCGCTGGTTAAGACTGTCGCTGACCTACTATCATTAGCTTGACTCCTGGGCTCCCAACTAATGTTGTACTCTGGTCGCACTCCCTTTTTAGCTTCGACAGCGTTGCTAGCTACTACCAGAGGGGACACACTCTCCTTTTGGATGCCAAATCGCGTCAGCAACGGCGAAAGCATTGAGCAGCGCGCAGCCGCACACAAATTAAACATCAACAAAAACAAGGTCGTACGTGAACGCGAGCGTCGTGCGTGCCCGTTCACGCCAGTTTCGCGACGTCACTGATCAGATGATTCTGTTTTCTCTCCGTTTTAAGGATATATTATTTTAAGGACATTATTTTAGGGATATATTGCCTTAAGGGTAAATATTTTAAGGACATATTATTTTAAGTATATATTATTTAAGGACATATTATTTTAAGAATATATTGTTTTTGAGAACATTAATTTAAGGATATATTACTTTAAGGACATATTGTATGTATTAATTTAAGGACATATTATTTTGCTTCAGTGGCAAAAATGATTGTAAAATTTAACTATCCAACTTATATTATAGATAATTATGTTTAATATACAAAAATGCAAAGTTAATAACTGTAAGATTTCATTTTTATTTCAGGCACTATTTACATACGACCAATCACAATTTTCTGCTCTTGAAAAATTGTTTCATTGAGACTGTCAGCGATAATAAAATCTTAATATTTAAATCTGATTTTGCTGGGTTGTTTTCTGCCTGCTATTTATGACAGTCTCTGGTGAAATGAAAGAAATCACACATCTTAATATTTGATCAACTAAGATGTGTGATGATTTTTTTTTCTGAAAGCACCTTACCTCATTTAAGAGATGTTACACAACTTTTGTTTATTAATCCTGGTTAAGCTCAGTCAGATGAAATATGGCCTCTATGCTGAAGCATAACTGTCTTTTTTTCTGCTGACTAAGCATCACAGGTAGATGTTTCTAGTTGCCAGTGACAATACCTGGACAGACCTTCATTTGTATAGTTGCTGTTAACTGAACAGAGAATAAAAACGCATTTGCTGCTGAAAGAACAAAGACCAGGAGGGCTGTGCTTCCTCGTCAGCTTCATGTCAACACATCTAATGCGATGTGACCATACTTGAGGAAATAACCAATCAAATGAAGCTGAAAAGCAACAAAAACAAGGATCAACATTTTCACCGCTGAAAAGATGTGCACATTTAATCGTGAGGATTTTCCAAATCATTCAAGAAGAAATTGAACATTTTGCAAATCACATTTTAGAAACTTGGGATAGAACACTCAACTCAGACACCTCTTAAGAAAAATCAACATTCATTAGATTCATTAGCGCCCGGTGTTATCTAATGCTGTGACTCAGAGGTGGATCTGATATACAAACCCTTAAAACTGATAAGAACCCAGTTGCATTTCATTCCCACACAACAAGGAGATCGTAACAGAAATGGGAGGAGGCATTGATGGAGGAGGTCCAGAACCTGCAATACTGCATTCACTCTGACTTGTGTGGCCGTCAGAGGAGAGGCAAGTGGACAGAAACTTGCTCTATGTATGATTACGGAAACCACACTTGAGTTATGTAAGGCGACAATAATACCACTTGTGAGTTGTCTGTAAAGTCAGTGTAGCATTCTTCTTCATCACAGTAAATCAAAAAGGAAGGCAATTAAAAACAGAGCTGGATGAAAACACATTTTGATCGTGTCGACCATATATCGGACAAAACGCTGGCTTGAATGAGGATATGAGGTCTAATGTGACACTTTGTCTGGGTCATGTTGTTTGTCTCCACCTACCTGTCCTATCTAAAATAAAACAGCAAAAATTGGAGGACAGATTGACCATGATGTGTGTCACTGTGTTGTTTTTGGGATGCTTGCAATGTTCGAGTGGTACTGTGCTGTATATTCCAGGTACAAAAAATGTCTATGAAAGAAGTAAAATAATGTCTGTATTGGAAATACATTAAACCACACATAATGTGTGGTTTAATGTATTTCCAATAAAGACATTATGAACCTATATGAACCTATTCGTCACACTAGGAGTTGTTCTAAAATATAACGGTGGTTAGAAAATGTCTTTTTGCTATCGTGAAACAGGACAAAGGACCTGCTCCAAGCAAAGTGCCAGTTCTCCAAATCACATTTTGCTAATTTAAGCCCTTAATCTGTTACCATGCCTTGCACAATCCTCATCAGTACCACAGAGATTAAGATGATGAAAATTTCTTTGCCAATCTTTGCCTTTGGTGCAACTGAGCAGACATGCTTTTCATAACACAAGTAGCATGGAACTCAAGACACGTATTATAAAAATAAATGGCCTCGTTTTACAATTACACCCAATCAACATATGTGGAAATACTTTTGAAATGCGGTGACTGAATCTTTTGACTTCCCATTTCAGACTGTGGAGATGGCAAGAAACCTAAAAACAAGATTAACACTCATTTCATATTACACATGAGAAAAGAAAGTCAACAAACCGGAGTCATGTTTGATGAGCTCGCGTGGCATGAGATCCAATAACAGAACAAAATTTTCTAGTGACATACAAATTTCTAGCAAGGCTTGAAGCCCGTTCTCGATCTCCCCACAATTACACGAGGCTCAAAGTGACAGTCAACAGTCAAACAATATGAAGTCTCTATTGCACTGTGATGTAGCTGCAAAAACAGCCCTCACTTACATTTTTTTAACCACTCACTCTTTTCCAGTCCGCAAACAGAAGTCCATGACAGTTAAACACATCACTTGTGTGAGCTAACTTATCTAATATAATCATATCAAACTCTATCTTTAAATGAAAGTATCAGTGTACTATTTTAAATAAGATGATAATAATGAGACGTGTGTATTTGTTCAGTATGTGACACATCAGAGCCGGTGGGTGATGGGATATTTCCTATTATTTCCTCCCACTCCTTTCAAAGGCCATTCCAGTGCAGGTTGAAGAGCGTACTGGGGCAGTAGTATCTCTTACTTTCTGAGTTATAGCAACTAAGGATCTATTATGCAATTCCCAAAACAGAAATCAAAGAAATGGAATTTTTAACCTGACATGAAAAAGTGCCCAAACGAACAGAAAAACAGACACGAATGAAAGAATATTAGAACAGAACTAGGTGCAGGAAACCAGAGCAGAGAGGGCACTTCTTGAGAGTCAGTTGTCTGGCTGGCGACTGGGCTTTCTTAATGTCATTTTATTCAGTTTGAGGAGGGCCTCCTCAAGGCCCTCGATCCCTGCCACCATTTACTACTGTATGTCTGCACAGAGCAGCAGAAGGTGGCAGCTTAGTCATTTGGGAGTTTGACACAGTTTTTCTGTGATGCACCCAGAGCCTGTCACCAGCTCCCCATTCGGTCCGACAGCTTTGCCTGCAGTCCAGTTAAAATTCCAAGTGGAAGCATCAAAACACCATCGCTCAATTCTTCCAGTTTCTCCTTTCCAACTCAGTCCTTCTTCCCACTCTTGAATACCCTTGCAGTACAAAATCCTGGAACCTAAGCCCAGAAAAAACACACCACCAGGAAGTATTGTTACACTTTGACCCCCCCTCCACTCTAGGCACACAGTCTTTAAGAAGTGCTGAGACACGATACGTTTTAGCACAGAGAGAAAGACAACTGTCTCCCAGCTGTCCCTTCCACAGCCAAGGCAAGGGCAGGGCATGGTGTGACAGGGAAGGCAGAAGGAAAGGGGCTGTGTGTGGGTAGTAGCAGGAGGCAAGCCCGCCCTGGGCCGGGCTTTGGTTGGCCGGTTCGCTTGGCTCAGCTCGCTGCAGCCCGGGCCATCAGGTCCTCTAGAGCCTTGTCCTGATCATTGTTGTGGACCAGCAGCACTTCTTTGATGGCTTCCCGCTGGAATCCCATTTCACCAAACATTGACATTAGCTCAAGAAACTGCAAGGCCTGAAAAGAATGAAACAAAATAACACTAAGACAGATTTTATAATCTATTAAAACTATAGATCTTAACTAGCAAACATAGGGGCATTTATCATATTTCTAGCTTTCAACGGAATTTAAGTTGTATAATCAGCTAATAGCAGATTGCACAAACCTTTTCCTCTGAGCACTGGTACATCTCTAAACATTCCTCCACTGCACTTGCATCGAAGCCCCGCTCACACAGACGCCCATGGACAAACAGGTAGTCCAGTACCTTAGACAAACAATAAGTACATGTTTACAATGTGTCTGCTTTGAACAGCCAGGTGTTAATGGAGCAATATGACCAATATGTGTTTATTATTATATTGTGATGTGAAAATGAGTTCAAATTTCTGTTCTGTAGGGTTCATTTGTTGTTCTCACTTCTAGGTTTGTGATGTCCGATGCTAGTTTATCACTTAAAACCAGCTGGTGCAAATCTGACCTGACAGACAAACTCAACAGAACCTGTTATAGTTTGCTTTTATTCATTCAACAGAAAGTATGATGAAACAACTTTATTTTACTTTAAGGCTTACTACTGGACACAATTATGCAAGTGCTTTGACAATGAACATGTAAAACAGTGACCATGCTAGGTATCCGGCCTGCAGCGCATTGAGGCAAGAGGGAATCGCACCTGTTCCACGTTCTGCCCTTGTCTTTGCATGGCTCTTAGGACTCCCTCATAAGAGTAACCCATGCCCACAAGGGTTTCCACACACTGACGCTCGCTGGGGGTCATGCTGAGCAGGGCTCCGCCACACGGCAGACCAGCAGATCCTGACCCTGTGTTGGCCTACGGTAAAAACATAAAATGAATGTCAATGAGCTTCCTGAGATTCTGAACAGCATAACTGTTCCACACAGTGTGCAGCTATTAGTCAAGCAGTAAGTTATCTCATTCATGCTCACCGGTTTTGGTGTGCCACTCTTGGTGTGGCTGGTTGGCTCAGGTGCAAAAATAACCTGGGTCTTGGGTATGGTCGGTGGGCTGCCATTGGAGAGGTTCTGTCGGGGAGCGGGGATGGGTGCAGGCAGTAGGCTGTACCTCACTGGCTCTGGGTCACCAGAATCAGAGAGCTTGGGAAAAGTGAGAGAGCGGATGTTACAGGGCCGATCATCTGTGTCAAACCCTGTTCTCCCAGGCTGCCCGACTCTGTCCATGTCCAGCAAGGCAACCAACCCATTGGGTTTGTGGGTAAAGCCAGGTTTGGCTGTGAGGCTGGTGTTGGTGCTGGGAGGAGATGGGCTGTTTCCACGGGACACAGACCCTATTTGAGAAACCTCTGGTGGGGATATAGAGGGAGGAGGCTGAGGTTGCGGTTGGGGCTGGCTCTGGAGAATGTTCCTGAGCTCCTCCTTATCGTCCAAAGTTTTGAGCTCCAGTTTGTCAAAGGGGTCCTCTTCTCTCTCAAAGTCAGCTAGGTTGAGGCTGTGTGGCTGGGGAGTACTGGGCTGGATTTTCCTGGGGCCAAGGCTTGGGGCAGGCAGAGGAGTAAGGATGGCATTATGGCTTAGCCCCGCCAGGACGGGGTTCAGCGCAGGTGGTAAAAGGTCCTGGTCCTCTGCAGCAGACCGGGGTTTCTTCCCTCCACCACCATCAATGTCCTGTGCCAGGCACTCCTTGCTCTCCGCCTCCTGCTTTGCTGCTGCCTCTTCTGCTCTGGCTTCTGCTGCTCTGGCCTCGGCCAGTTCGACACCCCAGCGCACACTACGTCTCTCCAAAGTAAAGTCATACTGTTGAGGCCACAGTAGGAAGAAGATGGGCAAAGTCGGCATAAAGAGTGACAGAGAAAGCAAGAATAATGAGTGTAAGAGCAGCACAGTATTTCATCTCCAACTTATAAACATTACAAAGATAAATCATCTTCAGATCCTGTGAAAAATAATATGACTGTCTCTCTAAATTACTATAAAATTGTACCTTTTGCTTGGTCTCTAGAATGACTACACAAGACCATACACATAATGTTGATATAGGACAGTGCAGGGCCTATGATCAGTACCATAATATTGTAAGTTAGTACAGTCCACCTGAGAATGCTGCTCACATACTCTAAGTACAGCATAGTGAAGCTAACATCAGCGCAATCAACATTATAATCAAGCTCATAAATACTGTCCTGTGCCCAACCTTTGAGTCCACCAGCAGAGAGCTACAGTCTGGGAGACAGAACCCGACAGGCAGCCCCACTTTGGCTGGGCAGCGGAATTTGTCATTGATCTTGAAGGGAACATCATCAAGGTAGCTGATGGGTCCTGTGTACAGAAAAAAACAAATATATTAAAAGAAGAGAAGTTAAAATTACAGGACACCTTGAAAACACACTTCAGTCACAATTCAAAAGATTGTTGTAGTCAAATAGTGAAACAAGAAAGTATTTAAAAAATAGGTTCTCACCATTGTTGTGTGCATCTGATCCAGACTTCCTCGCAGCCATTTAGAGATTCTGTAAACAGACATGACAAAGTTAATGCAAAGTGGGAGTGTTACGGTCTATTAAATATCAAGGAGAGTTAATATTTACACATATATACATACATACATACATTTCCCTACTACTACTTCCACCTGCCTGACATCACATCTTTTCGTCTGGTTTATTAGTTTCCACTGAGCTCAGAAATCAGTACATAAAGCTGTTTTAATCACACACATAAGTAATGAAACTTCATCACATGGTAGGGCAAACTATTTTATCCGGTCAAATTGAAATTCTTCACTATCCCATTGGCTTTGTACATTCCACCGCTTTGCATCTCAAGTCACATAATCCCATTATTTGGTCATGCCGCGCAACAATGGCTGACATTATCAACACAGAGAAGCCACTGTTTTCTCATCCACTGAACTTTGATCTGTGTGCTGGTGTCGACTGATGTTCGGGAGAAAAAGTCACAGACTGGATCCTCTTATGCAGCTGATTTGTTAGTAAAAGTGCTTAATTTTAAATAAACACTGAATCAAATGGCACTGAGATAAAGAACTGCAAGTTAAAGAGAGACAGATTCATTTTCTCATATGACTGTGGTGGGGTGGTTGCTCTGCGTCTTCTGGACTTTTATTGTGTGAAAGAAAAACAATAAATGATCCTTCAATCTGCGTATGAAAGTATAAAAATGCACGGTAATACACAGTAATCAGTAATAAACTCTGTCTAACAGTCTGCAGCATGAGTGTCAGAGTAACACATGTTGAGCTATATAATTAACTGTTAAAACATCTATATAAAATACAGCCTGCAGGCAGGTTACTTGCACTACACTGATCTGGGGGCTGTAAACCGTCCATTAACCCCAATTATTAGTTTAATTATTGTCTAACTAACAATGAACGACCATGGGAACACGAACAGGAGATATCTTGTGATGAGGAAGGACTTCTCTATTAGGTTTCGTTTCATTTTAATCTAGTAACGTTCATTAGCCTTACCCTAGTGTCTCATATATTAATTAGGCACAATGTTATATAACACACCTCCACCACAAGCTGCTGCTCTGCCTTTCTATTTCACTATTCAAGTACAGCTGAGTCAAGTTAGTGTCAATATTTCAGGGCTAATTTAGTAGCTCTGAACTTCCACCATAAAACGACAGCAAAAGGATCACACTAACTGCGACTCATCAACATTTCCACACAAGTTTGCGTCAAAATCGCAAATGTCAAGGCTTCCAGCTGTTCGCATTTGTTCACAACATGGGTGGCAGGCTCACTAAAGTATGCTAAGGTGTATTCATTAGCTCGCGTCACTTAGCTAAGTTATAACAGTTAATTAGCATCAAGCTAAGCTATCATTACTGTGGTCACTCTCGGCTCAACAAGCTAACAGCGAACATACAGCGACAGTTTCGACACGTATTAGGCGGAATATTAAGGTCTACTGGGTTAATTCACTGACAGCCACCATTAGCTCATGTTTTTGGATAAAAGCTAACGTTTATATGCTAATACGCTTAGCTTCGCCAATGGCCTGGCTGTGATATTATGTGGCTGGATAAGACAGACCGCTGTCTCTGCTGCCACCGCCCCTGAAAACCAAACAGAGCTCACCTTTGAGCACGCGCTCCTCTCACCTGTATCTGCTCCGTCTTGCTCTTCCGAAATCCAAACGACGTCTCGTCGAGGTGCCACTCGAATGGAAACTATTCTCCGAAAGAGTTTTATTTATACTGGAACCTCTTTCCTGCCTCAGCGTGGGACGCCATCTTGATTTGTCAAGCTCTCCTCCACTGGTTCCTGTCTGACGTCACTCACCTACGTGACGTCAGAACATCGCAGCACACAGCTGTGTGGTGCTTGGGTTTTCAATAAGTACTGACAGAAGGCATTTCACAAAGAAAAAATAATAATTAAATTTTACTGAAGGCAGACATAACTAACAGTGGCTCATTTAAACTAATCTAAATAAATGTTAATGGTGCCAATTTTATTGATTCATTGATCCTTCATTCAAAAGCTGAAAGATTTCTATTGCATGTTATCTTTACAGTGAAATTATGGTGGTCGAATTTTAAATATCACACACTACTTACATAGTTAAGCATTTATCAGAAATAAAACTGTCAAATTATGGAAATAGGTATCTTTTAAAAAAATAAAAGCAGCGAATGACACAGGCATAAAGACAACAATGAAAATTAATCCATTCTCTAATCCAGTTCAAATTCCTTGTATGTGCAAACTTACTTGGCAACTTGGCAATAAATTTGTTTATGATGATGATTCTGATGAATTGTCAAGAGTTGATCAGTAATAAATCAAGTCACCAATAAAATCAAATACCATTGCAACACATGTATATATAGTTTTCAACCTAATAAAGCAAAATGTAATTAAATATAAGACCCAAAGAAAGATAGTTTTTAATATCTAAAAATGTAATATGTACACACAAGTGACTGTGATCTTAAGTGGACCACACATCAATAACTAATTTGCACTGAATACCTTCACCGTTTCAGTTTATGAATTTTTTCTTACTTCATAATTCATATCCATAGTCTGAATATGGCATTTAATTTAACATGCCATTTTTTAGTATATACTGTTAATATTTTTATTACTATTTCTACGTATCCTGCTATTTCATTATTGTTGTTTTATTGCTAATTCTAACTATGCCTTGTTTATAAATAAATAAAAACAACATTCTTATTACCATACTATTCTATTCTCCTCTATTCTAACAGTGGACACCTGTTTACTTTAATTTATTTTTTTTCAAAATAAAAGCAATGAAAGACACCGTCATAGAAAAGTAAATGCACGTAATTTTAAATTATTATATCTAAAAATACATCATGTACACACCTGTGAATATTTTAATTGTTATATTTCTTTCCTATTTAAAAAAAAAATATATATTTTTTTTTTTGGGGGGGTTTAGCAGCGAGTGCGCGCACGTCACGTTGACACCCGTACGTGCTTTACGTTTTGCAGACACGCGCACTGATAGCCGGAAGCACCGATGGGAGGAAAATAAAAAATCGATGAAATCCACTGTAATTCGCGAGTGTAAACCTCTCACTTACTGTCTTTTTCGCCGCCGTGGGCTGCAGTTGGTCGGCCTTTTCCACTGCCGCTGTGCCGGAGCGGACGGCGGGGAGCCGGAGAGCTGCTCCGTTTGAACGAAGTTGCTCGGTCGGGGTTTAGCTGACGTGTGGAGAAGTTGAGACTGCTAGAGAGCAGATAAACAAACACAAACAAGCAGGGATCAGCTGAGCGACTGTCCGAACCGAACCAGCAGCACGGAGAGATGTCAGGGAGGGCGAGTTTCCTCTGTGGAGCCCGAGAAAGAGCTGCAGGAGACCGTGACTTCCACTGATACTAGCTCCATGTCAACTGTCAACACAAAGAATTTCGGAAACACAACACGGACACCAGCCACAGGCTCCAGCAGAAAACCCACTGCTCCTGTCACTGTCTCTGTGTCAAGACATAGCCAGGCTAGCACGGACAACCAATGAGTTTACCCTCCAGTTTTCAGCTGTAACGAAACCAACACACATTACAGTAAGGAGACAGAGGTAAACACTTTTTGTTAACTTTGCCTTTTCCTCCATGAAAGGCCTGCGAACTGAAGCACTACCCTGAGCTAGCTTGACAGGCTACATATCCTGTTTGTGTTTGCATGTCTTATACGGCTTCCACTTTACCCACAGGACTGCTGTTAACTGAAGTCAGCTGTTTATTTTTGATTTAAGACTAAAATGTAAATGTAAATAAAGCTAACAGTGTAGATAGCAGAAAAAATGCAACACATGAGCAGAATCCTGACATCACCATTTCTGTTTCCGCTCCACCATCTCCTCTCACCTTCCACTGGTGTCAGAAGTGGACTAACATGGCCCACCAGGCGACCCCTAGTTCCCAGAAGGCCCTGATGATGGAGCTGAAGTCCCTGCAGGATCAGCCGGTGGAGGGCTTCCGCATCACTCTGGTGGAGGAGTCTGACCTCTACAACTGGGAAGTGGCCATCTTTGGGCCCCCAAACACCCTGTATGAGGGAGGCTACTTTAAGGTGGGACGAGAACGTTTTAATACCAAAAGGGCAGGAAAGAGTGACTTCAGACTAAAGTCCAAACACGGCACCATGTTTAGATCATGAGAAACATTCATGAAACTAATTTATAATCACCAGATTCAAGGTTCTTTAATAAAAAAAGAGCAACAGAGCACACAGAGGAGAGATTGTCAAAAAAAACAGATGTAATTATTAAAAAAAAAGATTAACATCCTACATATTAAGGCTAAAATACTAAATCCTAATATATATCTACAAAAAACTGTGCACATATTGTGGTACAAGTATGCAGATGATTCATGTGCAAATAGGCAGAAATGTCTGTGTATATCCATGTATGTATTGAGAGGTGAGGCTATGGTGCTTGAAAATCAAAAAAAAATCATATGCACAAATTACTGACAGTTGTTGGCAATTAAATTCTTAGATCCTGGGCTCTGTACATCAGTGTTGAGTGGTGAGTTAAATCCAAAAGAAAAAAAACATGGGGTGGACATGAGTTTGAGTGAGCAATTTGAAGTCCAGAGTAAATTAAATGTATATATACACATACAGTATTTGTCTCAGGAGTGAGGAATTTAAACTGAATTCACCTTTTTAGACCCAAATTTGAGTCAGAACACTGAAATTCACTGAGAAGTCAGAAATGAATCCAGAATAACAAACAGACACTAAAGTAAATAACTTATTTAGGCCTGGATAACAACAATAATTATATTTTAGGATTAAAGATCTTGAACATACTGGTGTATTAACCGTTACAGAAACATTAAAAATATTTTGGTAATCTGCAATACTGTTTAAGGGAAAAAAATAAGTTTTAAATTTAGGGAAGCAGCGGTAAACACCTGTGGATTATTATTCAATGGGTGGATGAATAATATATTTGTTAAGCACTTTATATACAACAAAGTAACCTATAATAAATATGAAGTTCTGTAGATGAACGGTGCAGAGCCGTCGTGCAATCATGAGTGAGTAAATGGGTGAATTAGTGTCACAGTGAGTGACATTTTATTCTGGGAAATCTGTAGTTCAATAGTCTTTTTTCCTGTAAAGAAGAATTTATGTGGACACAGTGCAGCTGTGCTCCTGGGCAACTTTTCTTCCTAAGGAGGCTCTAAAAGATTACTGCCACTTGTAAAACATTCAGTAGGTAGTGACTGTTTGAACCTAAACTGTCATACCAATTAATGTCTTCAATCAATCAGTATATATTGTAAAGGTAGTTGCACTTAAATACTATAATTCAACAGTAAGCTGGTTCACCTCCAGTGGTCTGTGAGGCAGTGACATGTATTTTAAACTTAAATATTTAGTCTCCCAGGACAGTCCCCCTTACTGTATGATGGTTGAGCTCCAGGTGGTTATTTTTAGCTATGCGACCGATATAAATGGCACTTCAGCGCAGAGAAAGGGTAAGAGAGAAGGGCACGATGAGATTCTTCTCCCTATCTTTCATGCTGCTTCCATTCAGTGAAACATCTAGAAAGTGCGGCGCAGTGAGAGCCCTCGTTCAAGTTGAGGCAATGCAGGCGGCGCTGTAATCGTCCAGGAATGCTGAAATACTACATCGGAGCTTCACCTTTGATATTACCATCTTATCTTTACTATCACATCTAATCAATTAGAGTCATGTAACCTTGAATCATGTGTGTTTTTACTGTGCGGCATTTTACACCCTACATCTGCTCTGATAAGGAAAACACAAAAAACAGGAACCAAGTAAGAGAGACCGCAGAGGAGGGACAGATGTACAATAACTAAGGCTACTGACCTGTAACATACAGACACTTCTTGGTTTGGGGCAAATAGTGCGCCACAGTTTTAATAATAAATATAATTGTAAAGCTGACTAGTTGAGGAAGGAAATCCCTGGCTGTTATACTTTAGCACAGGTGTAACTGGTGAAATATTGGAAGGGATCAGAAGGTTCATTACCAAGTAGGATTGCACGCCCATTTGACTTGGTATTTCAGTGCATGACGTATAAACTTAGCGCAGATATGAAAATAAAAGATTATAAAGTGAATCACTAAAGGGTGCAAAAGCTCTGATTGTTTCTACTGTTTAATAGAGTGAAAACTGTAGAGAAATGAAATGTAACTATGTGTTTGTGCTGCTGAACGCTGCATGGAAACTTGTGTGTCATGACCCCTAAGTTGTGGTGTGAGTAATGATAGTCCTATCTGAGCAACGGCAGCTCAGCGAGGCCTGCACGCCTTTCACCTAGATAATTGCGCAATACTGCTGCGTCACCTAATGCCTGGCTCTGTTGAAATTAATTTGAAATTAAACACCGTCTGCTCCACATGGGACTGTAGTGTGCGATATATTTCACTACTGTGAGTAATTTCAGATGTAAGTGTTGAGAGTCAAAGATAGGCGAGTCCGTGCAGAGAGAATCAGTGGTCATGTCAGATGTGTCCTTGTTGAGATCTGGCTTCAAGCTGTTGTTCTTAACATGTCCGCTTCCTGATGTGTGAAGCTGAGTTAATAACAACTTGGATCTCCTTGAGACACCTGCACAGTTGTTGTGTCTTGTTGTCTGTTTCACTTCATTTTTGTTTAAGGAAGCATGAAGGAAGAACTTAGTTTGTCTCACTAGAGAAAGGAAGTCTTGCAAACAGCTTGTTTTTGCCCTTTCAGGCTCACATCAAGTTCCCAGTTGACTACCCATACTCCCCACCAACTTTCCGCTTCCTCACCAAGATGTGGCATCCCAACATTTACGAGGTAAAACATTTCATGTCTCATTTATGTAGTTCACATGAAACTGTAGCCAGTTAGAGTCTGAACTAGACGCCTTCATGTTATTCGGTGCGTTTTGTTCTTTTTGTTCCAGAACGGAGATGTGTGCATCTCCATCCTGCACCCTCCTGTCGATGACCCTCAGAGCGGGGAGCTGCCCTCTGAAAGGTGGAACCCCACCCAGAACGTCAGGTAATCTTTGCCTCACAGCTTCATAACCTAAAGAAGAGACTCTCTATTTCATCATGAAAAAAATGTTTGTTTTTACCTTGTTCCATTCTTGTTTTATCAGAGGTAGAGTAGAGGACACTTTCAACAAAATCACCACTTTTTGTCCAGATTCTGTTTGTTTTTCTCTCTAATCTTGATCGTCTCCACTTCCTGTTTTGATCTCTGTGGTGTATACCATCTCTTTATTACTCACAGGCTGCAGGAAACCATGAAAGGCGACTCGCTGCCGAAAAACACTTCAGATTAAATACAAGACAGAGATCTCATAAAAGAGTCCTTTCACACACTTGACAGTAAATCAGTTAATTATAATGGCTGCAATTAAACATTTTGAGGTAGAAATGCCAGTACATTAAAGCTTACTTTTTCTGGGGATGATGTGTGACAGGTGATAGTGATGCAGATGATTCAGAGATTATAATTATGTTCAGAAAAAAAAACAAGAAAAAGTGACAGGCCTGGCTTGGGGTTTAAAAGCTGTTCATGCTGAGAAATAATATGAGTCACTTATAGGGAACAGGGAAGTAAGACGGTAAGAAAAAAAAAAGAACTGAACTCAAAGGTGAGCGAGGACTTGTCATGTTTGTCTACAAAAACTTCAAAAAAAAGAGAAACAGGAAATGCCTCATGATATACTTAATCGTACATTTAGCATAAATAAAGATTGTGAATAAACAGTTCACTCTTAGCCTTCGTTCTGTGTAACATCCTAAGAAGGAGACTGGGCTGGATTTATCTTAATATGTTCTAGTATCCTCATAGTGTGTGTGTGTGTGTGTGTTTGATCAGGACTATCCTGCTCAGTGTGATCTCTCTGCTCAACGAGCCCAACACCTTCTCCCCGGCTAACGTGGACGCGTCCGTCATGTTTCGCAAATGGAGGGACAGCAAAGGCAAGGACAAGGAGTACGCAGAGATTATCAGGTGAGTCACTCTGTTGACTGTTTCACCCTCGTACAGAGAATCATGCAGTCAGTAGAGATAACGTTAAACACCGGCCCGCAGGAAGCAGGTGATGTCAACAGCAGCTGAGGCCGAGCGCGATGGCGTCAAGGTGCCGACAACGTTGGCGGAGTACTGCGTCCAGACCAGGGTTCCTTCCCAGGACAGCAGTTCAGACCTCCTCTACGACGACCTCTACGACGACGACATGGAGGAGGAGGAAGAAGACGAGGACGAGAGCGAGATGGAGTCCGTAGGTGAAGCCGGGGGGATCAGCCCCACGCAGGACGGAGGGATGTCCAGCAGACGTTACGACAACCAGGACGACTCTGGCAACGAAGACTCGTGATGATCTGGATGATGACTCCTCCCTGCCAGCTTCCCCTTCTCAGCCTCCCTCCTCCTTTGTTTTGTTACGTGTGTGTGTGTGTGTGTGTGTGTGTGTGTGTGAGACAGTGGGGTCAATAGTCAACTGCCAAAAAAGTTTCATCATTTATTAAACTAATACAAATGGAATAATAGCTGTAGTCACATCCTTTTTCAGAGGTGGTTTGTCGGCACAGTTTGGTGTTTCCACCGTTTGCCTTAATTACAGCCTGCACTCTGTTTAGCACACTTTTAACTATTGGATTTATTCCAGCACCGTTTGAGAGCACCCCCACGTGTTTTTTTTGATAATCTGCTAATATTTCACTTTTTTGTTGTCGTTGAGGACGCAGATATGGCGGCATGCCTCTGCAGAATAGAATGGTGTTACTCCACGGTCAGTGTGTAATTTATCATGTGCAAATTACTGACACGAGACAAAGTTAAACATCCCCACACCCGAATATAACACCGTGTTAAATTGTTTTTATGCCCTGTTGCATTATTCTTTCGTGCAACCAAATTCCTTGAGTATTGCACTGTAAGTTCCTTAGTTGCTACTATGAATTTTAATTTCTTTTCTTTGTCGTTGGTGAAATTGCCGGTAGACTTGAAGACTTGTCTTTGTTGTTTTGCCTTTAAATGCCAACACTCATAAAGATGTTGGCTTTAAACCATAGCACCATTTCTGCTTCTCAACTGTGAAATTATTCCACAGCCTTTTTACCACTATCAGGCATAAAGAAGGGTAACAATACCTGTTAATTAACATTAAGTTGGGGCATATGTTTTCAACACTCACATACACAATGAGACAAACATTTTAGAATCTTCCTAACACTTATATGAGTATTTTAATGACTTAGAGGCATTCCCCATCGATACAAAGTTCTAACTAATCTCCTGCAGAGTGACTAGTGTCTTAGTTTTTGATAAATGATGAAAACAAACTGGTGATCTCTTGAGCCCCACTGTAGCTGGCCGGCTCTCAGACAGTCTGGTTTTGTGGTAAAAGAGTGTCTCTGTCCATCTTGTCTTTACTTGTTGCTGTTTTTTCTTCTTTTGTTTAGTCGGTTGACACTCTGTCCTCTCTGACTCGTCCCTTGTGTTTTCTTGGAGGGCTCTGATGGACACTTTGGCTCATTAACCATTCGATGAGCTTGCCAGCTCGTCCTGTCGCTGTCCATCAGTGTGTCCCTGTGGCAGAACATCTCCACTGATGCAACATAAACTTGCAACCACAACCGGGACTCCACCCTCCTGGACTCACCTGTAGTGTCCGTCACAACTGCTCCGTCGTGGTGACGCCAGTCGGGCGGAGAAGGTTCGCTTCCCACACCTCTCTCTGCCTCTTAAACCTCAGGGCCTCAATAGACTTTCACAGAGAGAGAAAAAAAACAGTCAAAGAGAATCTTGACACACAAACTGCTCCTCACCTCCACCTCCTTTTCTTACTTCAGGTGGTTGCAGAGGGCAGATGGTGAACGTCTCCAAACCCACCGCCAGCGTGTTCACACGTGACTGAATTGTCCTTTAAGTTTAAGGTCCTTTGAGTTGTTTTCTTGTAAGGATAGAGTCAAATTTAGAAAAAAAACAACCTATAGCGACTTTGCTCACATTATGTTGCGATAGATGTGAAAATGTCGCGTTTGTGCACCAACTTAAGCTTAAACGCGACTTGGTGAAAAGTTAGACGTTGTTACTGTGTCACTGTTCATCGTCAGGGACGAAATAAACACGGCTCAGCTACACATTTTCATTTGAATGAATGTGACGCATACGTGTGAATATTTACATTTACTACTCATCTATCGACTTCAACGTCAGGGTTTTTTCTCGTTCCTGTCTCTGTGGAACAGGTGCAGACTGGTGGACCTTTTGGACTTTGTCCAGTCGAGGAGACATTGTGTGTTTGCACGGCGTTCTAGTGCTGTTTTAGTGAGGCCTGAACTGGCTTGACTGATTTAACAAAAAAAAAAAAAAGGAAAAAAAGCCCTCTTGAGTATTAAACGCTTGGACACGCTGAGCAGCATAATGTGACTGATATTACACGTGCGGCATCAATTAAACCACACATTTTGAGCTGTGTTTTTATGGTTGTGGGTATGAATCTGTTGCCCTTTTCAACACAACAGAGCACTGCGCAAAAACCTTTGATTCAAACGGATGGATTTAATGCCAAGGAAACCAAGTACAGCCCCACAGCCGTTCATTGTGAAGACTACGGAGCAAAGGCTACATGTGGAGGATTTAACGCTGTTTGAATAAACTCTTTGAGAGACACATTTTGGATTTTAATGTGAAGCCAAAGGAGCGAAGCGTTTCCTCCAGGCCCTGTGCTTTTGAGGCTCACAGAGAGTGATTCTGTTGTGGACGGAGAGAGGAAATCCACTCCTGAACCAGATCTTAAATGAATTTGATATCAAGGCACAACAGGAAGGCGATAAATGCCAGAGAGTGTGAACTTCTCCAGGCCAGATGTGTTCACCCAACTTTGCCGATCCCTCTCCACATCGAGAAGAAGTGAAATCATGGAAATGGACGAGTTTGACTTATTGGTAAAAGTAGTTTTGTGGCTAAGATGAGAAAATCTATACATCCCTAATGCATTCAATATGAAACTACTGCTAGTACGTGTAAAAACGATAATCCAGGGTTTAAATGGCTTATGTGTTGAACTGTTTCTTGGCTGGGATCAATAACTTCCAGTCGTTGCCGGTTGCCTGCCAAGAAATAGTCCACCCTGAAGCCCCATAAACAATGAGCTGTCGTTTGAACACTTCCACAGAAACAAATGAGATGTAACATCCTGTTGAGTGGACGTCAGAGGTGCTGATTTTATCACCAAAGGATAGAGCTGTTCCCTTCTGTTTCCAGTCTTTATGCTAAGCTAAGCTAACAGACAGACAGAGGGAATGGCTAAATGGAGCATATTAACCAGAAAAACTCTTCTTTTTTAATTTGAAACTACCTGGTTAGCTTGGCACAGAGACTGGAACCAAATTTAACAAATTTCACCTCACAGAATCTTTAAACCTCCCTCGTCTTAAATGCTGATTTCCTGGCCAGGTGCAGGGACTTCCTGTCTACATTTGGATGGATCTAGGCTAGTTGTTTTCAGTCTTTGAGCTAAGCTAGGCTAAGCTAGGCTAGCACTAAGCTGAACTAGGCTAATGGTATAGAAAAGCAAAGATTTGCATTAATTTAAACTGCCTCCCATCACAAATTTAGAAACCAGAATCAGCGTTGTTGTTTTTATCGTATCGTTGCCCTCATGAAAGCTATTCAGTGGTCAGTTTAGAGCTTTTAAATCTTCAAATTCTCCTTTTTTTTACTCAAATGTATGACTTGTTTTTATATTGAGGGCAGGTGTCTCCCAAACTCAACCTACGAAATGACGCAGTAAAAAGGCGATGAGATGTTATTCCATACAAACTGTTACATAAGAAGGCCTGAATGAAATGTATAATTCCTTTAATCTGGGTGCGTGAGCATGTGTGCACAAGAGTGGATTTTTTTTGGAGTGTGGGCCTTCACACGGTGCGTCCACACCTATTGATGTTAATGCCGTCCTTGTTGGGCTTTTTCTTTTGATTTTTTTTCTCATTTCCCCCCCCCATCATTTTGTGTTTGTGAGGATGCAAATATCACTCATAAAGTTTCTGTTGTTAAAGACATGACATTGTTTGGTTTGTTTGCGACATACAGTACAGTAGCTTTGGTGTCTGTTGCTGAGATGTCATTAAAAACAGACGCGACAGCAGAGTTAGGACGGATAAATACAGATGCAGGCGTATACTTATTGTGGATAAGTTGAAAATAAAATATGATATCATTGAAGCCTGGTCACTACTACACGCCACATGGATCATTAGTGTCTCATTGCAAATGTATTAGCTTATAAAAATGCTGGTAGTGTTGGTAGTCATGTGTACAGTTTTTATTTCAACAGATGTCCTAGATTTGTGCAATACGGCTGATTTAAATGGGATTACGTTTTGAGGATTACATTTTAAAAAGAAATCCCACAAGCACCTCATATCCAAAACGAAGGTCCCTGTTCCTCTGGATAATCCACAGTCTTCAAACTGAGCATTTTTTATTCAAACTTCTTTCTATTGTACTGAGACAGAAGTGGAAATCTTTGAAAGGATCCAAAATTTTGGACAAATCAAACCAAACTGTGTACTTTGCTGAATAATAACAAGCAAGTGAACTGACCCTGAAAGGCTCCTTGATTGCAAAACTTGTACAACATAATGGTCCATAACTGCTCCTTAATTAAACTGTGACACTGAATGCACACAGATGAGTATGTATGTATCATAGACATTTCACACCTTATAAGAACATGACGGAAACTACAAAGTTACAAAGCAAATGTGATTCAGACACAGTTCAGAACAATTAGCTGTCTTTTATCACAGGGAGGGCTTTTCTGCTTTACAGGCATGAAATTAATTACTGGTTTTATGATACCCTGATGAGATATTTTTGCTCAGTGTTACTATAGTGTGTAAAAAGACTTTGGGTTCTTTCAGCTCCAGCTCACAGCAGCTGTCCTTAAAATAGCCAGAAGGCAAATGGCAGCTAATTTAAGTGAATGCTTCTACTCAGCTTTATGAGGTGAAAGAAGACAATTGTTTCTTTAATTAGTCTTACTTCATCCCTTCAGCAGAGGTTAGTAATCCTGCAGCATGGTGTTGAGAGCAGAACGTTCCAGTATGTGTCGTGGTCAGCGTCAAATTCCACTTCAATTTCACCGTTTCAGTTGAAACAATATTAGATTGTTGAACAGCATGATTAGTTGATTATCATATGCTCAATCCTCTCATCTCAAAATGAGGATTGGGTGTCAGTGGTGACTGGTTTTAATGACATTATCATTTAATTAATTAGTTTTTTTTTTACTGACCATTTCTGAGAGCTACATAATATATATTTCCGTTTATTCTTTGACATACATGATAATACATACATTCACTCAGATTCAATGAACTGTCTTTTAAATGTTATGACCATTGTTTCTAAAAAGATCCCCATAATTAAATAATAATCCCACATGTATATCTCATTTTTATTTTCCTGAGAGCTGGGGAAAAAAGCCTAAAGGCTGTTTCTAAGCTCATTGCTCTTCTAGATTGTATTTCTACAGCCGATTGTATTTATAGTCTGTCCTATGAATACAGATTTCTAGTGTTTGTCCCCACCTTGTGGCAGCATCTACTATGGTTTCTTTTCATCCAGTTATCGTTTTACGAGCTACGAGCTCCCCTTATCTATATTTTTCACATTATAAAATACTATTTTGGAAACAAAACCTGCTCTATTCTTTTTTAATACATTTGATTCCAACTACAGGCAGATAAAACAATTCTCCTGTGTTTAATTTATTTACATTTAAGACATGTTACACATGACTTCCAGAGACAGATCATGTTTTTGGTTTTGTGCAGTGACAAAGCTCAAATCAGTGATCTGGTTTCCAAGCGTTGATTCATTTCCTCCTGTCTCACTTTTCTTTTGACAGAAATGACTCTCCTCAGCTCCCATTATACAGGACAGTAGAGACAATGTGTAAAACTTTAACAGTATCTGAACTTGACAGAATCATCAATCACATAAAATGAAGACACGTGGTCACATTCCAGCTGCAGCTTTCGTTAATCATCTCGTTTGCACAGCTTTTGTTCCGGTTCATCGCTGTTTGTCCAGCCGAGCCTCCAGGTGTCTGTGTGCTGCTCTCAGTGTGTCCTGCAGGTCTTTGTACTGAGCCAGAGCGCAGGCTTCCTCAAGCCGAGCCCAGCGGTAGTCCTGATGCTCATCGGACAAAGTCACCGCTGTTCCTGGGTCTTTCAGCTCGGCCAGCCAGTAGAGCACCTCTTTGGGTCTGCCTCGCACCTCGTAGTGCAGCTCCTGCACAAAGCCATCAATCACCTGCAGCTGCTCCGCCCCCAGCCCCGCCTCCTCCTTGGTCTCTCTCAGAGCTGTGGTGAGGTCGTCCTCACCTGGGTCCACATGACCTGATGGTGAACAGGTTAGCTGTTAAAGCCATATGAGTGAAGTTTAGCTCATTGTTGTCTATTATCATCTAGATGACAAAGGTAGTGTTTTTAAAGACCTTTGGGTGGGGTCCAGTGGTGCTCCCCATAGGAGGTCTGCAAGAGGAGGTACTCAAAGTTGTCTGGTGGAGGGACACAACTCGCTAGATGACGAAACACTATGAAGCCACAAGCACGTAGCACCATTTTCCTGTTGAGCAAATTCACACACAATCACATTTTGCATTTTGTTACAGAATTCCAAAGCGTGTACGGTTGAGCCACCAATCCAGGAGACCTGAGGTCAATTCTTAATGAAAAATCACCACCAGTCCGAATGTGTTGAAGTTTTTCATTACAAATATAATGAAAAAGTATAATTTAGTTCCACAATGTTGTTTCTACATGACTGGTAGGTATATATCTGCCTGTCTAAACCTCTCTGGTGCAGGTTTTCCTGTTCATATTGGCCCTATTTTAGCTTTTAGAGTTCACCAGACAGGAAAAAGATCCGCACTGCCTGTCACTGTCTTAAGTATATGTATTAAAATGAAGAAATGGCTCCCACACTGCAGATTTCATAGGTTTACAGACTCGCGGACAACAAAGCTGTGGGATTATTTATCAGAGCAGAGAAAACTGTTAGCATTTCTAGCATGTTAGCTAGCTTATTTCTGCGCCCCGGTTGTCAAATATTTGAGTGAATTCTTCAGTATTTCTGAACCTTTCTCTTCTCACTTTACACACCATGCTCTCCGTTCACCGCTTCATGGACGAAGGTTGCGGGTTTGAATTAATAACTTCAACAACTTACGTTTTTTTTTTCACTGTGACAAGACCGGACTTGTCGCAGCGTGTTTCTCACCGGACTGAGAAGACTGACGGACTCAGCGGTGCTACAAGAAATGAGTCCGGTCCTCTCTGAAGACGGACATAAACAGTTCTGCTTTGTAAAACTGCTCTGGCAGTTTTCACAGCTACTGTCAGAAGTATTCATATATATATATATATATATATATATATATATATATATATATATATAATTATTTTTTTGATTGAGATGTTAAATTCCATTTATTTCCTGTCATTCCTGAACAGAAAAATGTGTTTTAGTGGTTGTTTGTTATTCTGGATTAATTTCTGACTTCTCAGTGAATTCCAGTGTTCTGGCTCAAATTTGGGTCTAAAAAGGTGAATTCAGATTAAATTCCTCACTCCTGTTCAAAATGGTGAAGAGTTTGGAAAGAGTCGCTGTTAAAGCTCTGAAATGATGCTGGAGGCTCTTCTAATAAATGAGGTTCTAATAAATGTGTTAAGCTCTGTTTGACTGCAGGTGTTGCTCTTTTCACTGTTGAGGTGAAAATTGTCATGATAGATAGATAGATAAATAGATAGATAGATAGACAAATAGATAGATTTACAATAATGAAGGGGCACAAACTGGTGACCAAAATGCCTTAATAAATAATACACATATTTTTTTGAATAATTTCATTTCAATAAATAGATTCTCCCAGTTGGAAAGCTCTCACAGTGACAGATCAAACGAATGGTTTTATGATAAACTGACATTTATTTACAATCATATGGCTGTTGTGCCTGTGGAAGACAGATAAGACATGTACTCAGTGTAGATGGGGCCAACCGAAGACAGCTTGTGTTTAATGATAATAGAGATGGAGCCTCCTTCCAACGCAAGTCGAGCTGTCAGCACTGCAGTTGTTCAGCTTAAAAGAGGAGACGCCGCTGCTGAGTTTCAAGGTAAAATACATGTTTTGGTATTTTTTTCAATGTAGATGTAGAGAGAAGGAAACACAAACAAACAGATAGATGGGAATGCATAATGTGGCTTTGTACATTTATCCCACAGTGCCTCAGGGCTCGCTTAAAGTAAATGTTTCGTTTGCCTGACAGAAACAATTATTTTTGCTTTTCTGTTGCTCCTTCCTTTGTAATACGTAGCTGTCTGTGGTTCAGCCAGATGCCTCAGGCCATGTGACTGTCTCTGCCACTACTACTGTGCTTACTCAGCCTGCACTGGAGTGCTCATTATTCCACTCTGCTATACAAGAATCACACTCAGGGGTCAGGTTCCCCTGCATCCAGATATATTTTTGTGTACACTGGCTGTCACAGAGATTACACATGGATGCAGGATATGGTTTCTAGACAGCCTATACTTTTGTACAATGATGGCAGTCATGTACTTTAGGTCATACATACTGCAATCATCAGGCACTGCTATTTTAGGAAATGCACAACAAATAACTTCATATGTAAACTAGTGATGATGAGACATGTAAGGGATTAGTACTGCAGGTCTGAGTCTGTTTGAATTAGAGCTGATCTGTGCCAAGAGACGTCCTGACTTGGATTCTTCCAGCAGAATGTTCTGGAGGTGTTGTGATTAATTTGAGGTGACAACTGTGATGACAAATCCATGTGTAGTTAGGATTTAAGCGGAAGTTCCAGCACAGTTCCCGCTCTGCACACATACCATGGACTGCAGGGTGTTTTTTTTTTGTGAATTGTAATTTGGTGAAGACAAATTAAATGCTTTGTGATGGTGATATTTCCTGTTTGCCTTCCAAGCAGCATTTTCACAGAGCCATGGAGGAGGAGAAGCAACCCACAGGAGGGCCTCATTTTGTAGGGAAGAAGGATGAACTGATTAAAGCAAAGCGCTCTTTCAGGACACTAGAGGGTCGAGATATACTGATCATCCACCACCAGGATGTCTTCTACGCTATGGACTCCTATTGCTATCGTGAGTTTCTTCTCGCGCTTATTGCAAAAAAGAATAGTAAGGGGAAGCGTGATTATCAGGGGCGTCACTAGGTTTTAAGGACAAGGGGGGCTTAGCCCCCCGGTGAGGTGAGGTTTGTGATGTTTAACAAGCCAAGAGGACAATTAAGTGTTGACTTTAGCTTATGTCTTTCAATGATCGGGCCAAGAGGGGGGAAACCATATTTAAGTGATTCATGAATAATGCAAGTTCTTTATTTAAATTCATATCCTGGCCACTTTATATTGTATTTTTCTGCACTTTTTTTATTAAAAAATAAATAAATAAAAAAAAGGAAATAAAATGATACCAAATTATTTAAGGGGGCTTGAGAAGAACATACCTAATGACACCACTGCCATTAGGACCACTCAATCTTTTTTTAAACATTTTTAAAACATTTTTTATTGATGAAACCAAGGATTAAGTTTTTTGGTGTAATGAATTTGCACATCAGTATATTTCTTTGTACTATTGTCTTTGTCATGAATGAATTTGACGAAATTTTTTCTTCATTAAAAAAAGGAAAAAAAAAAATCACCAAATTATTTTGTTTATTTTTTTTTTTTTTTAATTAGACTATTTTATGGGGGCTTCAGCCCCCCAAATTAGGCCTAATGATGCCACTGATGACTATTATGCTTTAGTTTTGTGTTAAATCTGATTATATATGAAAAGTGTATTATTGGCCATTCAAAATTCCAACTATGTGTATTCCTGTCTGGGTCAAAACTGACAAATGCTTTCTTCCAGTGGACCAACTAAAAATGAAGTTGCTGCTAATCGACATCCTGTTGGGGGACGTTCAACACTGAGCTGCTTTATTTTGTCATCCATAGAAGATTTTAGCACACATCACCTCAAGAGTGCGTAGAGTCAGCAAAAGGTTAGGATGCTGTAAACGGTTTGCTTATTCTGCAATACACTGATCCTCTACACCCTCTCAACAGACGCTGGGGCAGAGCTGCAGAATGGAGACATTGAGGTAAGGTTTTGCATTTGACTTAAGAGATTAGAGGCTGTTTTTGTGGAGTTAAAATCACTGGGCTCATTCATGCTTTCACAGGCTGCACTAAAAGCTTTATTGCCGGGCTCAGGAATGCTGTAATTAAGGTGCCACACCTGCATAACATTAATATAATGTTATGCTAATGTTGAAGGGCCTAAATGACCTACACTAATTCCACATGAGGTTGTTTACCTGCCTCCTTTCGACATACCCACAGGAATTAGACAACAAGCTGTGCATAATTTGTCCGAACCACAAGTACAAGATCTGTCTTGCCAACGGGGAGGGCATATACAAGGCCAGCGACCCCACGGAAACGCCACGAGTGACCAGATGGTTCTCCAAGGGGGTGAAGCAGCGGGTCCACACGGTTAGCGAGGCCAACGGCGACGTCTATGTCAAGCTTTCTGATGAAACGGGCTTTGTGGAGTCAGACTTCTTCCAGGGTGAGAAGGGCAAAGTGGAAAGGGCCAAAGCTGCAGCAGCTGAGAAGAAAACATAGTGGTATAACAGCAGTGGCGTGTCCAGACTTTTTTCACAGGGGTGGCCCAAGTGGGGTACTAAATCATGCAGGGGTGGCCAGCAGGATTAGGTGGTACGTCAGTCACATGTGCCCCTATCAACATTGCATTAGTTCATCTTTTTTTTTATCTTTTATGATTAATTTTACAACTAAAAATACTTTCTTAAATATTAGTATGAATTGAAATATAAATAGAACAGAATGGGACAATACAATTGTAGTAAAAAACCTTAATCTATTATTTTTTATGAAAAGTGCAAAAATAAAGACAATGCAAAAATATATATGGGTGGCAACCTGGAGTGGCCAATCATATTTAAGGGGTGGCACATGCTACTCCAGGCTACCCCGTAAACACACCCCTGTATAACAGATGGATGATCCTGATCCTAATGATTACATGGTAACTGCATGTAGGTGTGTTTTTAATGAGTTTAGAATTTTAAATTGCTTCTGGTATTACATTTTTTGGGGGGGAAGAAATTAGGTCCACGTATTTCTACAGTCTCAAGCCAATCATGCAGTTCACTTTCTTAATGTGTGAGTTTTGGTTTCTGGGTCTCTCAAATTGGGTAGTGGCATGAGGGAGCTCAGTGTGGGGTGTCCCTCTGCATTTCAATATTCCTCATGTATTATGCATACCGTGAATGAATCAATAAGATAAAAAGGTTTATGATCGATAACGCCCCCAAAGTGAAAAATCGTTAATGTAAAATATAAAGACTACAACACTGGACACTTTTTGTTTAATCCCTCTCGGCTTCAGACAGGCACACTGTGGCTGGATGGAAGCTCCTCATTGGCCCCCTGGTGCAGGTTCTGTGCAGAAATTCAGGGTTTTGTTTTCAACATTTTGTCAACTTTAATGTCCATGACATCGCCAATAAAAAATTGATTTTATGACATTGCACTATGTTATTATTATTTTGATGTGGCCCTTTGGATTTAAAGGATTACTCTTTTGGTAAATCAGCAGCCAAGATAAAGGCTATTAGATATTTTGGTTTTAGTCGGAGTGGATTTCTCCAAAAACACCGGCTCCTACAATTCCCAAAATGCATCTTGAGAGCGTCCTCTGTTAGAGTTAGACACTCCCTACCTGGAAAACACCAGCATCTTTCACACCTCCATTTTTCTTTCTGAAATAAATTTAAGTCCAGTACGAGTCTGTCATATATTTGACAAATGTGAGGTTATTTACGTGGCTTCAGTGTGAAATAAACACCCTTATTGTACAGCCCTCCATGTCCTTAACATGTGCATAATTTTTTGTCCTTCTAATTTGTTAATCATTCGATGTAACGAGTCAAGGCAGGGTGACACATTCATGTCAGCTCTTTGTCTCTGTGCATTGTGCAGGCGAACAGTGACCCGGCCCTGGAACTTTAATCCCGTGGGTTGCGAGCACAAAGCCTACAGATGTTCCTCTGTGCATGAATGACGCTGGTCTCTGCTGCAGCAAACTCACACAACACAGTCTGAAGCCTCCGTCATGAGGAGGCCGGGCACTTCTGCACACTCACACATGAAATATTAAAATATCATTACGTGGTTAAACTGAGAGCCTTGTTACAAAGCAGCCCTCATGAGCGCCTGCAGTACAGGTCAAGTAGAGGAGCCTCTGTCAAGATGAAGAGCAGAGCGTCTGGAGAAACTGTTTAGCATCTTATTCCAGAGGGAGAGCATCGAGCAGCAGCGTGGACGCACAGGGTAGATCCACTCTGTCCGTTTGCATTATTCATCGTGATTATGGACGACACAGGCAGCTCTGATAATACCCAAAAGACATGAGCTATTCTTCCTCTGAAAAAGGCCCAGAGGGACTGCCAGATCTCATCATCACCTTTTATTAAAAGTATTTTACACATGTCAGAAAATAGTCTCCTGAATTGGATAGATTGACTAGAATAACCTTTATTGTCATGACAGAGTCGTAAAATGAAATTGTGGAGCTTCTCCCTTTTCAGTACAAAAATATGAGTGTAAAATAAGTATAGAAATCTGAGAATATAAGTACAAAAATAAGCATAAAAATAGTATAAATTGTCTTATATATGATATTGGTTCTTAGTTACACATATTATTAAGGTACACTACTTTTTTTCTTACTTATTACCACTTTACTGCTGTAACGATGCAAATTCATACGTTTGCATTTTGAGTTCACAAATATGTTATTCCACCACCCAGTGTCAAGACTTTTCCACTAAATTATCAGTATTAATGATTACCCAAATATTAATATAAATATAAATAAATAAATATAAATATTATCCACCAGTATGTGCACGCTCTTTAATCAAAATTATATCTTTAATGCTAAAATATAATTATTGTTGTTATCCAGTAATTTTAAATTCACTGTTTTTCAAAGAATAAAATGTAAAAATATCAATGCACGTTATTGTTGTTTTTGATTGAAATGTTAAATTCCAGTTATTTCCTGTCATTTCTGAACAGCAAAATGTGTTTTTAGTGGTTGTTTGTTATTCTGGATTCATATCTGACTTCTCAGTGAATTCCAGTGTTCTGGATCAAATTGGGGTCTAAAAAGGTGAATTCAGTTTAAATTCCTCACTCCTGCTCAAAATGGTGAAGAGTAGTGAACTGAGTGAGGAAGAAAGAGTCCCTGTTAAAGCTCTGAAATGATGCTGGAGGCTCTTTGATGCTCTAATTACTGTGTTAAGCTCTGTTTGACTGCAGCTGTTGCTCTTTTCACTGCTGGCAGTTTTGAAAACACAACAAGGTGTAAAACCACTTTTCACGGTCATTCTGCAAGAATGATGACCTGAGTGTTCATGAGTGTTGTGCATCTAACAGTATAGTGATGCTGAGTCAGACTCTACTTCTCTCTCATATCATATCATATCATATTTGCTTTATTGGCATGAATTTTATGAGAACTATGTTGCCAAAGCATCAATAATCAATTAAACAAAAATGCAAACAGAAATATATCAAATAAAGAGAATAATGTTTGTATGGAAGGATTAATAATAAGTATCAATAAGTCTCTCTCTCTCTCTCTCTCTGGCACTTTCTTTCTCGTCATTTTCTGGACTCTGAGCTGCAGACTGGCTGTCCTCTGCTCTCTCTATTCTACCACAGCCTATTTCCTCTCATGGGCTCTCTATTCTACCATAGACTCTCTCTATTCTACCATAGATTGTATATTCTACCATAGACTCTCTACCATAGACTGTATTTCCTCCCACAGACCGACACAACTCTTCTCCAGTCTTCAGCCCAGTGGCTGCTGATGACCACCGCTGTTGCCGCTGCTGCTGTCCGGTGCGCCTCTGCGGTCGGTTCAGGACGCTGTCGGGCTTTTTTATGAATGAATAACGAGCCGTGGAGGAGGAGATGGTGGGGAGAGAGAGAGGACATGCCAGTGAAACTCCCCAGCTGTGCTCCCGGGGGTCCGGCCACCGATGAGAGGGATTAGCGGCGGAGCGGAGCCGCGGCTCGTTGCGGTAAAAGCCGAGTCTGACTGCGGGCTGGCGCGGTAACAAACCGTGAGGGAAACGGGCTCCACAGCGACACAAAAACCGCGGTGACCACAATGTAAGTTGCTGTAAAGCTGCAACTCGTGAATGGATGTGTGTTTATGTGTGTGTCAGTGAGTCGCCTCTTAAGGGCCGTTTTCAGGGACTAAACGGTGATGCTCTGTCTCCGTGACAGACATGAGTAATAAGGAGCAAAGCCTCCTCCACCTCCACCTCCGTGCCTCTGGACCACCATCAATCTGCGTCTTGTCTTGGCTTGCAGGTCCATCCACATCGTGGCTCTGGGCAGCGAGTGCCCCGGAGGAGTCGGGCCCGGGGAGGAGCTCATGGGCCAGGGGCAGCTGCAGGGAGGCCTCCTGTGGAGCTACCTGGGCCACGGAGCGCTGGTGGGACCCTGCGACCTGGAGAGCAGCATGCACAACCCGGCCTTCATGGAGTACACCTCACGCGTGTTTGGAGATGTCACTGTGGTGGTGCGGGATTGTCCCAGCTGGGTAAGAGGCTGCTGGTGTGTTTGGGTGCAGGATCTTAGCTTTGGCTCATTCATACTAAACAACCTTTTCTGCCACATTTATACAAGTGCATACATGAAATATGTCCACCACCATATTAAAAGACATTTTCAGGTGCTTTGGCTCTTCCCTGTGATGCCAAAACCAGACAGGAAGGTCAGGTCAGGCCATGAAAGAAGAGGTGTAATTTTGCCAGAGCATGCGTCACTCCTCATGTGCTGTTTACTGTCTCACTCTGCTTCTGTTTCTCACCACATTTCAAATTCCAAGGCCACTTGCCTTCCAGCGCTGATTGCAGGTCTCTATTCTGAGGAGGACGTTATTTTAATGCACTGCACGCCCAAAAAAAAGAATAATGAAAGAACTTTTGTTCTTAACAGCAAATGGAAATGAAAGCTCTGTTGTGATTTGTGTAGCAGCACCGTATGCGTCCTATTATGGGGCTGTCTAACTGTGTCAGGGGTGGTGCTGCAGAGAGTCTGTCAGTCTGATTCTATGGCTCTTTGTCCTTGTTTTTATTCAAAAGAAATTGCCAATGTGTTTTCCCTGCCTAATGAGTTGAATCAGGTTGGTTTAGAGTGAGCAGCGAGCCTCGCACAGGTCCTTGGGGGTAAAGTCCCAAGTGCCACAACTGAGGTATTTATATTACAGGAGGCTCAGAGAGGAAGTGTTAGGGTTATCTAAGGTAAGATGAATAGTGGTACGGGTTGGGGTTTCAGACAATGCCCTGTGTTCCCTTTCTCACCTCTTGACCTCTTCCTGTTTGTGTTTCCTCACCAGGACTTGCTGGACAGCGACTGGGCCAGCGTACGTAAAGTTCTCGAGCAGGCTGACATCCTGGTCATCAAATATTCAGTCACTGACAAGCTGGCCTTCCAGCAGGTCAGAAATGGCTACGCTCCAAGACTCCGGCCGCTGCTGAGGCACTGGGGCGTGCCCGTCATCCTGGTGGCTGTTGGAGCACGGCTCAACGGTGAGGATGCTTTTAAGTCTTGACTCGACAACTAGCGGCTCCTCAAACTGCATGTCATTGTTGCACAGGAACGATGGGAGTGTCAGAGGCTGCCAATGCAAACCGTTATGCTTGTTATTCCCGGTGCTGAGTTTGATTTTGGGACAGTATGGTGTTGTTCTCAACAGTGAGCTCACTGTCTGAGCCTTGTGTCCTCTGGTGTGTCCTCCCAACGATGAGGAGGAGGATGCTCATGATTAAATCTCCTCTTGGCTGCCTTCAGGCGGTCAGCTCACATGCTTCCCCCTGCAGGAAACACACCAAAGCATGACATTAAGTTCATATCTCTCTTTGGCACAGCTCTTAAATATACATGAAACCCAAGAGTGCACCTCAACGGGAGTTTGTCCCTTAAATAGGTTTAAGGTTAGGTTTAAGTTTCCTCCTCAGCTTGTGTTTTTGCACACACACACACACTGACCGTGTAAAGACGCTCGTCAAACGCACCAGAATGTATTTTTAGCTTGTCTGCACGGCATACTTTGAGATCCTGTCAGAGCTCCGCTGCACAATGATCACAGTGTAAGTCAGGTTTGTGCCAGAGAGAGAGAGGGAGAGAGAGACATAGAGGGAGAGCTGTAGACCAGGGCCTTTGTTTGTGTTTGTGGTCGTGAGTATTTCCGTGCCATCCCCTCATGATTGCAGAGAACGAGGGCTGAGCTCTGAGCGCTTCCTGCTGCTCGACCACCTAAGGCACAGCTGTGGCAGAGAGCGCTGCCATACGTGCATTAACGCAGCCATTAAAGCAGCACTGAATGCAGACTGATTTATCCAAGGGCGCGCACACAAACAAACCCCTGATATGCCAAGTCACCGTCAGTCGCTCTCACACACACACACACACACACAATATCCCCGTCATGCCTGCAGGTTATTAACAGTATGATTTATCAGACGCCTCAGCAGCACTTAGCTGTATGTCGCACCCATTGGCTCCTTTATCTCTGGCTCTCTGCTCCTTCGTGCAGTCTTTTTTTTTCCTCTTTCAAGCTAATCCCTCCAAATTTTCTGTGATTCTGGCTCTGTGGTCCTCATGCACAACATGTGCATGCTGTTCTCATCCAATATTCGTACAAATTACTACGAAAAGTATTGCACTGTAATTCGTATATAACAAACATAATTGGGAGCCAGACTTGTGATCTGTGAAAATGTGGCGGACATTCTTTACATTCTCAGTGGAAAATGCAATATTTTAGCTAGCTTATGAGTTCAAATGCATTTTGATAACATTTCTAGTAGGAAATATGCATTTTATTTCCATAACCCTAACCCTGTAACCCTATCCCCAACCCTTACCATTGCTAGAAATGTTGTCAAAGATCAAAAATTTCAATGCATAAACTTTATTAAAATATTGCAGTTTCCATTGAGAATGCAATGAATATCTGCCATTTTTAAGGCTCTCCCTTCGAGGCTCACTCATGATGCCAGTCATTCGTAGAGATATGCACGGAAATCTGTGCATAATTTTTTGTATATCATATGAACCGTTTCATGAGACTATGTTGACATGTGCTCTACAGATCTGATGCATTCACATGATCTGTGGTTTCTGTTTTACTTTGGTTTATGAAATGTTTTGTTCATGTCTCATCAAGTCATTTAGTCAACATGTGTCTTGCATGGTGCTTTTAGACATTTTCCGGCATGTTTTTTTATTCCCAGCTTTGCTCTGATTGGTCCACTCTGGGGGTAGATTGACTCATAATCATGCAGATCACAAGCAGCAGAGTGTTGGGTTTACAGAGCACAGTTTAATACTGCACTGTGGCGTTAACAATGCCAACATGCATGTTGACAATGCCTGACGATGGTCTGTGTTAAAGTCAAACATTTACCTGTTGAATTCACAGAGAGCTGTCAGTTTAGTGTGCAGATCTTCTTTAGTCTATTGACGGTACTGGTCTTTACGAATCAGCTTGAAGGAAATAATTGCAATTAATTTCTTGTTTTAGTGCAGAGTTCCTGCGGTTCCTTAAAAAAATGCCACAACTTAAAAAAAAAATCTTAAAATATCTGATATAAAAAGGTCTTAAATTGTCTTAAAGTTGCTGTAAATTTGCTGATGGTGCATTAAATGCCAATAGATAAACACAGTATTCAGTTACTGCAATTTAACAGGTTATTTTAGTCACAAAGCTCACTTCTTTGTTCTCGAAAGTTGTGAAATTAAAGTAATAGAAAAAAGTTAAGCGTTATGCCTTCAATTTATATCGTCATTGCAAAAAAAAATTGCTTGAGATTAATGGGTTATCGGATTTTATTCCTGCTAAGTATCGGCATCAGCCTCGAAAACTCCCTATTGGTCGGGCTCTACAATAAATTGAATATTTTCTACCAAAGAAATTGTTATGACATTTTGGGTCTTAAATTATATTTGTTGAGATCTTAAAAAGTAAAGTAAATTTGACTTTTAATATGGTGCAAGAACCCTGTAGTGGTAACAAATACGTAGTATATAACATCCTGACAGGCCTTTCTATGGACTCTCACGGCTCAGTGCAGAGACTCATGTCTTCTCGTCTACCCTCGTACAGTCTGGATTATTTCATTGTAGAGCTAAATTCTCCTCTCTGTGTTCAGATGAAGGCCCTCCATGTACGTGTCCGCTGTGTGCGTCAGACTGGAGCAGCTGTGTGCCTCACAGTGAAGGCCTGCAGCTGTCCAGGGACCTGGGCGCCACCTACCTGGAGCTGCCGTCTCTCAACCACGTCTTTGTGGGGCGTTACTTTGGCAGCGTGGTAAGTGTCAGGTCACACCGCTTATTGAACCTCATTTAAAAACTGTACATGTTTTATTGTTGAAACCAAGCTGACAGCTACAGTGCCCACTAGAGACAGGTATATACGCTATGTTGGTTTCCACGGCGAAGATGATGATGTAACATGACTATTTTGGTACCTGCCGTTTTCCTACTAACCTGCGCTTTCCTGTTTTGTTTAGCTGGAGTACTTTATGATCCAGTGTCTGAAACACAAAGCTAAAGAGAGACCAGAGAAGAGGCGAGGAAACAAAGTGAACGATCTTCGCCCCCCTCACTTAGAACAACCAGGTCAGAGGAAAACTATGGTGTCTGAAAACTAACACTGCTTTCATTTTAAGTGACATTCATTCATGTCCTGTCACTGTTACCACTGTAAGTTAATAACTATTCCTCTATTTCCTAACACATTTGCTTGGTTCAAAATGCTCTTTGATGGTGTCTAGAGAACATTTAGCTTTTAGCTGGATTGTTTCTTCTAGAGCTTACATAGCCACAAAAAAAGGCTGAGCATAAAGGTTTTTATCCAAATGATCGATGTTCTCGGTTCCAAACTGGAAATAAGAGAAGAGACAAAGAGCTAGGTGGACTACTTTTATTCCATGAATTAATTTGAATCAATTTTAGATTGAGCTCTTTTCAGCACCAAACACAGTTTAGTTCCTTCTCCTGAGGCGGCTCAGTGAGCGTAGCTGTCTTCTTACTTATTAACCGTGTCTTCAAACTGATATTCTTAATCCATGCAGGTTTTTAAGCACCTGAACAATAGAAAACCACTGATTTGTTGTTATGCATTTTGTACTTGAGCATTGAAATTGAACATTTATGCCTCAGAAGTGCAAGATTTAGTTTAATTTAGGGCTTCAAGGTGACATTTGAAAATGTTTTTTTTTCTGTCAGACAGTTCAAAACTCATGTCTTTTCTAAACGACACGAACGGTCGACTGGAAATCAAACGTTGACAGTTAATTGTCAACTGTTTAAACTGTAATTTAGTCTTTAATCTGCTTATTTGAAATCCTGAATTTCATTTAAATTAAGCTTCTAAAGGAGCCACATTGAACTTTAATCAGATTCCACAAAATTAATTTTATTGCTTTTCTTGTTGTTTTTATTTACTATTGTAAAGCACTTAGGTTCACCGAACGGTTGTTATGAAGGGCTGTATAAATAAAGAACATTTACAAAATGTCAGTTAAGAGATAAATGTCCAGACAATAATCAAAAGAGACTAAAAGCACAAACAGTCACACACAGTAAAATTGATTATTGCAGCAAAGCAGAAAGAAAACAAGCCAAGCTGGACAGTTAGGTATTTCTGCTGCTTTTCGTCTTAATCCAGTCCTCTTTTTTTAGATTGAGGTACTCTCACTCTCCTGATTGAACCTGAAAATTATTTGAAATTACATCATCCAAATTCATTTGCAGAGAAGCGTACCTCCCACGCCACGAATGAATCCTGCAGCAAATTGTACTTTAAAAATAGTGTTTAATGTTTAAGAGCTGCTGAACATTCCTGCTGCCACTTCAGCACTTTTCCCCACACACCTGAAAATATTTAACACAAACTACATGTTAAACATTGACTGCAATGACTGGCAGCCAAAATGGGCAGCAGAGGGTTGGTACGTGTCCAACTCCACTTATGGTTTAGCCTGCATTAAATACGACGTGCACTGATTCAGGAGCGTCCATAAAAAAGAAGCATGAATAGGAATATAATAAAAGCAAGATTTGTGAAGCCCCCTCCCCCCAATTCCTTTTATTAGCCTGAATTAATGAACACAAAAACACCTTTTTCTCTATGAACTGCACTTGGCTGACTGAGGCTGCTCACGCTTTTTCCCCTCATATATCTTTAAACATTAAAATCAATGAGAAATAGTTGATATTTTTTGGTTTCTAAAGCCATAACGAGTGTATTTCGACATTATGTCTTCTCTATTACGTCAACAAACCAGATTCGGGTACAGCGGTCTTGGCAGATCTATCGTTTGTAGAAAGATGAACATATCTGGAAGCAGGGTCAGGGCACAACATGACTTTGGTTTCTCCTTTAGCTCTCAGGCTTTTCTTTTCTTTAACCTACCACTCTGTCCATGTTCACCCCATTTATCTCTGCTGTCAAACCTCATCGTCACAAAGAGGGGAAATGACTAAAGGATGCAGACAAGGCAGATTAAGGTGCCTTGAACGTAACACAAACGTTCATTAACACAAGGCTATCCTCCTCCTCTCTCTTTCTTTTTTGCTTCCTCCTCACGTTCAGCACGACTCCCCCCCATCCGAGTCGAGGAGTCCAGCTTCTCCCAGGACATGCAATGGTTGTTGGAGCGTGGCGTGCAGTTCGCCGACGTGGCTTTCTACGCCGGGGACTCTGGGAAAGAACTGGGGTGGGCGCATGCGTCAGTGCTGTGTGCTGTCAGTCCATACTTCAGACAGCTGCTGCTGGGGCCCAAGACCAGGTAGGAGATGTTCACAGGCTGGAGCTCAACGAGCTGTTTCACCAGCTGAGCCAGCAGCCAGCGGGAGCTCTTCTTCTGTGGTTACTCTGGAGGGTTTAGCTGTTTTTGTCATGTCTGCTTGGACAGGGAACGTCCCCAGTCGAGGTGTGTTTGCAGAGACCGGGACGGAGGCCCTCATTCGCTGCTCTCCACCTGGGACGGGGGGATTATTGATGACATGCCCCGAACGGAGGGACACCTGACAGGACGCCTCTCCCGCCTGGTGGTGAAAGACCCCCTCCTGTGTATGTGCTTGTGGGAGACTCTCATGTTCATTTATAGAGGTAAAAAAAAGCACCAGCACACTCAGAAACAACCATGAATCTGCTCTTTTGGTCCTCGCTCCTCGTTTGCTGCCCTACTGGACGCACTCTGCACATTACAACAAGACTTTAAATGCAGCCAACACAGCAGGTCCGACAGCATGAGAACGATCCTCAAAAGCAGTTGCTCTTTTTCCAATAATTTAGATGTGATGATTAATGTCCCCTGGCAGCATAAGGCAGTTTGCCTGCTACTGGATCTTGTCCAGTGCTCCATTACGAACAGAAATCAGTCAAACTGAAAGTGCTTGATCGTAAGCAACGCCAGTGTTTTTAATCTAGTACCTGATCATTCATTGTGTGATTCTGTGATCTCACGCTGCTTTCTTATTTCTACTTGGATGCCCAGGGCCAATCATGTTTCCTTTATCTCCACCCAGTTCCATTTTATTAAATATTATTGGTACACCGAGCAACATCTTTGCAGAAATTGAACTTCCATCATTTCAGTGGCTGATGGGATGTGTTGATAGGATCTGACGCAGTTATAATGGCCTCATATTTGCATCAACAAACGATCCCTGTGATGAAACTGTCATGTAAAATGAACAGCTTCTTACATTAACTTCCCTTAGAGAAGGATGCAGGCGCGAAACAAAATGTTCTCCAGCTGCCTATACAAAGCCTGGTTAAACAGCCACATTATATTCTGGGCAACATCAGAGCCGTAATGAAAATCTCCTCCGTCTGCGGCTCAGAGGCTGCAGTGCTGTGCTCGCTGCATGTTCAACGCAGCCTGCATGTCGTGCAGGACTCCTTATGGCAAAAAAATATATAGCTGTGCTATAGCATCTGATTCATGTATGTGAGCAGCACTGATCTGACACACGTATACACCAGAGGCACTCAAACTGCTGCCAGCGAAGGAAAGAAGATTATAGGGTTAGACGGAGTTTCTGTGAGTGACTGCATGAATAAGAATAAGAAAGGCAGCAGCTGAAAGAGGGAGGCTGCAGTGTGCATCTGCATGCATCCTAAGAAGGAAAGTAAGAAGTGTAAAATTGTGAGTTGGGTGAAAAACGAAGGTGACGGGACGTGAGGTTGTGGAGTATTTAAGGTGTGGGTGTTTGCTGGGAACCAGAGTGTACTGTTCATGTGTGTGCAGCAGAAAATGTGTTCGTGTGCAGAGACGAATACGAATGTCACGTTTCCATGAAGCACTGCAGGGAGACGATGTCAAGTCTTGTGTGAAAAGTGACTAATGTTAACCCTCCAAACAGTGGGTCTAATAGTCTAAAGCAGCTGATCTCACACACACAGTGAGATGTGAATGTGTGCCTTCTTTGCTTGATGTTCATTTGCAGTAAATCCACAACAAGACGTCCTTTGCATTCCCACAGACGGGATGGATATCTTCAGCTTCAGCAGAGCTAATTTCCATAACAATATCACGTCTCTGCAAAAGCACAGCGTCACACTCGTTATTATTCCACGCTTTGGGTCGTGTGTGTGTGTGTGTGGACGGTCGCAGAGGCCGTGACTTTGTTTGGTGTGATGTTAACACTGTGAGACTATGTCTCCTTGTGTAGTGCCCTGTTGATTTATTGAGTTTGTCACTTGGTTGCTATTTGTGTGTGCATGTTTATCACATGTATTATGTGTACGGCTCAGATGAGTCACTGCTTGTGATTGTGGTCGCCCCATCTTGTTTGAGGTCAGACTTTAGACAGTTTAGTTGATTTCCTCGTTAGGGTTAAAATGTAGAGGTTAAGGCTCGAGTGTTAATCTGCACAACTTGTTCCAGAACTATCTCAGTTTTTGTGTCTGTGTAGGCGGGTGAGAAGGACGACACCAACCCTGAAACTTACTTGTTAGATTATGTAGAAATGATTTAAGCAGTTTTGCAGCGTTTGCGTTTTGCATATGTACTCCATTTCATCCTGTTCCATCTGAAAGCGTCTCCCATCAGCGTATCCAGTCCTGTTTTTAGGTGTTTGGCTGCATCATATGTCAGCAGCAGCACTCCTGAGCTAATCTCTCACCCTGCCTGAGGTGTTTGTACCATGCAGTGTTATTATCCGGCACCGTGTGTTGAGGTAATCCCTCTATCAACCCAAATACCATCATTATGAACTAATGATGAGATAAATCCTCCCCGGTCCAGCTCCCTTCTTCCCTCAACAGTCTGTTTATGTCCCAATGAAGCTGCAGGGCTGCAGGCTTTCTAAAGGACTATACCACTAAAATGTCTCATTTTGTGTTTCACACCTGCTGATGGCAGTTTACAGTATATCACAGCCCAAACTTAGATTTCCCTGTTTCCTGTATCTATAATTTTACGTATTCATGGCCCTCAAACTTCAAAATTTCTGTTTCTAATATTTAATACTGTGTCTGACCAAAATCCTGCACAGCTAACGGAAGCCTCAGCTGTACTTTTTGTGTTTAATGTTAATCAGCTAATGTTAGCATGCTAGCATGTAATGTAAACATTCCCTGCTACACATCAGTATTCAAGCACTGTCTAGGTGAGCATGTTAGCATGCTGGCATTAGCACTCAAAGGTCAACGCTAAAGGCTGGTCTGTAGATTTTATGTGATCGGATGAGAAACAACTGAAATCTGAATTTTTTTAAGCTGAATGTTTACCTGTAATTTAAATAAAAATAAAATATAAATATATAATATGAAAATAAAAATATAAAAAATATAAAATATGAAAATTAAAATTGGACAAAATAAGTTGGAAAAAAATGGAAAAAAAATAAAATTGGAAAAAAAAAGTTGATTAAAGCTGATATATTTGTTTAAAATACATTTATAGATTAGATTATGTTTTTTTGTTGATCCCCCACAGGGGGGAATTTCCTTGTTACACCAGCATGAAAGGAAGAGTTCTAAGTAAGAAATACAATAAGGCAACAGTTATGAAACAACAGAGTAAACAATAATCATAAATATGGATCTAGACTGTGGAAATGAATTGTAAGTTTGCTGTGCAAAAAGACAACAGTTGTTTTTGTGTGACAGCCCAGTTGTGTTACCACTGACCAGTGATGCTGATTTTATAAAGTCTGCTTTTGCAGGGTGGGAACTAGCAATTAATTGGAAATAGACTGAAAATTTCTAAAAGTAAAAAAAAAAATTTTGTTTTTAAGTGAAACCTGAAGGCAGGTTTGGCCACTAGCGTGTTTTGCAAAAGTCATTTGGATCGGTGTTTCTGACATTCATGGCATCTGGACCTGGTGTCCCACCCAAAACCACCGTGGATTATATAAGCAGACTGATTTTAGAACAAGCCAACTTTGTCAAAAACGGGTTGTGAGTGCTCAGCGTACGGCATGTGGGCGTTTCAGAAACACAGTGCCAGCGAGAAAACAGTTTGCCTGAGTGTGTTTTTTGTAAACTGTGTTATTGTGGCTCCAAAGAATCGGTGTGTTTGTGGATGTTTTAGGAGCGTGGGAGTGGGATCACCTCCAGGAGGCCCTGGAAGAGAAGCTGAAGAATTCACTAGCTGTGGCTCAGCTTATGGAGCGCATACGATCCCTCATCGGCAGAGACAGGGTGAGGTCTCTAATGTTTAAAATACAATCACGTTTCCTACAAATCCCATATCTTATGGTGTGCACGCTCCTACCAAAAGAGGTTAAATATCTATCATGTGTCAAATTTACCCTTTGATGGTACAAACACATGCTTTTGCAGCTACAGCGCCTTAACTAGCAAGCCCTTGTTTAGAAACAGCGCAGTGATAATGTGGCTATAATTAGCATATTTACATAATTACTGCCCATATCACCTCTCAGATACTGTGGGAATTAGGACAAAATAAACAAGAGATGCTCTAGGAGCTTAAGTGTAACTTAAGTAAACAGTTCAGCCATGAAATTCAACATGTTAAAAAATATGCAGTCATGTTTAATGCTTTGTGTCCATCTAAAACAACATGAGGTGGCTGTGTTTAATAGGCAGCAGACATTAACATTTAGAGAGAGCAGGAGATATGACATGGCTGCTTCTGAAAAGCCTTTGGCGCCACCATGCATGGTCCACCGACCCATCTGGATAGAAGTAGGTCTTCTACCTGAGGCGGCGTCGAGGCGAGCTGACACACCGAGAGACGGCCGAGGCAATTTAACACGATGAGACACCCTAATGTCCTGTCGTGATTTGATCTCGTCCTCAGCAAACACCTCCAGCTCTGCCTGAAATTTGCTTTCCGTAAGCGCCACGGTGAGATTTACAGAATCAAAGGGGCTCGTTTCTGTAGCTTCCTCCGCTGGAGACTCAGTGTTTGCTGAGCGCTCCCTCTGCAGCAGAGCAGAGCAAGAATATGAAGTTCTTTGTGCTCCAGTTGACCGAGAAAGGTCACGTCATGGTAATGGGATGCCTCTGACGACACCGATTTGAGGATTTAACACAACACAGCCACACTACTGACTTCACCTGCAGCGCACCGTACATACACACATTATGCGTCCTTTAAGTGCTTAACAAGCAGTGAATGCATTAATGAATAGAGTTGGGAAAAAATATTAATATGTCAATATATCACAATACTTTTTCTTCTGATATAATATTGATTTTTAATTTCTTAATATTGATTTCTCCCCCATAAAAAAACATTTTGAGCCAATTGTAAATACAAAGCAACTTCCACACATTGAAATAAAAAATAAATGTACGTATGTAAATGTATGTACATATATAAATATTTTACATAAATGCACATACATATATATGTACATACTGTACATAAAACTTGTATTTTAAGCTGCACTAAATTTCTCAGCATATCACAATATATCGCAATATCAGAATATCACAATATTGTATTGTGTCTGCCAAAAACATACCTATACGTTGTCCTTTTTTCCGCCGGTCGCGGTCTCCCACAGCCTGTGAGTAATGTTGGGGCTTCTGGGATTTGTAGTCAAGACATAAAGAGACGGTATACGCCACAGAGATCAAAGCAGGAAGTGGAGACGATCGAGATTAGAGAGCAAAACAAAGAATCTGGAAAAAAAGTGGTGATTTTGGTGAAAGTGTCCTCTACTCAACCTCTGGTTAAACAAGAATGGAACAAGGTAAAAACAACCATTTTTTTCATGATGAAATAGAGAGTCTCTTCTTTCATTTAAGCTAGTCAGTGTTTTCAGAGTCACTGTACAAAATATCCCATGCATCATGAAAGATGACTCAAAATGGCCAAAAACACGGACACAAGCCACTCTCAGCTTTAAAAAAAAAAAAAAAAGGGCTCAATGAATTAATGAATAGACAGTTTGGACGAGCTTGCAGATGCCCGTCTGTTTTCTGCGTTAGCCAGTTCTTGGCGTTGCACTTCAAGTGTGTTTGGGTAGCGCTAATCAAGACTGGCACGGAGGCCATTTGTATTCCACAGGGGAGGTGAGGTGGATCACAGAATGGCAAATGTGCTGGTAACTAGAAGCTGACATCCAGCAGATGAGTGTTAACTCACTTCTGTGGGTTTCTTCTGTTTGTGTTTGTGCAGGGCCTCAGGGACACCCCGAGTGCCCGAGCGGCTCAGCTCGGCCCCCAGACGCTCGTCAACCTCTTCAATTCCCCTCTGTACTCTGATGTCATCTTCATGGTGCAAGGTGGGTCCATGCTTATCTACATTTAATTAGCCCTGCTTGAATCATGATCTCAGACCCGTCAAAATAAGGTAAACTGGTCCGAGGGTTCCTGCATTCAGCTGATTCTCTGTGAAAATATCAAACTGGGAAATCCAGAAGTAATCTCTCCTAATCAATATTGATCTCATAAAGAGTGCAGTTCTCGTGTCTCCTTCCTTGCACCTCTGAGCTGTGAGTTCAACTCTTGAAGGGCAAAATTAGTATTTTGTGCATTTCTGTTGCTGTTGCTGTTTTTACATTACAGTGGCGATGGAGTGTGTTGAGAGCTGGCTCTTAATGACTCATGACAGCAATTATGTCAGGACCCGTGCCCGGGCTTTATGTCATTTGATCCCTGTTAATTTAAACGGCCCATTATGACAGACCATCACTCATAACAAGCCAAAGTGAATTAGGTTTGGCCTTGACGCTTCTGTGATGAGGCAAAAGAAACAACGGTGAAATCAGGAGCTTTTGACTTACTCAAAATGTGCATGTGTGCAATCGTCTCCAAACATTGTTAGATCAAAGACACATGCTGTTGCCGTCAAGATTCTGCACATTAATTATGAGCAGTTTATACTCTGAGGCATTTCTTCTTCGCAGCTCTTTGGGACTTTTCTGCAACGCTGCTCTGAAATTCTAAACCTGGATGTTAGTTTTGAATGTCTGTGTGTGTGTTTGTGTTCCAGGGAGTGTATTGCCAGCCCACCGAGCGGTGCTGGTGGCGCGCTGTGACGTCATGGCGGCCATGTTCAGTGGGAAGTATGCAGAGGCCCGGAGCCGAGTGGTACCCATCCACGGCGTCTCCTCAGACACCTTCCTGTCTTTCCTGGAGTACCTCTACACTGACTCCTGCTGTCCTGGTGAGTTCACTGCACACAAGTTTATCGCAATAACATTTTGAATAGGTGCCTAATAACACGTCTAAAACGAGAGGCCTGAATACAGTAAAAAGGCCCTCGTTCCTCTACATCCTGTGCACTAATTAGACCCTGTAGCAGATTTTTTTATGCTGGTGAGACTGATTGCGCTGGAAAACCCTCAATCAGCATGTTATTCATTCACTCATGTGCAGCTACTCTCTGAGTCGACTGCTGTAAATAAAAGTAGAGCTGATTAGGAACTCTACAAGTCACTTTAGGTGACAGAAGGACAATGGACCTTCGATGTCATTTTGATGCACCGCTGAAACAAGCATCCTTACAAACACTTGAGGGAGGTGCAGCTGCGTTTTCCTCCAGGCGTCGCTCATGAAGCGCAGCACCAAAACGAAAGATTACAAGTCCCATCAACCATCTGTGTGACTGCGACATACTGCCAGCGTCAGTCTCAGGGGGCTCGTGGAGAACAGCACCGAGCTTAAAATTAAATTAGATTTAGTGGTGACAAATTTAACCCATGGCATCACTGCTTCATCTGCTTTTTCTATGACCTGAGCGTTATATCAATCAGTATCTTGATTCTGCCACAGGAGCAAGTGATTCTAATGTGTGCCTGTTTTTTTACAGGCAGACAAAATTCTAGTTCATTCAAAACTGTTGGATTCAGGCTAAAAGAAAGACATTCAGAAAGACTTCTTTCTTTCCAGACTTTTTTTTTTAATATATCAGTGTTCCCATGGTTCTTTGAAAAGTCTTAAAATGTTCAGGTAATTAAGGTCTTAAATTGTCTTAAATCTACTGTAAATTTTCTGTAGGTATTAAATTTTCAGATGGTGTGTTTAATGCCACAAGGAAAACACAGCATTCAGAGATTTACTGCAATTTTACACGTTATTTTGTTCACTTCTTTGTTCTTGAAAGTTGTGAAATGTAAGTTGTAGACAAAATTTAAGTGTCATCCTTCAGTTTATATTGTTATTGCAAGTGTTAAAGGGCTGAAACAAAATTCATAAAAAAAAATTATCTAAGATAATCAGTTATCTGATCTTTTTTCCTGCTAAATATTGATATTGGCATCTGCCTCAAAACAATAAATTGACTATTTTCTACCAAACAAATCGTTATGACATTTTTGCCTTAAATTCTCTTTGTTGAGGTCTTAAAAAGTATTAAATGTGACTTTAAAATGGTGCAAGAACCCTGTAGATAGAATACTTTTTATTGATCCCCCATTGGGAGAAACTGACCAGTTACAGCAGCATCAACAAGTTACAAGTACGAAAAGCAATAAAACAACAATACTGAAATAATAGAATAAATAATAATAATAAATATTTACAGTATGTCTTAAAAATTAATTTAATTGATGATATATATTATGAAGTATAAAATACAAACAAGTTTGCTGAAAAAAAGCGCAATGCTTAAATTGTCCAAACTGACTGTAATATAAAGTATAATGTTCACGTTAATCTGCGTCTATTTCTTGGCCAAAACAGCTGGATGATCTAAAATATCATAAAGGCTTCTTGCTGGTTTATTTTTGAGGATTTCTGCCCCCCAGTGGTGCAAATGTACTCAGTGCAGCTTTGAATCATGAGCTTTTGCAGTCATGCCTGAAGGGGCTTTGGTTGTGGAGTGTGTGTGTGCGCGTGTTTTAATGATATCCACGGTGAAATCACAACTGAGCCTCCCAGCGACAGATGATCATTGATTCAGAAGCACAAAAAGAAAAGATGCCACGTTCCTTAATTAATAGATAAATCCATAAAACTATAACTTAGAGAATTAGAGTTAATTCCAACACTGGCTGTCATCTTCCCTTCCAGTGTTGTTATATAAGGAAGCTGCTGAATAGACAATACACAGGCTCAGAATAATCCACCCTGAATAACTGCAGACTGAGAGCTGACAATCCCCTTATTTTGTGGCATGAGATGTTTTGATGGAAAACATAAGGAGAAAATTCAGCAAGGCACAGGGAGGGGAGAGCAAGCTGTTTGTAGAGATACGAGCGGCAGGTTGAGTCATGGGAACAGGAAATTAAAGGCATGAAATGCTGCACTGTTGTTACGTAAGAGCTCAGCTCTCAAGGTCAAAACAAGGTGAGCAACGAAAACTAAGGAGGAGTGCTATCATGGTATTTCACTCAGATGAGTACTGTAAACTGTACACGCTGTTTGATAGCAGAAAAGGTATGTTACAGCTCAGTTCTGTGTTTTTAGTTGACCAGAATGAAGCCTTTGTGAAGCTGCAGCCTGTTAGAAAGGCAGGCAGCGCATGAGGAAAGAGGAGTTTGACTGGATCAAGTTACACCAAGGCTCATCTGATGTGACGTTTCGACTGTCTGTTGCACGAGGATGTCATTTGACATGACTTAGCTTTGCTAAGAGTGTTTAACGACATCCTCTTGAACATGTTATTCTTGCTTTATTAGACCTGACGGCAGCCTTGGACACTGTGGACCACAACACTCTAGTGGCTCGGCTCCACCACATAGTGGGTATATGCCGTACTGCGCTAAACTGGTTCAAGTCATATCTGGCTGATAGAACTATGACTGTAAGCCACTGAGATTTAAAATCCAGCTCTGCTCCATTGCCATATGGGGTTCCACAGGGTTTGATTTTAAGGTCCCTACTTTTCTCCTTATACTTACTGCTTGGAGCTAACCAGGGCTCCGGTTAGCTCAGAGCTGGGTTAGTACTGCAACAATAGCTCCGGTTAGCTCAGACCTCCGGTTAGCTCTGAGCTCGGTTAGTACTGCAGCAATAGCTCCAGTTACCTCGGTAGCTTGGTAGCTCGGAGCTCGGTTAGTACTGCAGCAATAGCTCCGGAGCTCTGGTTAGTTATGTGCTGCAATGCTAGCCAGAGGTCCAGAGCTCCAGTTAGCTTGGTGCAAAACTTTGAGAAGTTCTGGTGGTCCTTGAGTAATTAATATCAGGAGACACTCAACATAAGCTCTGTGAGCACAAGGCTCATTTGAAGCTAGCGTTATACACTTATTTGTAATTTGGGTGACTGATTAATGGTACTGTCCATGCACTGCAGAGTAACGTTAGCCTCTTTTACCAGTGCCAGTACGTACCTGTAGTAAACAGAAGCACACCATAAGGGGAGGGACAGAGAGTCACTTCCTCTCTCCAGACAGGGGGCGTGGTCAGACACAGCTCAGGAAGATTTAAAGGTACAGACAGAAACAGCCTGTTCTCAGCAGAGCTCAGTACATTTAAAATACATTTTTAACTGGCTGGAATTCATGACCAGGGCTGAGTTTGGGGTAATACACTTTGAATACAATATTGTTGGACGTCTGAGACCTATATAAAATTGCAGAAAAAGTGTATAAATAGGAGACCTTTAAGATCCAACAGTGCAAAATGTAAATTATTTTTTGACTGGTCTTAAAATTGTGATCAGGAGTGTATTGTAGAAAATAGTTTTTGGAAATGTGTTTTTTCCAGCCAGCGTGCTGCAGGCCATGGCCGTGCTGGTCTGTGCTGAGATGTACCAGGTGAAACGTCTGCAGCACCTGTGTGAGGTGTGCGTGTGCGCTTACCTTCAGAGCATGCCCAGCAGGGAGCTGTCATCGACGGGCATCAGCGTGATTCGACTTCTCCGCAGAGCAAAGGTCAGTGCAGCTCGAGCAGACCTGCAGGAGATGGCTTGTCTGTGTAAACTGATGACTGCTTCATTATAATAAGGTGTTTCCTTCAGAGACAGAAATGCAAATGGAGCTTATAGGAGAAATCTTACCCTATGCAACATTTTATTTCAGTGGAAAGCTTAATCTTTTAATGTGCAGTCCCCCTCGGCTTCCATCTACAACATTCATGTTTATCTGTTGAAAAACAATCACTACTGTCTGACATTGTCAGGGTCTCCTCTCACCTGGTCACCACCTGTTTACCCTGCTGCCCTTCGGCAGGAGCTACAGGTCACCCAACCCCCGACCCATACCGTTTAACGTAAAACGATGCATTTTAATGAGAATTTTTAACAATCATTCCCATTTGTGGAAAGAACACACTGGTAGAGGAAGCACTGAATGTATAAATCCAGAGTTTTCTTCATAAATATGAGCTAATACGGGGAAAAAATGAGCTAGCTTAAACTATGGACAAAGTTAGGAATAGCTAACAGGCTAACGTTCCAGAACTTTCCATCACATGAACCACTAACTGACCCACCTTACCTATGAAAGAACTGAGTGACAAACTGCCGACCCTTCACTTCTTTCTCCTGTCTGGGCTTTTTTTTTTTTTCTTTTCTTTTTTACTCTCTCACTTTTGTGACTTCCTGTCGTCTCCTCCTCCGCTAGCTAGCCGCTGTCTGTCTGTTAGCCCTCTACAGGCTGTCTGACGGAGCAGGTGGACTGAACCATTTTACGTAAATACAGAGGGGGGATAGTTGAGAAGTGTTTCCACAACAAATAAACTTAGTGTTTACTAGTTCTTTTGGAAACCATGTTTGTTTTAGTCAGAAAAATGTTTTTTGTGATTAAAATAATGAATACTGGTTAAGACCCCCACAGATGTAGGATTTTATTGCCTTCATGGGAGCTCTTTCCCCTCCTTGTGGGAGCTCAGCTCTCACTGGCTCCCACATAATTCGAACGGTGTATATTATTATTGTTATTTTATATATATATATATATATATATATATATATATATATATAGAGAGAGAGAGAGAGAGAGAGAGAGAGACATATATTATCTTTATAAATTAGCATTTTTGTGCAATAATGGCTAATAACAATGTGCAATACAATAATACCACTTCCATGTGCAATACTCCAATTCTGAAAATGTGCAACAACTTTTTTTTTTTTTACTTACTTGTAGTTATTACTTGTAGTTTTAGCCTTACCACAGTAAATAGTGTCTTATTTCTCGCATAACATTGTCTTTTCTATTTTATTTTTATTTAATTCTATTTAATTTTTTGTTTTTGTTTTATATTTGGGGCAGCACGGTGGTGTAGTGGTTAGCACTGTTGCCTCACAGCAAGAAGGTATCAGGTTCAATTCCCAGCCCAGGGCCTTTCTGTGTGGAGTTTGCATGTTCTCCTCATGTCTGCGTGGGTTCTCTCCGGGCACTCTGTCTTCTGTCCACCATCCAAAAACATGAATGGGGATTAGGTTAATTGGTTAATTTAAACTGACCGTAGGTGTGAATGTGAGTGTGAGTGGTTGTCTGTCTGTCCTGTGATGAACTGGAGACTTGTCCAGGGTGTACCCTGCCTTTCACCCTAAGACAGCTGGGATAGGCTCCAGCCCCCCGTGACCCTATGAGGATAAGCGGTAGAAAATGGATGGATGTTTTATATTTTTTAGCTTTACTGAGCACCATGTGAAGCAGCGCTCCTAATTTCGTCATATGCACTGCATTTTGATTTAATTTGATAATGTCTGTGTTTAATTGAATTGTTTCTCAGTGCCACAACGCAGAGCAGCTGTACATCTGGCTCCTCCACTTTATCGCCAACAACTACCTGATCTTCAGCTACAAACCTGACTTTCTGGAGCTCTCAGGTCAGTGTGTGTTTTTTTTTTTTTTTTTTTTTTTGGTGAGCCAAGCGATGGTTAAGCAAACCAATATTGTAGCACGGAGTGATGACAAAATAAAACTGCCAGTTTCTCAAATTTTGTGCAGTGTGTAAAATACATGGAGGTGTAATCAAGGTTTGAGAAACAACATCTGTCTCTACACACCTGTGAAAACCTCTGTATTTCATGCTTTGCTGCCATATAGCAGTATTTATGTATTAGCATCCTCATAGTATTCTTACTGTAATACTATTTGTACTCAGGTTAAATAAAAAGCATCTGGTTATTCAAGTCCTTTGCATTTATATGCAAACACAGTTAAAGATTGAGAGCAGCATCACTCCGGTTAGCAGCAGTGGCACATTTTATTGTTGTTATTAGTCAAACACAAGAATTTCTTAAGGTCATTGGACGGATGTTTAAGGGCACAAGTGAAGTCAAAGGCAGGATGAGGAGGCAGCACATGATTGATCAAATGACTTATGAGATATTTCAGCGTTGTTGTCTGCTTTCAAGGAGTTGTTGTGACTGTATGAGTGAGTATGAGCCATGCACAGTGCTTAATGTTGTGGCAGTAAATGACAGACTCCATGTTTTTGTGTTCCAGAGGAGGAGCGGGAGCAGGTCGAGAGGCTGCGCTGGCCGTCCAGAGGTTACCTGCAGGAGCTCAGCGAGTACCAGCAGCGGCGACGCAAGCTCCGCAAGTCCCGCTGCATAGTCATGTGACCCCACCTGGATGCCTAAAACCTGTGGATAACAGGGGAGGGGGAGACCAGACTGAGAGGAGGGAAAGGTTTTGTTCTGTTGCATCAAAGGCTGATTCTGATGAACACTATCCTTAACCAACAGCGACTTTCCTTCTCTTCCCCTGGAGGAATGACTGTGCATCCTTTTACGCAAGGACTACTCCATCATGGGCAATACAAAGACTGATATGACTAAAATGACCAGCTGGCCACCGACCAGGGGCTCTGTGAAAGATTACATTTATACTTGCTGATGCAAAATGGAGGACTTCAATGAACAGGGACGCAAAATGGCTCCATTACAAGTATATCAAATATCCAATGACCAAACATCTGTTGAAACACGTGCTGGGATCCTGTGCGGTCCGTTTCAAAACCACAGAAATGTGACTTCAGTTTGGGGAAAAAAAAAACAGGAAGGAAACTGTTTCAGCGTTTTCTTCTGTACTCGACACCTGAAACTGGGTGCAGGAGTGAAATGAAACCTCGACCTACAATGCATTCATGTCCTGCTGGATCTACAAAGTGTGACGTGCACATGCAGCGCTACTTAAGCTGGAAAACCTTTTGAGCTTCTAAGTTTTTTTGTGGCTTGATCAGTATTTCAGCCGAGCGGTGACCTACTTTAACACCAGGAGGAGAGAGCTGGTAACGCTGCTTGTAATGCAGTCACGCTCATTTTCATCTGTAGTCTGTCAGAAACTCAGTTTAGCAGGCAACCAGGACCAATTCAATTACAAATCCTGTAATAGATTTATTCAGATGCAACTTCAGTGAGCGTCTCACTGTCTGGTCTGGCTGGTTTTATTACCATGTGAAACTGAATACAAAAGAGGCTGTCTCGCCCGTATCCAGAAACTACATCTGCAAATTAAACAACAAAAATCAGTTAAACCAAATCCAGAACAATAATCAATATATTTTTTTTTTCACTTGCAGGTTAATATGATATAATTAATGTCTGTTTGCAATAACAAATAATACTAGTCTGTCTCTGTCTGTCACACCAAAAATGGCCAAAACCTTTTGTAGCAATTATTGTACATAAGATTTAGGAAAAATCAACCATATCACAAACATAAGGTACACTAAAAACCACAATGCCTCTGGGTGGATACACAATATTTATTTTATCCTATTTTTATGATTTGAGAGGTTGTTTTTAATTATAACGAGATTATGATTTATTGGTGCTGCAATTATTTTTGTAAACTATACTGTATGTGGACATGATTATGACATTTCGATTTTTTTTTTTCTTACATTCACAGTGGCTTACGCTGTTTTACGGTCCACTGTTTTACTGGAATTTACTAAAAAGGTGCATGATTATTAAAAAGGGGGTAGCTGTATTAGCATTCGGTGTAGAGGTGTAGCAGCAGGCTGTGTACATAGTAAAAGAAAGCTATCACTGTGACAGTACAGGTGATGTCAGTCAGTACCTTTAACCACCTGGTGTCTATTTAACCTGCTGCTGCACGTCAATCAACGAGGAGATGCTCAGATAAATCAAAATTAAGAAGTGAATGAGTAACAGCTGAAAGAGTGGACTGTAAAACAAAGTGTACTTCAGTGTACAGACTGTAGATAACACGACGTCTGACTTTAAATAAAGACATGTTTTAAAATGAAAACCACACGGACTGGATGCACATCTGAGCTCTGCTGCATTTGGAGCAAAACTGATCAAATCCACTTTGGAAAAATGTACCTGTTCTTTACGTCGGATGGGTGACAAATTAAAAGAAAAACCAACAGAAAGTGTCCACACGAGCCTCTAGAGCTTCAATGCTCCATGATGTAGATTCTCCAAGTCTTAGAGATAAACGTCATCACTTTGCCACAAGATACTTCCTCATTTGGTGGTTTGATGACGATGGTGGGGGACAAAGGCTGTCTATAATTACAGGATCAGATTTAGTGAGTCATTAATTCTTGCCATGACCCGGCTGAAAGAAGACAAGTTGGACCTGTCTGATCATAGCTTGTGGGCTCAGGCCGTTATCAGGATGTTATCATGTCGTAGTCTGATCTCAGTGTCACATGTCATCTCATGTTATTTTGGGTTACGATCTGGTGACTGTGATGGTGTATCACTGATGATTCACATGTTTTTATACTAATCAAACCATTAATTCAGCTTCCTCCTTCATTTATTCAAGCATTTGTCACCCATCTGTACATTTCCACCAGGGGCAGATTTTACTTACCTCTCATCTCTTTGAGCACCACCTCAGGTATCTTCTTTCCTGTCATTTTTTAATTTCTACACTAATGAGAGCTTAATGTTAGAAATGTATGCACTTAATGACTGCTCTGGGTCTTCATAGAGGAAACACCCACCTCCCCCTCTTGCCTATTATTCCCCTTTTTTCCTTCTTTCCACAGACAGACACTTTATATCTTTCACTCCATACGAAATGTGTGCAGCGGTGCTGTACCTGGAGGTCTGCAGAAGGTCACTGCAGGGCTCCAATAGACTGCAGCATGCTCTCCAGCTGACCACTCTCATGAAGCGCCGCCACGTCGCTACCGCCTCCAACACACTCCTCTCCAATGAACACCCGTGGGACCTACGTTCATAACAATACAAGGAAACGGGGATGGAAATGATAAATATGGAGTCAGTGATTTTGTGTGTTGTGCAAAGAGTTGGAAAATTTCCACCAAAAATCAGGCATAACAGCATGACCACTGACAGGTGAAGTGAATAACACTTATCTTACTAATAACACATTATTTCTTCATCGTGGCACAGAGGATATATAAGGCATTCAATGATGATATTAGAGGCAGGAAAATGTGCAAGTGTTAGGATTTGAATAAGTCTGACCACAAGAAAAAGCTTTTCTTTTTTTGCAGAGTCTGAGTGTCAAAAAAGCCTGCATTTCTTGCAGATGTTCTCCGTGCTTCTGCGCAGCTGCAAGATCTGTAGTTCTTCCTCATCCAGTGACGTCACTGGGGCAGCGAACACCGCCTACACAATGCTACTTCCGCTCTGCTTACTGAATTAATCAGAATATTTTATTGATTTACTAAATTAAAACGATTATGCAGCTCCACGGCAACCAACTACAAGAGTAAAACGAAAACTACTAATTAACATATTATTTTACTTTACTATCGTCGGAGCTAATAAGCTAACGATGCTACAAGTACGCTACTGACAGATGAACTTCCGGTACTTTGTAGGGTCGTTAATTATTTCCCCCCTGAAAACGTTAAGCTTATACCTAATTTTAGTACATAAAAGTGTTTCCGTGTTGTTCAAAATGTCTGTGTGGGCTCACAGTCATCCAGGTGGAGGTAAATCAAAAAGATTGAGGTTTGTTGAAGACGTGCCTCCTCTCATTCAAAAGGCTTCTTCGGTTCTAACTGACTGATATGGGTTCTGACTTGTGATTTGTATAACTGGGGAGACCAAACAAGAGCTCCACAGAGGAGAGCCAACTCCTCAGTTCACCTGCACCTGAAGACACCTGAAGACACTCCTCTGATTACAATAATGTCCAGGTTTTCATGCACTTACAGCTCAGTGTTGAGCTCCATCCCCAGAAACCGCAGCATCCATTCACACCTGAGTGCAGATCACCTGAACGGCTCTCATAAAGGCAGATGAGACACTCCTAACGACACCTGTAGTTTTTGGTGGATTCTGTTGTTTGTTTACTGCTCCAATAGGACCATAAGTATCTGAACTCTCTACCAGTCAGCTAGAAATAAAGAAGCCTCTTAGCTGGTGATTATCAGCCCTGTCGACTCCTTTTTACTCTTTTTGATGGTACTTTTCAAAAGTGACACTTCAGCTGTTGCTGCTATGTCAAAGCAACTTTCTGTTTACCGTCCGAGCCCCGGTGAGCTCCAGGAAGTACGCCTGCATGGTGTCCATGTCGCTGCGTCCGCTGATATCAATACACTCCAGGTGTCCCGGCTTGAATTTGTAGTTGGACAAAACCTTCTGTGCCATAGTGCAATATGGGCACGTGGGCTTGACGAACAGCACCACTTTGTCTCCTTTAATTTTGGTCTGAACAAACTGCTGCGCCATCTTCTTCGTCCTGTGATCAGAAGATGAGAACGGGCATCACAGAGTGCGGAAGGGAGGACCAAGACCACCGCATGGCACCTTGTCAGTCATGTTAATGAGGGTGACGTCAGAGGCAGTGCCACGTTTCTTAAAGAGACATTTAAAAAAAATAGTTTAATTATTTTAATTAATTAAAATAATTAATTTGCATTTTTTATTTTATGTCTGTTTTTATACATTATAATATCAGTCACATCCATAGTCTATATAGTAAAAATACATTTTTTCATCTAATTATTGTGTTTAAGTAACTTTTTTTTATTAATTATTATTAGTACTTATTTCATCATCATTGTTTAATGTCGCTGCTGTGGCTGGTGAATTTTTATGATAAATAAAAAAATATATTGTTTTTATATTTACTCTTTATATACAGTCTATGGGTACTACTTATAAGTACTATAATACCTCTAAATGGGGGTGAATAAGTGCTGCTGGACCATCTGCAGTCATCATTTATCTTATTGGGCAATTACAACAATAGATTAGCAAGATCTTACTACTGTAATTAGTAACAATGAGAGCATCATGATCACAACCTGAGTAATGCTTTGATATTCAGACTTCAGTCACGCTACAGTGTCTATTTAAACCTGTCTCACCAGTTAGAGCGGTAAACTGCACGGAAACCTGGAAGCATGTCATGTGTGCAGCTTTCCATCCACCTTTTCCTTGTATTTGATATAGAATATGTATTATTACTCCTAATTATTAGATAAATACAGCCATGAAACAGGGAACCGGTTTTAGATGTTGCTATGGTAAACCAGGCTCTTTGCATTTTGGGAAACAGTTTACCTATTTTACATTTTAGCAGCGAGTACATTCATTACAAAATGTAAGCATTTGCTTTCACAATTTTTCCAGTTATATTTAAAGGGTTTAAAAGAAAACCATAAAGAACAAAAGAAAAGACATTTTCCAGGTAAAACTATATCGACTTTTATTGAAATGTCTTGTACATTTTCGACTGGGCAGGATCAGATTTCACTTGACTTTCAGTGGTTTCTCATATCTAAACATTTAACTTCCTCATTAAGACTCTCTTAAACCTTACCTTTTATACAAGTGCTGATTTTCTGTCCAAAATAACTTGAGAGACAAGTGAGTTAAGCCAGGTCTGTAATTATATTAAATTGATTCTGACAACTGAAAAAAACAGCCAGTCTGCTGCAGAGACTGACTATTTGACAGAAAGACACAACCAAGAAAAATATATATGAGATTCAACTGGCCAATATTTACACAAATCTCCATTTCTGAGGGAAAAAATGAAGAAAAAAAAAAAATTGAGGGAACTTTTTTGTTCCAATACAGGACACAGACTCTTGCATGTCCACACTAAGTGAACATAATCAGCCTGCTCGGTCACCACCTTTCAACTGTTGATCTTTCTGGCACTACAGTGACTCAGCTCACTTCACATCCTCAAATGTATTGAGACACATATTCCAGTATTAGTCTCCTATAATTAAGCCCCAATCAACTCGAGAAAATTGACTCCATGGATGCAGTACTAGAGAAAGTATTTCAATTTTGGCAAACATTCTAACACAGGTTTGTAAACAATTTTTCCCTTGTTGAAATAAAGACTTTTCATAGAAGCCATCCATCCATCCATAGAACTACATCTGTATCAATGTTGAAAAAAAAATATCTTTCATTGCTCTGCAGAAGTCAAACTGAGAATCAAATACATGTGAAATCATAAAACAGATATGTCCTCTGGTGGATGACACTTATTTTTGCTTAGTTCTTAAAAAAAAAAAATAAAAAAAAAAATCAAAATCAAAAGGCCGTTTGCCACTGGAAAAAAAAAAAAAAAAAAGAGATGGTTGCAGTCCTTTCCAGGGTCTAGAGATGAACCATGCTGGAAAATAAGGACCTGCTGTCTCTCTTCATTTAAGATCAGGTACTGTTACTCCAGCCAGGTTGATCCTGAGTGCTCTGGCTGGCCAAACACTATAGCAGCTTTTTTTTTGTCATTTTTCCATGTTTCTCACTTTTTTCTCTGTTGTTTTCTTCTTTCTTACACCTGTCATTCCATATAATGCACAACCATACGGACACGCATTCACACAGTTTGTAACACTCCTTCCAGACTTAACATCCCTCTTGTCCTCCACTCATATCCAACATAAACACACACACAAACACACACACACACACACAGCCTGACTCCAGGCAGTTATAGTTCCTTTGTGTAGCCTGTGGACCCTAAGGGCCGGCGCTTGCGAGTGTAAACACCTTAAGGCACCCATAATGCACCATGAACACTAAACACTGTTGGTGCACGGAATACCACACCCCACCGACAGGGGATCGTACTCCTTTAGTTACCCCCACCCTCACCACCCCACGAGGCCATTACAAACTAAATTTACTATCCATGCACACATACTGTCGTCAGCTCAAGTGATTTCTCCTGCCTGTCTCGTTTCCTTCGCCCTCATTGACCACAGTAAAGTATCGAAGCAAACTCATCCAGTACAGTTCTTTTTACGACAAGGAGAGGAAACGAGGCAGGAGACACATCATCGCCAAATGAGATGACATAATGGATCTCGCGTGCAAAATGGCTTCACAAGGTCAAAACACATAAGGCCCGCGGTAATTTTTTTTTGCATTGTTTTCAAAAGTTAAACAATATATCATCTGCGGACTCTTTGCACTACGAGTCCCAAAATAAATAGATCTCCCTCTCTTTTTTTTTTTAAACTTAAATACAAGTTAATATTTTCTCTGATGCTCAAAAATACTTTTTTTTAAATTTGTTTTTTTTTTTTGCCTGAAGAAAAAGTCCTTCAAAAAGGTTAGAACTGTTGGAAGTTCACCCCCCCCTCCCGTCCCCAAAATGGATTTACACATGCAGGCAGCCCCTTCCACTGGTCTGAAAATCCACAGGAGCTCACTGAGAACAAAGAGGAAGTAAAAGAGATGGGGAGGAGGGGGTTAAGTCAAAGTGAGATTTTCAATATCGCAGGCTACCACGAAGCCAGTGGAATCAAAGATCGGAAAATAAGCGAGGAATGAAAAAGGATGCTGGGAAAAGGAAAAGGGAAGGAAGAGAGGTGGGGGCTGTTGTGGAGGCAGTAACTGAAGGGGGGCTAATAAATAACAGCCGTTTGGACGCCCCCCTCCCAGTTGGACACTCCTTTCTCAATACTGATTAGTGAAGACGTGTGCTGTGCTCTCAGCACCAGGACTGGGCTCTGCGCTGGTCAAAATCAGCTATTAGCCGCTTGATGTGGGCCAACTTGTTGTGCAGGTACTCGCAGCGCTGTTTCTCCTCATGGTAGTTGGGGCTGTGCTGTAAAACAAACAAACACAGATATAAACCACACAAATCAACCCATAAACAGCAACAACAGTTATACAGTAATATGTTTCTATAGAAAAACAACATCCTGACCAGAGAAGTTAAAGCCGATACTCACTTGTTTCATCTTTTTGTACTCTTTCAGGACTTCTTCTTGCACCTTCTGTAAAAGTTAAAAAGGGATCAACTTTAATGTCAAGTCAACTTTATTTGTCACAAAAAATATCACAAAATTGCCTCAGAGGGCTTTACAACCTGTACAAGATATGACTTTGTCCTTTACAAACCATGCAAATTCACCACACTCAGAAATACAAGAACCTACATTTGTAACAAGAAAACATTTAACTTGAAGCTTCTTTGTCTAAAATCTGTGCAAACATCTGGGTCAGCTGAATGAATAGGCCTGGGTATCACCAAGTATCTCACGATATGATACTATCACAATATCTTACCCATGATAACGATAATAACACGCTATAGCGATTCTGCGATAATCTATATATTGCAAGAAATTTCATCCACAATACATTTATTGCCCGCACTTATTCCATTTCTGGAATTACAAAACACTGTCAATTAATTTCACATGAATGACAGCCAAGTAAAGATTTTTTTTAAATCAATATTAAGAAATTAAGAATCAATATTATATCAGAAAACAAAACATTGCGATATATCGCCATATTGATATTTTTTCCCCCACCGCTATGAATGAAGGAAATGTGCTGCCTGGTGGCTACAGATCTCAGTGGATCACCGAACAGATGTGGACCGTTAATCACCAGTAATAATAATAATAATTTAATGCATCACTTCCTGCTTCCTGTGTATTAACTGGCAATTGTGAAGAGCCTTAGTTAGAACCCCAGTTAACATTAAGCACATACTGTACACTTTATTATGTGTACTTTGTATTATCTGCTATATATGAGGAATAAGGACAAAATAATAGGAATTATGGACACGGGCATGTGGAAATGGTAACGTCACAGTAAGGACGGTGTATGACCTGGTATTCTTTGGTGCCTGGTGCCAGCTTGCGGCACTTGGCATCCAGCTGGGTGAAGCGGCGGGTGATGCTCTCCACGCGGGCGTGTAGCAGGCGATACTCATCATACTCTGCATTGAAGTCGTCCTTGTAGCTTTGCCGCTGGTCCATGGACACCATGGGCATGTACTTCCTGGAAAACACAGGAAGAGGAACCTAAATCTAGCGATTCTTTTGAAAGACAAAGAAAAGCAACTCCAGCGCTCCACCCTGAGCAAACTTCACCGCTGAAACCCTCCTGGTTTTTGAATACGCCTTGAATAATCCAGTTTAACACCTGTTCAGCTTCTCTGCGTGCGTCATGAGTAATATGATATGACAGTGCAAGTTAAGACAGGAAAATACCAGACTGCACAAATGAAACTCATGTGCTGCATTTCCTGTGTCCTCATTATAAAGCTTGTTTTTGTTGTCGACATCCTGCTTCATTTTGTTAAGTGAGTTAAGAGACCTGGAAAGTAAAGTGGGTCACAGTGTGGGTACATGGAGGTATAATCAAGGCTACTCACACCAAATAATCTGGCATCTCATCTGTGGAGGAGAATTCAGCAGATTGGACAGACTGCTCTTTATCTGGAGAGACTGAAGAGGAAGAAGAGAGAAACCCATAATCCACAGAACCACTGGATTTAGCAGCACGGGTTAAAAAAAGCCCAAATTACAAAACCTAACATTTGTTTTAAGCCTCTCAAAGTTCAAATATTAAAAATACATATATACTGTGGCGTCTCAGTTGTTTTAAGGTTAAACAGTAGGTAAAATGTCAGGAAATACACCTGCGGCACTCTGTCACAGAAACATGAGCTCTTAATTCACTTGACAATTAACTACATGGGACTAAATGTTACTTAGAACTGCTGTGTGTTACAAAGAGCAACTCTTTTTCCATCGCACATACTTTACCTAATGCAGCATTAGTGTAAAAACATGAACTCGATTGCTGCGCCTTTAAAATATGTCCCCTCGCCTATTAAGTCACAGACAAAATAAACAGTGTAATACAAGAAATGAATGAGAATGTGCTGCCTGAGGATATGGAAAACAAATATTTATATCATTAAAAATTGTACAAAACATTTGAGGTTCTGTATAATTATAATAAATATAATAAAGGCGTGGAGGGCTATACATGCGATGGAAATACTTGTAAGTTGTGAAATTTTTGGGTCAGTGATGCTGATAATTACTGACGAATGAAGACAGAAGCACACCTTGCTCTTTGTGAGGACTCTTGTGGACACTTTCTCTGGTCTCTTCCTCAGCACTGCGCTTCTTTTTGGCTCGTCGGGTCTCTTCAGGCTGCTCTGCTACGCTGGGAGGACTGCTGCTACCTTTTTCAGTCCTTTTCCCTTTCTCCCTCTCTCGATCTTTATCTTTGTGCTTCTTGGATTTCTTTTTAAACTTCTTGCTGCTGGACAAAGGAGGGCTGGTGATGACGGTGGAGGTGACTGTGAGCGAGGGGCAAGGAGGAGGAGGAGGAGGGGGAGGAGGAGGAGGGCTGGGGGAGGCAGCTGGTCTGGGGACAGGGACAGGCTGCCGATAGCGCTCCTGCAGGGTCCTGTCAGAGGACAAGGGGCTGGGTGAAGGGTCTCTGCAGGAGGAGCTCTGGTCCATGGGCAGGTCCTGGGTGCCGCAGCCCTCTGGGGTGCTGGGTGAGTTGGAGTTGGAGGCTGGGCTGGGCTGCTGGTGAGAGGGAGCAGGAGGGTGGGACGGGATGGGGAGATGGGTGGGAGGGCCCGACGTGCCGCTGGAGGGTAGAGACGAGCGTTTAGAGCTGGGGCTGCCCTCGTCCTCTCGACGATCAGACAAGGAGGACGAAGATGCGGCCGTCCCTCGATTGCTGAGGTGGGAGATGCGGGCTTTCTTGGGCGCCAGAGGATCAATGAAGTCAAAATCGGACTGGCGCTTCTGGAAGACAACACCCATAATTTAGTAGAAAGATGGCACACTTCACTTTGAGGGTGGATTTGGGGTGTGTATTTGCTCAGATACCTGGGGGGATGTAGGGACGCTGTCTTTGGGAGGGCTGCTTGATGAGAGGGTCTCTGTAGGAAGACCTAACTTCCTGTTGGAGAAAGCAAAGAGTGACGTCAGCTGGGAGACAGTGCACCATTTAAAATGTGTAAAAGAAGAGTAACGTGTGTGTCAGGCTGTGTGGATTAGTGCTTAACACCAAATGTAAACAGGACTCTAACTTCCTCCAAAATAAAGTATCACAAAATCTGCTCTTTCAGTACCAAAACAACAATCTCAAATAACATCTATAAACCAGTTTGTTGCCCCTTTTATTGATACAGGGAGGACAAACCAACATTTCCGGAAGCCCTTTTGTCAGTGAAGTTGCCACCTTCAGCCCTCAGGGTGTACACTACCACTTCACAACTGAGTGTAGCCACACACCACACAGTGCAAACGTTTCACTAGTTCAGCCAAAAAAGGCCTTTTCCTTACCGAACCAGGATCCGGTCAACCTGCGACTTCTCGTCTTCAGAGTAGCCAGGCCAGTCTCGCTGGACGTCACGATAAATAAAGTCCTTCAGTGAGTATGTGTTGTCTTTGGGGTTCAGGTTTGCCACCTGGTTTGTACATAAAGACACAAACACACAGTTAAACTGACAGCACATACAGGAACTTCACATTTCCTGTGCTGGACTAACATCTGTCAGTGCAAACGTTTAATATTAAGAGGCTCGTTTCTTGTGAATGAAGCCTGTATACTGTAAACTGTGATGTATGTATTTAATGTTTAAGATGGCCTCAAACTAGACTGTTAAAAAACACCTGGAATGCCTAAATATCAGCTTTCAGAAGTAATTAAAAAAAGTGGCGTTTTCTAGATAATGCTGGCTGTATAAATACTAGATTGTAAGTTGCTCTCTTAATACAGGGTTTAACAATACTTAAAGACATTTTTCAGACCTCAACAAATACAATTTAAGACCCAAAAATGTCATAACAATATCTTTGGTAGAAAATAGTCATTTTATGGCCTGACCAATATGGAATTTTTGAGGCTGATGCCGATACTGATATCTATAGCAGGAACAAAACTCTTATAAGCGATTAAGTGCAGATAATAATTTTTCATTAATTTTTTTTCCAGCCCTTTAACGTAACACTTAATTTTTCTACAACTTTAATTTCACAACTTTCTAGAGCAAAGAAGTGAACTTTGTTAACAAAATAATGTGCAAACTGCACTAAATCTCTCAATTCTCTGTTTTCCTACTGGGATTAAACGCACCATCCGAAAATTCAATACCTACAGCAAATTTACAGTAAATTTAAGACCTTAATTTTAATTTAAGACATATAAAGACTTGTTAAGGAACCGCGGGAACCCTGTAATACTGACACAGCACATTAAGGCACTGTAAAATGACAACAGACCCCTTTGCGTACCTGTTGCAGGGTGGTCCCCAGTGAGTTGCGGTCCTTCTGGTTGATACCGTCCCGCTGCAAACGGGCGAGCACTTCCAGCTTTTTGTAGGACCTGAGCGCCAGCAGGTGGACGATGCGGTCCCTGAACGGCCGCTGAGACACGGGGTTACTGGAAAGGCACTTGCGAATAGTGCTGGCTGGGTTGATGGGTGTCGAGCGCTTGCGCTCTGGGACCACCTCTGGGGCTGATAGCGCCGGCTTACGGATATGGACTTGCTTACCTGGATAAAGAAAATAAAAGGCAATGTTACAGGCCTCTTCTCTGCGTCACATGTTCATAACGTAACTTATTTAAGCCAGTGTCATGATCCTGCAAACATCATCTCACTTTCATGACAATGAAACAGGAGCTTATGGACAGTCATCAACTCTGGTCTAACCTTAAATTAGAGCCATTAGTTCCAGATGGCCACAAAAACGGCATGCTTGAAAAGAAGCCATGGGACAGTTTTACTTAAAAGCAAACGGATGAAAAATAACAAGAATATTTGATAGACTGAAGAGGCTGAAACAGCCAAAGTCAAAAAAATTTTCAAATGAACTTCACGAACTGATCTAAAGGTCTGGTTCTTGTAGAAACAGCCTGCTTTAGTGGCACCAATAACTATTATTTTCTAATTCTTTGAAGGAAAAAGTCCCAGTTGTCAATGCCAATTATCCAGCAGAGAGTCAGTCACAAGAAAGGAGGAAGAACAGAATTTTAACTCTTTGAGTGCCATTGATGTATTTCAGCATCACTGAAAATCTGATGCTTGAGTGCCATCGATGTAACAATACATAAAAGTGTTTTTTAGCAGCGGGTCGCCGATTGTGATCTCCCATTGTGGAGAGATCAAAGCAGGAAGTGGAGACGATCGAGAAAGCAAACAAAATCTGGACAAAAAGTGGTGATTTTGGTGAAAGTGTCCTCTACTCTACCTGTGATAAAACAAGAATGGAACAAGGTAAAAACAAACTTTTTTTTCATGATGAAATAGAGAGGCTCTTCTTTCATTTCAGTGTTTTCAGAGATATAGTACAAAATATTGTGTGGGTCTTTAAATATGACTCAAAACGGGCAAAAATGCTGGAACAAGACACTTTCTGTTTTATAAAACAGCTGGCACTCAAAGAGTTAAGAACAGAAAAAATACAAAAGCCAGGACTGAAGTGCTATTAGCAACGTCTTTAATTCTTTTCTTCCCAATCAAAGCACGAATGTGGGCGTCTGCTTCATCATTCATCCAGACTAAAACGCAGTCCCGGAGGTTTCAAACGAGAGTTTTTAAAAATCTCCATTTTAAGGGTTCTTAAAATGAGGACTGTGTCAGACTAGTTTACGTTAAAGAGTCTATGTGATCAGAAACCAAGTCACCTCTATTCTGGGGTGTTAAGTCACGTGCTTAGTGATACCAGTGTATGTCCATTATGAAATTCTAAAGCTCTTTAAGAGCTTATAGTTCAAGAGAGGCAGGGAACAGACCTCTGCCCGGTCAGAAAGCAGAGACGAGCAGCAAAGTGAGGAGGTGTAAGCTTGTTGTCTAACGACAGATAGCTGCAGGTGATGAGGTTATGTAACAAAGTTTCTTCCTTCAGAAATAAATCAGTCTGAACACGGAGAACATAGGCAGAACAAGAGTACAGTAACACAGAACATTAAATACCAACGACGTCAAAACGCCAGGGGTTTGTACAGCTCTGTAGCGATAAAGAAAGTCACAGTTGCCTAAAATTAACAGTCTGAGACAGCAGGACACTAAATGCACCTTTTGCATAATAATAAATAGGGTGCTCACTCTAAACCAGCTGCTACCAGCTGCTGTCCCAGCCCTCCTCTTGTTTCCCAGTTTCTATCTGGGCCAGTAAATGCAAATCTCCCCCTAGGCCTGAGGAGGTTTCTACTCATGTTGAAAATGAGTTTTGAAACTTTAGATTCTGTTTTGAACCAGGAAATATTTGACAAAAAGCTGAAGAAACTACTTCTGATTACTAAAGTATGAACCTATAATGGGATTTTAGTTTGATTCTGTGTGATTTTTTTCAATTACACATTCACCAATCATAATGTAGAGGACATTATTAAAGGCGTATAGATGCAGACACCTGTCACCAGAGCAGAGAGCACATATGTGAATTTCTTGCACATCCTACTTTCGTTTTCTCACTCATATTTTCTCTCATAATCTTGCTTTTTGAGAATTGTTTTGAGAACTGAAGCATACAGCCTGAGGAGCAGCAACATTTAAGGGACAGGAAACAGTTTTATATCATCTGTAATAAGTTTCAGAGAGACAGAAATTGTAATTATAAAGATCCAATGTCTCTTTGATGGGTACTACATGAGGTTTTCTTCGGGTTTCAGAATCATTTCCACTGTCAAACCGCCGAGCAAAATTAAAATGTTTGAGAACAGATGTGTGAAGTGTTTTCTCGTCCCGTCCACAGTGAACACAGGGTTACATTCAGGCTCCCACTGCTGTTACTGGTTAAATCAAAGGATTAACATCATCCTGAGACACAACAAACTGGTGCATATTTTGGTTTAATGCCTTTTATACTGACCCATGAGTCTGGGCAAGTACTGAAAAACATTGATATGGCAGTATATCGTGAAATTTTTTCTTCTCATATAATATTAATTTTTAATTTCTTAACCTTGATTTTTTTTTTCCCCAAAAAAAGTCATATTTTAGGCCAACTGTAAATCCAGAGCAACTTCCGCATGTTGAAAAAAAAAGTTAAATAAAAAATAAAATTAAAAAATAATCCACATTAACGCTGTAACTTTGACAGCCCTAACATAAAAAATACATATACTGTATATACAAATTGTATTTTAAGCTGCATTTTAAATTTCTCAGTAATCTATGTAGAATACAGAATATCACAATAATGTATTGTGACTCAAGTATCGCGATACGTATTGTATTGTATTGTAAGTCCTTGCCAATACCTGCCTCTAGTACTGACAGTACTTGCTGTTAGCATCATTAGTGGTGATTGACGGACTATCTCAATGTTTCTTTGTGGTTCGTTAGACCGTTGATAGACAAACCATTTCCACATGAAAAGAGATAGAGTGACGGTTCTCTTCCTCTGTGGTTTCCTTTCCTGGCATGCTTTTTTTGTTGTTTTGCATTTTTGCTAAATCATGCCGGTCTAAAACTGAAAGTAACACGGCCATTCACTGTGAGCAGGTATTTACACCCTCTCTGTCTTGTGTGGAATCATCTCTCCTGTCTGGTAGTTGGTGTTTAGTTTGTCTGTACCTTTATGTTCATCAGGTGTTAATGGACACATGAAAAGTAGCCCACTACCTATTAAGTCAAGCCACGCTTGGTGTAATTGTGGCCGGCTGTGTGTCAATAAAGCAAAAAATAGCTTCACAGGCAACCTTTGGCCCTTCTCAGTCAAACTGCTGGAAAAGACCGAGACGGCAAAATGGCTTAGTCAGTCGCAATAAAGGCTCTGAATGGGGTCAGGCCGTCAGCTTTCATCTATTCAGTCTCTCAAAAGGGGCCAAGTTTGAAAAGAGAGAGGAGAGGTGTTGACGGGACGTAAAGCCACGCTGGCGTCCCAGGATCTGACCTGGCGTCAGGCCGAGGCAGGTCTTACCTCTGTACTGGCCCCCAGGCTTGATGACTTTGGTCCCGCGTTCACGAGTGTCCTCCGCGGCCTGGGTCATGCGTTCCCGGGTCACCTGGTAGGAGTCATTTGTGGCACAAACAGTGACTTTGTCCTGTACCGTCGCCAACAATGCCAGGTGTGAGGCCCCTGAGCTGGAGACAAAGAGGGAGTACGAGAGAGAAGCATGAGGCAGGCAGGGATTACCTTCTGGCAACGTGTGGTAAGACAGCAGCCTTCAATTCAGCTGACAAGTGATTAACGATCCATACCTGGACACATACTGGTGGATGCACTCAAAGCTTCCCTGAGGGTTGTCCTTGCCCACATTAGACAGATAGAAATCAAAACTGTGGAAGGTGTCTGAGGAGGAGTCGCTCTTGGGAATCTTAATGCGCTGTGAATATTCACAGAGAGTTATATAAGTTACGGTTACGATTCACTTTACAGTTCAGTGAATGCACACAGTGGACAGAAGCAGGGTCTTCATATGAGATATGGAGTTTGACATTTGAACATGCAACCATACGAGATGCATATGGACTCCAGCAGGATTTGTGCTTACTTATATGAATTAATACCTCTCAATAAGCTTTAAAAATACACTACATGTCCATGAAAACACTGTGTGTACACTACTACTACCACTAATAAGTAATAATAATAGGTCAATTGTGGTGACATAAATAGAAGTGGAGAGGTAGCTGATTAACCTGACCGAGTTAGCGGTGTTATTGCTTCTGAGATACACATGTGGGGCAGCCTCAGAGTACAAGAAGCAGTCAGTAAATTACTGCATTAATAACTTGTCATTACTGGATGCAAAATTAAATGTCATGGACAAGCTGAAACAAAAATAGGGTTTATATTCATGACACACCAGGAATTCAGGGTTCTGGCATCGTTTCAAAAAAAAAAATGATAGCGGATTAATCTCCAATAATAATTTTTTATGATTTTTTTTTGTTAACAAAAAAACATGCCAAATTGCAGTGAATATCTGAATGCTGTGTTTTCCTCATGGCATTAAAAGCACCATCTGAAAATTTGATACCTACAGCAAATTTAAGACAATTTAATACCTTAATTACCCAGATTTTAAAGGAAGACTTTTTAAGGAATTTGTGATGCAATTAGTCATCTTATGTTAAAACAAACTTACCCCTTGGAGTCCCTTGAATTGTATAGTTGGCTGCAAAGAAGGTACATTCTGGAAGTGAAGAGAAACAACAGATTTACTCCGACTGACACTTTGGAAACATAAAGGGGGCATCAGGAGGGTGAAGTGAGAAACAAAAAAGAGCTTCATTAGGAAGACGCTGGAACCTGCAGAATGTATTTGACACTTCACAACAGCAAATATTTGGTTGCAGAGCCTTGGGGTCCTGTCACAGCAAGCATACCTAAAACCACTGACATTAAAAAGTTCCACTTAAAACAAATTAGCAACAGCATGTATTCATTTATTAAAAAAAACAAAAAAAAAACAGCTGCTATATAATATAAATGGAGAAAATGCTAAAGCTAACAGTTAATTCATCAGTGATTAAACTGTATATCATTTTATCAATTAATAGATACATTTTTAATCAATAAAATGTTGGAAAGAAATAAAAATGATCATGACAACTGTCTAAAACCTCAGTATATTGAGTTTACAATCACATAAAATAAAGAAAAAGCAAAGCCTCACATTTGACAGGCCTGAGCTGTGGAAAGTTTGGCATTTTTTCTAAACAAAATTGAAAATGATAAATGATCAGTCAATTAGCAAAATAGTTAATTTTTTTTTTTTAGTCCTCTGGCTGCAGAATTAACAGGGAACTGGCAGCTGCTGTTTGGTTTTATCTCTTCAGAGAAAACATGCGGTCAACTTTACCTGCATCTTCCTTTTTAACTGCTAGATAAATGTGCTTTTATCCAAACAGGAGCCATAGAACTGGCCTGAGGACAATGTTCACATACTGCAAATATTTTGAAGAAGATATTTCTGAAATGTCTTTGCAAGTGTCTGCACAGAGCTGCTCTGCTGCAGCACAGGACCTGCTGCACGTCACCGAGGCCGAGGAACCAGTTGGCTAGATGACGGCTTCTGAAATGTTGAATTAATTGGTTTGAGTGGAATGTGCATTTTAATTAACAACAGCTCCACCGCATTCTTGTCCCTTCAAATATGCTCGCCGGCTCATAAACGGAACTATACGCAGATAATCTTGGATAAAAATGTCTACTTTTTGTCAAACTGAAAGAGCCATAGAGGCTCTTAAAGCTGAGCCACTCCAAGCTGGTGACTGGCTCCCTCCCCCAACTATCCATACACTCGGTCACACACACCACCCAGTCCTCACACACATTCGGTTCTGATCACATTTCACATCACCACAGAAAGACAAAGATAGCCAGCTTCCATAGTTCGATGACTGGTGGAGCTACAGCACACATTACTGACAGGGAGAAGGGAAACAAAAAGCAGGCAGTTTTGGCTGCTCAGTCAGCAAGAGATGGCAGGCTGCCGTTCAATGCAGCGTGCAGACCAACATTAGCACATCCAATAAGGCTGTAGCACGGGTGGTCACAAAAGAATTCCTTCAACTTGGTGATGATTTGGTTTTGCCAGTCACAAACTATTACACATTTTGCAATTGATCCACATTTTGATTCTTTGCATAGGGCTGAGAGTGAGCTGAGGGCTTTAGTGAGTGAGTCCTGTGTGGCAGGCTGACATATATACTTACATACAGACACCATGTGCCATAAAAAGCAGTCACAGAGACCTCTGAACACCACAGCCCCATGCTAAGCTACAGTGCATCAGAGACCGAGGCCCTGTCAGCGTGTTACGTAACGGCGTTGTTGTTGGCAGACATAAGGTCAGGTAACTTGGCCTCGGGCCTCAAGACCGCAGTGGTCCAGGTTAGTTCACCTGTGCGGCGCCTCAACAAGATTATACCATTTGTACAGTTCGAGATTAACAAGTTATATTTAATCTGCACAGGTATGCAGTGACCTATTAGCACATTCAGTTTCATAAGCTTCCTAATGAGTAGTGGTGGTGGCTTGAGTACGTTTGGTGAGAGCAGAAATAAACTGCATTGTGGCAGTTATCTTATTCTTATTTTTAGAAAAGGCAGAGTTTTGTTGGTATTAGATACTGTGTTGTAACTGCTGGCTCCTCTCCTGCAGTTTAACAGTAACTGGGAGTATGCAAAACAAGCTCGATAATTTGGCAAATTAAATATTTGCCCCAAGTTATGAGCGTTTGGCACAGTTGGTGTTGTGTTCATGCTACAGGGTGGCAGCTCGACTGACTGCAACATTTTGTAATCAAGTTAAATATCTGTGAAGGGATGAGCTTCACACTGCTGCCTGGCTCTGATGGTTTCCAACTAGCTAAAACATCTGACCATATGTTGAGCTAACCAGTCACCACTAACTTATTATCAGGTTACATTAGCCTTAATTTACCCGACCCTGTCTGTCACACATCCTGCCAAATAGAGCTACCAACTCGTCGAATTAAAGTTCATTTTAGTCAAGTAAGCTTTCACTTTTGAATTCTCACTGTAGGAAACTTGTCAAGGGACCAGTGTATTCGTCAATATCAAATAAACAGTTTCCAAATTTTGGTCAAAGAAACGTTAGTTTGGCCAGAAAAAAAGATGGACTACTTGACTAGCCAGCGCAGCAAAAAGGGGGGATTCATAGCAGGGTAGCTAGAGCTAACGCTGGCTAATCAGAGTGTGTCACTTAACCAACAGGTATTGTCAGTTAAGAAACATTTGTCATTTCGTAAAACCCGTCCGGACCATTTCGCCAAAGCCTCTTTAACCGTTCTCAGTTGTTTGATTTAGTGACACAACGCGAAAACAGTGGGAAAAAACAAGCAGAAAGTCGCTCTGTCAACAGCTTAGCTAACTTTGTAGCTTTAGCTGTGCGTGGCAGTTGGACTTCCCAGCTGAGACGAGCCGTGTCAGCCCGACGGGTCCCGGCTCATCTTTACCGAAATAAACGGCCGGTTCACTCACCAGACAGTTTTGGTGGCTCTCTATGGCTCTCAGCGCTGTCTCTGTCAATTTGACGTGCAATACGGTGACTCTGTCTGCGCTCTGTCGGCCACAATTTAATCCGTACCTCCCATCCTCGGAGAGCGCCGCCATCTTTACCAGCCCTCCACCATCGTCCCTTTGAGGCTGGAGTCTTTAGCAGCCAGGTTCCCTGAGCTCTGCGGCCCGGGGAGGGACTACAGCTGCTGCCTGCAGGGCTGACAGCTCCGGATTGGTCTTGACTTGCTGCTAGCTTGTTAGTTTTTCACTTTTCCTGCCACAGTGAACTTACAGTTTATGGCTTGTGTTACTGTGCTTTAGACTCAACCACTCCTTTTATTTTATTTTCTAGAAGACATCCTGCACAAGAATTGTATTTGCATAAAAACCTGCTTTCCATTTAAAGACTGCATGAAGCCTTAACATTTACTCAAGTATCACTTTTATTTTTAATCTTATTACACCACTTCCTTTAGAAGATATCCTGCATAAGAGGTGTACCTACAACTATATTTAAAGTCTGCATGTTGCCATGTTTGACCTTTTCAAGCTCATTAAAGTTACCATTATAATGAATAATGTAAGAACATGTAGCCTGTCAAACACACACACACACACACACACAGTTATCTCTTGGCAAAACTGCCTCTGCCTGCTGTGTTTTTGCTGACATGCCAGAACTAATTCCAGCCTACTGAAACTGTTAAAGGTAAAGCTTTTGCAGACTACTGTTCACTGGGAACTACGTTGTGCTTAAATGTAGTTTAACAGGCACTAGAATAAACAAATACATGATGTGAATCTATAAGACATTCAACCACTTTGCTCAGTGGTAAATGCTTTTGTTGTATTTTTGGCTACATCTGGATCTAAACACATCCATACTGACTTTGTGAGCTACTCTATCTGTATATTGTGCTGTTATCATCGTTCATGTGCGTTCCCTTTGATCAAATGGGATGTAATGTCGCCTCATCACAATGGACACCAGTGTCCCCCTTGTGAGTTGCACTTCCACTATCTCTTGGTGTCAGTCCCCTTGACCGGGTGATTAGGGCAGCATGTATTGATGCGGGGAAGCCTTGGGCAGGGTGGGGAAGGCCTGTGTGAATCCTGCAGATTATCATATAGCATTTCACCCCACCCACACCCCCGATGACACACATTTGCGACTTCTTGCTGATGAAGTTCTTCCAATTTCCACAAATTGTGCAATAAATTTAAAAAAATTAATGCACTCTGTTGTCAGCGACTTTGCTAATCTTCTTGTTTTGAATAAATGCAGATTTTTTTTTAAAGGCCTAGCTAGTCTGTTTAATTCCAGAGGTGCTCTGGTTGGTCTGACAGGTTGCCTGCGGTGCAAACAATTAAATAAAGGCTTTGGGGTAGACAGGACCCATTGGTTTTAAGAGCTCCTGTGTTTATAGAGGCCCTGAAGGTGTCACCTGACGGAAGCTCAAGAGCTCAGAGTGAAAAATACTTTAAAATTACACACCCTTTGTTAAAAGGCCAAACGTTAAACACAGAGAGACTATGGATTACTGATAAGCCCTCGCTTAATTTGCTGATCGACAATTGTCTTTTAAACAGGGATGCATTTATTGTTTATTTTTTTTGTTTCATGCTCCTTCATCACGCACTGTTTTTTTAATTTCTCTTCATCCCAGTTCTGTGTAACCCCAGGAATATCCTTCTACCTGCAGCGGTTCTGAATATGAACAGAGGTTAATCATTGATGGGTGTATTATTTGGCCAGGCTGTGGTTTTGGTGCTAATCAGAGGCACATGTTTTAGGGGCAGCCTGGAATCAGTAGCAGTGATAAAGATGTCTTTTCTGTTGTAGCTCAGAGGGCTTTCATTTAAAGGTCTTTAAGAACTGTGTGTCTCCTTACCATGTGATCCTTTACCTTGCTAATGAAGTAAACTCTAACACATAGCAAGTGCTGCCCACTCCCACGGAGATCTTGATCACCAGTGTAAACATTCAAAGGTACCTGAAAGTCTTAAAGGTGCATAAATTAAAGTGAATGAAGTCAAATGGTTTTACCTAAAGATGTAAACCAAGTCTTTTCTTGGTCTGGTTGAATGGTCATGTGTTTCTGTCAGGTCAGGTTTTCTATCCATACTGACAAATGAATAGTTTGATTTAAAACATCTCATTAGTCCTTTTTATTCCAAGAAAAGTCAGATGCTTCATCACACTGTATGACTTATCTCGACCTGTAATTCAAAGTAAATCCAATAAATAACAATAATGGATATTTGCACTAGCAGATAACTAAATTCAATATTAACTCTTTAAGTGCCATTGACGCATTTTGAACTCATTTAAAATCCGACGCTTGAGTGTCATTGATGTTATAATATGTTAAAGTGTTTTTTCGGCAGCAGGTCGCCAATCACAGTCTCCCACAGCCTGTGAGTAATTTTGGGGCTTCTGGGAGATGTAGTCAGAACATAAAGAGACGGTATACACCACAGAGATCAAAACAGGAAGTGGAGACGATCGAGATTAGAGAGCAAAACAGAATCTGGACCAAAAGTGGTGATTTTGGTGAAAGTGTCCTCTACTCTACCTCTGATAAAACAAGAATGGAACAAGGTAAAAACAAACATTTTTTTCATGATGAAATAGAGAGTCTCTTCTTTCATTTGAGCTATTCAGTGTTTTCAGAGACATAGTACAAAATATTCTGTGGGTCTAGAAATATGACTCAAAATTGGCAGAAAGGCTGGCATAAGGCACTTTCTGTTTTATTAAATGGCTGGCAATCAATGAGTTCAAGTTCACCTTAATATGTAAAACATTTACAAAGTTGTCACGTATCTTAATACACAACTAAAGAAATGATCAACACTCCCTCCTGACTGAGTAATTGCACTATCATCAAAACAGCTCCACCTGTAAGTGACGATAATAAGCAGGCGTGGTAGCGTCACAGTGGCTCATTAGCTTTAGCATGCTGCCTCACACAAGTTGACTAATTGCATGTTTTGCTGCATGTGTTCATCGAGGTAGTCCCCATGTTCATTGGCTTAAACTGATTATGGTATGTCAGTCATCCTTCAGTGCATTTATGAAAATCCACCCAGCTATCTGTATTTATCAGAGCAGCCTATTAGCTGAAATATTCCACTAGTACCCCCAAAACTTACAGGAGACTGAATCTATCAGGACATTAAACATTTCTAGCTCACACACTCACTTTTAAATATTCACCATGTGAATGTTTAGTAGATTTGCAAACACTACTGTAAGTTAAGCACATGTCACGGTGTCAGCACGGCAGCTATAATGGCCAAGGGCCGTCAATAATGTTGTCTTTGTATTGAGAGAAGTTACGCTGAATTATCACCAGATACCCAACTAGACACAATCACATGAAACGCAAAAACTAAAAAAGGTCACAGTGCAAAGGAAGACTTCAGCTGGAGCCCAACTTTGGACCAGAGTTTAGTTTGAGCGGTCAAAATTATGTCAAACTTTAAGTTAGGCTTAAAGTTTTTTTTTTAATGTATTTTGGCAAATGTTTCTCATCTATTAATGTGCAATTTCACTTTCACAGTCATTTTTTCCCACTTATTTTAGTCACTTATGTTGTATATGATGCTTAGTTATTCACTTATTGTATATATGATGCCATAGTTTTTTCCTACTGATGTTATTATTCTTAGTTTTATAGGTCCTCATTGTAATGTGGCTTTATCCACTTTGCTGCTGTAACGCTGCAAATTTGCAAATAAATGCAAATAAAGGATTATTTTATCTTATATATCCTTTAACTCATTAAGATTTAATAGCTGCTACAAATAGAGGCAAGGCTAGCATATACTGTATGTAGGTTTTCATGTTGAGGATTTCCACACCTCCTCTTCCTCTACAGGCTATGCTGCTGCCAGGCTCCTTGACCACCAGTAAATCACATGACAGGGATTAAACCAATAATTCTTTAAACTGCTTTGCATTATGGCATGAAAAGGAGTAGTCAGCATGGATCATGATGCCAAAAAAAATGCTACATATAGATGACTGAGACATTTATCGCAAAACCCAAAGTAAATTAGAAGCATCTGCAGATGACATTGTGATTCGTGTTGTTATGGAGGTTTTAATAGAATCTGTAATCTGAATTAAAATAATCTGAGCCCACTTAAACACCCCTATATGGTCAGCAGTGGACATTTGATTTGAGTAAAAAAAAAAAAAGAGTTTGAAAGCGGATTATCTGAAGTTTACCTCCAGCTTCACTCCACGTGGCGATCTGGCCCTGAGGACAGATTCTGTTGGCAGTGAGAAACAAACATCTGCTGCTGTTTAAGCCTCCCATTAAAACACCCAGCACACAAAACAGAGTGTGAACGTGGGAGTTTGTGTGTGGGGGAGGAAGACAACATCAGGTGATTTCTGAGTTTACCTTTTGCACCAGTATGGGGAAAATTAGTTATATTTTAATGGAAAAATCCCTGTACTACATCCAGGAAAAGTTTCCCCAATTTCAAAACTATTTCGCTTGAGGTTTAACCGTGGTAACAGCATCCTGTCGTACCCATTTCCCCCCCACCTGGTATTTAAGGACCTTGAAACAGCAGCTCTTCCAGTTAATGATTGGCCACTGCAGGGAAAGTGTGCACTTACACTGTTGACTCTTATCGCTGCTGACCACAAAGCCACTGGAGCAGTATCTCCGAAGGCTGACATTAATGGAGAGCACAGTGCTTCGTTTAAAGAGACAGGTCAATTTATTTTTTTCTTGTCTGCTGTGGAAGAGATAGCACACAGAGACGCTGTTCACACAAATGGGTCTTTAATTGAGAAAGGATCGAGCAGTTTGCTTGTGTGTGACTGCAGCCAGGCTACATTTATTGGCCAATAAAACAGAAAATTAAACTTAAATTATCAGTTGAATGCAGGTGATTGGAATATGTGCCCTCTCTTCATCTTCTCCCTTCATCAGGTGTCCTGGAATGACACTGTTTCCTATCTTTTCCTTCTCCAAAAGGAAATGCAACACTAAAAACATTAGTCCTTCATGTGGGAGTGAGATCTGCATCCATACATCAGTGGGTTTGGCCAGCAGAACCCTTTATTTTTGCAGGATGATCTGATATCACCAAGTGCTTAGCAGTCCTGGACAAATGACAGAGTTTTCAGAGTTAGGGTAAGGACTGGTGTTGGTTGTCCAGGACGATTGTGGTGGTTGTCCAGGACTGTTTTTCAATTACTTGGTGATATCAGATTGTGCATTTTTGCACTAATTCTCAAGTCTCTCATTGCCTTCCTAAAGAGACCAGCCTCTGTACAGGTACATCAGGAGCCAGGGCCGAGTCCCACCAGCTGTACTCTGGGGACAGCACACATGTGGGCCTGGTGTCGATCAGGTAGCGGTTCAGGTAGCTCTCCTCGAGGCCCCTGGCCGTCACCCCGTTAGCCTGGTCCTGCAGAATGAGCAAAGAACAAGCTCGAGCCAGTCGGTCCATCTCAGAAACCAACCCCCCGTACAGCTCAGAGGTGTAGTAGTAGTCTCCTTCGTCCTCCTCCACGCAAGCTGACGAGACTGCTTCCACTTCGTAAGGAAATGCGCTCCGTGGCATCCCGTAAAGCTCCGGGTGCAGCGTGGCCACCAGGTCCCCCAGGATTTCCTCTCCAACAGGGGCCAGGAACTCCTGATCGATATCAGCACAGAAGATGTATTCGACCTCGCTGCTGATTGAGTTCCTGATGGCGTCGGCGAGCAAGGTCATCCGGCGACGAGCCAACCTGTCCCACCCGGGCAGCTCCGCAATGGGGACCACCTTCAGCTGTCGCTCGGGCCCCAACTTGATGGGTGGATCCAGAGTGCGAGGATTGTCCGTGAGAATGTAGTAGGTGACCATCTGACCAGGGAGGAAGTGGGTTTCAGCCGAAGAGAGGAAACGTGTCACGAACTTGGCGTAAGTCCCGACCACTAGGGCCAGCAGACCTGTTCGGATTCCCTGCTCGGCGAATTTCGCTCTGCGCTCAGCTGACTTGCGGGTGTCGCCCCACACTAAAGGAGCGCCCCATGATGTCTCTAGAGGAGTTTGTGGCACCGTTGCCTTGACGATTGCCAAGTCTGTCATTACTTTGCTCCGGTCCATTACCGAGGCATGAAAGACAGGATGAGGTGACCCCACTCCGACTCTACGTCCATGGAGGAAGTCTGAGGGGCAAAACGTATTAGTTTTTTAGTTCACTTTTGCAAAGCTATAGTCTCCCAGTTCAATACAATTGATCCCAACTGGCCTTTTTAAAAGTCAAACTTTCATTATCTGTCTGTGGCAATAGGACAAGAGTGCAGGATCTACTTTGCATGCAACAACAACGTTGTACTTTACATTTACTTTGCCACAAGCACATTTTTTCTGTGTGCATTCAGTGTGTTAGAGTAGAACAAAGTCTTCTGCACACTTACATATGATAAGAGACAGGAGAAAACAGTACAGGACCAGGTGTATTCTGGTCACTCTGACTGGTCCTGTTTGAAGGACAAAAACACACACGATACGCAATTAAATTAAAGGTTACTGTGCATTTTACTTTAAATGCTCCTTTAAATCCTGACAGGAAAAAACACCCGAGCTCAAGATGGAAATATCATTGAAAGTGTTGCACAATAAAATGAATCTGAAAGCGTTACATCCAGGCTTTATAACCCATGGGAAGTGCATTAAAATGTATGAGGTAGTAATCTGTAAAATGTAAACATGAGACTTGAATATGCATTTATTTTAATTATCTTAAACAGGGTTCCCACGGTTCCTTAAAAAGTCTGAAAATATCTTAAATTAAAATCAAGGTAATTAAGGTCTTAAATTTTTGGTGCCTTTAATGCCAATAGGAAAACACAGCAGTCAGAGATTTACTGCAATTTTGCACGTTATTTTGTTCACAGAGTTCACTTCTTTGTTCTTCAAAGTTGTGAAATTAAAGTTGTAGAAAAAAGTTAAGTGTAATGCCTTCAATTTATATAATTGTTATCAAGTGTTAAAGGGCTCAAAAAAATCATAAAAAAATATTTTTGGAGATTAATCTGTTATTGGATTTATGTTCCTGCTGAATATCAATATTGGCATCTGCCTCAAAAACTCCATATTGGAGTAAATAGATTATTTTCTACCAAAGAATTTGCGATGACATTTTTGGGTCTTAAATTATATTTGTTAAGGTCTTAAAAATGTCTTTAAAAGTGCTAAATTTGACTATTAAAATGGTGCAAGAACCCTGTTAAAGGATTCTTGTTAACTATTGGCAAAAGCTACAGTAATACTGTATAATGACACAGGGCTTAAACTTAACTGCTCAGGTTTTGAGGGAGTTTACTTAAAAGACAATAAGCAACAAGTGATATATCAAATTATCATGCAGTGACATGTGGGACAAACAACAGAGTTGAGAATGTTAAAAGCTGCCACGTGATGCTGAGCAAAGAGAAATATAGCAGAAGGCAGACCGGGCTGAAGGGCGTTAAGAGATACTGAACCAAAAGTTACACATTGCATGACATCCTTAAGTACTTAAGTCAATGCACATGTGGCTGAACGTAGATGTTTGTCTCCACATGCAGGCCTCCGATGTGTAATAGATTTGGGACAAAAGTTCTTGAATTAATCAAGGATTTATTTTGCCCCCCTGGACTTGTCGTCAGGATCAGATTAGGCTGGAAAAAGAAGAAGAGCTTTAAGAAGGCGTTGGTGCTTTGTACAGATAAAAAGTCACAAATCAATGAGAGGAAAACAACCAGAAGAGGTGGAGCGGTGGCTGAGGTTGTACTGACCTGTGGGCGTCTTGCAGAACGGGAACAGCGCCATTTTGTGACCTGCTGGTGCATAAAACACACAGACCTTTGTCTGAGGTCACTATTTTAGCCCAAAGAAACTGTGCTCTGCTCTGTCTGAGTCCCTCCTGCTCACTCTGTCTCTTCCTGGAAATGTGCTGTTTAACTCAGTGATTATTTGCTTACCTTTCTCTCTGTTCTCTGTGCTTTTATGATATTTTCCACCCCCTTTTTTCTTCACATATCTTCTTTTTCGCCCCCCCACCTCACTTCCCCCTCAGGCTTTTGCAGTATCCAGTTTTGGAGGAAAACCAAAGTAACCAGATGTGTGGGGAATCTGGGCTGATGGGAGGAGCTGAGGACTGGAGGATAAGGAATTAAATACACTGCAAGGAGGGAAGAGGGGTTTAACATTCGTTCCTCCTACTCATGTTGGATGTGTGACGACCAACCTTAGAAAATGGGGGGTGGTCACTCAAAAACTCAATAAATGCTCCTCAAGTTTGTCATCCTGATAGAAAACCCAACTTTAGACATCTGAAATGTTTCTTGATCCTGCATGGAGCAGAGTCAGGAAGCAAAAATAATGTACTGTTTTTTTTTGTCAGCAGGATGTTTTGTATATTTTCTGTCCACAAGATGGAGACACTCAATAGGAAATATGAGGGAAGAAGCAGGTCAGCAATAATTGCTTAAATTTTCTTTAGGCCATTATATATGGCATCTCTGCAGTGAATGGCATTTCATGGGAGGAGGCAGAGCAGGTCTGCCTGACAGGGCCTGTTGTCCATCAAATGTAAGAGGAGAGAAGTAGGAATTTCTGAGTACATTGATGACTTTTCTGTTCCAGTATTTATCATTTTGTCTGTTTTCAGTGAAGTGGACGAGCTCTGCAGAAGGCTGGAGAGGGGCAGATGGAAAAAGAGAGGAGCGCTGCCATAAAGGCTGTTTTTGAATACTTCAAGCTTGTGCAAAAAAACATTTAAAACTATTTTGTTTCATTTACTTCACTGTAGGCTATTAAAGGCTGCTTTGTCACTATAACCCCGTACAATAGGAGATTTAAAAGCATTTCATTGTAGGATATAAAGATTTAAAAAAGTTTAAAGTGTTCCAAGCTTCACAAACAATTAGATCTTGGTGTTTTATTTGGATTTTGCTGGGTCTGGACATGCGGGTCTACAAGTGCAGGTCCTGACTGTGCAGGTCTCCAGGTCTGCAGACTCAGATAGTATTGGTGCAAGGAGGTAAGGACAGGAGTAATGTGGTCACTCCGTTTCTTGCCGGTCAGCAGAGGGGCAGCTGCATTCTGGGTAACCTGTAGAGGGCGCAGTGCTGACTGGCTAAGACCAACAAACAGAGAGTTACCAGTAACCATAACAGAAATAAAAGCTTGTTTTTACTGTTGAGCTTATATGTTTATCAAGCTTAAGGTCACTGTCCAAGAGGAAAACCATGGCAGTTTGAATTAAGCGTGTCGCTGTCGTATCCATCTAAAAGGTTTTATTGGCCAAATAAAATGATCTCAGTTTAATTTTTGTTCAGAGACAGAAAATTGACAACTAACATGAATGTCTGATTGATCCATTTAACTGTGCTACTAGTTGAATATATGGGGGTTTGCTCAATAATGCATCTGTTTCTTTAATCTTTATATTCACATGAAACATATTTGTGTATTTTTTTTTAATTTAGCTGCAACCTGCTGCAACTCCAGTCAATCAAATTAATTATATTTCAAACCTAGCTCTTATATTCTTTTTTTTTTGCTGTCAGAGACTCAAACAGACTCAGGTCACTTTGCAGTTTATTACGATAAATCTCAATATATATATTTGTTTTGTACATCCATACAGAAATTGCAACATAACATTGGCTTGTGTACACAACTTTGGACTGAAGTGTCAGTCAAAGACAAAAAACATAAAGAAAACAGCACGGGCTACACTAAATAATGGATAAATTACAGGATGCATGTGAGGCCAAACATCTTCTTTTTCCTGTCACCTTGTTGGCAGAGAAGCGGAGCTGGAGGATAGAGACTCTGCATAGAGGATTCATAACTGCTCATATGTCACAAACACTTTCACTAGCATCTGAAAATGGATCTACACCACATGGAGATGAGGATGCACGTTTATTACAGCGGATATTAAGGCGTTCAAGATGAACGTGCTGGACGGTTGTGGTGCAGAGCCCCTATTCTGCAGAGTTTCTGGTCAGTGCGATAGGTCCGTTAATATCAAATAAATAACACAATCATCTCCTGTCCAGGATTCAAGGAACTGTTTTAAAGTTGCAGATGATGAACAAACAACATGTTAGCCATTTGAACATTCACTGAAATACACAGAAGCTGTTTTTTGGCAGTGCTCATTCGTAGTTAGGATAACTACACTGACTTTGCAGTTATTTAGTTAACAAGAAAATAAAACGCTCAAGGGTTTTGATACTGTATATATTATTTCCATAAACTATGAGGATCCTTAGAAAAATATTTCATTTGATGCAGCATTGTACTCATACAAAATCAAACAAATAACACAAGAAGAAGATTAATCTGTATGTTTTTCTATTTGTTAATAATTATCAATACTTGGCTATGTTTTTTCTTTTTTAATAGTGTATTGGTAAAACTCTATTGTCTGATCTGCATATGTTTCTAGCATCTAATCTCTCACTCTGTAGATATTTCTCTTAATACGTTAATAACATGATTCTGTTTGTGTCTTGAGCTTTGTTGACACCCTGAGAATAATTCTTTTGTCAACAACAGTTCAAACGTTGATTTAAATTTTGGCTTTATTTTGAATATATGCTGACTCTCATTTCATGACCTTTATGTCATTTTTTAATTTGTCCTTGAGAGTGAATAAAGTCCCCTAATCCTTAAATATATTGAAAATAACACTATAGGACATAGAAACAGAAATTATTTTTTGAAAGTGAAGATTTTAAATGTTTTCAAACCCATATTACAATCATTGTCTTTGTATAATATATAGATAATATATAGGTACCTTTACAAAACTTATATTCTAAAGGTGGCATGCTTGAGCAGGCAGTGAAGAGAAGAGAGACGACGTCCTCGACTTGACTTTCACTTATCATGGAGTTACAGTTTGGATCAGGTGTGGAAATTTTGCATGAATGACAGAATTAAAGCTGCAGTAGATAACTAAATTGTTTGTTATCGAGCGTTATCGAGAGTAACACAAGATCAGATCGATTATTCTAAAAATCAGTGAGGATTCTGTCCTGATTGCTTTCACCAGGAAAAAAAATATTCTCATTTTCATGAGATTATTTATCTTCTAATTACGGAAAAAGATCTCATAATTACAAAATAGGTTATCTCATTATAAGATATGAGTGTTGTTTACGTTAGTTGTAGCCTAGAATTAAGTCTTGAACAGACATTAAGCTAACTTTTGCACTATAACATACAGTAAGGTTTGAGAGAATCATAATTTCAATCCTCTGTATGTCCTGTACATGCAGCAGAATTGACAATAAAGCTGTGTTTGACTTTGTATCACCATCAAGCAAGCCTGGATGCATTTCAAATGCATGACTTTATATCCATGAAGCACTTCCTATTATGGTTTAATCACTCCTGTAGGAAGAGAGCGACCTCCAGCACGTCTGACTCAACTTTCCGTCTGAATAAACCCAACGCCTTGAAATGCCTACAGTGTTGAGCAGGAAATCAAAAACAAATCAAATGCAATAGCACCATTATTACCATCTTATCCCACTGTTAGCCACGATTGAGAAGATAATTTATAATTGTCGTAATTACAACATATTTTCTCGTAATTATGAGATAATTTATCACGTAATTATGACATATTTTCTCGTAATTACAACATATTTTCTTATAATTACAAGATAAATAATGTGAAAACTAGAACATTTGTTTCCTGGTGAACGCAATGTGCTTCCATATCTTCCTGAGTGTGCATGGGAAAGCTTTCTAAAAACAATGGCGGGCAGCGAAAAAAACCCTAAAGCGAAGAAAGGAAACATCCTCTTTTAGCCACAGACATTTTACATTTAAAACACTGTGGACACTCACTGAACGGCCAGCGTATAAAAAGATGGTGGAACAAAAAGAAATAAAACCCTAATGTCAACGTCGGTGCAGCATTTGAATGATGGTGGAGGCTTCAGGATTTGAAAGTATGACATGAGGTGCTACCTTTCTGCTGGACAGGGAGCTCGCTTTGCTGTTTTAATATATGATCTTGTGACATGGATTATGCATCCTTATTGGAGTTACTGTAACCTGCATAAACCAGGCCAGTGTGTTTGGAAGTAACTGGTTAGGATGAATGCACATTAGCGATAGCAGCTGGGAAGCGTGTTAGCTCAAACACTCGAACACATATCTGTTGGAGGATAGTGGGCAGGAGGCAGGGAAGCATTTGAAATCTCTCCCTGAAATTATGTTTACAACCATGCCGCCTACTGCAGCTTTAACTCATGAATGAAGGTAAATAGATCAGATATGCAGCATTTTGGGTGGAAGAGTCCTCTTCCCTGTATCCCTTCTCTATTCCTTTATCCCTCTGCTTTCTCTCTTCTCTTCGCCTTGTTCCTCTGCTTCCCAACCAACACATAACCATGCTTCCCCTCTGATATCCATCTTCTTCTCTTCCTTCCCCTCCTCCAGAAACTTCACTGGCGGTCATCATCTATCATCTCAAACAGGGCCTGCAGCAGCCGGTCATCTCTGTGCCTGTACGGCTTGGTGTTGTAGAAACCGTCAGTGTAGTCACTGTAGACACTGTCCTCTGGGCCGCGGTACTTGTTGATCATGTCCAGAGCCTGGTACAACATCTGAGGGGGGAGTCTTGTTGCAGGAGGAGAGAGGCTCTGGTCCGGCTGCTGCTTCCTCCAGGAGGAGGAGGATGCCTTGCTGGTGTCCTGGGGCTTCTGCAGGACAGAGGTCTGCCTGTTGAAAGCTGTCTGAAGGAGACGCAGAAGAGCCAGGGAGGGGGAGTAGCGTGGATTTGAGGGCTTCTTGGGCTCCTTCTCTGGGCTGGGAGGAAGGACGGCTTGTGCGGTATCAGTCTTTGGAGGTGGAGAGTCCTGTGTGGGCTTCTGGGTCAGCAGACAGACAGAGAGGAGTCAGGTTATGAGATAAAAACGATCCACAGATGCACCTAAAGATAGACGGTTCTCATGGTGGCATCATATTACACATTTATAACAAGTATTAGATATCAATCCAGCCCCAAAGCACAGTGTCCTATTTGTTACTGCGTTGGCTCTATCTGTTAAAATCAACCAGTGGAAGCACTTCTATTTCTACACTATTCACCATTTATCAATCAATGTAAACAGTCCTATAATGCATGCAATAAACAGCTATAAAAACATGCAATGCAATGTGTGTGTGTGTGTGTGTGTGTGTGTGTGTGTGTGTGTGTATGTGTGTTACTCATATAAGCCAGTATTGTGATAGGTGCTTTGTTGAACCTGTAACCACATCCTACAGCAAAAATGAGATTTTCAGGTCGGTCAGCAACCACTATTAATGATGACTAATTAATGAGACTTTTCTGTGCGAGCATACAAATATACAAACTCTATCTGCTTAAAACCAACATGATAGCATTGCTGTGCATTAACATTTATCTCTTAGTCGTATTATCTTTTCCTTTCCTCCACCCCTTAAGTATTTTTTGTTAATAACCTTTAGCCTTTTAAATTCTGTTGCCTTGTCCTCACCTCCATCATGTCATCCATATGTTCCACGCCACGGCGGTCGTTCTGCACAGCGTTGTAGGGAATGTACACTCTGGGTTTCTTCATGTGCTCCGGCTTCTCTGACGTCCCGTGAAGAATCAGCTTCCAGTTCAAAATCCGACCCTCGTTCTGCATTCGGCCCGACTGTGAGGGGAAGCACCGTTAGAATTTAGTCAAAGAAACCAGGGATGCACTGATCCACTTTTTTCACTTCTGATACCAATACCGATATGTGAGGTTGAGTCGGCCTATTGCCCAGTACAGAAAAGCAGCGCTGAATTACCTAACAATCTATGTCTCATTGAGTGGAAAATACTGGGAGAATTTTTTGTTAATTTTTTTGCAACATCAGACTTGACTAAAACATGTCTTTCTTATTTTTTTAAACAAATAAACAGATATAAATTAACTGAATTACTTATTTACTATTTATCTATTTGGACAAACTGCCCGAAATTGATTGCCAGAGATGTGCTAAGGTGAGGAACAGAACGCCACAGGAAGTCACAGCACAGAGCATAGCATTATACTGAATAGATCTACCCCTATGGATCAGGCCCATTGTCACCGATAACCTAGAATTTTCTTCAATATCAGAACTGATAATGATACCAATATCGAATCAGTGCATCCCTAAAACCAGTGGCGTCATTAGGCCTATTTATTCTTAAGCCCCCCTAAATAATTTGGTGAACTTTATTTCCGTTTTTTTATGTAGAAAAAAATTGCTCGTCACATTCTGTGTGAAAGCATTCATGACAAAAACAACAGTCGAAAGAAATATATTGATGTGCGAATTAATTACACCAAAAAAAAAAAAAAATTCTTCGGTTTACATTAATAAAAGAAAATTTAAGAAATGTTTAAAAAAAAAAAAGATTGAGTGGCCCTGATGGCAGTGGCATCATTAGGTGTGTTCTTCTTAAGCCACCTTAAATAATGTGTGTTGTTTTATTTCCTTTTTTATTTTATTTTATTTTTTTTAGAAAGAAGTGCAGAAAAATGCAATATAACGTGGCCAGAATATGAATATAAAGAAAGAATCGTATAACCTTGCATTATTCATGAATGACTTAAATGTGGTCTCCCCCCTCGTGGCCCAATAATTGAAAAACATGCACAAAAGTGCCCCCTTTTGGAGGCAAAAACACTTACTAAAATGCCCTTTTGCAAGGCAAAAACACTTACTAAAGTGCCCTTTTGCGAGGCAAAAACACTTACTAAAGTGCCCTTTTGCGAGGCAAAAACACTTATTAAAGTGCCCTTTTGCGAGGCAAAAACACTTAGTAAAGTGCCCTTTTGCGAGGCAAAAACACTTATTAAAGTGCCCTTTTGCGAGGCAAAAACACTTATTAAAGTGCCCTTTTGCGAGGCAAAAACACTTAGTAAAGTGCCCTTTTGCGAGGCAAAAACACTTACTAAAGTGCCCTTTTGTGAGGCAAAAACACTTACTAAAGTGCCCTTTTGCGAGGCAAAAACACTTAGTAAAGTGCCCTTTTGCGAGGCAAAAACACTTACTTAAGTGCCCTTTTGCGAGGCAAAAACACACACTAAGTGCCCCCATTTGGCAAAACACACTTAACTGCTCTCTTGGCTTATTAAACATCATAAACCTCACCTCAACACCCTCACCTGGGGGCTAAGCCCCCCTCGTCCTTAAAACCTAGTGACGCCCCTGCCTACAAACCGGGCACATATGCTCTTTCACCAGATATGAGTATAACTCACAGTGTCTGTGATCTTTAGAGTCCATTTGCCTGCAGGATCTTCTCCCCATGTATGGACGGACATGAAGTCCCAGTTCCTGAAGCCGTTAGAGGACGTGTCTCTCTCTCGCTCAGCCAGCAGCACTGTACTGGTGTCTGATGAGCAAAAAGCAGTAGATCAGTTGAAAACTTGGTTATTTCACTGAGAAGTGTTTGTCTATGTGTGTGTGAGTGTGTGCTCGTCTCTAACCGGATGGAGAGGTGAGTGTTATGTGCAGGTCTCCCCTCCTGGTGTATTCGATGCTGGCCTCCACCTGCACATGCTCCAATGAGCGGACTGCGTTCTCCTGGCCTGCACAGGCTTTGGTTGGAATCTCTATAGTGATCTCCCCCGCTGCTTTCAGCTCCCTGTGGGATGCATTTAAATAGCAGGGAATGAGACACAACAAGGAAGGGTAGAAGAAAAACAAACTACTGCACACTTTATACAGCATCAGTTCAATGACGAGCCAAAATCTGGGGAATATTCAGCACATCACAAGCGTTCACATACTGATTCTGTTCAGTCATTTGCAAAAAAAACAGTTAATCCCCATCTCTCCCAGACATGAATGAAAGGATTTCCGTGTTCAAGCTGGCATAAAGCTGGAGGGGATTGTGTCCACCACTAAGCATTGACGGAAATGTAGAGCCAAATCCTCTGGATTAGACAGGGATGTAGCAAGGTAATGGGGAAACTGGGTGTTGGTGCTATTGAGTCTCATAATCCAAAGCAAATTGCAAAATGGACACTTAAAGGAACGCTGGAGAAGCTGCCGTCTACAGGTGGAATAAAGTGAAATCTCAAGGTTATTTCAAGGACAAAGCCTTCAATCTTCTTGGGTCGTTCACCCAGAAAAAAAAAATGTAAACAGGACATCTGCGGAGACACAGAAGGGAGGATTATTTCCTCTGAGTCGATGTCCATGCCTGGCAGCTTTTGGATTTAAATATTTAATCTCATTGTTTAACAATTAGTATTAATGAGTGTTCAGAGTTGATGATTGACCTCAAATTCCTCTCAGCTCTAAGCTGTTATGAAGACTTTTTTTCAAAATTATTTTGACATATTTTAATGGCAGGAAGCCACAACCATAACTCTCCTGTTTTTGTCATGATCCACTTGAAAAGCAACAGATGTGTCTTTAACTCTATGAGCGCCATCGACGTAATACGTCAAAGTCTTTTTTCAGCAGCAGGTCGCCAATCACAGTTTCCCACAGCCTGTGAGTAATTTTGGGGCTTCTGGGAGATGTAGTCAGAACATAAAGAGACGGTATACACCACAGAGATCAAAACAGGAAGTGGTGATTTTGGTGAAAGTGTCCTCTACTCTACCTCTGATAAAACAAGAATGGAACAAGATAAAAACAAACATTTTTTTCATGATGAAATAGAGAGTCTCTTCTTTCATTTGAGCTATTCAGTGTTTTCAGACACATAGTCCAAAATATTCTGTGGGTCTAGAAATATGACTCAAAATGGACAAAAACGCTGGAACGAGGCATCTTTTAAAAACAGTATCCAGAAGCTGGCAAAGAGAGGAGAGCAGCTGTGATATATTCACATACCTGGGCTGGAAGGAATCATCCCTGACGATGCACTGCTTCTTTTCAGGCACATGCTTCCACGTGGCCGGATCAGCGAGGTCCACCAGGGCTTTAGCGTTGAGAAGACCGAAGCCGAAGCGGCTGTTGACCATGAGCCCGGCTCCGTTCCGCTTCCATCCTGGGTTATTGGCCAAAGGATCGAACTCTGAAGTCCAGACCACAATGTGCTGCAGGTCCCTCCAGGTTAGATCTGGACTGAGAGAGGGAAGACAGAGAGTATTTACACGGGGTGTCCTGATACAACTTTTTCACTAATATTGATCCAATACACTATCAGCACAAATCCTACATTCTTTTATTACTTATTTTGTAGTATATCATGTTAGAAATTTTTTTATCAAGCAAGCAACAGCAGATCTGAGAAAAAACTGACCCATTTATTATTAACAAATGGGTTACATATGCTGATATAGAAGCGTCAGGGTATCACAAACTCAGGGCATCACATGCAGATTGTGAGTAACAGGTACTTTTGTTCCAGCGCCAGGGCGAATATCCCAGCAGCCAGCGGGGCAGAGGCCGACGTTCCGGTGTGAGTCTGAGTGCACTCGTTGTGCAGGTCGGCACTCGTCTGAAAGCAGGCAAAGTGCAACATGAAAAAGAAATTCACGTGTGAAGATGACTTGACAAATACTCCACATGATGTAACATATGGCAACACAGCACAACAGGTAGAACCCTACAATCCTCTGGTCGGTGTAGTCTCCACTGCTGTACGCTGTAGCCAGAGTGGAGGAGCACTTCTCGGCGTACCACGGGGACAGGCCCTGCTGGGAGGCACTGCTGATTGAGATGGTGTAGATGCTGTCTGTGTAACCGTCGCAGTCACAGTTATCGCCCTGGCGCCCACCATTACCTGATGCCCAAACAAAGATAGAGCCTTTCCCACCGCGGCCCTGTAGAAAACAAGACAGAGAGAGAGAGAGCTGAGGACGACTAGAAACACTGGATGTGTTGTTATAGATTGTATCTGACATTTCTACTGTAGGTAGCTCCAGTATAAAACAGCTCAGTGAGAATCTATGGCTTTATTTCCTAGCAGTCTAATACATCTTATTGATTCTAATTCCCATCATTGCTGCAGATAATAGCTCCCATTAAAGGGGAAGTGCCAGTTTTTACAAATTGGACCTTATTTCTGGGATAAAACACTGTCATTTACTCACCCATTTCATTTTGGAGTCATTTGGAGTATTTCTGACGATTTTGGATTTGATAATATCCATTTATCAGGAGTGAAGCGGGCACTGAAGTGCAGCCAGTAAATGACACAAACTTGACCATTTCTCAAATGAGATGGACTACACTATTACTGAACCTGAACTAAAATACTTGCTTTAGTTCAGGCATTATGAAGGCCTCATAGGTGGGCACTAAGGGTCCTTAGTAAACTATGATACACAGGAAGTAAAGTCTGTTTACAGATTGAATTTTCTCAAGTTAGGGACAACTCCTGACTCAAATGAGAATAGTAATAGTGCAGCCATCTTATTAAACGTCTGTTATTTGAGAATTGGTCAAGTTTGTGTCATTTACTGGCTGCATTTCTGTGGGTAAGAGTGAGTAAATGGCAGAATTTTATCCCAGAAACAATTTGTAAAAAAAAGCACTTCCTCTTTAAGAACTTCAGTCATCAGCTGAAAGTGGCTAAAAATGTCTGACAGTCACATCATTTACCTTCTGGATGCCGTATTCAAATGCCTTCTGGGCCAGGCGGCCCGGCCCCTCCACTGTTTTGCCATCATCGTTGGGCCCCCAGCTGGCGCTGTAGATGTCCACATGGTTTGGATTGAACCCAATAGAGCTGGCCTCAATGGCATCAGTCACAATCCCATCCAGCATACGAATCCCTGAGCAGAGAGAGCCAGGGATGTTGGAGCACGGCACAATATTGGAGCTGGGTCATTGTGTAAAAATCACATCTCCATCAAAAAGTTTGTGCAGCCATAGTATCCAACAGCAGTGCTCAGAATGATAGTTGATGAATGAAACATGGTGAATAAACCTGCACCAAATGTCACAGTACATTAATAAATTCACGCATCATTAGTGCAACTTGTTTACTCTCACAACATGCACAGTGCACACAGATATAATGACATTTCTCTGATGTAGCATGCTCAAATACATCAATAGATATTCATAAATCACAAAAAGCTCTTACCGCCAACCTTGGAGTTGTACGCCACTCCAACACCACATTTATTGTTGTCTGCCTGCATAGCGATCTCTCCAGCACACCTGGTCCCATGTCTAAGAAAAAATAAATATTATAATAAAACTTTACCTTATCACAAATACGTCTGCAAGTTAGATCTGTATTATTATTATAATATAATGCGCTGTTTCCCTATAGCGAGCTGAACTTTTAACCTGCCCTCATTATTTCATAGGATAAAAGACCTAGACAGAGATAAAACAGAGAAGCCCCTATATTGTTTGATTACACAACACCTCTTGTAAAAATGGTAATGTTTAGAGCAGAAATATTGTTCGTGGTGACAGGGTCGTGGAGATTCTCTGATGGTGTGGCTCTGCAGTGATTCATCTGGAAGAATAGGCTTTGAACCACTGAGTGTGCTGATAACAAAAGAGCATGAGGCTGTTGGAGGAGAGTGTGTTTGGTCATTAACTCCAGTATGGAATCCTTTGGCAGAATAAGCTGATGTTTATTTAACTCACTTGTTCTCGTTGGTGGAGTCGTATCTTGGGAAAGGGTCCGGGTCGTTGTCGTTGAAGTCGTAGCTTGCTGCCGCGTCCTTCAGAAACAAACAGACAGAAAATGATCAGGGTTGACGTCAGGACCCCAGTCTGCTGTCATGCAGACAAATATGATATGAGACAAAGGTGGAGAGTGATGACAACAGATATTGGATGACTCTGAGGGCGAAGGGCTGCTTGTCAACAGCAATCTTTCTGGTGAAAATGTTTTTTTTTGTTAAGCCCCCTTAAATAATTTGCCGTTGGTTTATTTATTTATTTCAAAAAACTGTGGACAAATTTAATATAAAGTGGCCAGAGTATAAGTTTAAATAAATAATCACCCAATTAGCCTCACCTGGGGACTAAGCCTCCATGTCCTTAAAACCTAGTGACGGCCCTGGCTACAATATACATAAATGTGCAAAATATGTTATTATTGTTCAGTTTCTGATGCACTGTAACAGCTCTAATATCCACGTTAAATCAGATGCATGTGACAGTCATTTTGGAATTATTCTTCTTATTAAAATATGCAAATGCTCGCCTTGATTGAGCCTCTTTGATTAATCAGTGTTAACTTAATTACAGGGGGAGTTGTTTCCATCAGCGCTGTTGTCACACATTATTTCCTTCCTTCCCTCCCTCCCTTGGTCTCTTTCTTCCTTTTTCAGCAGCTTCTAAGAGCAGCAGCTCTGTCTGAAACCAAACCACAGATGGGGCTTTTCAAGGCTTTTAGAGTTTCCTCCAAACAGGGAAAACCATGCCAAAACGAAACCTCGCTGAGCTGCTGTTCAATCATGCTCGCTTTCATTGGCGTGCGATCATCCGCACACTCTTTCAGACTGTTGGAAGATGAAATGTTTTCATACTCTGCATCCCCGAGTGCAAGGAGCAACATCATTCATAGCAAAGTTAGCATTATGCTAAAAAATGCCCCATTTGCAAAAACAAAAATAAGCTCTAAGCTAAGATCTATTACTGTCTTTATGAATCGCCTTGTAAGATGTCACCAGCAGCGTTGCTGTGGCAACGGCAGGCCCAGACGACGGAGGCTGTCTCCATGGAAACGGTGTCTTACGTAGTTGGAGTAGATGTCTGTATGGTTCCACTCCAGGCCGTCGTCCAGGACGGTGATGACCACTCCTTTTCCTGTGATGCCTTTCTGCCACACGGGGATCACATGCAGGTCCAGCTTTGGCAGCGAGGAGGACGTCCGCGTGTCTTGCTGGAAGATAAAATGACAAAATTGCACATCTGTAATCCAAGATAAACTGCGTGTGGATTTCCTCACATAGGGCTCTTTCAGTATTCTCACATATATGATAAAAAGGTCTACTCCTCCAGCTCTCTCCTGCCTGCTCTTCCTCTGACCTTTACCAAAATTCATCACTTGATTGTTAGCTTGTTGACTCCTCTGGCCACTTGTAGGCCGATTGCAGCCCAGAAGGTCATGATGATACAGGCTTTTGTGTTTTCTCATACAGCAACTCCACTGATTCATTTAGACATGCTCTGCGTTTCCAGCCACATTTCTTCTGCCTCCACTCATTATTTAGATATCCATGTCTGAGGCTATAGAATATCACACGTGGTTTAAATGGAAAAATCAGCAGGGAGTGATGAGGGCCTGCTTTGGGAAGAGTGAGATTCAGAGCTGGAGACGGCTTAGCCATAAAAAAAGAACTCACTTTGTTCTTTGCGCATTATGCACAGACACTGCAGAGCGCCACCCTAAGACGTGACTCATCCCTGTGATGCCTTTTCTCCTCTCCTTGTCTGCCCTGTTTTCACCCCATCCTCCCTCCAGCATCCTGCCTTTACCTCCACTCTCCCTCCCTCTCTCGCTCTCTCTCTTTCTAGACAAATCTCAATATAAATACTCAGCAGATGTCCAAGTTTCACACAATGTGTTTCTTCAGCAATTTGCCAGAGAGGTTCCCACTCCCCACCAGCTCATATCTGCTGTTTACAGCTTGCCTGTTTTGGTGTGACACCAAATGAGTCACTTGTTGATGCTGATGGCAGCTGAGGGGGCTCTGCCATGTATGGATTTTAATGATGCACTGAAAGCACAGCTTATGCATATAAAAGTGGACGTACGCACCAGTGCACATGAGATCCCTCGATGCACAATTAACTCAAACTGACACTGATTCTCTCCCTCTCTCTCAGTCATGCAGGCAGGAGGAATTTCAAGCTCCAAGTATGACTCACTCCCTGATTAAATTATCAGGCTCCCACTCGTGATAGATAAAGACACTCATCCCTTCCCGCCTTGCCCCCGTCACACAGCTCCACCCTCGCTCTGATGTCATCACCATTAACGCCACTTCATTATCCCATATAGAAACACTGCAGGAAAGAGAATAACATAACAGCACAGTGGCTGGTGCAAAGAGGTGACACCTGAAATTTGTTTTTCCCTTTTTATTTCCATTTCCACACAGCGTTGTCCTCCATGAATGATTCACGATGCTTTGTATGAACGGTAATGTGTCTCTCGCAGTGACACAGCCAGGCAGGAGCTCATGTGGAAACACACTAAGCGGCACTTTAAGGCCAATTCCATTAGTGTCATCATCCCTCATCGGCAAAAATGATTCATCTCAATTTGTTTTCTTATTCCCAACAAGCTTGTGACTCATGCAGGTGCAGAGAATTGGATGCTGAGAGAGCGTAACGTGAATCTGCCTCTCATGTTTACTGTTTTCTTCAGTTTTTACTATTGAGGTATATATATATATATATATGTGTGTGTATGTGTGTGTGTGTGTTTAACATTTTTTGTTAGTCTACCACCCACTGTCAGGTGTTTAGCACCACCACCCTAAATTAACAAAATTAAATTATCTGTCATGGTTAATCCACCAGTATGTGCAAGCTCTTTCATCAAAATGATATTATTAATGCTAAAATATATTTATTGTTGTTATTCATGGATTATAAAATTCACTGTTTTATAAAAAGAGTTGAAAAACATATCAAAGCACATTATTATTTTTTGATTTAGAAATAAATTTTCAGTTATTTCCTGTCATTCCTGAACAGAAAAATGTTTTTAGTGGTTGTTGGATTAATTTCCAACTTGTCAGCTCTCCATGATGCTGGATACTCTCTCTATATTTATATATATAAATACAGTACATTGTTTTGCGTTATTTGTTGTTTTAAATGGTTTGATTTACTAATCATGTTAACTAATTATTGGCATGCATAGATTGTATTGGTGAATAATAGCAGCAAATTGTGGCACTTCTTTGTGTCTGATTCTGGTATTTACTAATTGATTAGTTACTTAACTAATATTGTTTTCTGTTTCATGTCATTGTAAATGAAATATAGAAATATATTTGAACTGTTCACTATTTTCACTTAAGGGCTTTAGGACATAAAAAAACAAGAATGATTCAATTAATCAAAAAATAATAATTTTATGGTTTAAATATATTTGGTTTGATCTGGTAAGATTAAAAAAAAAAAAATCAAGCAGCATCCAAAATACTCCCTCCATGTTATACCCATTCATTGTATGTGCTGTGGTTAGTATGCTAAGCTTAAGGGTCAAAATCAGTAAAGATGCCATTCATAGTGGCAAATGTTGGGGGTCAACCTACGGTCAGGATAAAGAGATAAATGTGTTGGTAATGGATCTGGAAAGGGATGCACAGCTGTGACAAGCTACTGTCCTCTGCTGTTTCTCAGCCTCAGTGGGCTAAACCATCCAATTCAGGGTAAACTGGGACTTAATGCACGGTGCTCGACTCTGTTCCATCCTGCTGGATTATAGTCTCTCCACTGCTCTCATCTCCACACTGACTGTGTTACCAATTAAGCAAATGGCTCTTTTGGCTCGAGCTGCTTGATAACATGCTATTGTTTCATTGTTTCACCCCCTTTTTGCATTTCTGCACACATACGACGCAGCCCTGGGTACTCATGCACATTGCACATATATACTCAAAACCTCCTGCTAGAGACACACTCCACAAAGCCAAACTGACATCAATCTGAGAGCAACATGTAGCTTCTACCATATATAGTCGTGTTTTGTGGTTGAACACCATTAAGTAATGTTATTTTAGCATGATGTGCAATAACTTAACATTGTGTGAATTAATTTATGTTGACAGAACTTAATGCATTTTGGGTAAGATAGTAAATTGCGTGTACAACTCCAGAGCAGAAGGTGGCAGTAGTGAGCGAGCCGGGAGTTTTAGAAACTTTACTTCCTGAAGTTCAGCACACAGTTTAAAACACATGCTGAGAGTCGACACTGTTCACTGTGGAAGACACTAAGATAAGTCCTTTACTTAACTTAAAATAACTTTGACTTCAAAATAAACCACTGCACAGAAATGTCACATAACTTGTTATTGTCCGTTCTATAATTTTGAACGGTTCATTTCGTCCCTGAATGGTTTTGTAGGTTTTTTTTCCCCTGTTAAAAGGTTTTTTTTGGGGAAGTTTTTCCTTAGTCGATGTGAGGTTCGTTTGTAAAGGACAGAGGGTCAGTACCACCCCTACTTAAAAGCAGATCACGCAGTCTGCGTAGGACCTCATCCTTCATGAGGGGCCACATTTTGCGTATGCACAATGGATGCGCATATGCGCTACTGCGAGACACGCAAAGCATACAGCATCAAATCAGCTCGAGGAAGGAGAAGAGTCTTGTAATCAGCTGCAATGATTGACAGCACTTGACATCTGACCAATCAGAGAGGAGCTCCGGCACGCACTTGCAGAGCGAGGAGTTATGTTGTCCGAAAGACATCATGGGTCGGGAAAAAAGCAGGCGGATATGTTGTTGAAATTAAAATTTGTGGCACAGTTTACCTGAGCTGCTGCTCATTAGAGAGATTTTTTCTCTGCTGCTAATGCTGCAGGATGTACAGGATATGACACCCTCCTCAGGGCCGCCCCTGACTAAATTGGGGCCCTAAGCTGTTAACAGTTTAGAATAAACTGTTATTATTATACTACTATCTGTTTTTATAGACTATAATACAAATACCACTACTGCTGCTACTACCATAATAAGTATAATAGTAACAACATAAGTTGATAGGCTATAGGCTAAAGTTTATATCCTATCAATACCTACAGCCACCAGCAGGCCTGATTAACATGTATTGAATGTCTTGTTGATGCCCTCTGCATTCACCTCTGATGAAAAAGAGTAGTAACATGACCTGTGGCTGTAGGTATTGATAGGATATAAACTTTAGCCTATAGCCTATCAACTTATGTTGTTACTATTATACTTATTATGGTAGTAGCAGCAGTAGTGGTATTTGTATTATAGTCTATAAAAACAGATAGTAGTATAATAATAACAGTTTATTCTAAACTGTTAACAGCTTAGGGCCCCAATTTAGTTTGTGTTTTAGTCACCCCCCTGAGGAGGGTGTCATATCCTGTACATCCTGCAGCATTAGCAGCTAACCATAGCAGCATTGGTTAGCTACTTAACATTTGCATTGTTTGCTAAATAATTAGAATTGGGTGGAAATAACTTGCCAATTTTTTGTATGTTCACCCAACTAATTATTATGGGGATTTAACCCAAATTAGTCATAGTAACGCCAACACCTTATACATTTATGTCACTCAACAAAACTGTTTCTTGCTATCTTTCTATAATTATTTTATGGTCAACCAACAAATGATTATTTTGAGTGCAGGATGTCCCTGTGAGGACAGAGCAGTGGACAGTGTGGAGATGTCCAGCAGTCCCAGAGCCTCATGGGAGAACAGACCAGCTGCGTGCAACCAGAAGGCTCCACAGAAGTACACAACATATGAATATTCAGGCTGGATTTCAGTTTAAATCTGTGTTTTTTTGGAGCTCCGGAAAGTACACAACGTTCATGTTCACTATAAAATGTGCACAGGCGTTTTTCATCCACCAGGAACTAGATAAACTGTTGAGCCACTTGTTGGATTTTCCATGTAGTTTTGTGGTGTGGACACATTTTAGCCTCACTGGAGACTCACCAGGTACCACTGCTGGTTCCACATAGGATCATCGAAGAGCTTGTCCACCGGGCAGTCCCTGCAGCCGCCCAGGGACGCTCGCTTGGTGCGACGTTTCTCATACTGCTGCTCTGCCCACAGCACCTACACACAGACACAAAGAGACAAGTCTTTAGCCTTTTAAAAAAAAAAAAAAAGAGAGGAAACGATTGAAAGCAGAAAAGTGGCCACTCACCCGATCGTCCTCAGACAGCCGCCTGGTGATGTGGTTGGCACTTCGCTTCATTCTGCTAGGATGATTGCGATGTTTGAACAAGAAATGGTCTTCCAGGGCCCCTATCTGCAGAGAGGAAGGCATGAGACAAACTGAATATTTGATGGGAGATGACATAATACCAGCCATCTGGAGACTGAGGCCTGTCGCACAGGTCTAGAAACATTATTATCTCCCACAAAAAAAAGTCCCAGCAATTTTATTAACAGAAAACAGTTGAATTCAGACAGGAAATAGTTTCATCGCCACAGTGTTGGATCTGTGTCTGCTTTTATTGGCTCTATGACACATAACATATCCACATTAATGCCATGGACAGCAGTAAAGGCACAATATTGATATTTTTGAGAACATGTTGCTCTTTTTAGGAGGCTGACACTTTTACTGTCACACAGATATGTCTTTTAAATGTATGTAATATGAATAAAAACTGAATTTTGAGTGCTAATGGTTCAGTTGGAAGATGACAGCCTCTATGGTTAAACATTGATTCTCCTGTTCAGAGCTACAGGTTTCATATTAATTATTCAGGCTGGTGTTCATTTAGGGGAAGACATTATTAGTCAGTCTGAAGAGGGAAATGAAACTCAGAGTTATCAGAAGTGTGTAAACAGTGAGTCACAGATTGATTAAAACCCCCCACCTCCCTTTTTTTTTAATTTTCTGAAAATGTATTTTGGACTATCATAAAAACACTGAGTTTCCATTTCTATTTCTAATGGTCTTATGAGGCAAAGCAGAATAATTGACAGAGCTATTGCCTGCAGGCTTCATTAACATTTCATGATTCTGATTTCTGTTGTGTTGCTGTAAAATCAGATTTTTTTAAATTAAAATTAGACATTTTTCAGTTCCTGATGTGCTTTTAAATCACACCCAAATACCTCATATCCATTTATAACTGCCCCCTCATGTTAGAATAATTGTAAATAGTCTACCTGTCGGACCAGTGTGTAGTCCAGCTCTTTGGCGATCGCCTCTGCAGCGGCCAGTCCGTCTGGGATCTCCACCGCCCACTCGTTCAGGTACTGTCGGTCCCCGTAAGAGGACTCCAGCGACCGGGGAACCACGGAGAGGAGGATGGAGAGAACACAGCACATCACCGCTGGACGACATCTCACTTCCATCTCAGAGGAAATTCAACCCCAGACAGAAAAAAAGATGCTTCTAGATGCTCCCAAGATAAACAGCCACAAACCCTGAGATATGATGATTTCTGATGAATAAATCCCTGTTTTCTGTTTATTCCTTAAAAGAAAAAAACAGCTGGTTGAGATGGAGAGAAGGAGAAACTGCACGTTCACCAAGGAGAGGAAATACTGGTGATGGGGAGGGCTGGTGTGTGTGTGTGTGTGTGTGTGTGTGTGTGGTCGCGATGGGGGGTGGACACACGTCAGATTACGGTGCTCTGACGTCAGTTTGTCGTCCACCTTTGATATAAGATGCGAGTTCAAGTCCCTGGAGGAGAGAAAGTGTGAGAGAGGAGGAGGAGGGCGGAGATGAGACTAAAAATACCTCAGTGTCTGTCTCTGAGGAGGAGGAGGAGGAGGAGGCACAACAATAAAAATGATTCCTGTTTACCATCATGACTGCATCCTCTGCTGTTAGACTGCAAAAAGCTCCACTGATGCTGTCTCCATCACTGATGCCTGAAACTGCAACCAAACGATGCAGATCATCCACTCCAGCAGAGACTCCTTACAATCATACAGAAATAATAATAATAATATATACAAATAATGAAATATGCACAGGGTAAGCACTGACATTACCTATAAAATGCTAAGTGTATCCTATAGTAATGACATATGCAGTAGATAGCAGGGCACACATCATATTACCATATGACCATCCTTCATATTTACTAATAACATATTATTGGGACATATTCATGAAGTAAAACTACAAAAGTATTATCAGTATAACACAGTACATTGATTCTGGTCTGAATGGCTCTGGTGGTGGCAGTATATTTACATATCTAGACGTCAATTTAATAACAAAAAAGTTCACAGAATTGCATCAGGTTAGTTTTTTTATGCTGTGAGCATTTGCATCATCAGACATGTCAGGTGGATGTGACATAATCAAAAATAAACAATATCTGTTTATATAAAAGTACAAATGAAACTAGGTTCAGGTTAAGCATCAGGTTTGGTGAGTTTAAGAGGAGCACGTTTCTCTTTTTGACATGATTAATGTACTAAAAGCTGCATTTGATACATATTGTTTTTCATTGTAAAATGTCGACTGTGTCCTGCTTTTATTTTATAAATCAATCAGTGTTTGCAGGCAGTTGTTTGAAGGCTTTTATGATTGTTGTATTGCCAGCATCAGACGCTGTTTGAGTTGTTTACTGATGGAAACACTGTGGTCTGATTTTACAGGTGATCCAGAGATAAACAGTACGCATGAGCAATACGGACTCTAGTTAATTCAGATGTACAATATTTGTGCAGAAATAGAGTGAGCTTGTTAGTCATTGTGACTCAGGCTTGTCCGAACTGTTAATGACTGATACCTTTAGTCACCAGGCCAAAGTGCAAACAGGTCTGCACCAGATCTGCAGTATAATCCACGTTTACCTAGCAACACCTGTTTGCTTTGACTGAGGCCCTTACTCAGTCACACAAGAGACGCAGCTGAAGAGCCACAGAAATACAAGCAAGGTGGACGGTTTCCTTACAGGGCAGTGAATGTTTGACTGATTCTCTGACTGTGTTTTTCAGTACAGGTCTGAGATCACTCATCCAACCTTCCTTATTCCACTGTGAGCGCACACACATACACACCAGCACACACACCAGCATGCATCATTTCCATCAGTTGGGGTCAGAGGTCTGAAGGTTCTTCGTCAGCTAATTATTTTTCCAGCTCCAGCGACACACGGTGAAGGAAAGCTCCAGCTTTCAGGTGCGGGATGACGCAGGTGAAGAGGCATCAACTGCATCCACCTCAGCAGACTCAGTGAGGCGAACAGAGACCAAGACTTGAGCCACACACCCCTTTAATGTCACAGTGGACCAGAGCAGCTTATTGGCCGTTTTCACAAGTATATATATATATATACACACACTTTGCAGGTAACAGTATATATTTTTAGGAATGATAAATTGATTGATAATAAAAAAATAAACTGTCACACATCAGCATGTTTTAGTCTATTATACATCACTGTGAAGTAAGAGACACCAATGAACTCACACCAACCCTTATGAAGTCTATTGCCTGTGACACTCAATAGGGATGCACGGTTGCCATGCCAACCTCCTTTTGTCATCTTCATTGTCACTGTGGCGATCAGTGAAAATAAACAGTGAGAGAAATCAAAAGAACTGCTACAATTTAAGATCTGTAGGACGGAGATGTCGATAGATTTAGCTCATGATGATCTGATCGGTGCCAAACTAGAATAAAATTATCATCTAATTAAGACTTTTTTTTTACAAAAGCTTTAAATTCTAGTCAACATCCCAAACTCTACAAAAACATGAAATGTTTTGGGCTGAATTTTCTGGATATGTGCAAGATGCAACATATAATTAAAGGACTGCATCAGGAAGACAGAAAATATATTTTTTACATTTTCACAGCGTGGAAATGCTTTTCTAAAATTCTAAAAATAATTTAATATAAAGGAAAATATTAGTGATCAAAAAGTGTGCAAAGATCACAATCACTTTATTATTCACCACATTTAGCAGGAAAATGCTGCTAAAGCTAGAAATATTAATTAACTTTATATGAAATTTCAACACACACACACACACACACAGTTACAATGTAAGCCAGTAAAAAATATACGAATAAAACTTGAGTAGACATGTAGAAATTAAATAACAAAACAAGAAAATATAAGATATAAGGATAAATTTACAGATAAATGTGAGCGGCAGTCCAACGTCCTCTTGATCCAAAATGTCACGATTGTTGGATCAATAAAATAACAATTCTTCTAGAATCATCTAAAATCAACTGGAACTGAACTAGCAAAGGTTAAGATGAATTTCACTCATTCATGCCAAAAAAGCCAAACCAGTGTTGTACAAATGTCATCTGTTATCAGAGGAAGCTGTAAAAATGCTGTTCAGGTGTCGTTCAGATTGGCGTCACCTGCAGGTGACAGACTGTTTGTTTCTGTGGAGATGTTACGCAGTTCATGCTGTTATCAGGAAGTGTGAAGGTCAGATGGACTTTGTCTCTGAAGGTCATCAGAGCGATGGACGCTGTCAGACATGTAGTCATCACTTTCATCCACCTTGTATCGCTTACATCAGGGCTGTCTGGACTGAAAACAGATACTTGACAAAGAACAGGAAGTGCACCGACCAGCTCTGATTTCCTTCAACCTGCCATGATACGTTAGCAGTTCACATGTCAGTCAATTTCTACCAACAACATAAACATTTTACTAATATAACATCTCACAGACATGGTCAACTAACACAGTTATGTATTTAAGTGATGGAAGTTACCCTTTTTTTTAATAAAAAAGAAAAGATAAACTCTAAGAAACAGACATGATCAAATGTATTCAAATGTATCATGGGTGTCATGATTGCAAAATAAAACAAATACAGCTGTCACAATTTGTAATAATAACAATTTGCACAGTAATGTACGCAGAAATGCTGACGAAACTGAGACTGCAAAAACATAACTATATTTACTGAAGTACTGTTAAGTACAATTTTTATATTGTATCTCTATTCAACTACTCATTTCAGAGGAAAATTGTGTTCTTTTTTTCTTCTTATGTATTTGATTTTAGTGACTACTTACTATGCTGATTCTGATTAATAATAAAATAATATAATCATTAAAAATCAGTTGCATTAGTATTGATAATGATAAAGATAAAACTTGTCTGATCCACAGGGAGAAATAAAAAAATGTAAAGACATTCAAATGAGCCGGCATTTATGCATCAACAACTACAGAGCTGCTAAATTTAATATCCACCTGCTATGTAATATAAAGGCCACGCCCACACACCAGTCTGAGCCAATCAGAAGCCGAGTACAGCAGTAACTGTTAGGGTGAGCCACGCAGCTGCTTGTACCTTGGCTGTAAGGTACATATATTAAATATACACTAGATTGCCAAAAGTATTCGCTTACCTGCCTTGACTCTTAAGTGACATCCCATTTCTAATCAATAGGGTTCAATATGACGTCGGTCCACCCTGTGCAGCTATAACAGCTTGAACTCTTCTGGGAAGGCTGTCCACAAGGTTTAGGAGTGTGTTTATGGGAATTTTTGACCATTCTTCCAGAAGCGTATTTGTGAGGTCACTGATGTTGGATGAGAAGGCCTGGCTCTCAGTCTGTGCTCTAATTCATCCCAAAGGTGTTCTATCAGGTTGAGGTCAGGACTCTGTGCAGGCCAGTCAAGTTCATCCACACCAGACTCTATCATCCATGTCTTTATGGACCTTGCTTTGTGCACTGGTGCACAGTCATGTTGAAAGAGGAAGGGGTCAGCTCCAAACTGTTCCCACAAAGTTGGAAGCATGGAATTGTCCAAAATGTCTTGGTATGCTGAAGCATTCAGAGTTCCTTTAACTGGAACTAAGGGGCCAAGCCCAGCTCCTGAAAAACAACCCCACACCATAATCCCCCCTCCACCAAACTTTACACTTGGCACAATGCAGTCCGACAAGTATCGTTCTCCTGGCAACCGCCAAACCCAGACTCGTCCATCAGATTGCCAGATGGAGAAGTGTGATTCATCACTCCAGAGAACACGTCTCCACTGCTCTAGAGTCCAGTGGTGGCGTGCTTTACACCACTGCATCCGACGCTTTGCATTGCACTTGGTGATGTATGGCTTGGATGCAGCTGCTCGCCATGGAAACCCATTCCATGAAGCTCTCTGTGCACTGTTCTTGAGCTAATCTGAAGGCCACATGAAGTTTGGAGGTCTGTAGTGACTGACTCTGCAGAGAGTTTGTGACCTCTTCACACTATGCTCCTCAGCATTTGTCAGTTTACATGGTCTTCCACTTCATGGCTGAGTTGTTGTCATTCCCAAACACTTCTACGTTCTTATAATACAGCTGACAGTTGACTGTGGAATATTTAGGAGCGAGGAAATTTCACGACTGGGTTTGTTGCACAGGTGGCATCCTATCACAGTTCCACGCTGGAATTCACTGAGCTCCTAAGAGCGACCCATTCTTTCACAAATGTTTGTAAAAGCAGTCTGCATGCCTAGGTGCTTCATTTTATACACCTGTGGTCATGGAAGTGACTGGAACACCTGATTCTGACTATTTGGATGGGTGAGTGAATACTTTTGGCATTATAATATATATAATATTACTGTTATAATTGATAATTACATATATAATATAATTATATTCTGTGTAAATGGAAGCATGTTCTATTACACAACCTGGTGGCAAAATGTTTGTTGCACTTCCTCTCTCATGCATCTCCTTCACTCAGAACAGCTGTCAATCATAATGTCTCACTCTTTTCTTGACATCAAAAGGTTAATTATAGTAAAAATAACAGAAGCCGTCTTTAGGACATTATTATTTCACGTGTAAGTTTTCCATTTGTCCCATTCACTAAAATGGATGGGACTAGGGTGGCCATTTCCACAACACCACAAAAGGAGGACACTTTGGTGTACCGTATGAGTCACTGAAGATCTCTCGGTCAACTTTAATTCCACAGTCTACACTCCTGTATGACTGGTGATGCTTGACTGCCTGATAAACATTACAAAGTTCTGTACCTTGTCATCTTCAGGCGATGTTGCTTCCGGGAAAAAAAAGGGAGGGAGGAGGTGCTAGCATGCCTTACAATGGCCGTCTTTCGTTGCGTGCTAACGTCCACATCACAGCGACAAAGTGTGCAATACGCATGCAAATCGTCTTTGCTACTTCTGCTGTGCTCTTTTGACCACTCGGCATTGAATAAGGTCCGTCTTTTGGGCGTGTTAACGTTCTCTTAATGAGATGCGACACCGGCACAGCTAGCATATGGGAAAAGAGGGCGGCTTCTTTACATTCTAAACCAATGAGAAATCAGAGAATTGAGTGACACCGCTTTTAGCCAATCATTGCTATAACCAGTCTTACGTCGTCGGAGGATATTACAGCGTTGCGTTCAAGTGCAACTCCAAAAAGGACGACAAATAAGCGTTCGGCTTGAGGCCGCATTTGGCTAGTTCATGGCCGTCACTCTTCACTGCTCTCCTACAACTGTTGCCGCTGATATTGATGACACGGAAGCGTGGCGGCCATCTTTTGCTTCCACGTCAGGTAAACATTACTATCCCTTTTGACATTTTTCGCCATTGTTTGCTCTGTTAGCACCGTTAGCACTGCCGTTGGGTTAGCACCGCTAGCACTGCGGTTAGCCCCGCTAGTATTGCGATTAGCACCGTTAGCTGCGAGCTGTAGTGTCCCTGCCGTTGAGAGGCAAAATAAATACTCCCAACCCTGTAGGATTTTTTGGTAAGCCTCTGAATGACAATTGGCCTCATATGTGTAAGTTTGTACGTGTTTTAACATTATTTAGTTTTTAAAATGTCGCCTCACTCGACAGGATGGCTGAATGTGCTCAGTGGTCTTTGGCAGTCCCGCTGTTCCCCAGCAGAGGGCGTAGTCGTCCTGAATGAAGACTCCCTGGGAGCAGGAGGATCAGCGGTGAGTCAACTCTTCCCTGGGCTGCGGGGCGGATCCCGTCATGCTTAAAACACAGAAAATATCTGCGGGTTCTTCCTGTGTTTCCATGTCGTTTTTAAGCCACACAATAGGCTGAATGGACGCATTACATTCACTGAATGACGCAGTTTATAGTTCACACCGACCCCTTTATCCTGCTTTCATTCAAATGATCACATCTGTGTCAAATCTGCATTTTATCATCGTGCAGCGTGTGGTGTAGCTGCACATCACATCCGGATAAAACACAAAACCTTACTTGCTGCAGCCTCTATCTTAAATACACACTGCTAAAAAAATAATTTGCTTGTGCCAGCCAAACTTTGATCAATCACCACAGAGTTTTCTCAGCGGGAGGGGCATCGGGTTTTTGCTCCAAGGGGGCAGATCAGCCTGTAGACTGGCTGTGATTCCTAACAGAGGGACCGAAGGAGCAGAAGGAAACTTCAAAAAGTCCATCCACTCCTGTTTTTTAAAGATGCCACACAAGAAGAGAGGCCATGGCCACCATAAACACCCCAAGGAGGCGAGCGAAGTAAGTTTATTGCATGTTTACATATGCAAAAAAAATAAATCTCCAAACACCATTAATCTGAGTCAACAATGCAACTCTCTCTATAAACACACATGATAGATATATTGCACAAGTAGGGCATGTTTTTTTCTGCTTCTGTGTGATCATTATGTGGAGATCGATTAACCTTGTCTATAAATAAATCCATATATCAGCTGTTGCCAGTAGCTGAAAAGCTATTGACATGGATGTGCCACCAGAAATCAAACTATGTGGCCAAACATGCCCAGCAAAAAAAGAAGAAGCTGAGAACAATCACAGTACAAGTCTATCAAGTTCCTTCATTGGAAATATGTGATGGATGAGATGAGGGGGGCAGGCCAGAGCTTGATTCTAGAGTGGTTATGCGGAAGAGCCACATATCCTGCTAGAATACAAAGCTTTTTCAGTATTGTGACTGAGTCAGAAATCAGCTCCAGAACAGAGCAGAGTAGACATCAGTGTGGTAATTATCAGAAGTGTGTGGGGAGTGGCTCGCTGCTTGGGAGCATGAGAGAAAAGATCCTGTGGTGAGGAGAGAGTGGCAGTGCAGGGCGGAAAACTTTCAGATTTCTCCGTCAGGCTTTCCTCCTGATCGCTCATGGCGTTTGCAGCATTCTGGATGAGTGTGAGTACATCTGATGCCTTTCTGCACTCTCTCTCCCTCTCTCTCTCTCCCTCTCTCTCTTTCTTTACTCTGGTTCACCCTCTGGCAAAACACTTGAAAAGCTCCTGAGTAAAGCTTGGCACCTGTAGAGACGCTGCATGTGTGCATTACTGTAGTAAACCAGCACAACTTGTCTGAACGTCTGTGAGCTTAAAACTTCAAACTTAGCATAGGCTGCACCAGATAACCTTTGTGTTGAAATACAGTATCATAAGGGCCTCTATTCTGTCACACACTGTTTAGATATGAGGGTGTGTGACTGTTAAAACTGAGATAGGCTTCATTATGTACTCCTGTGTCAGCTTTGAGTTAGTCCCTGTTAATCCTCGAGGTTAGGATCAGCTGTAATAAACGCTGCAGCGTCTTGCTAATATTAAAATGTGTTATTTGAATAACATACAGTTAGACTTAAATATAATCCAGTGTTAACATTTTCTTTTTATTAGTTTAATTGTATGATCTTAAAAGCAACAAGTTGATGAGTTTTCATGTGTTTTGCCAGATGTTGAATGAATAAACCAGCAGCACAATAGGTTGAAGTCCTGCATCCTGTGCAGACTTTCCATCGAATTTCAGATTTCACTCAGGATAACAAGCTGGTGCCTGTGTGTGTTTGTGTGTAGCAACAAAAAGGAGCAGCAACGTCTCCGCTTGAAGGCCGTCAGAGTAGCAAGTCTTCAATCTACTATTCTACTGCAGGGTCCTGCTATGGCAAGGTATGACTTCACCTCCTACTGCCTCACAGATCCACACCGAAAACCGACAAGGTCCTGCCCATCCCCCACATAACCAGGATTGACTGTAAAAGGGAGTATTTTGGTCTAGATGTGGGATACAGTGTTAATTTAAGGTTTTGAATAAGTTGGAAATATTTAGTGATTTCTATAAAACAAAGTGAATTTGTGTGGTCGTCAGAACGTTAAGACCCAAATATGTGGCTAAAGGTCTTAAAAGTGATGTTGTTGTGAAGTGAGTTGCAGAATAGCTTATATATATATATGAAGGAAGCAATGTTTGTCTCCTTCTGCTGAGAGCCGTCATGCTTCACCTTCAGCACTGTCTATAAACCTCAGTCTTGATGAGGAGGTGCAGCAAACCCAGACTCTTTCATTTTACTTAGAATTTATCTTTACTGTGAATGCGTCCCAATCTTTTTAGAAAGTGTCATTTTTCAGAGATTATTTTCACCACAAGAGTGAAAACCTGTGATGTTTATTTTCTTATGTACTTTTAAATCCTGTAAAAATTTGCAGTTATGTATCCGCAACTGGCTGCACAGTTGTTGCGTTTATGTATTTCCCTGCTAGCTGGTGCTGAAGTCCTGTGTTTTTTTTCCTTTATTTTTGGGCCCAGTGTGTGAGGTGGTGATGAGCAGTGAGTGTGTATGTAGATGTGTGACCTGCTGTGGTGGATATAGAGGTGACTGTAGTATGACATAAGGCTAAATATAAAGAAGAGGGGCCACTGTAGCAGAAGAGTCCAGTTACATATGCTCACTTATGTGGCACTGACACTCACAAATATGTTTATGACAACATCTGGACTAACTAGCTTTATTCTCTCAGGTAACGCTCTAAATGTTGAGCTAAAACACTGATCACGTGTTTCTGGCACGAAGCTGCAACATTTCTGATATTCAAAATGTCAAACAGGTGATACTGGTTTGTGTTTTTTTTCTTTTTGGTTCCCATGGTGCACCAGCTTGTTTTACAGGCTTGGTTATTTGGCACTTCACATTGGCGTAGGTGTGTCTGTCTGCCATGCTGTGGTGGGGACATGTGCATAAGCCTGTGTGCATGTGTAAACACATGATGTGCATAAGCCTGTGTGCATGTGTAAACACATGTGCAAGTATGAGCATTTGCAGAAGTGCTCAGTGACGCTGTGAACCTGAATGGAGACAGCTACTGACCCCAAACCCTGCCTCCATCACCACAGTTCATTCATGTTTTTGTCTGCCTGCATGTCCACTGCTTAATTTAGTTAATATCTGTATATGAATGTGGGGGCAGAGATGTGGTTTGGAATGAGCCTCACTGAGAGGTGGCAACGGCCGAAAACGTCTGTCAACCCATCCCAGGTTATATGATCGTGTCAAAAAAACATGCCACCCAACATTAGCTATTTAAGATCAATATCTGATCTTTTCTATTCAGGATCAATACCTAACCTTTAGTATTTAATATCAATATCTAACCATAAGTATTCAATATCAATCCTTCATCTTAACTATTCAATGTTATTGTGTAAATCTAACTATTCAATATCAATACCTTACCATAACTAGTCAATATTAATGCCCAAACTTAACTATTCGAGATCAGTACCTAAAGGTAACCATTCAATATCAATACCTAAACTTAACTATTCAGGATGAATACCTAAACTTAACTATTTATATCAATACCTAAACTTAACTATTCAATATTAATGCCTAAATGTAACTATTAAAGACCAATACCTAACCTTAACTATTGAAAATCAGTGCCTAATCATACTTTCCCAGCTGTTTTTTTTATGTCGTGGTCATGACCAAGTTGCACTGTGAGTATCAATCGAGTTTGTAAGCTAATAAATAGGTGTATGAGTTTGTGGGTGGTTCTTTCAGAACTACTTTTCCCATAATGCATTGGATACAATCTGGAAGTATAATGGAGTCCTTGGTGTTCCTTGTGGTCTATAACGAACCTCAGGTTTTTTTTTGTTTTTTTTTTAGTTTTTAGACAAATAGACCCCATTAAGTCACCTAGTAGTAGGTCTACTGTGAGTTATAATAACAAGCGTCTTTTTCTATAATTTCTTGATGTTTAGTCATGATTTAAATTTTTGCAGAGATACTTATATGAATTACGTGTACAAGTAAGACTCAGCTGTGACTTTTGAATCAAATTGCAGGCGGGTTGATTCGAAGCTTATTTGGCCCCATGAACTCTCCTATCTACAGCTGCTGCAGTACAAAACTGCAATAACTATCTCACGCTTGTTGTTTCGAATACTAACTGATTCTGTACAGAAATCTAACAGGAAAGTGTCAGTTTCAGTATCATATCACATCTATAATGCTGTTACGGTTTGCAGTACCAGGTATCCTTAAACCGCCTGGACGTTTGGTGTTGGTGACCATTCAACCTGTGTGCTGCACAAACAGGAGTTTCATGTCTGGCTGGTTTCAAGTCTCTAATAGTCCACCACATTATTTCCATATTTTGCTGAGGTGTGCTACTAAAACACTGTTAAAACTCAGACTGATTCCATCACAGTGACTCATTTGAAGACTGTATTGTTTTGAACGTCCCACCCAAGACTTGCCTGAAGAGACGAACAATACACCAAGACTTAGGCGAGGTAAAGCCTCTGAGACATGACTGGAATTGCACTTTGACTCCTCTTTGAACGTCATGAAAACAATGGGAGCAAAGTGAAGGCTTTCTAAATATACTTTTTCCCCCATAGAAGGCAGCGTAGATTATAACGCTGTCTTTTCACACGTGGTTTGTTGTGTGTTGTTCAAATAAAGTTAAAGGTAATGGTCTGTCGGTAAAGAGAAAGACAGGTGAAGGTTCAGGAAGCCAACGCCCAGACCTCAAGCTTTAGTGAATCTATTAGTCATGTGTTCTGCAGAAACACTTCTGACATGCTGGTTCCCCAAACTCTTTTTTAGCTGCCGCTCCAACTGTTGGACTCATGATGAAATCCTCTAGTTTTGTTTTTTTTTTTTTCTCACAGATATCAGTCGGCGGTGCAGCCGATTGATATCGATTGATAGTTACGACATGACGAGATGTCGAAATAACCAGGGTGTAGTCAATATTCCCTGCTGTTATCATCCCTGAGAGGTGATTATGTCACTGTAACATATGATGCATTGGGTAGCTCAGTCGTGTCTCTCTTATCTCTCAGATAGTTGTATTATAAAGCCTCTCCCTTTATTCTCTCAGGCAGTCAGGCAGCCAGCATGGTTGCATAATCGTTTTATTGGTGCTCGTTCATACGATGTGCGCAAGCATGCGTCTCCAAGGCTTGCATATCACCAATCTGGGTGTGTGCTTGTTGATGAGCGGCTCGGATGTTGTTATTGAGTACACAGCAATAAATAAAATAGTTTCACACACCTGTCCAGGTATATTTTTAAGCTCTGAGAAGCAGCTCATCAGGTGGGTGTCACTCCTTGGTCAGCTCCCTTCCCTTTATAGCCTGAAGAGTTACGGCCCTGCCTCTCCTGTGACTTCCACATCCAAGCCTCCACCCCCCCACCCCCCCCCCCCCACGCCTCCCTTTCGCTGCCTCCGCCCTCTCCCTCTCTCTCCCTTTCCCTGTGAGTTGGAAACATGCTGCAAGCTGACAGAGCAGGCAGAGGCTGACAGACATACAAACACACACAGAGTCTCAGGCACTTTCAGCCAACATGGGCCAGATTCTGAGCTGGATCCGAGGCCCTCGGGACACCCAGGCCCTGCAGGATGTGACCGTGGAGGAGCAGGTGTGTGCAGATCTGTGTGCTGTATGTCTATGTGTGTGTTAGTGCCATGGTATGTGCTGAGCAACTAATCCAAAAGTGTCCACGTGTGTTTTGTTTTGTTAATGCACGTCGGCGTACAAGTCTAAAGCTACGTGTATTAGTACTGTTCAGATATGTTAGTCCAGTTTTGAGGAGGAAAAGTGTCTTGGCTCCAGTCCAAGTCAGACCTCCCTCGCTCGCTCTCTCTCTCTCTGTCAGCTGGAATGTGAAGCACCCGGTCAGCCTGGTCGACTTCATACCCAGACTGAGTTTAGCAGCAGTCAGGTATTAAACCAAGGCTGGGACAAGGCCTGCATTGTTTGCTGCCTGTTGCTACATGTACCATCCACAGAGCAGACTGACAGATCCCTGTTAGTCTTGATTTTATTTAAGAACAAAAACTAAACTTTGGTGTTTTTCAGGACAGTTGTTTTGGGTTTTTTCATCTCGCCCACATAGCCTTGTCCTGTGATAATGTGGAGTAATGTGAAAGGGTGTGTAGCTGGAATAAGCTTAAGTGATCCTTTTTTTTTTTTTCTTTGCACAACTTGGGATTGCAGCACAGGTCATATCCTGTTTGCTCCGTGCCTTTATCTTTTGTTGCATATCCACATGTCGTTCAGGGAGAGCAGCGCTGTGACAGGTCCGCACTGGCTGACCTGATGGCAGCACACTGTTATCAGGGCTGTCTAAGTTTGCTCTGAGTCACTTTATGTGTGAAAGGTTGTTCGTGGAGGAGGCATGTCCACAGATTGGCCTCAGAGGTTTGCTGGAAGGTTTTTTTGTTGTGTTTTGGGGTGAACTTTCTCAGCCTTGAGCTGCAGCAGTTTGCCTCCCCCGCAAGTCTTAGACTGACAGGAAAAGACCAAAGGGAAACAATATCTTAACGGGACATGCAGTGCAAAGTCTAAAAATGACAAATAGATAATAGAATGAGCGAAGAGGCAAGCTGCTGTCTCACACTTACTCTGACATTTGACACTTGTATGTTTCAGCTCTACAGTGGATTTTTAAATGATTTCTCATTAGAATAGAATAGTTTTTTATTTTTATTTATTATAAATTCACCCGCCACAGCAGCACAGACACATTACAATCTTAAACAACAGCAAAGACATAATAGAATAAGTAATAATAATAATAATAATAATATAATTATTCACATATTTATATAGGTATGTCAGAGTATAGTATATCATTTAATCATGTTTTAATAGTATACAGTATATATACTATATATCTCATGATGTAGTATACAGTATATCATGTTAAAAACAAGTGAAAACTACCTAAAGCTTTTGATACGTATTCTTAATCCCAATGTGGAAACACTGTGACAGGCGTCTCTCACAGTGATACGGTTCTATATTATTTATAGTATTGGTTTATTAAATCTATTGCATTCTTATAGAAGCAGTATTGTTGCAGCGTTTTGAGATGGAATATATTCAGCTACGTCACATATATAATCTTAGTCAACAAAATAAACTATTAAATAAATGTTGTGGCTTAAAAAACGTAATATTTGTCTCTGAAACATAGTGAACTAAAAGTATTACATAGCACAGAATGGAAATGCTCAACTAAAGTAACTCAAATTGCACTTAAGCACAGAGCTTGAGAAGTTAACTAGTAGTTTTATTGTTGTGTTTCACTACAAACCAGTGGCTCTACAAAGCCAGTCTGCATGCTTATTTTTCCTCTGTCTGCAAATGAAAAATGAAAACCTGCCCTCAGTTATCCCTTGATCTAAAACACCACAGACCACCCGGAGTCTGTGTCGTGCCGTTTCGAGCCATATGTGCAAACAAAAAATCCAAAAACTATAAAGAAATAAAATGATTAAAATAGTCTTAAGGCAGGAGAACTTCAGCTGCATTGATGAGATGCTTCGTTATGTGACGCTAAGCCCTCAGACTGTTTGTGCCGGAAAAAGAGAGAGAGCATAAACACATTTCTGTTGACGTTTCTCTCCTGCGCAGCCAAATATTATCCTTCCATTTCCTGTGTGTTTTTCAATGTCCCTGTTTATCCTGTCGCCACTCTCCGGTGCTCATCGAGACTCGTCAGATTCCTCACTTCACCGTCAGCTTGGCTTGAGTTTGCTGCTACTGTCGTTATATTACAGTTAATCTGAGAGAGTTTCCAGGCCTAACTGCCACACTGGAGGAAAAGCTGGTGCCACATAGTATTTGAGTAATAGGTAATGAAGACCCAGCTGCTTGATGGAAATGTAATGTGATATAACGATTGAGATTCCTGCTATCGCTTCACGTAAACACATGAAGTGGAAAGCTGAAGTCCACGATGACACGTTAGCGAGCTTGTGATTATCATGAGATGAAATTGCTAACAAGTCTCAGCGATGTCTTGATGTTCATCTTATTTCCTCTGCAGATGTACCACATCAGTCTGAGTAGATTAGTTGAGTATTTTGTGCGTGTGATGAAATGTGGGTCAACAAACCAGGACCAGGGGGAAAGTGCAGAGCTAAATTTAGAGATGGTCCATGGACATGCAGCAGAGCAAAGGACAGCTACAGGTCCCTGCAGCTATTTGGTCACCAAGTGATTTCACTGTTAGAATATTATACACATGCGTATTATAATAGTTATAATAATAACAATTAGCCACTAAACTGTGTCTTAATGAATGGAGCTGTCAAATTCACATTGTCTTTATCCTCATGTGTGTCTTTTCTTGGTTTGATTTTGAATTCAGTTTTCTGTTGACCACCTGACTCATATCTCAGATTTCCAAGCATCTCATCCACGCTTGAACGCACCTTAAGTCAATAGCCAGGAACGCAACTACCTGCTTTGAGGGGTGTGCAGACACACTACAGGCACCCGCATCTTTTTTTTTTGTCTTTCTTTCAAAGTTAACTTGGATGAATCTTATTTATTCATGGACTTATAAAATATAAGACTATTGTTACAGACTTTTATTTTAAGTTACATATTACAGCAGGTGATCAGCTCGATCAAAAACCCCAAAAAAAAGTATGATAATGTAATAACATGTAACAGCAGTGGCACCCAGTATCACTCCAAGTTGGATAATTTATCTGTTGATAAATTAATTATCCAAAAAAATGATAAATGTCTGAACAACGAGAGAGTAGGGGGTGAAGGAGCAGAGGGGCGTCTGTTATTGATCATATCATTTACTCAAGCACAAACAGCTTTTCAATACAGAAAATACAGACTCAAAGTCATTTTCCCCTGCACCTTAAATACATTACCACACAATGATAGTGTATAATACTCTTAATAACTCCAAGAAAAACAACAATATAAAGATAATCACTGTAGTGAAATCCTCAGATTAAGTTTAAACACACTACTGGCTGCCCAGACGACGGTATATAAACACATTAGACACTGTTGTTTGCTCTGCTCAACAGGGACACAAAGAATATGTGATGATGTGCTAAAGCGCTTCTTTGGTCTGTGTTTTTAAACACAGAAAATGATGCCAAATGTTTTCACATATTTTTGGGTGGGAAGGAATCCATCCTGCTGGTTACTGCAAAAAAATCTATTCAGTAACCTTTTATTCACAGCTGACATGATAAAAAACATGTCATATTTCACATTTACCCATAATATTTTTACTGTTGTGCAGAGCCACATTTGCCATAAAAGTGCCAGCTCATAACTGAAGTGCTTGTTTGTATAACTTTATACCTCACGCAGTTTGCTCTGTTGTGAGAGGATCACCCAGATCTTTATCCTTTTGTGCTTTTATGGATACCCTGCAGTCGAACAAAGATATGACATAATAATCTGTGCAGTTTGGAAGCCGTCCTTCTGCCTGTGGATGCATCTCTTAATTAAATACAGTTTCAGTACAGCAACAAGTTTTTTTGCCCTGCATACAGATCATTTGTCTCATAAACCCAGTCATACGCTGGAAATACACTTTTTCACGCCAAGTAATATAAATCTAATATTCCTAAAACACCTTTGTCCTGAAACAGCATTTGTCTGGCTCAGTGTTGGTTTTATCTTTCCAGAGGAACACTGGGACTCCTAGAGAAACATTTTTTTTTTTAAATAAAATAAATAAAATCAATTTTTTTGATAAACAGGGAATTTTGATTTAGGAACATCCCTAATATTTGAGTAAATTGGAGAGAAAGCTTGTAGGAGAACATACAGATTTCATGTATTTCTATTGCATTTCAAAAACAGTGTGGCAGAATAGATGATATTAATTTCAAGTTCTCAAGTTTATACAATCATGAGCCTCGGTTGATATCTTGTTGTTAAAAGTGTGTGTGATTTAATGTTTTAGTCAGACTAGTAGTCATGATGATGCATTTTGATATCAGAGTGAAATATAATTACAATTTAGTGATTACCAAAGTATGTATCCCGATGCTAATAATGGTGGTTTCTTCTGGTGATCAGATGCTACATGCTAATGTTAGCATGCTAGGATTCCAGTGGTACAGTTAAGCTCAAAAGCTAAATCTAAACAGGTGAGGCTGACACAGTGCAGCCAAAGCTAATGGGAAGCCTTTCAAAATAAAGTTTCACAAGTGTTGGGACAACATGCTCTAGTGCTGGTGGGTGGCATCTTTGTTTCATAGAGGAAGAGTAGAATAGAATATTTTTTTTATTTATTCAAATAATTTATTTATTCAAGAAATTCACCTGCCACAGCAGCATAGACAAAAATCACAGACACATTGCAGTAGTTGCAGCAATGACATAATAATAATAATAATAATAATAATAATGGAATAAATTTAGAAAGTACTAAATCCAATGGAATAAAAAATATAGTTTTTACTTTCATTTGAGATGAATTGTGTGATGAAACAGTGTGTTTAGCGAATGTGTTTAAATTCACAGTAAATTTAAATTCTACAGAGCTAGAAAAGGTGAAATACTGCCCCCATTTCTTTCTTTTCGACTCAGTGCACCTTGAACCCATGCCACTGTTTCTTATTGTTTCTTTGTGGTCCGGTTTGACGAGTTATCCAGGATATTCCTGGCATTATTCCCTAATTGTTTCTGCATAGTCAGTGTACAATGTGGATAGCAGGTTATTAATTTGCAGGTTATGAAGTTCATATTGAGTGCACAGACTGTTCTTCATCACACATCTATCTCTCTGTCTATATAAGTTTTCATTGCCAATCCCATCCTTTTCCAGCGAAAATATGCAACACCAGTCTGATGTTTTCCCACAGACTTAGTTTAGGAAACATGATACTCTGCAGCTCCCACTTAGAAACAGAATCACAAGTTCAGATAAGAAACCAGCCCATCTCCAGCTTCTCCTTTCTGATTGGCCAGTCCTTCTGGATGGGTGCGCCTGCTGCCTGCCGGAGCTCATTAGTTGTCAACAAAGATTTGTGTTGCCAGGGGTTACCAGGCAAGGTGTCTAGGTCCAGTGTAAGCATGCATGAAACATGCCAGCTCTGAGTCAAAGGCACAAAAGCAGAGGGCAAGTCAGTAGATTTATTTTGACAGGTCCCAAAACAGACACAAATATTTCTTCCAGGAGACGCCAGAGCTGGGATAGAGGTGATTTGCCTTCTTGTCCTTTTAAATATATTTTTTAGATAAAAATGGTCACTGAATTTCAAAACGAATGCATCTCATGATGCTCAGTTCTGAACTCTACATGTTTATTTAAGGTGATAACCCTGCATCCTTGTCTCAGATCAAGCAAGTCTATTCATGTTGAAGATGAGGAAAAAATCTTTTGATACAGTGGAGAGTTCATTTTAGGGTAATACAAATAAAGGATATCATGTCAAATCATGTGCTAAACAGCAAAAAAACTGTATTTAGTTTTTAGTAATAGTTTTATTAATTGTGGCTAAAATATAGTGTTTTCTGCTCACAGATAACATGTATTCACTTCTGCAGAGACAAAGCATGCACAGTGTCTATTCAGCATAAAACAACACAAGCTGACCGAAACAGTGAGCAGCTTGAGATGACGTCCACACACTCCTCTATTCATTATCATCTAAATGCTATGAGTATTTTTAGACACAGGGCGGTGCTGTGCTCCTAAACTCTCCTCCTTGTAACATGTCTGACATGTTTGGTGTGGAGTAGAAGTTAAAAGTTTCTGGATTCACTTTAGCAGGCGACAAAGTATTGACTAAGCAATGCTGAAAAGGTTTTTTGTGTGTGTGTGCGCTTGGAGAGGGGAAAGGTTACACTGCTATGTTTTTCTAAAATCCTTACATAACTTGCGTGCAGAGGTATTTCCTGTCCACTCCTTTGTCCAGGAGTTTCTCTGAAGAGCTGGAGAGAACATGTCTGAACTTGTGTCGATGATCACCTTGTTCAGAATTTACTATTTTGCTTCTTGTATGCTCTGATGTCTCTGGGTGTGTTTTGGACTCCATGTGATGTGATTCCCTCTCTTTTCTTTTCTTTTCTTTCCAACCACACACACACACACACACACACACACACACAGTGTGTCTGTTGTTTGAGTAGCTCTGCAGTCTAGATTCCTAAGCAGTGAGTCGTCTCCCAGACACACCCAGACTCTGCCAACAAGACAACTGCAGCAAATTCACTTCTGCTTCATCCTCCAACTCTGCCTCCATCATAACACTTCCTGCAAACATCTCGATGCAGGCCATCGAGTCTGTTATCGAACTGCAACATCCCTCCTCTCAGAGCCCGCCCTGACCCTGCCCACAGTGCCCAGAGCTTAGAGCAGACCTGTTTGTTTTTCCTGGCAGACCAGCCATCGCTGGTGGGTGGGTCTCTTATAGCTGGAGAGGTGGAGCCAGAGCAGCACAGGCTTGTTGTACTGCTTTCATGAAGGCGGATCAGCAAGTTTTTCACCGCTGGGCGTGTGTATGTATGTGTGTTTACATGTGTGTGTGCATGTGTGTTGCTGCAGCTTGATATACTGAGTTTCCACGGTGGGAAGCTGCTTCAAGAGAGCATCTTGGTAGTTTACACAGCAGCATATATAGAGGAAACGCACCCACAGTCAAACTTATGGTATGTATCTGGACCTCAGTTCCCCTTCATGCTCGCTTTTTTTGGTTAATGTCTCAGTGTGGAAGGGCTTCCTGTCTGACTGATACCTGTCAACTCATTTTGACGGCTCTGCTGGAGGCTTGTTGTTTGTGTGTCAATGTCTAACAGCAGATGTTGTGTTTGTGTGAGACAGTGGAGGTCAAGTTTGCTGCCTTTCTTATTTCAAGTCAAGGAAAGTTGGCATAGGAACGAATATTACCGCGTTTGTGTTATCGTTGCTTTTGTGGACGCGGAGAGCAGTTGTCACCACGGTAACAACAAAGTAAATAGTAAATAAAACTGTATGTAGCACTGAGGGATGTGGCTCTAATGTTTGATCATAATTAATGCCCTCATGGTCTGACAACAACTCGAAATGTGGCTTTGAACTGAATTATCTAACGAATTATCTGGGTTTGTTTATTGTAGATTTAAAAAAAGAAATGAGTCATTGTGCACATGATAAAGACAAATATAGAACAAATACAGTGTAATAGGAGATAGTCTTCTCCTCTCAGTTCTGAGTTACAACTGGTAAAAGGGTTTTTTATTAGTTTGCAGTAAGAGGCGGAGAAGTGAAATATACTAACTCTGCACAGAGTGACGCAGATATATATGAAACCAGTGCTGTGATGTTTCAGTGCCATGGTGTTTTTTTCACAGACGGTTTGACTAATGACATCACTCTTGCTTTTACCCAGCTGTCTCTTTGCTGTTGAAATATTCCCTCCAGCAATAATATCCATCCTCATGCAGCTCCGCTCTGAAACTTTAGTTGGCTTCATCGGCTCCACGTTCTTTCCTTGTACCACCGACTGCAGCTTTTGTTGTTTCCACCCCTTAGCCGACGTTATCACTGCTGACCATTTAGACAGGTTGCCAGTGCTATTTTGGAGTTGTACCCTAAGCTAAGGAGCTGCTTCCAGCCAGATTCACATGTGCGTGTCTGTGGCTTGTTGGGTGGGGCCCAGCATTAGTCATCAGTTTTCATTACAAGAACATAAGCTGCTTCTTTAATCAATGTTGTTGGGTAAGTCCTGGATATGCTGCATTGTTTCCTCACTCCTGACACGACAAAACATCTTCAGGTAGGCATCACGCAGAGAGAAAGATGTTCTTCATCGTATGTGTCGGCTTCTAAAAAAACCTTGACCACATCAACGGTTTTCGTCTGAGGTGATGTGTTAGCTTAGGGGTGTCCCGATTGATCTGATATCACCCAAAAAATTTGTATCGGATTATATCTCTGATATCAGCACTCTGATAGCATCAGTCCATTCCAGGTTCCATTCCAGCCCAGTGATCACAGCAACAGCTGTGCTAAGGTGCTAACAAAGTAGTAAGGAGTAGGAGTGATGCTGGACGTGTTCCAATATTTTTAGTTGTCCGAAAAAAGATGTTAAAACCGAGTGCAAAACTTGTCATGTGCAACTTTCCCGTGGTGGCGCAGAACAATGGAGTTTAATAAAGCCAACCTCATCATTTGAAGCAGCATCACAAAAAACTAGGGGTGTCCCGAACTTTTTCACTGCTGATACGATACCGATATTGCAGCCTTGAGTATTGGCCGATACCGATATCAATCCGATACAATGTCAGCAAGAATCATACAGACTTTTGATGCTTATTTTGTAGTATGGAATGTTAGAAAAAGCTTGATTAAGTGATATTATTCAAACAGAACAATAGTCAGCAGCAATAGGTCTGAGAAATACTGACCTTTTTCTTATTAACCAGTGGGTTACATCAATTTTAACCTTAAACATAAGAATATTCTACAATCAAATAAAATAAAAATAGATAAATAAATTAGAAGACCCAGAAAAATAATTCAATAAATCCAATAAATGCAGCGCTGCTGGATAGAGGTGCTGGAGCAGAGTCTGGAATGGACTGCTTGTATCAGAGCTTTTAGATGCAGGCCGATATAATCCAATACTTGTTTTTTTGCTGATGTTGGACCAATATCGGATATCAATATAGAATTGGGACATCCCTAAAAAAATGTGAGTAATGTCACTTCATCTAGCCTTTTGTTAACATACCATACTACAAAATAAGTAATAAAGTCTGTATGATTTGTGCTGACATCATGTCAGATCGATATTGGCCAATACTCAAGGCTGCAATATCGGTATTGTATTGGAAATGAAAAAGTTGTCTCGGGACACCCCTAGTGAAACTGAGCGTGGTTTCAAACCATCCACACTCTAAAACCTTGTGTCTATTTTGATCACACTCGTCACATCTTTGCCAGAATGCCCAGGATGTTCATATCAGTGTCCTGTTCCCAGCTCCGTCAGTCAGTGCTGCCTTCAGTAGCTGCTGCTACAGGAGCTGAAGCTCACTGGCTCTGTCTGTTTACATGCAGCAGAGTGTGGGAGTCTTTCCACATCATAAATGATCATTTACTTCCATTAAAGTGGGATTTGTAGGATTTTGTTTCACAGATTTTTCAAACTTACCGTACCTTGTGCTTGGTAATAGCATTGATTGAGAGTAAACGATGAGTTTTGGCTTTCTGTGCATGTATGTTAGAGTGGGTGGGTTCATGTTTACTGTGATGTTTACCTATTTCAGTCTAACTGCACTGACTCACAGTCTTTCTGTTAACTTGTCCCTTTTAAAACAGATAGACGGCATCTGTCGACCCCTTCTCCTACCCAGACAAAATTTCTTCCAGGTACACCCATCTTCTACCGCTTATCCTCATAGGGTCGCGGGGGGCTGGAGCCTATCCCAGCTGTCTTAGGGCGGAAGGCAGGGTACACCCTGGACAAGTCGCCACCTCATCACAGGGCACATAGAGACAGACAACCACTCACACTCACATTCACACCTACGGTCAATTTAACGGCCGCCCTCTTCCAGGTACATTTGTGTGAAATTTCTACCGTCTGCACACTTTTATTTTGTCTGTGTGCAGGGCTGGACAGAATAACAGGAACACTCTACTGCTCACAAGACTGTGTAACATTGTGACATCACAATGCGCAGTGTTGAACTTATAAAGGTCATATTTGCGGTAGGGTTATGATGTGTTCCTCTTACTTTATTCACCCCATGAATGGCCACTCATCTCGACTGTGTGCCTAAATCCTGAACAGCAGCACCACTTCATATATATTTACCAAAGATGTGCTCATATGTTTCTTGGAAATAAGTCATTGAGCTTCAGAAAAGATTTTAAAAAAATCAACAAATCGACCAAAGTAATCAGAAGGGTTGATTAATCAACTAACTACCTGAACTAACCTCATTTACTTGTTCGGTACAAACCTAAATGTCAAAAAATAGCAAGTAGTGAATTATTGGTGAGATTTGCTGTGTTGTTTACGCTGTAATCTCATTTTAAAGTTAATTACTGTTTTATTGTTTGTGAGGATACATCATTTAACATTTGACAATAGAGCTGATACAGTTGATCAATTAATCACAAACTATTTTGATTAAGCGGTTTGAGTATGCTTTAAAGGAAAAAGGTCAAAATTGTCTGATTCCAGCTTCTTACAGGAAACTGAATATATTTGAGACATCTGAGGACGTCATATTGGACCAAGAATAAATGTCAGATTAATCAACTGTGAAAATAATCGTTAGTTACAGCTGTACTGACAGACTTAACTACATTCTTCACATATATACAGGTACATATATTAAATCTGACTTTTGCATTTTGCCCATCCTAAACATTTAGCAGGAGTGAGCTTTGTGAAGCTCTCAACAAGGTAATAAGATGTGGATTTTGCAGAGAGGAGTCCACATGAGGAATGTAGGAATGTCGACCGAAAGCTTGCAAAGTGATTGGGTGGGTCTCAGGTGAGCACAGACAGTTCAGCAAACTGCTTAAGCTTAAGACATTCAGCTGAAGCTGAAAGAGTAGATAATAAACACTTAGCTAAAGCCTGTTCACAGCATAATGTGTTTTTCTTACTGGTACTTATGTAAATTTTAAATTATGTAAATTTTCTGCAAATGTATCCCAGCATTATGACATGACTTTTTATGTCAGTCCGTAGAAGAGGGTTGCTTCACTCTTTGGCATGTTTATGTATTATTGATCACATGAATGATAATTACAGAGGGAATCACCTTCTTTAGGTCTGTATGTTATGCAGGTTATCCAATGCATGGGCTTTGAATGTGAGTTGTGAGCTGCCTGTGTGTTTGCATGATGGAAAAGTGTTCACTGTTTGCTGCCTAACCTGTCTTGTGAAGGTCAGACAAAGACTCGAGGGGATGCTCTTCTGTTTATGTTCAGGTTTGATGCTAATGTCTGCATTTGTCCTGACCTACAGTAGGTGTGCATACCTTATTGAATATATATGAAGGGTCAAAGAGTGAAAAGCGTTGTCACATTACCTTGTGAGCAGCATGTAAACACATGCTTCCATGGTTTTAGCCGTGCACTTTGTATGCTTGTACTCTCATATGACTAAAAGGCAAATTAGTCACAATATAGTCTTGGCTAACTTCCTTTTATTTCAACAAACACATTAAAATTTGTGGTGAGGTCCAAATTTAATTCTAATATGTGGTCTTTGAGAGCTTTGGGTTTGTTTTTATGTGTATTTCTGTACAGGAAGTAGAGCCACAGTGATGATATTAGTTTTGTGTTTCTGATCTGACATCATGTTTTAGACAAGAAGGTGAATGTTGTACCCAAAGCAAGGTAGGCGTGCTAGCCATTACCCCCTGTTTCTAGTCTTTATGCTAAGCTAAGCTTAGGGCCTGCAGCTTCGTATTTACCGTACAGTACCCCACTATGAGGGTGGTGTCAGTTATCTCATCTAACTCTCAGCAATAAGCAATTCTGAATATCTAGTTCACTCTTGCTGGTTCGTTTAAGCTTTAAGGTATTAACAAAAGCAATCAATTGAGTATTCAAAATTCAGGTGTATTATCACTGGTCGTCACACAGTGGGGCTTTAAAGCCTTATTACAGTTCAAATCATTTCCAACATTAGTTTCAATTTTGTCATAAAAATATCTTAGCTTGTGGATTTCACTTTCAGGTCACCCATGACCACCCAGCATGCAGCACAACTCTGCTTCCTCTTCTCAGTTATTAAAGTTTTTGGTGGTAACCTAGCAACAACCAACATTTCCTGCAGTAACAGGAGTGCCATGACTTCCCCTGTGGCAGGGGATGCCCTGCCCACCTCTCCCTGTGACCTCACTTCCTCCTTTGTTCCACTTCCACCATCTTTATTCCCTCTCATTATGTTGACTCCTCATGGGACATCATCAACATCATGGGACAGGAAGGGGGTACTATTATTATTTATTTGGTTAATTGAAATGATCTTCTGCAACTAAAGTCATCAGTATGAAGTCTAAAGGTGAAAAAATATAGGAAATATTTGCGCGTCAGAGCTGCTGCCCTTTAGTTTACTGGACACTTCATGTGCTGACCCAGAGCTGGCCTCTGACCTTATTAACACCGGCTTGTGAAGCAATCGATGACTCAGCTGCAGTCATTTCTAAATCTGAGGTCCTGAAATCCACAACTCGCTCTGTCTCCCTGTGACTCTTCCCTCCCCTTGTTCATCTGTGTGTCTGTTCATTCGTGCGGCCTGATGCTAAATGTGATGCACAGCTGGCTCGACAGGTTAACTTACTCAGAGGATTACAGGTGTGTAGCTGTCGGATAATGATAACTCCAGACTTTGACACCTGTAAATTTTACTTACAAGATGTTTAGTGTGACAGACTTCCTGTGTGTTATGACCTCACAGCAACCTTGCATGATTATTAAAAGCAGAATAATGTAATAAGGCTGTATACAGCGCCACACAATGCACTGGGTTAGATGTGAAACTGACCTGGTGTCAGTGGGGTGGAGGCTCTGTTTTCTTTATTTAAGCAACCTGAAGAACCGGGCTGGGCTCAGCAGTGTACTGGGCTCCACCTGCAGACCGCTGCATGCCTCTAAAATACTGAACTGCATGCACGGCCCTTCAAAAAGGAATTTACTTCTTAGTGTTCTTCAGAGCAGAGAACCAGTGAAACTAGTGTGTTTAGCATTTTCCTTTGTTGCTACTGCTTGTCGAATATCTTTATGTTATTTTATTCATTCAGCAAAAGGGTCTACTTAGTACATTGTTATCATTATAAGAGAATATGTGGCACTATTAGTGTTCTCAGTGCTAGTGTGAAATATTCTCCACTGGTTTCTCTAAAAAGTGGAACAACTAAATAGATATCATCGTGTGATTGGCCCAGTTAAATTCTGAACTTGTTGAGCATCTTTGAACACTAATGTGAATTCTGCAAAGCAACTTGTGAATCCCACATTTTTCCATCAGGTGAGGTGACCGCAGACAACAATAATAATCTGCCTCTCTGCTGTCAATAACAGTCACACCCTTCAGTCTGGAATGAAGGGCTTCAGTCCTCCACCTGCACCGACTGCATTAGGATGGATGAAATACATCTCTACCTCTTTTCTTCGAACAGATTCAGCTGGATGTATTGATGAGCTTTTCAGCACGTCTTCCCTCTCCACCCAGAAATGAGCTGCATCTTTTAATCCTCCACAAACGTTGTGAAACTGAGACGTTGCTCAGTGTGACTCTTGAAATAATTATGACAGTTTGTTGTTCACTCACATGTGTAACTTTTCTCTTTCTTTCTCTCTCCAGTCGCAGTCGAGCCAGGCCACATCTAAACCGACAGCTCAGGTCTCCACCGTGAAGCCTGCAGAGTTTGAGGTATCACACTTTGCTCTTTAATGCCCTTTAACCTACCCCCTCCCTCTCCCTCACTTCCTTTGTTCAATCAGTGAATTCTTGACCTCTGACCCGCTCCCTATTTGGCCTGTGTGTGGTATTGTTACTTCCTTTCCTGTTCCAGCTTCCAGTTTTTAGTAGTTTTCAGTACAGTGAGGGGAAAACGGTATAGCTGTGTCCTCAGAGCTGCAGCACACAGAAAAGAAAACTTTCCTTTTCCTTGTCGAGAGCGGTAACACCCAGTTTAACCCCTTAATGCTGCTCTCAAACAATGGACCAAAGTGATTACATTCAGTTTGATGTGTTGCTGATTTCCAGATAAGATAGTTTGTTTGCATAGTTTTGCATTTTTGCATGAAGTAGACTTATTAAAATCATTTACCAGTATGTTAATTAGGAACTAAGATAATGTTTATGACCACATGTCAGTTTTGCATCTTTATTTTGAGGCTCTTATCTAAACTACAAGCATGATGTCTGGTTTTAACTCTTTGAGTGCCATTGATGAGTTTCACAGTCAAAGTGTTTATTCTGCAATGGGTCACTGATTACAGTCTCCTGCACCCTGTGAGTAATTTTAGGGCTTCTGTGATTTGTAGTCGGGACATAAAGAGTTAATTTACGCCACAGAGATCAAAACAGGAAGTGGAGACGATCGCGATTGGAGAGCAAAACAAACAGAATCTGGACAAAAAGTGGTGATTTTGGTGAAAGTGTCCTTTACTCTACCTCTGATAAAACAAGAATGGAACAAGGTGTAAACAAACATTTTTTTTCATGATGAAATAGAGAGTCTCTTCTTTCATTTGAGCTATTCAGTGTTTTCAGAGTCATAGTACAAAATATTCTGTGGGTCTTGAAACATGACTCAAAATGGGCAAAAACGCTGCAACAGGCGCTTTCTGTTTTATAAAATGGCTGGCACTCAATGAGATAAAGACAAAAATAGGATGATCAGGACTGAACCAACTGGTCTGTTCGCTACAGTGAAAGCAGTGAAAGTCTCTTAAATACCAGCTTCTTTGTCTTAAAAGAATTTTTGGCTCTAAAACAGGACTTTCACTCAGTCAACTGCTTAACTGCCTGTCATTAGTCTCTTTAACTTTGTCAAGGCCAGACAGTCTCGACAGAACAAATCAGCAGGACCAGTCTGAAGTGTTTTTGCTTTGCCTTCAACAACTGGGCTTTGACGTTGTCTGTCTGAACTCTGAAAGGTGGTCATGTGCAGAAAATAGGTGCACCGTATTTAAAATCGTATATAATGTGAGACAATGACATGTTTTAAACTTATAACCAAGTTATTTATAGACTAAGCTTGTGTTACTCAGTCATTAACCTTTAGCTATAAGTGAGTCCTGTTAGCAGCTGACTGTGGTGCTCCTTATACCTCTTGGTTGACTTTGCTATAGTGGAGTACAGCTGCTCATGTATCAGTGGCAGCGTACATATGAGCAGAGCAGTGTTCAGTATGTAAACTAGAGCCATGTGTGGTAGATCTTTACAACTTAAAGGGGGACTGCAGTGATTGTACTTCCATAAAGTTTGAGGACTAAAAAGTCAAGATGTTCAAAATCTGCACCAAACACTAAGATATCCTGACTGTTAACTCACTGAGTGCCAGCCGTTTTATAAAACAGAAAGTGTCTTGTTCCAGTGTTTTTTGACCATTTTGAGTCATATTTCTAGACCCACAGAATATTTTGTACTATGACTCTAAAAACAGTGAATAGCTCAAATGAAAGAAGAGACTCTCTATTTCATCATGAAAAAAATGTTTGTTTTTACCTTGTTCCATTCTTGTTTTATCAGAGGTAGAGTAGAGGACACTTTCACCAAAATCACCACTTTTTGTCCAGATTCTGTTTTGCTCTCTAATCTCGATCGTCTCCACTTCCTGCTTTAATCCCTGTCTATTTATGCCCTGACTACATCTCCCAGAAGCCCCAAAAGTACTCACAGGCTGTGGAGACCTCGTTCGGCAACCCGCTGTTGAAAAACCACTTTGACGTATTATTTATTTATTTATTTATGTATTTATTTATGGCACTCAAGCATCGGATTTTAAATTATGTCGAAACACATCAATGACACTCAAAGAGTTAATTGTGAAACGTCTCAAGAGCTGTGATGTTAGGAAGTTATCAGCACAAATAAGTTATGAACATTACTTATATTCTTTACAGAAACTCCCTAAACCAGACTGTTGATTTGTTGCTTCTGGAATCAGAATTATCAACATGAATTAAAACACAACTATTCACCCATTATACACCGCATGAGTGTGCACTGTTTGATCTGTGTGTTTTAAATGAAGTAAAAGCACATACTAACATACAGATCAGTCACTACGCTGCTGTAGTAGAAAGCCTCTGTCAGCCCTCAAACTATCAGAGTCTAAAGGTTAAACTCCAGAACCACTGGAGCTCCAATAATGCCTTCACAGACACAGACTTTGAGTGATAAATTTGTTGTATATAAGCTTCCCTGCAGAGTACCAGAGGACACGATGCAGCTGGTTTGTGGATTGAAAACCATAAATTTGTCAACAAATCTAAAGTTAGTAGTCGGTGAGTTGTATTAAAGGTAGATGATCGACTTTTCCACGCCGGCTGCTTTGCAGAAGCCGTCATCGGGATCCACCATGGCTACAAAGCCTGGGGTGGTTACCACGGCAACAGGCGGAGCCACACAAAGTGGCATCACAGCAGGAGGAAGCGCCACAAGTGGGACAGCAGGAAAAGCCAAACCAGAGGTAGACGGACTCTGGGTGTCTGAAAGTGGAGACTTTTGGCTGCTTGGTGTGACGTGACATGAACCACTGCTTGGTTTCACAGCTCCTGTCTCTTTATCACTGGCTTCTTCTTTTCGTCCTTGCAGAATATTTTTATTTCATCTCCTCTGTGTGCGGCATCTCTCAAACATCTTGACCTTTCAGAGGCTGCATCACATTAACAGGCTCTCACATCATCACGCTTGGGAAGAACGCTCATCTGTGGAGCTGAATAACTCTCTAAACACCTTTCCTTGGTTTGTAGACTAACACTTCACCGGCAGGTGCTACTGTTATTGACATGTCGTCCGCTGGGGCTACGTTTGTGGATATGACATCAGCTGGGGCGAGGGCCGGTCCTAAAGAGATGTCAAAGGTAACGTGTCCTCATGATGAGAGCTGCTTGGTGCTTTTCTTTTGATTTACATTACTGCTGACCATTTCACTGACATTTGATTGTTTTCTACCAGCTGGGCAACATGCAGATACTTGAGAGATTTTGTTGCTGTCAGGCTGTAGCGTCCTAGTTGGTTGAGCCATGTGACTTCAACATACAACTTGTGTGTCAGCTGCTTAAGAACAGCTTTTCTGAGTTCACATGATCTATTTCACGGCACCCATGATGACTTGTTGTGCTTCTTATTGCTACACTTGCAATTCACTTTTGGGTCATTGTAGTTTTTTATTTTAACTCATTGAGTGCCAACCCTTTTTTTTAAAAAACAGGAAGTGCCTTGTTCCAGGGTTTTTGCCCATTTTGAGTCATTTTTCATGACGCACGGAATATTTTGTACTATGTCTCTGAAAACACTGAGTAGCTCAAATGAAAGAAGAGACTCTCTATTTCATCATGAAAAAATGTTTGTTTTTACCTTGTTCCATTCTTGTTTTATCAGAGGTAGAGTAGAGGACACTTTCACCAAAATCACCATTTTTTTGTCCAGATTCTGTTTGTTTTACTCTCTAATCTTGATTGTCTCCACTTCCTGCTTTGATCTCTGTGGAGTATACTGTCTCTTTATGCTCCGACTACTCTCCCAGAAGTCCCAAAATTACTCACAGGCTGCGGGAGACCATGATCAGCGACCTATTGCCGAAAAAAGGAAAGACATATACGTTTATGGCACTCAAACATTGTATTTTAAAGGATGTAAATATACATCTTTGGCAAGAGTTTGTTCTCATAGCATAGCTGGTGAATACAAAGCTAAGAAGCTCATGTCACATTACATATCTCAGTGAAGATTCAAGGTTTGTGTGAGATGCCTGGGAGGCAGAAAATCAGTTTACAGTTTACAGGTTTCTGCAGTTTACAGAGTTTAGAAAAAGGTCAGCAGTACTGTAAAGTGTACCAGGTTTGCTCTTAAACTGGCTTAGCCACGAAAAGGCATCAGGTGATCAATGGTCAGATTAGTGTCATTTGATCTGAGCGACTCTCTGCACATTTGAAACGTGGATTGTTGCTTTATTTAGTTGGACTACAGTGGCAGATCTGACCAGAGATCACTGCACAGTTTCTTCTTTCCTTGTTTTCACTAACACTGTTAAAATATTGTCGACCTTGTCTGTTAAGATGTTGTAGTGCTGCTGTCATCCTTGTGTTTTTGAGTAATCATTTGGCTACATTTTTGTAGACTGCTGCTGTCTTCCAAGTCAAAGCTTCAGTTCCTTCTTCTGCCGCTGGAGCGACCACTGCTGTGCCCAAACCTAAAGAGTCACCCAAAAGTGCAGCCAAGGTAGACTCGACCTCTCCAGGCTTCTTCATCGTAGTTTCATCGTCATCACACTTTTTGAGGCGTTTCTTTATGCGACACTGTCTTCGTGACGCAGACTTTTATTTGCAAACACTCAGATTCTTTCTTCGGACGTTGCTCTTTTTGGGACTTTCTTTCTTTTCTACTTTGGGAAGCATAAAGGACTTTTGTTCTTCGCTCAGCATGCCTACGCTTGTTATTGTATTTGCGAACATTGCACACCTGTCCACTTGCAACACCACACAGAATTCAATGGGAGAAAACAAATGGAGAGGAGAAGCCTTGTTGTTTTTTCTTCTCGCTTTAGTTTCAACACCTGCTGACACTTCTAAAGTAATCTGTCATTTCATTGGTGGAGAATTTCTTCTTCTGCTGGAGTCGGCCCCTCGCTGTCATTTATTTCTTCAGGTGCCTGACTGATTTTGTGCACATGCAGCAAACCTGTAATTATACTTGATGTGTACTCGGCCTATAATAGAATCAAATTGTATTTTAGACTACCACTGCCACCACTACAGTCAAAGCTGATGTGCATAAAGTTGATCCTGCTAAAACATCAAAGCCAGTTACCACAGCGGGAAAAGTGTCTCTGCAGGGGAAGGAGGAAGCTAAACCGACACAAAACAAGGTAGACAATCCTGACCCGACGGGGTGGAGGCTGTCTGGAGCTTTCTGCTCTATTTCTCATCTGTAGAATATTATCGGATGTGTTTTGTTGTCATTGAGCTCTTACTGAACAGACCTGGTCTGTTGAGGTTGAGTATTTGGGGAATATACAAGTTTCCCGCCCTTCCTTAAAAGTCTTCAAATGGTTTATATTAAAATCTGGGTAATTAAGGTCTTAAATTGTGTTAAATTTACCGTATATTTGCTGTAGGTATTAAATTTTCAAAACACAGTATTCAGAGATTTACTGCAATTTTTTACGTTATTTTGTTCACAAAGTTCACTTTCTTATTCTTGAAAGTTGTGAAATTAAAATTGTAGTAAAAGGTTGTGTTATGCCCTCAATTTATATCGTTACTGCAGGTGTTATGTGGCCGAAAAAATGTTATCAAAAATTATTATCTGAGATTATCGGTTATCTGATCTTTTTCCTGCTAAATATCAGTATCGGCCCTACAATAAATTGACTATTTTCTTAACTTCAGTTCACTTATTTGTTCTTGAAAGTTGTGAAAATAAAGCTGTAGAAAAAAGTTAAGAGTTATGTTAAAGGGCTGAAAAAAGTTGTCTTCATTTTTTTTTCTTGAGGTTTTCACAATGTCTTAAAAAGTATTAAATTTTACTTTTACAATGATGCAGGCCCCTGCTATATCTCAAGCTCACATTTTGCAAAATTTTCTAGGTGATATTATTATGAGGTTTAGCCTACTGTAAATCCCGCCACACTAAAAAGCTCCACCTGTTGAGTGTTTTAATGTCGAGGTCTGTGCACTGATCTTGGACCTGTGTTGCAGGTGCAGGTGGAGGTTCCTCCTGCAGCAGCTAAAGGAGCCACAGAGGTAAAAACTGAAGCACTTTTCTTTGAGAAGCATGTCGCTTGCTGCAGCGTGCTGAGTTGTGTTGCATGTGCAGGTGGATCCATTTGAAGCCCTGGCCAGCATACTGCCGTCACAAGATCCTGTGGCACCCACACAGCCTGTCTACACCGGGCCAGAGGTCAAAGAGGTACAGCACAGTGTGCACGCTTAAATACACTGATGTGATTGGTGTGAGCTGCAGCATGAGTAACCGTGTGTTGCACGTAACACAGCGTGACGTCACCTCTGAGAAAGGTGAGAAGTGTGGCGAGGATGATGATACGCTGCCTCCTGGATACAGATTTGAAGATATGGTCAGTTCACCCTCCTCTTCATCGCTTCTTAGCTTTGTGTCTTTGTGTTCTGTTGTAGACCTCACTGCCAACACTGTTTAATATTGGGACTATTTCTGCAGTAGGGAGTGGTTCCTATTGAAACAGTCAGGCAGGTCTGTAGATTATTAAGAGTAATGGGGAAGTTTTGAAAGTGCACTACAAGTAAAACTTCTCACCTCTGCTGTATGGAGATAAATCTGTCCCATCATCAATTTTAGCCTGTTTGTAATATACATTACTCATTCTGTGGTGTAATAATTCTAGCTTTAAATAACATTTTTACCAATTTTACGCTGTTTTATTTTAAATGATGCATCATATTGGCACAATTATTGTATACGAAATTAAAAATAAACTGAGATACCCTACAGACCAGTATCTAAAAACCAGGACACACAGAGCCAAAGCTGTCTGCATGTCTTCATACCACTGGAGGAAAAAGAGTGAATATTTTTGGATTTCTCTTGTTGTTTCTGTGAACTGAGCCTTTAAGGCATGCATTTGAATTGTGTGCTAAATTTAATCTGTTTCTCTCTAGCCTCCAGTTCCTGCAGATGTTAAACCCAAAGACGTTCCTGTAAGTGAACCTTTCACAACCCACATTTATTAAGTCACATCCTCCTTACGCTAGTTTTCACCAATTCAACCACTGACCAAACTTTTTCCAACGTGTGGAAGCAAAAACTCACATTACACAGTCTCCTGGTTCCTCTAGAGAGGGGAATGTTGAATTACACTGAGTTAAAGCAGGCGACCCACCTTCCCTGCTTTTGTCTGACCAAACCCAAACACGCACTCACACACTAATTCATCAGTCACGTCCTTTATATCCACCCCTATGTAAAGACACACTATTTAAACACACCCACATTTGCATCATAGCCTACTCCCACTTTGAAATGTTGCCTTGCAAGAGGTTTCTGAAGCGCTGTCTCATGATCTCTTTCCACCCAGACTCTTTCCTTCGCTGTGAGTTTTGAGTTCAGTTTTGATGGTTGTCATATTATTCCTGGATCAGAGCGGTTTTATGTTGTCTAATGTGTATTTTCAGGGAGTTTATTTGTCTTTGTGGAATGTGAAGGGTGTGTCTGTGCTTCTCCTTCACTGTTGGTTTGCATTATTTTGCTTTTGTTTGCTTTTGTATGCCCTCTAGTGGCAGATCTTCTGGATCATCATTAGAAGTAGTTGTTGTGGAATATTAAGTTGTTTTTGTGTTGTTATCTGATTGTGATGCACTCTGTGTCTCATCTCAGAAACCACTGACCACAGACGAGGCCCTGGATTCTCTCTCAGCTGGATTCATGTCTTCCTCTGTTCCAGCTGCTCCCAAAAAACAAGAGGTCAGAGTCTTCATGCACTCAGCTGCTAGTCCATCCTCCACATTTACACCCAGTCCAAAAGTCCACACTTACAATTCCCAGTTTGGCAGCCCTGAATATACACATACATCCTGTTACTAAATTGAAGATCAAACCTATTCCTTTTTTCTTTGTGAAATATGTAGAAAAAGGACTTTGTTGACACTGTCAGTGCTTCATCTGCTGGCCCTGCTAACTTTGCACCATCTCCTGTGAAGGTAAAGTAAACTTTTTTTGGTTTAGTTATTTTATTTATTTTGTTGTCTAATGCTGTGTCTCTCTGTTGCAGAAATCTCAGACCCCTGCATCAGTTCCCCCTCTAGCTGTGTGTCCTCCAGCTGATAAAAAAGCCAAAATGGAGAAAGTGTCTGGTGATTTCTCTTTGGAGGCTGGACTTCCCACTGCTACGGTACAGCCAACCAACGCCTCCTTTTCTTTCTTCTTGGCTGCTCAGAAGACGTTTTTTATCGTTAAACGCTGTTTCTAATGGCTGTTTTAGAAAGCAGCTCCTCCTGTAGCTGTGTGTCCTGCTCCACCCGCTGACAAAAAAGCCAAGATGGAGAACATATCGGGTGATTTCTCTCTGACAGCTGGACTGGATCCCAAAGTGGACACCAAGCCAAAGACTGATGGGGTGAGATTTATAGGAGTGGACTCATGTCCCCGCCCTCTTCCTATTTCTGTATTATAATAGATTATTAATAACAGGCAGATTGTCCTGCTCTGTCCTCAGGGTAACACCATGTCTCTGGATGCTCTCAGCGCTCTTGTTGACATGTTGCCAGAAGACAAACCCAAACCTGAACTCCCCAAACTGAGACCAGAGGACATTGTCTCGGTTGGTGACATCCTTGTACTTTCTCACAGCATTTGAAAGAGAAGCAACGAATGAAACAAGACAAAGTCTTACTCCCACCTCCTTTTCTTTTTACAGGAAGACAAACACAAGAAGGAGAAGGGTGTGCTTGTAGGAGAGAGGGATGACACGATTCCTCCAGAATACAGGTTTAATGAGGAAGAACTCAAGAAACTTCCTGCTCCAAAACCTGAGGTGAGACTGGGTTCCCACGGTTCCTTAGAAAGTCTTAAAATGTCTTAAATTAAAATCAGGGTAATTTAAGTCTTAAAATGTCTTAAATTTACCGTAAATTTGCTGTAGGTATTAAATTTTCAGAAGGTGTGTTTAATGCCAATAGGAAAACACAGCATTCAGAGATTTACTGCAGTTTTTCACGTTATTTTTCACTTCTGCGTTGTGAAATTAAAAGTATGCCTGGTATGCCTTCAATTTATATCGTTGTTGCAAGTGTTAAAATGCTGAAAAAAATGCTAAAATAATAATCGGTTATGTGATTTTTTTTTTTTTTGACATTTTGGGTCTTAAATTATGTTTGTTGAAGTCTTAAAAAGGTCTTAAAAAGTTTTAAATTTGACTTTTTTTGGTGTCCCTCTTCCTGCAGCCCACCGTTGGTACCGGTGAGGCTCTGGACTTTTTGTCTGAGGGCTTCATGACCTCCTCTTCAGCTCCTGCTGTCCAGGCTCCTCCTGCACAGGTAAACTGTAAAGCTGTTTCTGTTAACAACAGATACATGTATAAAATCAGAAGCACAGTACCTTTTGAAACCTTGTCTCTGTTGGTTGTTGTAGAAAGCCTCTGCAGCCCCTGTGTCTCTTCCTGTTGATAAAAAAGCCAAGATGGAGAAAGTCTCGGATGATTTCTCTCTGGAGGCTGGACTTACTTCCTCTGCTGCCACGGTAAAGAAAGATCACACCTTTCTGTTGGATGTCAATGAGCTTTGTCCATTAAGGATAAATGTCCACATCACAGACTGGATGTCCACTCATTTGGTTATCATTGAGAAAAGACGCCTTCAGATCTTGACTCATTCAGAGTTTTTTTTTTTCTTTGGAAGTGATAAGAGTCTGGTAGCTAAATGCTTACACCATGCTCACAATAAAAGGTTTAATTTTTACCAAGAATATTCACCATCTTAGTTTAGCATGTTAGCATGCTATCATTTACTAATTAAGTGCAAAGTACAGCTGAATCTGATAGAGACATTATTATTCAGCCACAATTTTGAAATTTTGACTTGATCACAAGAGGAAAAGTCGGGAGAGATTTTTGTGTCTATCCATCCAGTAGATAATGAGATATTTTTTAGGATAAGTAATACATCCACAGATGTCCCTAGCATTGCTAAAAACACTTAAGTGTTGGCTTCGCCCTCTCTCAATCTGGATACAGATATTTTTTACAGATAGAGCTACAGATAGCCACTAATTGATGCAACATTTGATGTCGTCTCTGTTGTGTAGAAGGTTGAGTCCTGTTTGGCTGATGCCGCTGTTGATTCAAAGCTCCAAACTGGTCAGGTAAAATAAAAGACATTCACAGATCCCTGTTTTTCTTTCCCTCACTTGTGTTTCTTCATGTGAGAGATATTTTTTTTTTATTTCAATAGTTTATCTACAGCTGTTCTCCCGCTCTGTCCTCAGGGTGACTCCATGTCTCTGGATGCTCTCAGCGCTCTTGTTGACACGTTGCCAGAAGACAAACCCAAACCTGAATCCCCCAAACTGAGACCAGAGGACATCGTCTCGGTAGGAGCTGCAGAGACATACTGGTAGCTTAGTGTGTCAGCTCCTCACAGAAAGACTCACCAGGCTTTAATGTTTCCTCCTGTTTTTCTTTTCACAGGAAGACAAACACAAGAAGGAGAAGGGTGTGCTTGTCGGAGAGAGGGATGACACGATTCCTCCAGAATACAGGTTTAATGAGGAAGAACTCAAGAAACTTCCTGCTCCAAAACCTGAGGTGAGACTGGGACTAAATCTTTTGCTCTTACAGATGATGCACAATTAAAAGAAATAAACACAAACTGCATGTTTCTCCTCCTGCAGCCCACCATTGGTACCGGTGAGGCTCTGGACTTTTTGTCTGAAGGCTTCATGACCTCCTCTTCAGCTCCTGCTGTCCAGGCTTCTGTTGTCACGCCATCGGCTCCTCCTGCACAGGTATACTGAGGATCTGTTAGTGGTGAACCTGCAGGATGATGTTCAGATCAATCATGATGAAAAACATCTGGAGAAAAAGTATGGATGGTTGCATTTTTGGTGCTTAGTTAGATGAGGAGATGGTCTGGATCCTCTCAAGACAAATATTATAACAGAGTTCCTGCAGTTCCTTAAAAACTCTTAAAATGTCTTAAATTTAATGTAAATTTGTTGTAGGTATTAAATTTTCAGATGGTGCATGTAATGCCAATAGGAAAACACAGCATTCAGAGATTTACTACAGTTTTGCACATTATTTTGTTCACAAAGTTCACTTCTTTGTTCTGGAAAGTTGTGAAATTAAAGTTGTAGAAAAAGTTAAGTGTTTTGCCTTTAGTGTATATCATTATTGCAAGTGTTAAATGGCTGAAAAAAAATTATCAGAGATTAATCGGTTATCTGATCTTTTTTCCTGCTAAATGTCAATATCAGCCCTACAATTGACTATTTTCTATCAAAGAAATTGTAATGACATTTTTATGTCTTATTTATATTTGTCGAGGTCTTAAAAGTATTAAATTATACATTTTAAAATGGTGAAAGAACCCTGTATTATTTATTTTATAAAATGTTATCATTTTGTTTCAAACAGGATATTGTGATTTCTTTCATTCCCTCACTTTATTACCACTGAAAGCTGTTGTCTCTGTTTTCCAGACCAAAGTAGAAGATTTGTCAGCTCTGGATCTACTTTCTGAAGATTTTGTGACTCCGGCTAAATGTGCTCCTCCTCCTACCAAGTCGACACCACAGGTACAGCTGTTGTGAAACATGCTCTGAGTTACTGATTTAGTAGATTAAATGGAAATTATTTTGCATGTCTGACAATATGGTTTGTCCTCTGGAACAGACTGGATCAGTCATCGCAAAACAAGCACAACAAGAAAAACCCAAGACTGAAAAGGTATCTATGGGAATACAAAATTACTCTTCTTTTAAACTATATTTTTATTGTTGTATAAACAGACATTGCTTTCATTTTACCCCTCTTATATCTTCTTTCTACTGAATTCACTTATTTTACGGATTTTCTTAAAGATGTTTTGGGTTTAATGAGGTACTTATCTATAGTCAGTCAAAGATGACATTCAGTTTATCAGTTTATACTCGAATATTTTCACTGCTCAAACAAACAACAAAACAAACTAACCGATCAAGGCAGCAGTGGACGAGTATCAGGGCCACATTTGAGGGAAAAAAAATCACAAACTTTGAGAATAAAGTCATTAAGAGAATAAAGTCATTATTTATGAGAATAAAGTCATTATTTATGAGAATAAAGTCATTAAGAGAATAAAGTCGTTATTTATGAGAATAAAGTCATTAAGAGAATAAAGTCATTATTTATGAGAATAAAGTCATTAAGAGAATAAAGTCATTATTTATGAGAATAAAGTCATTAAGAGAATAAAGTCATTAAGAGAATAAAGTCATTTTTTATGAGAATAAAGTCATTAAGAGAATAAAGTCATTATTTATGAGAATAAAGTCATTAAGAGAATAAAGTCATTAAGAGAATAAAGTCATTATTTATGAGAATAAAGTCATTAAGAGAATAAAGTCATTATTTATGAGAATAAAGTCATTAAGAGAATAAAGTCATTATTTATGAGAATAAAGTCATTAAGAGAATAAAGTCATTATTTATGAGAATAAAGTCATTAAGAGAATAAAGTCATTAAGAGAATAAAGTCATTAAGAGAATAAAGTCATTTTTTATGAGAATAAAATAATTATGAGAATAAGTCATTATTTACGAGAATAATTTTGTAACTTTATGAGATTAAAGTCATGATATTCTGATGTATTACTGATCACTGATGTAGACAACATGTTAAAATATTATGACTATTATTTTTTCTCATAAAATTGTGACTTTATTCTCAGAAATAATGACTATATTTGCTTAAATTTACGACTTTAGTCTCGTAAATAATGACATTAATTTCGCAAATAATTACTTTAATCTCTTACATTTACTACTTTAGGCTGATAAATAATGACATAAGTCTCTTAAATTTCTGACTTTAATCTTGTAAATAATGACTTTATTCTCAAAGTGTGTAAAAACAAAAATGTGTCCCTAATGCTCCATCATAAACAAGCAACCCCTGAAAAAAAGATTTTTTCCAGTTTAGTCTGGTTGCTTTGATGAGAGCATAAATAAGAGCTTCAGTTCCCTGTTGGTCTGACGGTACAGCAGTGAAAATATTCTAAATATGGCGTCTCTCATGTTTCAGGTGAGCCTTTCTTTTACACAGCAGGACATTGCTTCTCCAAGCTGTCATCTACTGTCGATAATACACTGTCTGTGTATAAGTACCTTAAAATACCCCACTTAAAAACACCTGAACTGTCCCTTTAATTTCACTTTCCCAGTTATGTACATCCTCTCCCACTCTGTCCTCAGGGTGACTCCATGTCTCTGGATGCTCTCAGCGCTCTTGTTGACACGTTGCCAGAAGACAAACCCAAACCTGAACTCCCCAAACTGAGACCAGAGGACATCGTCTCGGTAGGAGACACACATAGCGTTTCTTATATATGTGATATATAAGAAAATTACAATGAAGTCGGGTCAAATTATTGTAGAGAAGACTTTTCTTTTGTTCTTTTGAATTTCTGCACATACTCCTTTTCTTTTTACAGGAAGACAAACACAAGAAGGAGAAGGGTGTGCTTGTCGGAGAGAGGGATGACACGATTCCTCCAGAATACAGGTTTAATGAGGAAGAACTCAAGAAACTTCCTGCTCCAAAACCTGAGGTGAGACTGGATGAAATTCAATCAATAATCAATATAAGCTGCGTTTTTTTTATGAAGTTCTGTCTTTCATCCTTACTCCTCACCCTCTCCTCCTCCTGCAGCCCACCATTGGTACCGGTGAGGCTCTGGACTTTTTGTCTGAAGGCTTCATGACCTCCTCTTCAGCTCCTGCTGTCCAGGCTTCTGTTGTCACTCCATCAGCTCCTCCTGCACAGGTACACTGAGGCTCCAACCCTAAATATTATAATAACATACCATATGATGCACAAAGGACACTGAGCTTTTGACACTTGATTCGTTCACCCCCTCAGCCCTCTGCAGACTTTTCTCTGGACGCCTTGGCTGAAGACTTTGTTTCCTGCTCTGCTGCTCCGGCAGTGAAGTCTGCTGCTTGTCTTCCCTCAGAAACAGCCCCAGAGGTAAACGCAAGTACAACTCCAGCCTTTCTGGGCTCTCTAAATCCCTGCAGATACACCACTATCTTTTTTTTTTGTCTATTTGTGCACTCAGCTGTCGGCTGGAGCAGGCAGCGCCCTGGACGCTCTGTCAGACACTTTGGCAGATATCACACCTGCCCCTCTGCCTGCCCCACTTCCTGTCAAAGACATTGTTAAGGTAGGAGAAGCCCTCACTAGAGAGAATATTTTTTAGTGTCTGCCAGTCACCTCAGCTGTCCTGATGTGTGTGGTTGTTGCAGGAGAAGAAGGTTGTTGAAGAGCGGCTCATTAAGATGGGCGAGAGAGACGACTCGCTGCCACCGGAGTATCGACCCACTGAGGAGGATCTCAAGGTAATAAAACTCTCCTTATTCTCTCTGTCTGTTGGTTTGCCACAACATTTTATACAGACGGTCTTAATGAATGTGGTTGACAGCCTGTCTGTCACTGCTCAGCCTTTATGAATATAATGGTTCTTTCAGTTTTTATTCAGTTTGTGCAGAAAAAAGCAGTGAAACGTTTCAACTCATGAAATAGGAGACATTTCCTGCCGTACTTTTTTAATCTGAGGAAAAAATACTGTGTGAGGTTGTTGATTTGAATGTTTGAAAAGAAAGTGTCTTGTTCTAGCGTTTTTTGACCATTTTGAGTCATATTTCATGATGCACAGAATATTTTGTACTATGACTCTGAAAACAGTGAATAGCTCAAATGAAAGAAGAGACTCTCTATTTCATCATGAAAAAAATGTTTGTTTTTATCTTGTTCCATTCTTGTTTTATCAGAGGTAGAGTAGAGGACACTTTCACCAAAATCACCACTTTTTATACAGATTCTGTTTGTTTTGCTCTCTAATCTCGATCGTCTCCACTTCCTGCTTTGATCTCTGTGGTGTATACCGTCTCTTTATGCTCTGACTACATCTCCCAGAAGCCCCAAAATTACTCACAGGCTGCAGGAGACCGCAATCGTGATCTGCTGACAAAAACACTTTGATGGTGAAATAAATCAATGGCACTCAGAGATAATACTCGTAATTTTACTTTTTTTTTTTTTTTTTGCCATTTTCACCACTTTTTTCAAAATAAATTCGTTCAACATACTATAAAAAATATTTTGGGAACTTTTTCATGACATTTTATGATGTGACTTTTTGGGCATACTGTAGTATGAGCATTTTTTGACATCGCAAAAAATTGATTTTTTTTTCCCACTTTTTTTCAACATAATTACCTCCGCCAAGTTCGGTTATGTTTTCATCAGGGTTTGTTTATTTGTTTGATGGTTTGCAAAATAACTCAGAAACTTGTGGACGGTTGGTCAGAAGTGGCCTAACTTAGAACTGATTAATCTTTGCTGGTGATCGGGTCCGGTTCAGCGGCATTAGGCCACCTGAAAATTTCGTCAAAAACCGTCCATAACATTTTGAGCTACTTTGCAAACCTACAATCAACAAACAAACAAACAAGCCCCTGTGAAAACATAACCGAACTTGGCAGTGGGGGTAACTTTAAATAAAAAAGTCGCTGCGCTCTCTGAGTGGTTTTCTAGTTTTCCATGAATTAATTCAACATTCTATGAAAAGACATTTTGAGGACTTTTTATGACGTTTTGCAATGTGACATTGTACTATTATGTTACACTTTTTGTCACATAATAGTATGACCATATATTTTTGATTTTTGACATCTTAAAATCAACATAATTTTCCATGAATTCATTCAACAAACTATAAACCTTTATTGATGTATTATCAATTTTATTTTAAAGAAAATGGCCGAAGCAAAAGCAGAAGCAGCTGCAGCACCCAAGGAGGTAAAATCCCACTCACAGAATATGACTGATACCTGCTGTGTGTTCAGACACCATGCTGATCCTTCGGTTTCCTCCCTTCCTCCTTAAAGACTATGGATGATAAAACAGCCTTGGACCTGCTGTCCACTGACTTCGCTGCTGCTCCGAAGCCCGTCGCTCCCACTGCAACGTCTGCTGCCACAACGAAGCTGGAACCTCCAGTGTTGGACTCAGAGCCCCTGAAGGTAGCACAGGAAATAAACAGCAACACATTTTAAGAAAAGATAATCCTTTATTCGTCCTACCAGCAGAGACATGTGACATGATGGAGCAACATTATTTAAAAATAAGAAGCGGTGACTTCATTGAGCAAATATAATAAGTTGAGATATGTGTCAAAATAAATAGATAACAAGGTAAACAAACAGTGTCTTAGAAAAATAGGTGAATAAACATTATAATACCTGCTGATGTGCCTCGCTGAAACTGTAAATATAAATGTATTTTCTCTTTTATTTGAGTTTTTTTTACTCTTTGCTATTTGTGATTTGTTCTAAGTAGTTTCGTCATATAATGACAACAAAGGCATTTGATTTTTGTATTCTATTTTATTATTATTTTTTTTATTCTGTTATCTAAATAAGCTGCAGTCAGTTAATAAACAACACAAATGAAGACTATGGACCAATGATGAGAGAAACAGCACAGTGTATTAGTTTAATACACAAATACCTTATGAGCTGCACACGTTTGTTACATTTGTTTATCATGTATTTATTTATTTATTGATTATTCTTTTTTAGCCAATGGCTGGTCCCGTCCTGGACTCCCTGGCCAGCACCCTGCTCCCAGAAGACCCGGCGTTCAAATCAAAGACAGACAAACCAAAGGTAAAAAGGGTCAGGATGACAAAACTGACAGTAAATGTTTGAATCAAAGAGTAATAGAGCGATACTAAATAATAACAGAAGACTGAATCTGAACTAATGACGTTAATTTACTTTTGAACAAGAAGTACTGACACTTTTAATTCTTATTATTTATCGTCATGCATCATTTACACAAAAAAAAAAACTTGCGCTGCTGTTATTTTTTTATCTCTTTTTTTTTTTAATTATTTCTGCTGTCCACATCTGTGGCCAATAAAGCTGATTCTGATTGTGATTATGGCGCCCTCTACATGTTGTTTACGAGCATCCACTGTATCAGTGCTCTCCTCCTCATTTAGCAACCAGAAAGTTGTTAACCAAGATGTCAACTTTGTTACAGAGCAAGAGCAAGTCAAAGTCAAAGTCAAAAGTAAGCAAACTGCCTGCTGCATGAAGACGAAAAAAAAAATCAGTTTGCACGATGATGGACAAAATGAAAAGCAGATCTCTCCATCAGTGGAATCTGCACAAAGCTGCATGTGATGCATGTTAATTCCACCAAATAATGACATTAAATCTGCAGAATTATTGCATGAAAAGGTGGCGCTGCTTCTTTTCCTGTCTGTATTTTTATATAAAATTAAACTTGTTTTTCAGAAACAACAAGCAGAAGAGCCGTCAGCCGCCGAGCAGCTACCAGCTCAGCTGAGCTCAGACGTTGTGCCGAAATCTACAAAGAAGGGAGGAAAGAGCTAGAGCACTCAGTGAGGTTTGTTCTCTTCTTCAGCACAGTTAAAACACGTGAATCAGCTGATTTAAGACGCTCAACAGGACGAGGGTGAACGTCTTTCTGCTGGATGTGTTGCAGGTTGTCCTCCAGGCCACAGGGACGCATCAGCGAGGGAGCTGCTCTCTGGATAATGATTCTATTTTTCTAAATCATCGAGAATGTATACTGGATGAAAGACAAACTCAGACATAGACACACACACACACACACACACACACACACACACCTCTGCATGCAGCGCCTCTTTGTATTTAAGGATGAGAAGTTTTGGTTTCAGTCTGAGGAGGGTGAAAGGGTGAGTAAAAGGAGGGAAGCTGACGAGAAGGAGTAAAGTGAAAGTCTTTAGTTTTGTTGCCGTGTCAAGGGAAGGAAGGCGCTGCTCGTCAGAGACATGCATGCACATCTCAGCTGATCAGTTTTTTCTTGCACACTAATATCACTGGTCGGAGCCAGTTTACGTGGGAGCAGAACGGACTGGGCGTGTAGTATCGCAATGTTTGTGCAATCTTGATGAAAAAAGCCAAGTTTTCTATCAAGACGTGGTCAGAGGCCATTAAGACACTAGTGTACAGCTTAGTTTGCTTATATTTTGAACAACACATAGTTTACATAATGAAATACGTGGAAGATTTCCAGCAGGTGATCTGCTTCGTTTTGTATCTGAGAGCTTTTCGCAAATGCCTTTTTAATTTCTGCAGAGAAATATCTGACAAAGGAGGGTTTGGCTTTGTAGAAAACAATAACATTGCTGGTGTCCAGAAGTGCACTTAGTGAACTGAGGTGGTGACAAGCTTTGTGAACTGCCCTTGTTTGTATACTGTAAAAAAATAAAAAGGATTTTTGCTCTATATGTAATCACATCACTGTATAATTTACAAAAGGGCTTTCCGCTGTAAAGATGAAAAATCAATATACTGTCCCCAAGTTTGTTTTTTTTGTGTGTGTGTGGGTGAGTCAAGAATGATGAGAGGTATTTTAGATGTGGGAAATAATAATTAACTAAAAAAATAATCTTTTAAAAAAATTTGAATGGTGTAGTTGCTATATTTAGAGTCTTTGTTCCTAAAATGAGAAACACAGACTGCCTTAATGTGTGAAAAAATGCCAGGAAATACAGCAGGAAATGAATAAACACTGTTTTCTTAAAGTTGTCATGGAAGTGTGTTTGTGTATTAAAGTGAACAGGAACAGAATCTCCTCTGAAAAGTTTTTTTCTTGGTTTTTCACTCTGCATTTGTGTCATAACGGCCCACTTCCTGACAACAAATCAAACGTCTTTTGTTTAAACTTCATGTAAAAGTTTATATTTCTGTGCCGAGACCCTGAATGACTGATGGGGGAGCAAATGAGTGGGTTTGATGTGCAGAAAAAAAAACACAAATAAAGACAAACTGGTTGTTCAATGAGTGATAATATATTTTATTTTTACAATACTTTAAGAGGGTGAATTATTAAATACCATATATCTAACTTTACAAAAGAAAAAACCTATTTTATGTTACTTTGAAACATACATATTCAAATCACTTATTTAGAGAAAAATATAAAGAAAAGAATTATCAAAAATGTTTAATATTTCAAGCTGGAAATCACTGTTTTTCATTGGTTATTTTTCAAGTTTCAATTCAAAAATGTTGAAATCTCAAGACTAAAGGAAATGAATTTGGATCAAAAATCAACGTAAGAAAACTTTGCTGAAAAAAGTCAACAATTTAAAATTAGCCATACAACAAAAGCAAAACTAATTACATAAATTTTCAAAATAAACCTAAATCTGAGTCTAATATTCTAACGATTCCTATTATTATCATTTGTGGGGTTTGGCTTAAAAGGCCTTCATGCTATTTTAATAAGAGTTCAATCTAAATGAAGAATATTTAAAAATGCGTGTTGACGCTGAAGATTTTGAACCTGTTTAAACACTTGTTGTATCCTTTAATTTGGCAGCAAAATATTCACCAACAATGTTGTTAAACTACAAATAAGATGAAACAAATGTCTGCATCGGAAACAAAACATAAAAAAAAAAAACGCTGGTTAAAGACGTGAAGAGAAATCACTCCTTTCAGATTAAACGTGTCTGTTGGTCATCATTTGTTTTCCAGGAATCATCATCCGTGGTCTGTATGAGATAAACAGGGTCTTTTAAAATGAACAATAATATTAATAAATAGCTTATTTCAGTGAATCCATCCTGTTGTCACAGAGCAGGACCACAGCTACGACCGAGGACACTGAAGGTATAATAATATAATCACATCAAATTTGATTAGATTTTTATGACACATGGGACAGAGGAGTGAAAATTATTTAGCAATAAAACACTATTATATAAGTGTGACTTCTTCTATGAAGAGTACAGAAGCTTTTTATTTGGTGCTAATCACATAGAGATTAAGTTCATGAGCATATTTTGATTTTGAGTTGAATTTTCAGGCACTGTCTTTTAAAACTTGCAGAAAAAAATCACTTAACAGCTGAACAATATAATATAAAATAAATATGAAATGAGTAATTGATTATAAGTTTAATTACAGCCTCAAATGGAAAACAATATTAGATTTTAAAAAAAGACATGAAACATAAATAACTTACTTTCTTTTGTGATGGTGTGGGCATCTCCTTGTCCTTATGTCTGCAAAGTGTTTTTAAAAATTTTATTATTACAGCAAAATCATCTGAGTTTTAGATCAAGAGATGAGGGAGATTTTGCAGAATTTAAAACACTTTTTCATCTTTCCAAAGACGTATTAACTGCATATCGAACGTCACCAAATGAGGGCGAACTCACGGTTGCAGTAGAGCGTGGTGATGATGAGGAGGAGCAGAAGAAGGCCACAGCCGCCTGCCAGTGGTCCCAGTATGATGGAAGAACAGAACATCTCAGGACTGGTTTCTCCTGCAAACCATGTGCTCGTTTAGCAGCATCACAAACACTCGAGGACGACACACAGTTGTGATTGTGGACGTTTACCTCGCCTGTTGTCGCTGTTACAAACGCACGGCGTGGTCGTCGTGCACGGGATTTGCTCGGTGGTGGTGGCTGGTGGTTTCTCTACTGAGACTTTTTCTGAGGGGAGAGAACAATGTGATGGAAAAAAGTCCTTCATTAGTACGAGACGTATGAGACAAAACTTACCTCCGACCAGTCGTGTCACTGAGCCGAATCTCAGTTCATTGCCCTTAAAGAGAGACGCACAGCTGTAAAGGCCGCTGTCCTGAGCTTTGCTGAATGACTGCAGTATCAGGACATTGTTATGAATCATTGACTGACTGAAAGTGGCAGCAAAGGAGTCTGCAGGTGACTTCAGGATGCCGTTGTTACTGAAAGATGCAATAAACTCCATGCCAGCTGTGTCCAGAACTCGAAACCAGATGACCATGGTGCCCTTGTCAGAGGGCTCACACTTGATTTGAACCTGCTGACCTTCCTTCATGACCTTGTCTTCAGCAGCTCCTGAAGTCGTTTCTGAAAGGCGTGATCAAACGGCAGCAGTTATATCACTCTCCTCTTTTGTGTTCAAGTAGCCAAAAGCGAAAGCGACAAATAGACGGACCAGAAGTCTCTGTAAAGCTGTCGCACGGTTGTGAATGCACAAATTCAGGTTGAACTTACGTTGACAAAACACCAGAATCACCAGAACCTGAATCCATTTTTGGTCCATTTTAACGTCGCAGACGCCAACAGCTGCTGAACGCTTCTTTGTGGCGTTTGACAGAGCCTGCTGGGAGATAATTGAGTGAGATATCAAACCACGCCCCACCTGTAACCTTCTTCTCTGCTGCGTCAAATTGGATCATTGCAGCAGAGCTTTGCAGAGGCCTCGTGCAAGCACGCTCGTGGTCTGCAAGACGTTTGAAGTGAAGCCCACCGATCTGCGCTTCATGCCTCTTTGACTTCATCCACGATCCTCTGACACAGAAAGGCAGCAGAGCACAGAGTGTAGGCTGAGACAGGCCGGGTAGGAAGTGAACGAAGCTCACTTTACACAACTCAACTCTGTTTCTGCACGAATCAGAAGGGAGGCGTCAAGAAGTAGGACTTTAAATAGGAACGTTGGCCTCTTCACACACATTCATAACAGCGCAGGGAGCAGTTTGGGGTTAGGTGTCTTGCTCAAGGACTGGAACTCAACCAGCAACCTGACTGGTGGCCACTGCTCTGTAACTGACTTTGACCTTTGACCTCCTGCAACATGGAGGATCTGTAGAAGGACTGAAAACATCCATCTACAGGTTCAAGGAACCTGAAACCAAGTCCTTGGATCTCAAGGACTCACACCACAATGGACATAATGTGCAATAAAACAGGAAGTGCTGCAACTCTCTCTCAAGTCATTTTTGAGACATAAATAAACTTTCAGTGACACAGTAGGAGTCATGAGTGACACTTATTAGCAGATTATTCATATTTTAGCATAAGTTGGTTTAATTTCCAACCTTTATTTGTCGTTAAAATAAAAATTGAATGATAAATTTAGCATGATGATATTGCAATGAAACACAACGCTAACACGCCGCGTAGCATCACCACAGCTAGGTGAACATGTTCTCCACTAGATGGCAGAGAAAGCAGAAACTGCTGCTCTGCTCTGCTGGAAACCTCGGTGTCTTGCATTACTGGCCACAACTTAATTATGCGTATGGAGTTTGCATGTAGTTTTTATGTAAAATAGCAAATGATTAAAAAATATTTCATTAGAAAAGTGGAAATAGTACGACTGCAGTATTTTGACAGATGTTGATATAAAATAAGAATAAACACTCTCACTGTCGGCGCTGTCCTCGATGTCCACGTGATGTTGCAGAGATGTGTCAACCACGACAGTCTCACAACATCCAGAGTCTTTAGGAACTCCGGGCGGATCTCATCCATCCCTGGAGCTTTTTGACCACCTCAGTGACCTGCATCCAAGAGATAGGAGAGCCCGCCTCGGGGTCCCCAGACTCTGCCTCCTCATCATGAGAATGAGTTGTGTTGAACTGAAGACACTGGAGAAATCACAAAATATGACATTTCACTGTGCGAACACAATGGCCTCACCTTTTCCAGGTGAGAGAGGGATTTCTGAAGAAGGTAGATCACAGCATCATCCACCCCGATGCTGAGCTGATAAGCAAACTGCACTGTGGGGGTCGAAGAAGACCAAGGACCAGCCTCTCCAAGGTCTTCATCAGCTGTGATGTTAGCGCCACCGGCATAGTGTACTGTGTTGAAAAAAAAAGTCATGATATTGTAGACATAATCCCAGTATAGTGTTTTGAAATTGAAGTTTAATTTGGTAATAATTTAATAATAATAATAATAATAATAATGCATATTTTTATATACAGCTTTTCATAAAAACTCAAAGATGCTTTACAAATAAATACACAAGAAAAAATCATAGCATGCCAACATTTCTTATGAATAAGTTGTCGTAAAGTAGTGAAGTCAAAAATGTGTAATGGTTTGAAAAAAGTCATGGCCTAGCATGTCATAACTGACGACTAGTCTTTTTTGTAAATCCCAAAACCTTTTGGAATTGTGAGAATGTAAGAGTTTGTTGAGCTTCCACCTGGTTCACCTTCACTTTTCAGATGTTATTTCAAAGCTCACAGCTCGTGTAAAGCTGTGAATCTCAGAACAAAAAAAAAAAAAAAAAAAACAGACGAAAGGTTGTGAACCAGAATTAATAATACCCATTAATATCTGCTGGCTGAGCAACATGTCGCCTGTTGCTTCTGACACTTGTAGGGAAGTGAAACTCCCCTCAGATGAACCGAGAGCGCTTCAGCAGCGATGGCGCAACCCAGGCCTTCCTACTTCCTGTTCACTGATGGAAAGTGAACGCATCGATTCAGTAATGGACAAGTGCTGACATTTTTCTGTGATTGATGTGTTCCACAGTGGGCGGAGGCAGTGTTTACCTGTGCAGATTTTTAATTTAACTTTTTTCATAATTCACTGTGACGTTGATTTGAAATGAAACCGTGATGGAAACCAGTTTGAGGTTTGGTGTTTTCGGTAAGCAGGGGATTCTGTTGACGCTCAGTCAGTCAGTCAGTTAGCCCACTTCACCTTTCCAGGTTCAGCTCTGACTCACTCACAAACACACCTGCATGGGCTTCCCTATCTTAGTCACACAGGGGGTCTCCAACCTGAAACTTGAAACAGTGAGAAAGAGCAAACCCAGTACAGCAGCTTTACATTTATGTGCCATCAGAAGAGACTCTAATATAATAATCACCCCTGGCGTTATGGGATATGACGTCGTGAAAGGGTAACCGAGAGCAACAAGAGGAAAAAGTCGACATGGAGGAGCTGAACACATGCAGACATGCAGGTTTGCTCAGAAAAGACTTCCTCTGAGGATCCTATATGCAGGTTTTGGAAATTTAATTTTAACAATTTAGAAAAATAACATAAAATAATGAACTGTTCCATCATGTGTGATCTTGGTCAGTTTGTTACTTTGTGGCAAATTTGTTGTTCAAAATATGTGAAAGTTGTTCCTGTCGAGCATCATCTGCATGTCATCTGCATGATCTTCGCTTCACATTTACATGTGTTACTTTAGACGTTTTTGGGTTAATGTGCTGGTGTGTTTTCTTCCTGCAACATTTAAATGGATTTAAACTGTAAAACCGTTGCATTTGAAAGTGATCACTGACACACAGCATGATGGATATTAATGTATTTAATATATATTCAATTTATTTGTAATCGTGAATAATGTGGGAAAAACAAGCAAGAATTTCTTCATTGTTAAATTCAGATTTCTGTCTATTATCACTCATGTCTAAATGTGAATGTGACTGAAAATGTTTCATGTGATAATAAATATAAATACTGTACATATATATTAATATAAAATCCAAAATATTTACAGTAAAATGTGTTGTTTAGACTTCATGTGTCATTGGAGAAACTCTTAACGTACAATTTATTATTGTAGAGAATATTTATTACATTTAGAGATAAAATTTACTTACTTTATTGGCCTTATAGTATCCAGAGAGCTTGTTGTTGCAGCAACACAAGAACAGAAATAAATACTGATAAACAGAGGAAGTAAAAAATAAATATGGGTCGTATAAATTAAAGCAAAATCTTGAAATTATAATGATATCTTTAAACACCAGTATTAACATACATGTGTTTCTCTCTAAAGCTTTAAAATTAAACAGACCATTTAATTTGACAGCCATGGTCACATTATGTCCCTGCTCTCAATAAAGACTCTTTTATTGTGGAAGAAGCAGTCAGATCTGTTCCGATGTGCTGAAATGTGTTTGAGCACAGCGTTAGTGGCCAGGAAGTGGCTAAACGTCTTACTGGGTTCCATCTTTGCCTTCACGGTCCTGACTCACCAATGAGCTTGCCAATGAGCCGTGGGTCCTGTCTATGCATCACATGTCCAAGGATCCACAAAAAGAGAAATGAGGGGAAACATGGAGGTTCTTCCTCGCCACCTTAAAACTCCCACGGATACATGAATGTGCCTCATTCTGGGACACCAGAGGTGGACTTTAAGATTCAGCTGGTCCACTACTGCGTCCCTGTTACCCTGACATAAGAAGAAGGAGCAGGGTACAAACACACAGGAGTCACAAAATATTTAAATCTATTTATTTTTTAAATAAATGTGTTTTCTTACAGTGTGCACACCTGTGCCTGCTGCATTCATTCATGTTTCCTGGAAGTGATGAATGTGAACACTTTTTTTCCTCAAATGCCGACAATAATTAAGATTAAATAATTAGAGCGGAGTTGATTCAACTTTTTTTTTTGGTGTTTTATGGTGCAGGTGAATTTATTGTGTTATGCTGAGAGGTGTTTTGATAAGCTGGCTGCTAACTGCATGCAATGTTGGTCTACTTTATTTTGATTTTACAGTATAGTGCAGTTATTTTCTTAATTTAAAACATAAATGAAAAACGAAAGAAGTAATAACCATGTTCACTGTAGTCACGTGTATTATATGTATGTAAAATAAAACACACTGCAGCACAAAGTGTCTGGAAGTTTTTCTTGTTTTTCTTACAGTTGAAAACTGTGACGCTCTCTCTGTCAGTGCTTGTGGTTCGGTCTGTGGTATTTCTGTGGTCTTTTTGTTTCGGAGACGAGATGAAGAGCTCAAAGCCGAGTGAAGAGATATGATCTCAGTGAACACAGCTCTGCCTCTCCTCTCTCACAGGAAAAGGTCGTGACCACTCCCTGAGACCCGAACGAGCAGCAGCTCACTCCTCTCTTCAGGAGTGAATGTCAGCGACAGCAAGGGATCCACACTGTGCTATAAAAGGACTTTAGAACCAGTGGCGTGTCCAGACTTTTTTCTCAGGGGTGGCCCGGGTGGGGCACTAAGTCATGCAGGGGTGGGTCCATCAACATAGCATCAGATCATCATTTATTGTCTTTTATGATTAATTTGACTATCAAAATTACAATCACAACACAACTGAACAGGACAGTACAAGCGTAATATTATTTTCATTTTTTTTACGAAAGAAACCAAGTCACTTTCTGATGATTAGATAGTCCGCCATGCAGGGAGGCACCTGGGTTGGCCAATCAGATTTCAGGGCCAGGACACCCCCGAGTCACACCTCTGTTAAAGCATCAAAGCTTGTTTTCACATACTGAAGGCAGTTTAATAGAAACTGAATAGGATGATTATTAAATGTAAAGGAAAAAGCCGAACCCTGTCAGTCACCTACTCAACTTCTGTTAATTGACAGAAATCATTTTCACGGTTCAACTCTAAAACATTTGTCTTGGTCGTTATTATCATTAGAAATAAACAGCATGTGAGGTCACACCTGTTTCACAAGTGCTCTTGCCTCTACCTTTCGACTCTTATCTGCATCAAAATTTGTGTGTAGATGCATTTTTATAAGAGGTAATACACACCCACAGTAAACCATCATCACTGGGCACATAAGAATTTTATTGGTCAAACAGAATGAGGCTCACAGAAAAATCAACTTGACGGTGCTGTGGTAAACAAAAGGCTTGTGTTTTTGTACGGGAATAAACAGATTAGATTTGAGCTTTCAGGAAAAAAAATGCCCTCTTTTGTTCTGATTAAATAATGATCTAAAAACCGATGCTACAGAGTAAAAAATCATTCAGATAAATAATGATGTCATCTACATATTGGCAAACCAAAAATATTATTACGGCACAGAAGATATTATAGATGAACAGTAAGAAGCACACAGATCTTAGAAGTGAACGTGGTGGAGCACTGGAATATATGAAATACATGAAAGAGTGAAAACAGTCAGTATATCACAATATTTTACTCATGGTTGCTGCTCTTGAAGCCATAAAACTCTCCTTTTGTGGAAGTGATCTTCATGTCATCTACCTCCCCCTTAAAGGAAAGATTAAAGTATCAGACAGAATGTAAAGAATCCAGAAATTATAATGGTGGAAAAATAATAAATAATCTCCTCACTTCACAAAGTGGTGCCGACATTTTTTGGGGAGACCTCAAAGAGAGAACGTGCACAAATAAGAGAAAATTATAAACTTTTTTTTATTGCGCTGAATCGCTGCAGGAATACTCACGGCTGAAGTAGTACAGTGTGCAGATGAGCGCCAAAGCCAGGGCCGCAATAAATCCAACCAAGGGCCACAGAACCAGGGGGCCGCAACCATCTGAAGCCGAACATATACAGTTTGATTTAAGTTTATTACTGCTTGTTACATTACAGTGAGGTGATAAATCAATTTAGTTATGACATTGTTGGTAAAAAATGACCTCTTGTACTGTTTACAGCATGCAAAATTTACACCGTTACCCAAAACACATTTATGCGGGCACATAGTCGACTCATTCTGACTACTCTTTTGCTGTTTTTATGAGCATGTGTGTTTTCATTGATGTTGGTATTTATAGTTGGTAGCTCCAGTTTTTATTTTTTATTTTATTCTGGAAAGCACCTTGTGCACCACTTTGGCTGTTGTAAGGTGCAATAAAAAATTTGATGGATTGATAAATTCATAGACGAAAGTGCAGAGCGTCATACACACCACAAACATGACATGAGGACATATAAGTGTCTTTAATCAAAACTCCTTAACTTACCCTGTGAGGAATTCTTAGAGCAGCGGCAGACTGACTTGACTGGTGGTTTGAGTTTTGTCGTAGGAGGTGATGTTGGAGGGGTCACTGTCAGGAAAAAGACCAAACAACCATGAAGACAAGTGACGAGTGAACAGCAGAGAATCTAAATGTAACGAATCCATTAGGTGATTTACAATCTATCACCATTTTCCCATCATCTGGAACCTTTTTTACTGTTTATTTCACTCAACGTTAATCGTCATTCATCTCCCGATAAAAGAAACAATGTCTATGTGTGGGGGTATTTGAGAGAATAAAATCATTACTGCTTATTTAAAAGGACAGTAGGCAGTGGGGCGTTATAATGTTTGAAACAAGACGGGATGAACTCAACATGTTTTTTTTAATCGCACTGTTTTTGTCTGTTTTTTTTTTTTACCACATTATCAGAGTTTTTGCATTCACATTTATTCTTAGTCACTTTATCATCTTTGGTTCTTATCTCTTTGTTTACATGTTTACATATATATATATAGGTTTATGTTTATAAGTCTATATGCCATGCACCGAGTCACCAAGTTAAATTCCTTGTTTGTGCAAACTGACTTGGCGATAAATGAATGTTTCTGATTCCGATCACTGTTTGAGGTCACGATCCTGAACAATAAACCTGAATATATTGAGTCAGATAATGCAGAGGTGCAGATCCTTCAAACTCTATTAGCAGCCTGATTTTAACTGTTGTGACTGAAGCGCTTCAGATTTCTGCATACAAACCTCCCGGCCGAAGAAGAACCCCAGGCTTCCACATTTCTGTGTTTTTCCTTCCCCTCAGGACACAAGAATAAATCCCTGCGTCGTCTTCGGTCACATTGCTGATGCGTAGCGTAAAGGACACGCTGCTCTTCTTGCTGAATTTGAACCGTGCTTTATACTCTTTAGACGCATAGGCGTCACGGTTAGCGTTGTTGCATTTGCCCAGGTACTGTACTTTATGATGGTTGGAGCTGGTGTGGAACCAGTAGACAGTGTCACAGGAGATGTTCACACAGTCACAGTCAATAGTCTCTGTACTGAGCATCACAGGATAAAGAACCTTGATGGGTTCTTGTTGGAGGATCTGGCTTGAACCTAGGAGTGGAAATAGAGAGACGTTAACAGACACGCCTGTGGTTTGTTACACTTTATAATCCAGTGTGGAAATTTTAAATATCACTGACGGTCAGGGTGACAATTCAAGGCTGATCATCCAGACTTCTCAGAATTAGGGTCATTTTTTTGACATCTCAAGCTGATTTTTTGTCAATTACTTGTGTTTAGAAAGGTCTGAGGAAAAGTCTTGAGCAACAGAGCACATGAAGAAATGAAGAAACTATGAAGAAACTTCTAGTCTGTATTTCAAACTCTGAAGGTGACATTTTGAATTTGCAATATGGGGAAACGGATTTGGCATTTATGCAATATTTAAAGGTGTGCGTTTTGTGTGTGATGGAGTCAGGTGTGAAGGCAAATCTGAAGATAAGCAGAAAGCGAACGAAAGGTTAAGAGTCACAGTCACTGAAGTCATCTGGATGATCGTCTTGAATATAATGTATGACGCAGTGTGTGTCCAAGATTGTGTTAAATTAATTTAATATTCATTCAATGAGCTGCGCTATGCTGGGCAAACACTATTAATTACAATGCCTTGATAGAGAACAATAACAAGATATATCAAATAAATGATAGCATTGATATAGGCCTACCGTAGAGATATAACAATATATATATTGTTCTTCTCATAATTTATGATAACTGTACCTTTAATAGAGATTACAGTACCAATTCTGTTGGACTAATTAAAAAGTAATTGAACCTCTCGTCATATAGTGAGGTTCAGGCTGTATTTGATCAACGCAGACATCGTTTAAACATCATACAGTCTCAGTTTGAGTAGACAAGAGCTCATCCTTCGCTACAGACCCCTGAGTTAAGATATGGAGAACGACTTACCTGATGTCCACAGCGATGTGGTGAAAAGCGTCCATGCCAGTGGCAGAGCAAACATTTTGTGTTTGAGTCTGTGTGTGTTGAGTACGAGCTGAGGGATGGTGCTTAAACTTTCTTTTCCTGCTATCTATCTGTCAGAGATGATGGGAGGAACTGGGCCCTGATCGTCAAGGTAACACCCCAGTGTGACACACACAGGGCCTATCAGAGAGGACCACACACACACACACACACACACACACACACACACACACACACACACACACACACACACACACAGAGCTGGGAAAAAATAGTACAAAATGTGCATAAAACATAACTGGCAAACATACAGTAGAGCAGACTTGACTTGTACCCAACAAATTTAAATTGAGGGATGTGGGTTGTGGAAAAGGTGCAGTTCAACATGACATACATACAGTGACCATGAGAAACAGCTGAAAACATAAAAAGAGTTGTATGTTGTCAGAGCAGCAGTTTGCAGCAGGTGCATGACCTAGAGCTCAGCAGGATCCCACATGTGCAGCTTCACAGCAGCACGGTGAGGGAATACTGAGTGGAGCACGAACTGCACCTGCTGGAGACAAATTCTATAAACTACTGCTAGATATTCACAGGCGTTCAGATCTTGCTTATAAACTTTAAATTAGCATCAAGTGCGGGATAAAGGTGCATCGAGACGCGTGTCAAGGAAGCACTGCAACAACAACATGTGCGTGACAAACTGACACTTTTGAAAAACAAACCATGAATATTCTGGACACAATAGTTTTCAGTTACACTTATAACTGAGCGAAGAAACTCCTGACTTTCTCCCGTTTCATTTTTCTTGTGACATAAATCCTAAAAAGATCAAGTGGATCAATTCCCTGATGAATCTGTTGAGGGTCATTTTCTGCACAAATCAGTTGAAGAGCTGCTTCATAAAGCAGCAGACCGTCTTCATTCTGTCTTTACAGGGAAAATGCAGATGGGCCGACGTTAAATATCATAAATATAAAACAGTAAAGTTTCACTTTTAGAAACACCTGACTTTGGTTCTGCAATACCAGTTAGTATGAGTGCTGAAAAACTTGTCAGTTAAACAGTTAATCATTCAGTTCATAACATTTCATTTCAGAAAATAGTGAAAAAAGGCTTTCATGGTGATAAAAATCATTTCCGAGGTCGGAACTAATGAACGTTTGGCAAAAGTAGATACAACAAACAGGCCGAGCACGATAATTTATAATGATTTTCTTGCAGTTTATAACTTACTTAAAAATCACATTTTAAGTTCTTAACTCCACATAAAAGGTCATATGACCCCAGCGTGATGCCACTGATCTGCATTTAGAGTACTGACTGTTCAAACGGGATCATCCCCCAAACTGATGAGCTCTTAAATCATCAGAGTGTAGGTGCGTAGGGGGTCTGGTGGGGTCTTAAAGTGAGAGGATGTGGGCTCCTTAAAGCTCTACGGGGGTCGAAGACTCGAGCGAGACAGGGAATGAGACCACAGGATTCTTTGAAAACAGGAGATGTCGGGGGGCTTCAGAGCTGCTCTCTTCACTTCGCTGAGCTGTGAAGCCTTTGTTGGTCTGTCTGCTTCGTCGCTTCAAGTCAAGAGAGCAGCCTTCATTTCTTTTCTCTGCTGCTCTCACCAACCACTTTTTCTAAAAGTTAAACTTTAGGTGTTTTCAGACAAGATTCGGGAGGTTTGTTGGTTCTTATTGGCAGCGTTTTAGATTTACAACTCTACTTTGGCTTGAATCCCATTATTCTATGTTCCCCTGCAGTGGCAGACCAATGTTACCAAATCATTTGATGTTGTTTTATTTATTTATTATTTTACTTATTTGTTACAAAAAGATGCCAACAGATTTAACATAAAGTGGCCAGAATATGGGTCTAAATTTGTAATGACATAACCTTGCGTTATTCACTTACTGTCATTATGTACGAATGACATGTGCTTAAAGGCACATATAAATAAGAAATAAAAATAAAGATAGAAAAGATAGAAATATAAAAGCATAAAACACCCATATTTGCAGTGCAGATGCAATAATTACAGCAGAAATTGTGCACACGTTGCTCACATCCAGTGTATCTCCTGGGGGCTAAGCCCCCTTTTCCTTAAAACCTTGTGACGCCCCTGTTCTCCTGTTCCAATAATCAACATAATGTACACTATTATTCTCTCAGGATCCCAATGCAACCAAATATCTGACATAATGTACATATATATGTACATATATAGTAGTAGTAATATTAGATGAATTCTGTCCCCGCAGCCCACATTCATAAAGCTTCTGGATCGAACCCCATCTGCAGCCCTTTGCTGCATGTCGTCCGTTTATCTCCCACTTTCATGGCTGTTTACGTCCCTTTGATGAAAGGAACCTGAGTCCAGTCTGTTGTGTGTTGCTCTGAGAGTCAAGAGTCATCTAAAAACTATCTTTGTTCAATTCATCAAACTGCATCTGAGTATGACGTTTGTAAAGAGCTGCACCTGTCCGACCTCATGCGAATACATCCTTAACACATGATCCATAGACGAGGCCAATGCCTCAGCGCTCTGCTGGTTTTCATGTGCAGCAGACAGGACTTTATTTCATTAATGCATCATATCCAACTTTCCCTGAATCTGTCTCAGCTATCAGATGCACTCTGGTAGCCATCATTTCATCTCTGAGTGGAAACACACAGAGCTTCAAAAGAAATGAAATGACTCAACTTCTGACATCTATAGACTTTTTATTTGCTTTATGGATGCTCTGAATGAAACTCAACAGCGCCAACCGCAGGCTGCTAACGGGATCACAATCCATCAAATCCCAGCGAGAAGCACAGACACAGAAACGTACTGATGTATCAAGAGATCATCTCCTTCATTTCAAATGACAGGCAAAAGAAAATATCTTAAATATTACAGCCAACAATGAATCAAGATGTGCAAAGGAATATTATTAAGTGTCATAGTGAAAAATAAAGGTATCATAGTTGTGGACATCCTTTCCTTACAAACACACAGTGACTTCACATGGCTAGCCAGCTAGCGCACCTATGGAGGACAACAGTGTCAGAGCAGGTGGTAGAAAACTGCTGTTATCTGCTATAAAGAATAGAGGCATCAATGCTCAGGTTCATGTTTTGCAGTTTAACAGCCTAGAATGGAGTCATCCCACAGCTTCTCCTCCTCCGTCCTTGTGTCTACTTTCTCTTTCGTTTTCTTCTTATCTTTCCTGTATTTAGGTTTGGCTGGCTCATCCTGTCCACCCTCCACCTGCTCAACATTCATTTCAGCCTGAAAGAGCACCTCAGTCTCTTTTCTACTGTCCATCATGTCTTCTGTCCTTAAACTGTCCATCACCCTTTCCCCCAGTTCTGATTTCTTCTCTCGTCTTCTCCGCTTGCTGTGATATTTCTGCTTTTTTCTCCTCCTCCTCTCTTCCCCTGACTCTCCGGATTCCTCTCTCCTCCTGTCCTCTGAGTTGTTTTCTCTTTCATTTCTCCGTCGCTTCCTCCTCTTCTCCTCCTTGTCTGGGTCCTCATCTCTTGTCTTCCTGTCTCTCTCCCTCCTGGACTTTCTAGTCCTCCTCTGTTCTCTGCGCCTGTGTTCGCTGTCATCACTGTCACTTGTGCTACTGCTGTAGGAGGAGGAGGAGGAGTAAGATGATGAAGTATATGAGGAGGAGCTAGACTGCTTTCTGCGCCTCCTTTTCTTTGTGAACAGTGGGGTGCCTGAGCCTTGGAGGACCCGAGGAGGACGGCTGTAATCCCAGTCATAGGGTGGCCAGGGATGGCCCTGATATGGAGGACGCCACTCTGCAGCTGGATAGTAACAACCAGGACGGGAGGGATGAGGAGGGTTGGGCAAATACGTGTTCAGTTCAATATCATCCCTCTTGTTAAATGCTTCCTCCTCTTCATCTTCCTCACCCTCCTGTTGTGTGTTACCCAGAGAGAGGACTTGCCCTGCCTTGGAGGTGATACCTCGAGCCTTCTGGACCTCGATATAATCTGCCAGCTCATCTGCAAACGTGTTGTAGTCTTTTTGTTGAGATTTGCACAGATCAGCGACCTTCTTCTCCCTGATCACGGACAAGCAAACAGGACTTAAGTTAGCATTTAATTGGATAATAAATGTTGATGTTGTACACCTTCTAAGACAGCCATGGGCTGGAAAGTTAGAAGCTACACAGAGCTACAGAGGTTAGGTGAAATATTAATCTGATTCAGTGATGACACAGTGACAGTGGACGTGGAGCAGAACAGTCTTGATCTTACCTAATGTGGTGTTTACTTCCCTGCATGTGGGCCTGGTACATCTCCACAGAGTTAAACTGCACTGCACACATCTGACACATCAGGCAGTTGGCTGTAGACAAGAAAGAGAGGGCGAGGTGGGAAATGAGGAGGGAAAGATGGCCGATAAACGGCATCATTATAGTGTCAAACAGGTTAAAATTATATTTGTTTAACAATATTTTCGGCATTTAGGGGTCTTCTTTTCACAGGCTATCACTCTGATGAACACTTAACGCCATTCACAGTGTCAAGTACAATCCCTGTAGAATTACAACCGGTTGTATATACTCTAAATACCACACTGTAATTTACACCTGTTTATAATATTTATCTATCTCATGCGTCATTTGCACTTTTAATCTCACACAGTATAAGTTACGTTAACTTCAGTTGAGCCACTGCTAGTTTGTTTGTTTGTTATTTATCTTTTACATATTTTATTATTTCTTTACCTTGTGTGCTGCTGTCTGTCGCCTGTATTTTTACTTATTCTATGTTGGTACAAAGAGAGCGTTGTAAACCTGAGTCAAATTCCTAGTATGTGAAAACATGCCTGGCCAATAAAGCTGATTCAGATTCTGCAACTCTTCCCTACTGTGATACAGTCTATAACTGAAAAATGAAAGCACAAAAGTTAACAGTCGTTAATTTAAACTCTGCTTTTCATATTTAATAACCACATCAGGCTAACAGATACCTGCTACCTCTGATGGGATGAAATTCTCATGGCTGAGGTGATTTGCTGTTTCAAATATCACTATTATGTTTTTTTTAACTTTCAACGTAATGTTTTTAATTTTCTTGATTGTTTATGTGCTAGTATCGGGCTGCTATGCTGTTACCAGCTTTTATTCGTCTCCTTGAACCTCATGACATATCAGTAGTGTCTCTTTAAATGCATTCAGTATCATTTTGGGGTCTGGGGGTCTAATTGCTGTTACCTTGTTCGTTGTCTCCCAGGTTTTTGAGCTTCTCCTGTCTGGCCATGTTCCTCTGGTGTTTGCGTCCATTGTAGTGCTGCAAAGCCATCTGGGGGTTGTTGAAGGAAGCGGCACACAGGGAACAGCACTTGTTGGGGTCCTTCAGATCGATCTCTGTGCTGGGTGTAGTTGCAGTGGCTGCTGGGTCCAGAAGATGCTCCATAGCACCTTCTGGGGCTGATTTCTGCTCAGTGTCATCCAGCTCCCGCACCTCTGTGTACCTGTCTGGAACTGCAAAGAAAAAACATTAGTTGAAGTTAGTTTGTTTGACCCTCTGTGACTATTAACATTCAGATCACTATAATAATTTTCCATCACACAACCCACACTTGCCTGGGGGCTGCAGGCCTTGTTTACGGAGATTTTTTGCATGGACTTTGCCTTCATAGTGTGATTTTGCCACCACGTGGGAACTGAACACCATGTTACACAGCTCACAGAAATGGTCCTTATCAGTGGTCATGGTCTGCTGCAAAAAACAGACATAAGACTGGCTTACCAGGAGACACACTTATGGTTCCTCACACAAAACAGTGAAGTAAGAAAAGATGATCCAGTAGAACTCTCTGTTATCATCTCCACAGCTGCATGTATGACCCTAGGACTATTTACCATCAGATTGTTGCAGCATCATGGTTTTGGTCATTCTTCTGTTAACACTCTTTGTCCAGAGTTACACATTAAGATTGCAAATGAACGTGTCAAGAGTAAAGTCTCTGAATGAGTGCTAACCTGGAGTCCTGTGAACTCTTTGTTCATCTTCTCAGTTCTCTTGGCCTGCAGGTACACTTTGAGTTTCTGAGCATGTTTCTTCCCCTGCAGTCAGGATACAGGCGACGTTATTACAAAGGCATTGACCCTGTGAGGTCAAAACAGCTGGACATCCATGACTACAGGACTGATGGCTAGAAAGCAGCACAAACCTCATAGTGGGACAGCCGCTGCGACTCAAAGAGCAGCACCGCCTCGCACACATAACAGTAGTCATCAGTGAGGAGCTCCTTCAGCAGCTCCTCTTCACTCTGGTCTCCTGTGTGGCAAAATATGCAGTCATTGTTACCACTGAGCCATAGGGAATACAGTGTTAGATCTTATAGTATATAGTTAAATCACTTTAAAAATATCTCCATATTGGCTGACAATTCTCATTGTCTCAACATGGAAAAAATGTCTCATCAAACATTCAAAACAGTTTTTGTAGCAGATTTTCCTGCAAAATGCACGGTAAGAAGAACTTTCTGTAAAGTGGGGACAACGCTGTAGCCAATCTTGGAGGGAATTTATATATGTCACTGAAATCCATTTATTCATTGCATATATATATATAATTTACTAAAAATATTTTCATTAAAATTGCAACAAGAATTATTCCTACCCAACATGAACCTCCTGAAACAGCAAAACCTTTAAACACTCCTATGTGAGAAAGTTGTGGTTTTCATGCTTGAATTAATCCAACATCTGATGCAAAGTCATGTTTTTCTTGTACTGCTGCATTCATGTAGCCTTTAAATGCTGGAAGCTCTCAGTCACTTTTCCCGTATTGCATCAATTAAGTTTATTATCTGCTCATTTTCACTTGAGAAGTAATAATTTAGCACTCAAAAATGTGTATTATTCATAAAAGTGCACCTGTTTGGGCAAAGATTTGGTTATGAGTGATCTTTTTAGGGTTATATTAAAATACCATAAATAAATAGGAACTAAGATATTACTGTAACTAAATTTGTTTACATCCTTACCACCAATAATTAGCATGTCAATACATCTTCATAATTTCACTATGACATGGTTTGTTGTTTGCTTTGACACGGTATGGTGTCTAGAGATATCCATCTGATAAATATGAATTTATGACTGGAGGCAAACTCCTAAGTAGATCGAAATGATCGGCTGAAAACTGATTTAAAATCAGTTACCTCATTATATTAAAATATGTTTGTGTCTCAACTGCGAACATCTGCTAAGTTGTGTTCAATAAACAAGATAAATTTAAATTATATATTCAGGATTCTGATGATAAACTGCCGCTGAGTAATTGATTTAGCTACCAAAACAATAATGCTATATTAAAACTGAAAGTGACTACTTCAGCCCTATGAAATGTTAAACTGAGGTGAAAAAAGAATATCTGAATTTAGGACTACGCTAATATTGAATGCTTAAAATCTATCTGGAGCCAAATACAGACAGCTGACATAGTATCCTGGCAGACATTTTAACTCCCTCCAAATGCAATAAAATAAAGCATTTCCCTGTCTATGCAAAATATTTAAAGCTCAAATTAATTATTTAAGACTGACATGAGCAATACAATTGATGCACACTTTGTTATTCATGTCTGCAGATACATTTCAAACACTGTACTTACCACATGATAATCACAGTAGCAGTTACTGTATCAAGAGATGGAGGTATCTCAAAGTGTGTGTACAATGTTTGAATAGGAGGGTTTGTTTTTCTATCCACACTCTCATCTTGTAACTAGATATTAGTTAATTGAGTGTTAGGGGGACACTGCCAGCTAATTAGATCTGAAAACCTGTGAATAATAAGGTATATATTTTCATAGCTATACAAGACAGTACATGTTGACCAAGTTTCTGTTGCCATTCAAGTTGAATGTCACCCACTGACGCTTAGTACTAGGGTACTAAGTTACGTGGTGCTACCAGAACATGCTTACTGCCCACCCAGCTAACATTAACCTTGTTATGTGACGTTACTGCTAACCTAGAGGCTGTTTGGGACTAAGCGTTAGCAACTGGCCAACTACTTCCGGGTGTCGGAAAACGAGCAAACCCTTTAACTTTCAGTGTGGTTAAAGGGTTTAAAGGGTGTTTTTATGGGCGAAACCTTTCACGAGTCATGTACGAACGGCCTGGTTTAAGACTCTGAGCCCAGCTGCTGTTACGGCTAACGTTAGCCAGCTAACATTAGCGCATTTAGCTAAGGAGCTAAGTTAGCTCACTCGACCGTTGAGCTGGCTAGCCGGTTAGCTAACACGCTAACGTTGGCTCGGCAGTTAGGACGCCATACGGCTGAATTTTCACGTTCTAGGCAAAAACTCACCTTCAACCTGGGTACTATCTATTTTAGTGTTTATTACTTTGTCAGCATCTGTGGCAGAAGCCGCGTTAGGGGTACTAGTGTTATTTTGAGCGTCTGACACCGCAAACAGCGGAGTGCAGACAGGGCTGCCGTCCATGTTTTCCCTGCCTGTTAGTTGGCTGCGTGCGCATTGGAGTGACGTCATGGTATTTATGGCTTGTTGAGTTCTTGTAAATAAACCTAAAAAAAATACAGAGCTGAATACATTTATTAGTCACCCACCAGTGTCAGGTGTTTATCACTGCTGCCATAAATTTAAAATCTTACTGATTGCGAAAATATTGTAATGTTTCTGTAATGTTATTCTACCAGTATGTGCAAGCTCTTCAATCAAAATGATATCTTTAATATTAAAATATAATTTTTCACTCCATGAATTTCCATATTTATTTGTTTTACTTTTTTTTTTTTGCTAAAAAGCAAAAGCACATTATTATTTTTTTGATTGAGATGCCAAATTCCAGTTATTTATTCCTGAAAAGAAAAATGTGTTTTAGTGGTTGCATGTTTGTACATTTAATATTTGCAGACAATTTAGACACATAAAAAAAAGTTCATATCAAAATAGATACTTTATTTTGGGACATTACAATCTCAACATTTCTTTGCCACAGAGAAAATGCTGGAAATCAACTTTACTGACAAATATAACAAGTACGGTAGACAAGATGAGAGGATCGACATAAAGTTGTTCGAGAAGGACTCTGAAGAAGAAGGGTCACCAGGTAGAAAAACTGTGGAGTGGACAGCTGTCACTTTCTCTTCTGGAGCTCTCTGGCTAAAGCATCCAGCTGTGGGGAGAGATACAGTTTAACATGAGAGTCAGATACTTAATACACCGCTAGAGTCAACCGTTTTTGTGCAATTGTCTGTAAACTGGATGGCATCTGTGTTTGTGTTTGTGTTTGTGTTTGTGTGAGGCCACAGTCTCAATCAAAAGATGGTGATATTACCTGTAAAAAAAGATGATCTGGTTAGATTACCTTACTCTAAATGTGTTTATTATTAATCCATATTAACAAGGCTTTTGATGCTGACACTAATCAGCTAATTACCTGGTTGATAAACCTGGTAATTAGGGTAATTGATTCTAACACAGTTCATATAGCACCGTTAGTTTACTTACAATAATGTTTCTGAGGGTGTTCCTCCTCTGGGGTCTCAAGTAGCTGCATTCTCCTGCCTCACACAACTTAATCTCCTCTGAAATCTGAGAAAATAAAGAGAGCCAGATTCAAAATATGGGAGAGGAGTAATCTTCATTCTCAGTGAATGAAAAAAAAACTATGCACACAAACACTGATCCAAACCTCTGACGTGCCGAAGGAGTCCAGCTCCCTCTTGCCTCCTGGGTACCAGCCGTGGGACCAGTGCTGGGCGTCGGACAGCTGAGCGCCAACACATAGAAGCAGCCCGAGCAGCAAAACCAGCCGAGACACACACATGATATCGCACTTTCAGACAAAGATACAAGAACACTGGATTAGCTCCGGCATTGAGAAGCCATTATTTTTGAGTGTTTAAATGTCTTATATTTTCCATCATTACATAGTTTTTGTGTAGCAGAAAGTTTGAGCTGAAAAGGCATCTTTGGTTTTTCTTGCAATAAAAATTCAGACCATAGTGTACACCGAGAAGAGGTGTCTGTCACCAGAAATATTTTGTGTTACACTGTGTGACAAATCCACAAATAATATTTGGACTGCATTTTTTTCACTGAAAGTTTGCGTTTTTGCTAATTATTGCCCTGTTTTGCCACAAATAACCAAACACCATTACAACATGATATACTTTCATGGATATTTATTTCCAGTATAAATAGACCGTTTTCCCTGATGACAATGTGAGTTCTTTGGCCTTAAAATCTCAAAGGTGCAGTGAGTAGATGGCGTGAATGTGAAAATATGAATGGCCCCATAGAGCCAATGTTTGGTTTGTCCATTGTGGGCTACTCTAGAAACATGGCAGCTTTGTAGGTAGACATAAACAGCTCATTCTAAATTAACAAAAACTCAATTAGTGGTATGTTCAGGTGATTATTACACATAAAAGGAAACTGTATATATTATATTCCTGCCATTATCTCTTCTGAAACGCTACACACTGTTCCTTTAATCAGCCTATGATGAGAAACAACAAGGAATCATAGACAGCTATGTGACGACATTCATTTATTCTGATATTACCAATGTATATTTGATACAGAATGCAGTAAAACTGTATAATAGTGTCAGAATGCGTCCTTCTTACCTTAGCTTCACAACTTTACAGGTGTCCCTTGACGTCCAGTCAGAAGCTCACTGCTTGATCTCACAGTTTCACAGGTGTGTTACTGTAGAGACTCCTTGTCCTCCTCCTGAATATATATGTACCCCTCCCAACAAACATTTCCACTGTCATTCCTTAATTACCCCGCCCATCACTGACCCCTCGGGTCCCCGTGGTGAAATGAAGGATCCCTGGGGACCAGAGGTCCAGGAGACGTGGTCAACTCCAATTATCACCTGCAAACAGCAGCGACACCCCTGGGACGCTCGTCTGCTCACATCCAAAAAATACTGTCCACTCTGACTTCAGATTTAAGTCATTCAATTAGCAGATTAACAACAGTAACGTTCAAGTATATAGAAGCACACAGACTTTTTTTTGAAAATGGGCTCTTTAACATAAGTATTTATTCACAGTTGGGATCCAGTGGTTTCTGGTTTTTATAGTCTATCCCAATCGTTTAATTTCCTCGTTTTGTACCTGTTTTGACCACAGTGACCCATCACACATGCCCCCTTTGACCCTCCGGTCAGAGGAAACACAGGGTTACCTGATGACAGACAGAGCAAACACAGTGGATTCCTGTCTAAATGCCACTGACGACATGTCTCTCAATTAGAGCAGGAAATGTATTGTAGACACAGCCGGTTCTTACCCAGGAAGTGAATGACAGCGTGACACGCTACTGTTGACTCAGTTTGACTCGGCTTGAGGGTTGAGACACGGGACTGTTTGGTGTGACGGGATTGGTCGAAGTGAGTCGGCTCCAAGATGCATCACTGATGACCGCTCGTCAATATCAAGAGCAATTATGTCCACTATCTGTGATTACCTTTCACAAATGGTGCAGCTCATGCAAGTTCAGTTTGCATCAGAGGTCCCTTTATTTTATTCTGAATTTTCACAGCACTCAAATAAAATTTCAAGCTTTTAACAGAGTCATATCAACACCAATATTTGTCTTTTGGTTTGCTTTGCTTTACAGACACCTAAGGTTTGTGTATTAAAGCATTAAAGAAACCAAGTGGATCAAAATGTTCCCGATCCTCAATCGTTCCTTTTTAAAGGAGAACTTCATAAATTCCTTGTAAAGTTCAGGGAGAGACACAACTGAAACTGCAGAATGAGAGGTTTCCTTTGACTTTCTAGTATGAGTCACAGGATTACCTGATCCATACACATTTCTCTTAATGCAGCTTGATGCTGTTGTTTCCTTACCTGCAGACTGAGGTCAGATAGTGAAGCCCAGAATTCAAACCAAACATGCTGAAGCAGCATTTAACAGTTATGCTGCACTCAGATCCGAGTGTGAATGTTTCTATTTAAATTAAAAACTCTTTCTTTTTTCTTATGCTTATGTTTGAGGTATGTTAATGAATTTATTTTTTTTAAAATCTTTTTGCACTGTACGTTCTTTAATTCAGTTCTTAAAATTTAGCAATTTTAGTAAATGTTCTTTGTTTTTAAATGCTGTATTTTTAATCATGTAATGATTAAAAAACATTACAAACGCTCTATATAAATAAAGCTGCCTTGCCTTACACCCTGCTGTGCTCATTTCTTCAGCAATGTCCTGTTTGCCAAATCAAATACAATCTATATTTAATAACAGCATGCATTTTTGCATGCAGTGTGCAAACAAGCAGGACATGCAACTTCATCATAACATTGTGTCTTGAAATTCGCTCATGTTGTGCGAAAGATTGAGAGTCAGGAAAACATGCTGGCTTGCACACTGCAGAATATGAATGCATTCTGGTATTTTTGGCCTACTGTATTTGACATCCTCTTGACTTGACATGTTTCCTTAAATGTACTCCAGGTAATCCGGTCCACACAAACACTTCAACAGTGACCCTAAATGATTCCCTGATTTATTATTTATTGATGCAAAAAGCACATTACAGTTGAATCGGGGTGAAGGGTTAAACAGTGATTGAAAACCCCTGAGGAGCAACACTCAGGAGGACGGTCTGATCTATAAACCACATGACTGATTGGCAATTATTTTGCAGCGCTGTACCATCTGTCTTCATTGAGAGGTGAGCTGTAACGACGAGCAGGTTTTTGAGTCGTCTGTGACGTCCCTGCACCTGTTCTGTGTCACATTTAAAGACGTAGACAAATAAAATCTCAAGCACTTTATTAAGTTTGAACAGTATCTTGCTTAGAAAGGCCATTTGGCATTATATAATTATATATAATTTTATTATATATATAATTATATATACATATATTCAAATGTTGAATAACAAAACACTAGAAACAAACATTGGCAAATTAAAAAATAGGATTCGCTTAAGACAATTATACCAAATTAAAAATGGCCAAAACATATCTAATACATTTCAAAATGGTCCCGATACAGTTCAATATACATCTTTTTTTTTTTTTTTTTTTTTTTTAAAAGTAAGGGGAAGGAGAAGAACTTATAATAAGCAAGGCAGCGGACAGGAATGAAATATAAATAACCTTACATTATGTACAAAAGGGAGCGGGCAGTGACCACGGGGGAAAAATGGTCCAAGGACAAAGTGAAAGAGGAAAAGGAAGCAACAAGTGGCCATAAAGGACATATAAAAGGTGGAAAGAAGAAAAGCAAAGTTGGACACTAGTTTTCTTTTAATTCAAAGATCCACAAAATAAAAAAAATGTCTGAAGGGATGTGAAACAGGGACAACTTTGTGACTGTGCATAAAATATGCAATAATTTTTGTTCCACACTACAGTGATATGGAATGAAATAAATCCATGAAATCATTTTAAAAGTGACCTCAATGTTAGTTTGATCTGCACAATCATGGCGTTCAACTAGAGGGAATGTGAGAGGAAGGACGACTGACCCAGTCCTGGTTTGGCCCGATTGACTTGTCATATAAAGAGGTCTGCCATCATTCTGCAGCTGGGAACTGAAATAATACATATGAGAAGAGAAAATACAAAGGACAGCCTTCAATGGCTGCACCACACATTCTATGTGATGCTTTTTTTTTAACCAACCAGTGAGGCACTTCTTTTTAAGTTCACCATAGTAGCAAAACAGTGGGTCACATGAGTTGGCACAGTGTCATGCTTTGCTGTCAAACGTGATCCAAGCACACATAATAAAGCCATGTTATCCAAGCACAGACAGAAGCACCCCCTCCTCTGCTAATGAAAGACCCGATAAGTACAAAAGTAAATAAATGAAGGACATAATGGCATCTACAGTAGCTAATAGTGCGGGCACTTGTGATGCTTTGGAAACGAAAGAAGACCTGAAATGACAACGATGATGTACAAAAAGCCAACATTTCAGTGACTGGTCAGTTCAAATATCTGCTACTTTAAGTCCCTCACAGAACGCTCAACCAGGGCTTTGAGACCTTTTCCACATATTCCAATAACAAGGCCATATTTTTATTTATATATATATATATATATATATATATTCAGTCTGACCTCATCTCTCATTTGGTTCTGTATTATTTTAAGGGCTTTGCTTTTGGTGCAAATAGTGCATGAGTGTTCAAACTGTCAACGTTGACGCAATCGCCCTTCCTAAAATTCAGCACGTTCTTTCAATGACGTTGTCCATGATTAATAAATTCGGACTGATTGTGCTCCTTCCTTTAAGCAAAGTCATTAAATTTGGGACTGTTAATGTGATTTATACCGTTAGTGTGCGATGCAAATTATGTATAAGAACGGGGGTTAAAATCCACATTTAAAAAGGTTGAAATAGCTTCTTAAAAAGAAATGTAATTTTTAATATCATGGCATTAAAATCTGTTGAAATCCAGGCGAGGCACAATATCTGAACATTCCTGTAGAAGCATGTGAATGTGAGTTGCTTTGAAGACAAACTTGAGCTGAATTTGTTCATTTTGTAAATTGAAAAAATCCTTTTCATCATTCGTATCAGCTGATATTATGACTGACGTGAAGCTCTGACATCATTCATCACAAAGGAGCGTTTAGCCTCAACTGTGACCTCATCTGGAAAAATAAAACAATGAGTAATTCAAGTCTCAGCGTCCTCACAGGACAGCCATTTAAAAAAAAACATGGCATGGCACTCCTCTGCTATTTAAGTAACAATGGAACCACTTTTTGAAGAATATGTTTGCAACAGCATTCAAATTAAAAGACATTCTTCGGCAGGGAATCACTCTTGTGTGACATCACAGCGTAGTGATGTGAGGCTGATATAAAAGAAATAAGAATTAACTCAAAGGAAGCAGAAAGAAACGCTCAATACAACCTGCAGGAAGTACTGACGTGCCTCTGTAAACAAGAAAAGAAATACGCTGTGTGTATAACATTTGTTGATTTTTCTATGAAAATGCAATGATGGAGTCATCATTAATGCAGAAGCTGTAACAGACATTAAATCATTTTAGAGATTCAACTCAAAATCTTGACTGATTAAATCTCTTTACTGCAAAAAAAGAAGTGTGCATTTATTTCTACTTTCCCAATTTCCTGTATTTCCAGCAGTGTGTTGGATCCTCGAACAGTAAAAATAGCTTTCTCGTACTGAACGTCTGAACTTGGTCTCAGACTCCAGAGCAGCGTAACCAAGTGAATGAATGACTTTGGCACTCAGCAGATCGAAGACGATGATGTACGAACACAGCGGTGTCTTCTCTGCCAGCTTATGCTCTAGTTCAAATATACACACTCAAATAAAACAAACGGCTCCTGGTATTTAGCATGTTAACCTGAGTCCATGAGAGATGGATACATCACAGTTTCTCATATCCAATTTCAAACTGACATTTGAACCCCTGAAACCTAAAATGGGAGAAATTTTAAGTGGCTCGATACATCGATGTGAAGACGGAGACGCCTGTGTGCTGCATGAACATCTACGAGTGAAAAACAGTCCAGATTATGTCTGTAAATGTTCAGGGTTTCTGCTACAACACACCGTCCGTCCTTAAAAAAATAATAAAAAAAATCCAAACATCATAACCTTGACTCTGGATTTTTTTTTTTTTACATTAGCCTCCGAAGCATTAGATTTAAATTCATATATATTTATATATTTATATATATACCAATAAAATACATTACAGGTGCCACCCGAAAATGCAGCCAAACTCAAAACTGTGTCTGAAAACAAAGTAATAAGATGCAACACAGTAAGGATATATACATATGAGGGGGGGAAGCAAATAGGGGCGTAGGGCTGTATTAACAAGACCAATATTACAAAATGTTCAAGAAGGCATCTCAGTTATTTTCTCTGTCTGACTGCGCTGCCCTGTCCTCCAGGTCGAGGTCTCTGTTCCCTTTCCCTGCAGGCAGTCTGTCCCATCCACACATCAAGGTGTGGTGAGTGTTTTTTTCAGTCCATCAGATGGGAATATGAAGCTTCCTGCACGGAAATATAGGTGTGTGTTTGTGTGTGCGAGTGTGTTCTGGTGCTTGTATGAAGTGTATGCGGACATCCATCCATCCATGACAAGTCCCTACTTGAAGTTGGCGTAGTCAGAAAAGGCATCGATATACTCCTGGACCACTTTGTAGCAGAACTCATACTGCTCCTGAGGAGGAAACAAAAACTGTCATTTATTATCATTATTTACTTAAATCCAGCATGAACAGCACTAACGACTAGGGCTGGGTACCTTTTTCGATACCTCTTCTAGAACGATACTGGTTCTTTTCTATACTTCAATAAGTTATTTTTGTGTAATTTTGTCTTTATCGCAGTAGACATACTAGACGATGGTCTGATGATGATCAACAGGCACAGGCTGCTACTAGTTCCTCTTTAGGACCCTGGGGAGTGAGAGTTTGTCTTATGGTGTGTTCACTGGAAGTTGGAACTTGGAGCTCAAATCATCTTAACCTCAAAGTTTAGTGCTTCCAGCTCTTCCAGCCTTACAGACGGACAACAAAACATATAGCTACTGTTTACGTCAGTAGCAGACAGCATTGTTATACGTAGGGTTGGTGAGATTAATCTAACTTTCTGACTTCACGGAGGGTTATGATTTAAATTCTGACTTGGAGCTTAGAAATTCCGACATTCTTGTCCAACTCAACGCACCATTAGGCTAAACACAACCAAAACATAATTAACACTTCACATCTTGTTCGAGTAGATTAGGTATCTGACTTGTTAGTTATCCTTCACTTGCTGCCTAGCAACTGGACTCAATCAAGAAACAAGCTCCATCCTAAAAGGACATACACAATAAATTTAGTATCATTCAAAATACCTTTGTGTGAATAAAAAGTCGTTGGTATCTTTACTGACGCAGTGAGCAATAATTTACATCATCACTTCCTGGCTGGAAGGAAGACACATTACCATGGTAACCGTGTGAGAACCATACAAATCAAACTAATGTAGAAATATATCACCTGTAGCAAAGTGAATCATAGACAAACACTTAAAATGCATATTAACAGTTCATCTCATTTTAACCCTCTGCAAGAAAGTGAGCGATTCTCTGTAATGCTGAACTACACTTTTAACCCTGCAAACAGACTCTTCAACGACATAAATCCTATTATCAATCTGCAAAAATGCTCTTTGGCTGGATCCAATATGAATGGAAATCTGTGCAAGCAAAAACACTAAAGTGGTGATGTGTTGTGGTAATGCATCAAGCTTTTGGTTTCTTATTTTTATTTGTTGCTTCTTGAAGAAAAAGTTCATGATGAGTTCAAGTAAGTGTGAGAGGAAAAAATCGTGTCCTCACCAGTGTCTGCACCATGTGTGGTCTCTGCAGTCTGAGGCTCTTGACTGTCTGGAAGACGTCCAGGATGCCCTCTGCCTTCACCCTCTCCAGGACGGTACTCAACGCACAGAAAGTCCCCGTCCGGCCAGCACCGGCACTGCGCGCACACACACAAGCAAACAATATACACACTGCAGGAGGCAGGAATAACACACGAGCACATGCTAAGACAAGGAGTGTGTATAATGTCACACGGAAGAAGAGAACAACAAACACTAGAAGCATTTTCATGTGAAACCTTCATAACACTTCAGCCACACACTGAGAGAAGAAGGCTGTGTGTGTTTTACCTGCAGTGCACAGTAATGGGATGGTTGCCAGACTGCTGCTGTTGTTTCTGCACCGCAGCGATTATGTTGATCATGCCTTTACCATCAGTGGGGATGCCCACCTCTGGCCAGCCATGGAAATGGAACTGACGCACCGCTCGAGCCTTGTTCTCCTGGAAAGATGGACGACAGTCATACAATCAGGGCTTCAAAAGGCACAATACTAACTGATATTCATTATTGTTTGACCCCTGCAGTGTTTCGTCCCTCCTCACCCTGTTGTTGGTGACCAGGAGGTCACGCACTGTGTAGCTCTCGCTCTCCTCCTCCCTTTTAATCTCAATGGAAATGTCCCCGTAGACCACCACTCCATCACTGGGCCAATACTGAGCACACTTCTCCTGCAGGGGATGGATTAAATTACCACGCTTAACGACATGCAGAGATCCTGAACATGTCAAGGAAATCTAAAATGTGAATCTCTGGATAGCAATTCTTTAATTCCCCAGAACAGTAACTACTAATCACATGTAGAAGTGGGCAAGAACATCACGATACGAAATGTATCATGATTAGGGCTGTCAAAGTTACTGCATTAATGTGGATTATTTTTTAATTTTACTTCAACATGTGGAAGCTGCTCTGGATTTACAATTGGCCCAAAACATGACTTTTTTGGGGAAAAAAAAAATGGTATTAAGAATTAAAAATTGATATAAGAAAAAAAATATCACAATATATTGCCACATCAATATTGTTTCCCAGCCCTAATCACATGAGCAAAAAAAAATCCACCATGTTTGCTGGAAAAAAAACAGATGCTGAACTTTCTGGATATTGAAGATGATTTCCTGGTATGTTTATTCAGCCTAAACAACTTCACTTTGTTGTAGAATTAAACCATCTGAGCACTAATACTTTATATCAAATTTTATTAAAGTATTTTCTACAACTCTTGACTAAAGATGAAGACATTTTGCTCAGATTATTACCATGTCATACAAGACCGGTGGCGTCAAGTTAGCATTGAGAAAAACATCTAATATTGATGTTCTATTTTAGCCAGTTATTGAGCTGATGTGTATATATGATATGTTTGTATTTGCTCACATCCACACAGACACACACCTGGCCTCTCTCCTCCAGCTCGGTGAGCATGACTATGGAGCAGCTTCTCCACTCCCAGATCATCCTCCAGAAGTCCTCGATGGTGTGCTGCAGGGGACCCTGGCTCGCCATGTACGAGTCCTTCTGACGGTAGCCCTGCAGGAAACGACAGGAAGCGATGTCCATGAGATGAATGGAGGATACGAAAATAACCAGCAGGAGGGAGGAAGGCAGACTTTAAACACCCGATCGATTGTTTGCTTTAATGAAATGAGATGAAATGATATCCAGGTGCTTTTACACTCACGTCAATGAAAGAGGCATTGACGTAGTCTGTGTTCTCCTCCCCTCGTTTGACTGGAATGATCACTCTGTTGAACTCATCTGGTAAAGAAAAGAGAAACAACAGCCTTGACTTTTTCTTCTGATATAATATAAAGTCATGTTTTGGGCCAATTGCAAATCCAGATCAACAACATGAAAAAAAATAAGACGACATAACTCACATGGAATGATCTGCAGGACTCGGTTCTTCTTCATGTTGGCCGGCAGGTTGCCTGTTCTCATCTTGTCGTTCTGAATCTTGATGGATGTCAGCTTCTGGAAATTAAGAGGTCATAATTTAAGATTTAAAATGTGTCCGATGAACTTCAGCTACTTCTCACTGGTCACAGAGATGTCCCACAAACAGACCTTGAATTCGGCCTCCAGACCACTGCAGCCAGCTCCAGGTGAGGGGGCGTAGAGTTTGGCCAGGTGAGACTCCAGAGAGGTCACCTCCAGCTCTGTGTCTCCGTACAGGTAGTGCTCTAACAACGCCTGGAAGATGAACACGTACTGCATCTGTGGGACAGAGACAAGAAGGTGAAGAGCAAGTAGAAGAAACAAAAAAAACCCATGAAAGAAAGAGTGTCAGCGCTGAGCGTACATCAGTCTGGACCATCTGACAGCGCTGGGCTCTGATCCTGGTGACGAAGCCGAACACGTCCACTTTCCTCTCGGCGTTCATCATGTCCAACATGGCGTCGATCACAATGAAGGTACCTGTCCTCCCCACGCCGGCACTAACGGACAGAAATATGGTCTGAGTTGCGAGAGTGGCATGCACATAGACGCGAGGACGAGTGCAAGACCTGGTCCACTCACCTACAGTGGACCACAATGGCCCCGGCGTAATGGGGGTTATAATTCTTGACTTTCTTGAGGAACTTGAGCATGCCGATCGGGGTGAAGGGCACCCCAAAGTCTGGCCAGCTGGTGAAGTGGAACTGGGTGACGAGCCTCTGCGGCTTCTTCCCAGACACGTCTCCCACCTGAGACACAAATAAAACACCATCAAGGTTTCAAATCTGTTTTCGGTCTGCAGCCTGCTACCTGATCCTTTTTAAAACATCTCTGTGGACACATGCCACACTAGTATTTGGGGAGTAAACACAGACTAAAAGAGTTACATCCACGCTAACATGACATCACCTGCTGGATGCAGAACTTGCGGATGGTGTAGTCCACCAGAACCATCGTGTCCTCGACGGACACGCGAATGTTCCCGTATGTCCAACAGCCCTGGTCCGGCCAGTACTGGGCACACTTACACTGAAACACAGTGGAAAAGCCTCAGTTTATTTCAGCTATGGGGAAAAAATGAGTGAGGATTCAAGTGAGGTTATCCATATTAACAACAAGTCTACGTTGTGTCTTTGTCATGATGAGTTTAGTGCAAAGCCAACGAGAGATTAAGGTGAAGTCATGCTTTCCCTTTGGATGGGTATAGGCAAGGACCTCACGATACGATGCGTATCATGATACTTGAGTCACGACACGATACATTATTGTGATATTGCGATATATTGTGATATGAGAAATTTAAAATGCAGCTTAAAATATAAGTCATATATACGGTATGTACATATATATGTATAAATGTACACATATTTATATACATGCACATGTATTTATATATGTACAGTACATATGTACACCTAAACATAGTATAGTAGGGTTGTCAAAGTGCATTAAAGTGTTTTTTTTTGTTTTTTTTAAAAATTAATTAAAATTTTTATTTCAACATATAGAAGTTGCTCTGAATTTACAATTGACCCAAAACATGACTTTTTTTGGGGGGGAAATGATATTAAGAAATTAAAAATCACTATTATATCAGAAGAAAAAGTGTTGCCATATCGATATTTTAAACTCCCTGCACACAAACGTCCTTTGAAGCTGCTGCATCATCTCATGAAACAAACACATCATCAACCCTTTTGCTTTCCTACCTCCTTTCTCTCCTTCAGATTGGTCACCATGACGATGGTGGCTGTGTTCTGCTCCCAGATCATCCGCCAGAAGTCATTTACCGTTTCCTCTTTAGGCCCTGAGAGACAGATACACAGATACAGAAACTCAAGTAATAAGCAATAATAAATCATAAGGAAAAATAAACGGACTACAGCACAATCCTTACCTTGAGCTGCAATAAACTTATTCTTCTCTTGGTAACCCTACGAAAGAAAAGTCAAGAAGAGATATTAGGATGAAACACATTTAAAGGAGAATTATTTCTTTTTGTGACAAAATGCTGCACTTGTACAAACATTTATAAAGGAGGCGTTGATGAAGTCCGAGTCTGGGACTCCCTCCAGAGATGAGAGATGCACCCTGGAGTGATCATCTGAGGAAGGAAGCAGGAAACACAGTGAGACAAGGACAACATAAGGCACATTACAGTGTTTCCATCAGTAAAACTCTCTCACATTTACTCCCACTGCACTATGTTTTCAAAAGCTTAAAACGGCAGATAAGAACAACTCAGAGCTGCTTCATTAACGTCAAAGTCACAGTGTTACTCTGCTGTCGCTCACATGGAAGGATGTTGACGTATCTGTTCTTTTCTTTATTCTCTTCCTTGGAGGCGGCGTCACATGACGCCTGGATGGGGCAGACTGGCAGCGCCTAAACACACAGAGAAAATTTATTAAAAAAAAAAAAAAAAAAAAAAAAAAAATTCAGGGAAGGAAGGGCAGATATGGAAGCTAAATATTTAACCTGTTTAATGTCACCATTCAACTATTAATTTCCTTAAGATGTCACAGCTATTGTGACTATAAATAATATAATCATTTGCACTCTTTTTTTTTTTTTTTTTTTAGATTCCCCTTAACGTAGATATATTTTTAAATAATCATCTGTAGGGGTGTCCTAATCCAATATTGAGATTGGATAGCAGTTTGATATCAGCAAAAAAAAAACAAAAACAAAACAGTATGGGATTATCAGCCTGCATCTAAAATCTCCAGCAGACAGCAGTAGAATATTTAACTTAACTTAAATAACTTAATATGTTTAAGTTAAACTAGTGGTTATTTTGCACTTTAAAAATATTCTGCAATATTATATTGCAGAATATTCTTGTTTAAAGTTAAAATTGATGTAACCCATTGGTTAATAGTAAATGTGTCTGTTTTTTTCAGACCTCCTGTTGCTGATTACTGTTCTCTGTTTGAGTAATATCACTTGATCAAACCTTTTCTAACATTCAACACTACAAAATAAGTAATACAAGAATGTAGTGCTTATCATATCACATCATATGTGATCAATATCAGTATCGGCCAATAATCAAGGCTGCAATAAAAAAAATGTTAATGTATCGGGACACCCCTACTAATCCCCTCCCCAATTGGGTCTTAATTAGCGTCCATGGGTGTGGGTTAGAGGGATACCAGGCTCTGAGTGTTATCTAAGGATGTGACGTACGTTAAACTCCTCCCTGAAGAGCTTGTTGTCATCGGCCATGCGACGGTTCATTTCTTCCTCAAGCTTGTCGACGGGAAGGGGCGGGTACTTCCTGTTTGTGCTGGGCGACCGGGCCAATAGCGGCACACTCTGGAGCTCTGCGCCGGGGCGAGCAGGAAGGGAAGGAGGGAAGGGGTGAGACAGGTGGAGATAAAGAAGAGGTCAGAAAATGAGCCGCCTTACATCACCTGACACCCACTTCCTCATTGGGTGTTTCTCCACAGAAGCCCACCAGAGGGCGATGTGATGCAGCACAGTGACAGAGCAGGGAGCTGCAGCCCTGTTAGGTAATCACAGCCAACAAAAGCCCCTCGCCAACAGTCCAGTGACATGTTATCGCTTAGAGAAGCCGGATCAATCAAGTCTTATCAGAAACAACTCAGGAGGAACACGTTTGGGCAAGTCAGCTGCACATATCTGCAGATACGACCCAAAACAAATAAATCTGTGTTCTGTGTGTGTGCAGTCATATCTGCCGCAAACACAACGACACGTGCCGGTGTTTTTTACCTGTGTCATCTGATCGGCCGTTGGTCAGTCTGAAGGAGTTGGAGTGACTTCCTGCCTGCTTGTACTTCTTAAACCTGTCAAAGGACACAGATCAAAGTGCATATTAATACACAGCGATAGAGAGAAAGACACACACACACACACACACAAACACAAAGAGAGACAAAGACACACAAACACGCGTTGCTTAAGTGTCGGAGCTGGATGCCAGTCAGTCGTTCCCATGGTAACAGGAGCACCTGAGGCCTTCGCCGCAGGTTTCGAGCTAGCCTGCAGGGTGAAACTGTACTTCACCAACCTGAGCATGTAGAGGATGATGATGATGAAGATGATGACCAGCAGGGAGGACAGGGCCACCATGACTGCTATGATCGGCATGTCATCAGACTGGTTGTTGTCTACATCAGGGAGAGGAAGCAAAGGGAGAATAAATGGCCTGTGTCACTTATTTTGATTAAAAAAAAAAAAGCTGTCTTGATACCTGAAGTGCATCAAATTACTCTCTTATTCCACATAAGCATGTGTTAGTATGTCAAATGTGGACGCTGCATTAGCTTACTAATGTGACAAAATTTCACACTATAAACAAAACAAGGAGCATCTGCAACTTAACACAATATATATATACTGTCTTTAATCTGTGTGCCGCTATAAAAAAAACACAGCATGAAGATGTAACTGTGATGCTACATTCAGACCAGTGAGCAAAGTCAGGGTCTGAAAAGTGATGTTAATGCTAGAGTGTCCAGCAGGGGGCGACTCCTCTGGTTTTATATCAGTCTAATAGAAAAATAACGCTACTTCTCCTTTGATTTATTCCCTCAGTAAACATTGTAAACATGAGTTTATGGTCTCAGTCTGTAGGTTCAAGTCTTCTTTAACACAACATGATGTCCATTCAGTAAATTATGGTCCTATTTAGAGTCAAACAGACCGTAAAGCAGAGGATGCTTTAGGGTGTGGCTACCTGCTGATTGACAGGTTGCTACCACAGTGTTAGGTTCAGTTCATTTATAGTTAGTTAATTGTAATATATTCAGTGCTTGGTTGTATTCACTCCTTCTTGCATCACTTCAGGATGCAAAAATTAAAGACGACGACCAAAAACTAAGATGGCCACGGCCGAAATGCAGAAAACAGCAGCTTCAAAACAGCAGTCAACAAACCAGCGAGTGACATCACTTCTTATTTACCGTTTATGATTGACACTGAGTGATGTGACCAGTTTCCCTGTTCTTTAAGACTTTGTACTCAGCTAAGCTAACTGGCTGTAGCTTTATATTTAACTCTTTGAGTGCCAGTGACATATTTCAACGTCATTTAAAATCTGACGCTTGAGTGCCACTGACAAAATAAGACGTCAATGTGTTTCTTCAGCAGCTGGTCGCCGATCACGGTCTCCCGCAGCCTGTGAGTAATATTGGGGCTTCTGGGAGATGTAGTCAGAGCATAAAGAGACTCAAAATGGGCAAAAATGCTGGAACAAGACACTTTCTGTTTTATAAAACGGCTGGCACTCAATGAGTTAATGTACAAACATGAGAGGTCTATGCATATAATATGCATGATTGATTATGACAATGATACATGCAGATTAACTGACCTGTCAGAATATTTAAAATGAAGCATATTACTTATTCTGATCAATCAATTCATCTACGTATGACATCAGTTATAACTGAATAGATGTCTGGAGGATGTTTAAGGTCCTAAAAAAAAGCACCATGCTCGTAAAGTGACCTTTGCCTCTTTCAACACCAGCCTCCATAATGGTCATCCATGTTAACATTTCATCTAAACATGACACAAGTGGAGATGCAGAGAGTGCAACAGGCAGATAAATCACAGTTTGACTGACAGAAGACATTTTAGGACTTTTACCGTGACTTCTCTACGATTTATTTAGCGTGTAAATATGAGACGCGTTCAGCCATAAACCAGAACTCTGCTGACTGGTGAAAAAGCTCTGTGGTCAGACCGGCTCAACACCACAAATTAGACATTACACAGACAAAGTTTTCTATTCTTTGTGATAATTACAATAGCTGAACGACTTGTGTTTGTATGTTTCAACCCCATAGTCTTCCTGGTGACCTTTTGCTGCCACTGTTCACACAAAAGACGTTTGGCTGTGCAACAAACTGGCTGCCATTTACCGGCCTGTAAGACACACGAGGCCGCGACAAAAAAAAGGGACTTCTCTAGAAAACTGGAGACAATACAATGACAAAATCAGCTGTTCCACAGGCCGACTCTTAACATTACAGACAGAATCTGCTGCAAAGAATGCATCGTTTGACTTCACGCTCCATATGCACTTTCTGGGGGAAAGCAGTTTGGAACGCCGCCCAGTTATGTTGCGTTTTCAGGCACAATTCCCAGGACTTTTCAGTGTTCGCGCCCGGACAATGTGTACATTGAACAGAGCAGGAGCACAACAGGCTGTGGGAATCATGTGGAACTGACACAGCCTTGACTCATCTAATGCCATCTAGAAGCTCTCAGCTCGTCCACACGGCGTCCACAGACGGCCGGAGGGAGACAATAGAACAATTACATAACACCTACGAACCCAAAGCGATCGTGTTATGTAACGGACATATCATGCAGGCACATCTGTCGTGTTTGACCGTAGTTGACGGGAGCGAATAACACTCATCTGAACTTCTGCAGCTTCCACTCAAGTCCTAAAAATATAAAACAATCTGAGAATTTTTGTAGAAACATATTTCAATCTAACAGGAGGATTCAGAACATACCTGCTGCTGAAAAAAAACACCTCTTTCCAGATCAATCAGTGACATTCAATAGTGATTCTCTATTATCATGTACCATGAATAATTAATGTAAAGGAAAAGGGTGTGGGTCATGTTTCACTTACTACAATGGTCAGTGTACACACATAAAGCTGCTGAAGAAATGTAGCTGAATAATAATTTAAAGTATTTTCTTCAGCTTTCCAGTGTTGACTGTTATGATAAAAACCTAAACACAGAGACAACACGTAGAAATCCGACCCCGTCGCTGTTGTTTTTTCACAGTAAAAGAACGACTCTGGGTCGTCTCTGATTCTTGTGGATGACTGGTCAAATGCAGGTATGTCACGTCAGGATATTTCCGGCGCTGCTACAATGGAGCCTAAAAGCAGAAAAGTGTCCGACTATCTAAAATATTAAATGGCTGACTATTGACCAGAAAGCTCACTTTGCTCGCTCTTTCTAGCTGTTTCTGCGGCTTTGCCAGGCTGAATGGATAATGAGCCGCTAGATGGAGCGACAAAACAAAACCACCCTGATGCTCAGTGATGTTTATGTATTCTATGAAGCTTTGTTCTATCACTTTATGTGTGTACTTCTACTTTAATCATTCCCATTTTGGGTATCTAATTAATGAAAGACATGCAAGCACACATTAACTCTTTGAGTGCCAAGAATGGATATTTACATCCTTAGAAAATAGAAAGCTTGAGTGCCATAAATGTATATACAGGGGTTGGACAATGAAACTGAAACGCCTGGTTTTAGACCACAATAATTCTTTCGTATGCTGAAGGGCCTCCTTCTGCAGCCAATACAGCATCAGTTCATCTTGGGAATGACAGATACAAGTCCTGCACAGTGGCCAGAGGGATTCTGAGCCATTCTTCTTGCAGAATAGTGTCCAGGTCACTACGTGATGCTGGTGGAGGAAATCGTTTCCTGACTCGCTCCTCCAAAATACTCCAAAGTGGCTCAATAATATTTAGATGTGGTGACTGTGCAGGCCATGGGAGACGTTCAACTTCACTTTCATGTTCATCAAACCACTCTGTCACCAGTCTTGCTGTGTGTATTGGTGCATTATCATCCTGATACACGGCACCGCCTTCAGGATACAATGTTTGAACCACTGGGTGCACACGGTCCTCCAGAATGGTTCGGTAGTCCTTGGCAGTGAGGTGTCCATCTAGCACAAGTATTGTGCCTAGGGAATGCCATGATATTGCAGCCCAAACCATCACTAATCCACCCCCATGCTTCACTCTAGACATGCAACAGTCTGGGTGGTACGCTTCTTTGGGGCTCCTTCACACCATCTCCCAAATGTGGGGAAGACAGACTCATCAGAGAACAATACATGTTTCACATTGTCCACAGCCAAAGATTTTCACTGCTGGCACCATTGAAACCAACATAGCTGACCGATTTGTGTTTGTAGCACCTGGACATCCCTTTCAGACAGCTTCCTCTTGCGTCCACAGTTCCTCCTGTTGGATGTGGTTCATCCTTCTTGGTGGTATGCTGACATTACCCTGGATACCGTGGCTTTTGATACATCACAAAGACTTGCTGTCTTGGTCACAGATGCGCCAGCAAGACGTGCACCAACAATTTGTCCTCTTTTGAACTCTGATATGTCACCCATAATGTTGTGTGCATTGAAATATTTTAAGCAAAACTGTGCTATTATTCTGCTAATTGAACCTTCACACTCTGCTCTTACAGGTGCAATGTGCGATCAATGAAGTTTGGCCACCAGACTGGTCAAATTTAGCCATGAAACCTCCAACACTAAATTGGCCAGTGTTTCAGTTTCATTGTCAAACCCCTGTGTGTACACACACACACACACACACACACACACGTTTTTCCGTTTTTTCAGCAGCAGGTTAATGATCGCGGTCTCCCGCAGGCTGTAAGTAATGTTAGGGCTTCTGGGATTTGTAGTCAGGACATAAAGAGACGGTATACGCCATGTCACTACCTGATCTGTACGGGAAACCCGTTTTACACGTGCAAAAGGCATCTACATTCGCTCGGTAGCCTTATTCTTACAATAAAGTGACATATATTTACACATGCATAGTATGTGAGTTAAATGACTTTCATAGGACGCAAAGAAGGGAAAAAAACTCCCTGAACATGTTGTATTCAACAGATCTACCAGTGACCAACAACTTGGGCAAGACGAACCGCTGCACAACAGTCACAAATATCTGGGTACAACAACATGGAAACAGCGTCTTCCAGATTTCCCACACTTCTCTGAATGACTGAACAACTGCAGTCAATGTGAGAGTGTGAACTCAGTGCTAGCAGTGCCCACGCCATGGTAAGTGGGTGTTTTTTTCCATTCAAGATAAAGTGAGTCACAGCCTTTCTAATCACAACATGTCTTTCATGTCTACTGAGGCTACGGTTGGTGGAGTACCTGGCATCTCTGTAGTCCAGGATGTGACCCAGTATGGCTCCAGAGAAGAGCTGCATATGTATAGTCAATATCAATCTGAAGGGGACATGTCCCCCGTCCATAGAGACCATCTAAGACCATAGCTCACAGACACTCAAGGCCAATTTTTAGTACTCAGTAAATTGCTGTACGCGGAGACGAAGAGCCTCTCTGTTCTCTGCGGGCGGATGGAATATTTTTTAACTGTCCCTCACTCTGTCAACGGAAAATGGAGACAGCAAGGGCTGCGATTGGTCCTCTAAAAATGTCACTTCCGGAACTACTTTTCCGGTTTGACTACACTCTCCACAACATAAACACTACCAGCGCCATTTTCAGAAGACTGACTAGCATTCAAGACTTTGAGATGAATCCTATTGAAGAACGCCTAGCCGAAGAAGTAAGAATATACGAGAACCTCTATGTAACTACTGATTGGGTGGGAAATTGCATTACGTATCCGGCACCACGACGGAGACCTGCGAGGGCTTGAGGGGTGTCCGTGGTTACAGAGTTGGATAATGTACTGTATTATGCAGCTGGAGAAGTATACTCAGGGCTTTAGGTGTTGGAATTTGGCACCGGAAAACGGTTCATTTTTTCATACTCGATAGGATCGGAGCTTTTCGGTCGGTGCTACAAAGTATGAGAGTTCGGTACCCAGCCCTACTGAGGGGTGGATACTTCCTCCAAAGAAATGTCATCACTCACCATGTGGGCTGGTGTCCGAGGTGAACCCCATCCCAGGCTCGGTGGTGGTCTCCATCTCCATGTCCACGTCCTCGTTGGCTAAATCCTCATCAAAATAATCCGGGGTGGGGGTGTCAGGAGGGAGAGCGGTGGTCTCATTGTCTACACCCCCTGGGGTTGGAGGAGGAGGAGGCGGTGGCTCAGTGCTCAGCAGCACCTGAGCAGCATCAGTCGGAGCTGGAGGTGTGGGAGCAGGGACTGGGAAGACCCGTCCGGTGGCGTTGGGACCCACCAGCTGCACATCGTCCTCACCAGCTGGGATTTTTGTTGTTGTTGTTGTTGTCGTCACTGGGATGACAGCGGGGGCGAGCGTTGTGGGAGGACCTGTGGGTTCTTGAGTGTGTGCAGCTGTAAAGGTGAGGGAGGGGGCAGCAGGGGGGTCTGTGGGATCAACAGTGATGTTTGGAGGACCTGGAGAAAAGAAGACCAAAAAATATAAAGTTATTCATTTTTTCTTTTAACTTAAGAAGAGTTAAAACTGGGTTTGAGTTGAGTTAGGAAACTGGACATGGGTCATACTTGTGACGGGGACGTGATCCTGGGCGGAGGCCCCTAGGACTAGACCGAGCAGCAGGAGCAGGGGACGCGAACCCATTCTGCCCTGCGTGACAACAAGAGGGTCGAGAGGGTATTAGTCAAACCTCACTGAAATCAAGACATTTAGATTTGTAGCCTCCTCTTCTAATCCCACATGCTCAGTTTTGGAACACAATGCTGTTATTACATTTGAGAGGAAAATAATACATTATATATCCATATAGAGTATATATAATAAATGAGAGGCAAATAATATACATCTATATATACAATAAATGCTGCTTACCTGAAGAAACGAATTTGGCATCAATCACTCATTCGCACAGTGTCATCCTGAAACATGAACAGAATACACCATTACTCTCCAGTGCATCTAAAAACACTTTGCAAAAATGTTTTTTTTTGCAATGAATAAAGCAAGACAGAATTATTGATAGATAGATATAGACAGAAATACATGTGTAGATAGCACACTGAGTATTTTTTTTTTTTTTTACATTTTTTAAATATTTTTTATTTACTTATTTGTTCTGTATGTATGCACTGTTTTTTATACTTATTTTTATGCTTATTTTTGTATTTACATTCTAAGATTTATATACTTATTTTCAGATTTAGTTCTCATTTTTATTCTTATTTTATCCTTGTGCACTGAAAAGGGAGAAGCTCTACAATTTCATCGTACAACTGTTTAATGACAATAAAGGGCATTCTATTATATTTTGTTATTGCTAGAATAAACTGAACCATACCCCTTAGCTCTTCTCTTTCTGAAACATGATTTCATCTTAAAGAATAACACGCGTTATGTGTGCTGACGGTGACACATTCATTATCAGGAGCATGACCAAAACAGAATTAGTGTCACATTTAAATTCCTGCAGTAACAGTGAATCAGCACTTTGCTCTTCAGCTGAGTCGAGGACAGAGGAGGGACGTGACCGTCAGTCTGTCTAATCCCAGAGGCCAACAAGGCTGTTGTCTCGCTGACTGAACTGTGATAATCCCTGGACCTAATCCCATGGTCCTGACCCTGGTATAATCCAGTCTGCAGCCCAGCGCTGCAGCGCTGCCACACAAACTGATGCTTTACATCAGGATTATTGCAAAGGATAAATTGGGCGTTAAAAGCTCGACTAGCGCCTGGTGCCGATCTTCTGGTGTTTTGAACTGAATTGCGCTCATTCATCGCAGAGCTTGCACTCTGCAGCCTGAAATGAGGCATGATGAGTGAGATCTGTTGTCAATGGGGATGCTATTAACCTACAAATCCAATTGTTGCTATCCCTCACTCTCGCTCTGTCACCCACTCATGCATCCATTTAGCCGGCAAATGTCCACTTTCAAAAAGAATTCCTGCCTTCAGAAAAATGGACATAGGAAAGACATTGACAATTTTTTTTTGGCACAATTTTTAAATAGAAATGAGGTCTTTCTTCTTTTGACCGCCTCTTACAACTAAAGATTATTACCTCTGCCAAGGAGGTTGTTTACACCAGGGTTTGTTTATTTGTTTGTTGGTTTGCAAAATAATACAAAATGTTGTGGACGGTTTTTGACAAAATTTTTAAGGTTGGTCAGAAGTGGCTTAACTTAAAATTGATTAATTTTGGGTGGTGATTGGATCCGATTCAACGGCACCGCCAAAAGTGAATCAGTTTTAAGTTAGGCCACTTCTGGCCAATCCTGAAAATTTCGTCAAAAACCGTCCCTAACTTTGTGAGTTACTTTGCAAACCGACAAACCAACAAACAAACAAACAAACAAGCCCTGGTGAAAACATAACCTCCTTAGCGACGGGGTAACTTTAAATGAAAAGTCGCTGCCGCCTTGGCGGAGGTCTGCACTCTATGAGTGATTTTCTAGTTTTCCTTATCGATTAATTGGCAGATTATTTTCTACATTAATAACTGATGAACTGTTTAGTCTACAAAATGTTAGAAAATTGTGAGAAATGTGTCCGCCAGTGTCCGCAAACATTTGTTTAGCTCTTCATCATGCCACCTGGGATATAAAAGGTGATACATTAATAATAATAATTAATCAATAATAATTAGGTTGTCCTTAAAGTTGATGTTAGAAGCAGGAAAAATGGACAGTGGAACCAGAGACTAGAGCTGGGTAATGAACTTTTGTAGCACCGACCGAAAAGCTCTGATCCTATCGAGTATCAAAAAATGAATAATTTTCCGGTGGCAAAATACCTAAGTGTCTGTGAGCCATGCTCTCAGATGTCTCTATGGACAGAGGGACATGTCCTCTTCAGATTCATAGAGACACTAATCCATGCACCCAGAATAAGGAGACAAACATCACCGGTAAAAGCTGAGCTCTGAGCTCCAAGTTCCAACCCAGCCCTAGACCAGAGAAGTTAACGCTGCTGAAGATATAAAGGAGTCAGATACTACAGAATAAACCTTCAGGGGTCAGAGGTCAGGGAGTTTTCTGGCAGCAAAAGGTCAAAATGTTATTCCAATACCTGATTACTGTATATTGTGCCAGTGAGACAGGAAACAAAAACCCTGTCAACCTAAAAACCACATCACAACCCTGATGCTTTACCTCTACCATCCTTCTCTTCAGCACTCATTAGAAGGAGTGACTCAGCTATAACGGACAGTGACTCAGCTGTAATGGACAGGCTCAGTGACTGGTAGCTTTTTGTGAATTAGGCATCTGGCCTGTGTATGAAGCTGAATTCAACATGATGGACTGAGGAATGTTCACATCAACAAGCCTCTTTTTGGGGGGATAACCTTTCCTTAATGAAGCGTGACTCATTGTTCTCTGCATGCCATCCGGAGCGGCTGGATGATGTGTCACTGTGTTGGTGTAAGTGATATAAGCCGGTCCTGTTGCTAACCTTCACTTCACAGATGCTGCAGGAGCCTCAGAGGGTTTTTTATCCAGAGACTGTAGACCTGAGAGAATAACTCCCTGGAGCTGCAGCTTAATGTGTTTTAGCCTCCTGAGACGCAGAGCTCCACCAGTGTGTCTAAATGCATGCAAGTCTTTTTTCAAATGACTTTTGTGTTGGTAGAGGACATCATTAATTTAGGAGGCACCAGCCAAGTGCTTCTATTTGTGCCACTTTTAGCTTTTCTCTCTATTAAAAAGGACACTCAGGATGACGGGATGGTGAGATTTACACTGGAAAGATGGAGGTTGCAAATAAATTGTTACCAATTATTTGGTTTTGTGTGTAAGGACATTATTAAAAATGACTCTAGTAATGTCCATACAGTGGCTAATAATAATGATTAACTCTTTGAGTGCCAGCCGTGCCTTGTGCCAGTGTTTTTTGCCCATTTTGAGTCATATTTCTAGACCCACAGAATATTTTGTACTATGTCTCTGAAAACACCAAATAGCTCAAATGAAAGAAGAGACTCTCTATTTCATCATGAAAAAAATGCTTGTTTCTACCTTGTTCCATTCTTGTTTTATCAGAGGTAGAGTAAAGGACACTTTCACCAAAATCACCACTTTTTGTCCAAATTCTGTTTGTTTGCTCTCTAATCTCGATCGTCTCCACTTCCTGTTTTGATCTCTGTGGTGTATACTGTCTGTTTATGCTCCGACTACATCTCCCAGAAGCCCCAAAATTACTCACAGGCTGTGGGAGACCACGATCGGCGACCCGCTGCCAAAAACCACTTAGACGTATTATTACGTCGGTGGCACTCAAGCATAAATGACGTTGAAATACGTCAGTGGCAATCAAATGTACTGTACATATATATATATATATAAAATATGTACATATATACATATTGTACATACTGTATATACAACTTGTATTTCAAGCTGCATTTTAAATTTCTCTGTGATCTATGTAGAATATCGTAATATCACAATAATGTATCATATCATTACTCAAGTGTTGCAATACACATCGTATCATCCTTGCCAATATCCACACCTAATGCAAATATGTAAAATTAAGTTTAAAGTTAAAAAAAATTCTTAAAAAGATACAAAACAAGCAATGAAACAAATATATGGTATCTATTTGATGTAGTCTATTTCCTCTCTCCTTGTAAGAACCTCCACACTCTTGTGGCATTACATTAGTGATACCTATTTTTCTTCATGTATAAAAGCCCAATATAATCATGCAGTATTGACTGATTGTCATGCATGAAATATAAAATAGTGATTAAAAAAAGGATAACCTAACGGAGACAGCTGCTTCTCTGCCGGTGGCCAACAGCAGACCTCTAGCAGTGCAATCACACAGTGGTGAAAGGGCTGGGCTGTTCCCATGCCATTTCATTCACACAGTGAAAGGAGCACTTATAGGTAGAATATAAAGGAAGTCCAATTACATCTCCATGACAACCAAAGGCCAAGACGCGCCATCAGTGCAAGGTAGTCATTTAATATGGAGAGTTCCCACTCGAGTCACTGCTTTAGTGTTTACCTGTGACCTGACAGGTGAAGTAAGAAGTGAATAAACAAAGAGCTCCACATGGAGACAGATCTGCACCAAAGGGATCTCTGCACTGAGCGTTATTCTTATAATCATATTAATAATTCAAAGAGGATAGCCTTGAGCAAACGAGTGAGAAAACCAACAGACGAGCCTTTGCTGACATGACACCAGCAGCGGTGGTCGAGGGGACTTCGCCATTCATGCAGAGAAATATTTCCCTCTGGCTTTCTGCGAGGCATCCTGCCTCTCCAGCCGCTGCAGCGCCAGATAATGCTCGTCTGTCTGTCTCCATTCATAGCATATTAATACAGTTTCTATGTCTTGAGAGGGGGGTGTCCGGGCCTGCAGGAATACTCTGAATGCTTCTCTTCACGGGAGACTGAAGTAGGCCTAAGCCAGGGCCGCTAGGACTCTCGCTCTGAAACAGACCACAGATTATACGTCCCTGGTGCCACATACAACAGCCACAATCCTCTGGACTTCCCTTTCTGAGGGATACTACTCCCCGCTGGTGCGGTTTGTGTTCCTGTTGGCTTCATTCACGGACTGGTGAGTTGATGAAAAGACGAGGAGAAGCCGGGGATTACTATTCTGGCTAATCATACAGACGAGAGTGACCGCCGCGTCTGTTATTAAGCCTGTAATGATGCTTCGGTTCCATCGAGCCGGACGGATCAAATAAAACTCACTTGTTTCGACGAGTGAAAGCGGTGAGTCAGCGAGGCTCTGCTGTGCGTCTGCTTCATTGTGGGGTTTCTCACGGAGCATGCCAGGGGCCTCTCAAGCGTTCCCACATTGGACACAGAGAGGATGTGGAGGCGCAAAGCATGGCCTCCCCACAGAAGCCACTGTGACCTTGAAGCGTGGTGTGGGGCCGATCGGCCAGCTCCAAGGGCCCCGACGAAACCTGATTCACCATCACTTCTGCTATTTGAAACCCATTTCTGCACGCAGCATGCAGCGAAGGCTTCAGACCTGAACCAGTCTCAAGACCTGACAACAAAAACCTGGTCCGACTCCTCTGGTCTGCTTTGATCCAACGACTGATTTCAATTTTCACTCCAACTGTTTCAGACATAATATTTAAGACATTTGGCTCTGATGTTGAGCAAAAAAAAAAAAAAAAAACATTCATGTGTAGAAAAGCAAAATGCAAAGGATTAAAAAAATCCCTAAATAATAAAAATATTGTCCTATAAAAATATTACTTATAGTTCAGGGGTATAATGAGCTAAAAGTACTTAAAGTATAAAAAGCAAAAACACTAAATGCATACTATATAAATTTATCCTACTCTATATATATATTACTAATTTATTCAGGCATAAGAAGCAGTTATAGTTTGCTGCATATCAGCTTCAAATTATTATATAATCACAGACATGGCAAACTATGGCCCGCGGCCTCTGAACTTGTCCAAATTAGATCATTAAATTCAATTATAGTGCATTTAGGGTTGCTGTCACATTAATGCAATCTGTGGTGACATGTGCTACGGTAAGTCTAAGAGGACAAACTCCCCGAAATGCGTAACAACTAAAAAAATGAAAGCAGGTCATGAAGCAGAACTCCATTAAAAAAAAATCAAGGAAACTAACAACACAGTCAGAACTAACAATCAAACATGCTAATAAAATTAGATTAAGCATCTTTTCTGAATCTGTTCAAGCTTCTCCTGCAAACAAATAATATTAATTTGTAACGTGAAAAAAGGAAAAGCTAAAGAGACGTTCTTTTCATAAACACAGAGCTTATTAGACCTGATATATTACGCATTTTATTGTAAAGTAAGCATCTAATATCTGAAAATAACGCAGTGGAGTATTAGTAGAACAGTAATTACATTTTAGGTGTAGTATAAGTGGAAGTATAAGGTGGTGTCAAACAGAAATATTAATATTAAGTACCTCACATTTGCACAAAAAAGTCAGTAGAGTTTTTCACATAAAAGAGCCAAGATGTTTGGGTCAAAGTTCAACAGTTATTCAGCATTTAAGAGCCACACTGTAAAGATAAAATATACTGAATCATTTCAAATGTTGAGAAAATCTGATTTTCTGTCTTTTGGTCACTGAGGTTCTTCTATCTGAAGTGACCTTCCTGCTGCTCTCGCTCCCTCCTCTTCCTCAGGAGGATAAGAAGTCCAAGATGAAGAGACAATCAATCATCATATAGTTGTCGTGACAACGCTTCTCCAAAAGCCCTTTTCCTCCTCGGCCATCTTTAAGGTGATGCGTTCAAAGACACGCTATCATGTCTTGGGCATTTTTTTTTTTCACATCAGGGGAAGAAAGGCCGATGCCAAAGGCAAATCTAAACATTTATAACCACGACTCTCATCTAGTTTGGGATCCGACCGGGGTTTGACCTCGGCATTGTTTAAAAAAAGCACATCAAAGTTTTTTCTCTGGGAGGAAAAAGTGACTCAAATACACGGCGTGATTGAATGTGACGTTTTGTTCATAATCTGTGCTTTTCCTCGACAAAATATGGGGTTTTAAGCCCTCAGAACTGTGGACGGTGGACGCTAAGACATCCTGTGTAACACTCTGAGAATTTATGTCACTTTAGTTAAGATATAAAGACAGCATGGTGTGATATTTACACCATTATCCCACTTTACTGTGAGAGCTAAGCAGCGCCCCGCTAAATGAGCTCTAACTATAACAAGGAAAAAGACAGATTTTTGAAAAGTCTCGATCCCTCCTGGTCTTTGAATGCAGAAACACCAATCATCCCACATCAGGAGGAAGTAAAAACAAAGATTCACTCAAGAATTTGAAGGGATTACGTAATTACTAGTCTGCAGGTATGGAGGGACAAGATATTTCATTTATGGTTAGTCATCCACAGGTTCACTTCCTGTCTTGTGAAATAAATGGCAGGTCACATGTGGCTGGAATCAGGCTCCTTAATGAATCATAACCCACCCTGTTGGAGTTAAGAGAAAAGCTCATAGGTGGAAACAAAAATAAGCGTCCTGTCCCACCCAGAGAGCCAACACATCATCGCATCATATTGTGTCAGCGTCCTGAAACGTCATTTCAAAGATCCCACCCATGGAAACGCTCCAACGGGGCGATTTCACGCTTCACACTTTCTTCTTATTTTTAGAAACTAGGCCAATCATGAAAAGAGTGGTGTGAGGATCACTGAAGCTCCTCGGCTCAAACACTCTTTCAGGATCCCGAGAGGGAAATAACTCCTTCTTCTTCTTCTTCTTAAAATAGGCTGGTGAAGATATGGACAGATAAAGACAGAAGGTGATAAACAGCTCTGCCTTTTGTTTTTCCTCACACAGCGCCACTTTACTGAGGTGAGACAGCCAGAGATGGATTGACAGGATTTTGGGGAAACGTGTCCAGACCTGACAGACGTGGGTCAAGAAGACAGACCTGCCGGAGGAGACGAGTCGCATGAAGTTAGCAGGAGGTGCAGCTTGAGTTTCGCACTCAGATGGTCCTAAAGTGACAAACGCTGCAACTCAGCGACTCGGTCCAGACGTGACGAGTCGAAGCTCCAGAGTCCAGACAGACAAGTCAAAGCTAAAACACTTTTTCTTCTTATCTAATCGTCAAGGGTGCCAAACGTACAGCCCGGGGGCCAGAACCAGTCCACCAAAGGGTGCAAACCGGGCCCAGTGGTTGACTGTTTGTCTTCCATTTTTTAGTAAGAAATAAGCAGACTGTGAGACACAACACTAAAATGAACACAAAGAAAGGGAAATTATTATGCAACTGGTCCGGCCCACTTCAGATTATTAACTCATCTTCTGTTGAGCTGAGAAATCAGAACTTAGCACTTTTTTTTAAATAAGCAACACCCACAAGATTGAACTGGTTACACCCAAAATTCACAGTGAGGAAGAGGAGGAGAAAAATTCATCTTTACATGAGAAAAAAGAAAAAGTTTGGGAGAGGTTGATGTGAAGAAACAGTGAGCAGCTGCTGTGGTTTGACAGAGCATGATGGTTAATGTTAGGGCGACCTAATTCCTGTTGTGGGTGGTGTGAAGCCCCCCTCCACCCCTCCACCCAGCTCCCCACCCTCTCTGAACTGTAATAACAAAGCGTGGATCAATAAAGTGGACTTTGAGTGAGAGCAACCACGAAGCTCCTCAACATATTTAAGCCTCAAAATAAATACATAAATGATAAATAAAATAAAAATCCCTCCCTGCCTCCGAGCTACTTCTGAAATGTTCAGGCGGTACAAAGAGTGATCGCTGTTCAGCCCTGTTTCACTGCAGAGCTGCATGCTGGGGTCACACTGTTTGTTAGTTTGTGACACAAAATGTTACAAGCAGAGGAAACACCAACATGCTGCACAGGCTACGTTGTAACAAGTGGGATCCTGGCTCTGCGCAACAAAACAAGAAAAACTCACCACAACTCCTGGAGCGACCAGAGGAGAGGATAAAGCCAGGCTGAGGGGGGACCAGCAGCCCAACAAGCAGCCGCTTTTCTGCTCCACGTTTCGATCCAAGCCCCGGCCCCCTGTCTGTCTGCACACCCCAGGAACAGAGAGTGCGAGCGGGGTGGGAGACCTGGGTGATAGCGGAGGAGGGGAAGCACGATCCGGGACACAGCGCCAAGACTTCGCAGTCAGTTTATCTGCTGGATCCAGGAGAGGAGGGCCCCTTGCAGAAGGAAAAGATAGCCCTGGATACGCCCTGACTTGTGGAGCCTTTCGGGGAACACTTTCCGGGCCTTCCTGGGTGTTAAATCCCACGGTTTATCCGCTGTATCCGGGCGCGTCGGCCGACTATTCTAGTCCGCCATGTTGTGTGTCTGTCTGTATAGGAAGAATGGGAAGCGAGCAGAAATTCCCAGGCCAGGCCCCGTCTCTTCTCAGCCCGGCTTCCCCCCACAGCTGGCAGCGACACCTGCTGGCCGAGCCGGGCCGGTGGTCCCCAGCACACACCGGTGGCTGGGGCCCTCTGATGGCCCCTGGTTCAGTGTCAGTGTCCCTCTCTGTTTTTCAGCCCTTCAGATAATAAAGATGAGGTTTTGTCAGCTGTGTCTTTTGTTGTGTTTCTGTGCAACATTCAATACATTTTTCAATACATTTCCAAATCTGTCTACACTATCCTTTTGCACAGAAATATTTGCACTGCTGTGTATCTCATTTTATTTCAACATGTCACTTCACATAGAGTTTATTCATCTAATTGATTTGATTCATCTAATTGTTTAACACATAATTTGCAATTAAAAACATATTTTCTCCTTTGTTTTTTAAGTACATAATGCAAATATTTATTTTATTGTTAATATTAAGAAGAAGAAGAATTCCTTTATTAACCCCTCAATGAGGGAAATTACATTTTTTCACTCTGTTAGTATATATATATATATATATTTTTCAATTGCACATTACACACACAAGTCATGAAACAAACACATGCACATGCATTAGAGGAGAGGTGTCAGAGTGAGGGGGCTGCCCCTTATCCAGGCGCCCCGAGCAGTTGGGGGTTCGGTGCCTTGCTCAAGGGCACCTCGGCAGTGCCCAGGAGGAGGAACTGGCACCTCTCCAGCTACCAGTCCACTCTCCACATTTTGGACTTGAACTGGCGACCCTCCGATTCCCAGCCCAAGTCACTACAGACTGAGCTACTGCCGCCCCAAAAATATGGGGCTCGTCCGGGATATACATATTCTATTATGCCTTTTCTGTTGTTTATTGTTTTTTTTTACTGTAATTTTCCCCAATGGGGATTAATAAAAAACTGTTCTATAAAATTTTCTACATGCAATATCTTTTATTCCATGTGCAATTTGCAATAATAAACCCACATTTTGAATGATCTATTTATCATTTATTCACCTGCAGTTATTATTATAGAACTGTACATATACTGGCTTAGAGAGCATATGTCTCTTTCTTTCTTTCTATTCGAACCTTTTATACAGTCCTTGTCTTCGTTTATCTGCCATATTGCACTGTTTGTCTCTGATTTTTTCTCGTAATCAGAGTTTTTGCATTCATATTAATTCTTAGTCACTTTATCTTCGATTCCTATCGTGCACCATGTTTACATGTTTATGTTTATATGCCAGCAAGTTAAATCCCTTGTTTGTGCAATAAACTTACTTGGCAATAGACTTGTTTCTGATAATCTGATTTCTATTTTATGTGAGTACTGTATGTACACCTGGCAATTAAGCTCTTCTTGATTTATATTTTCTTTCATACTGTGTAATACTTACTACACTAATGTGTACTGTCACTGTAACGTGATATGTGTGATACTTCTCTTGTCTTATTTCACCACTTGGTCCTTTTTGTTCATTTATGTTGGATATTTGCTGACTTGATGCTAATTATTATTCATCTTGCACATATTTTTTCCAACTAGTCTACTTGTTCACCTTTATGACTGCTTCTTATTTTACTTTATTATGTTGTTGCTGCTGTAGCAATGTAACTTTCCCTGTTGATGGAATGAATAAAGGATATCTTATCCTATTAAAACGTAAAATTTGCAAAGGAATGTAAAGAAAAAATGGCTAAAAACAATGGATGGGTGCTGAAAGCATCATGCTCCGTGCAGGAAATCAATATAATATACACTATATTTTATAAACAGGCTAAAATATATTGAATACATGCATTTGAGAGAATCATCCAGGAACTGCAGATGAAAATGACACACAGTGACATTTAATTATGTTATGTGTGATGATTACCTTAGTAAAGTAATCTGACATTGATGTTTTTAATGTGTCACATTCATAATTTAAGTGACTGTGAGAGGAAAATTTTTATTTTAAAATTATTAAGGTTCAGGAATGGAAACTGAAAAAAATAGTTGAAAAAGTTGAAATATATCTGAGTAGATGATTTTTATTATTACAACATTAAGTATGGATTTATTCAGTTATATTTTTGACTTGTCTGATCAAATTTGCATAGATTTTTGTTGTCAGTGTTGGGGCTCTTTATCACTAACTACAGGAATATAAAAGATAATCTTTTATTAGTCCCATGAATGGGGAAATTAGCAGAAGCTCAGTGTGATGACTAATGTTTTTAAAAGTTTTACCGTCACAAATGTGATTGAGGATTATTTTTTACAGTCGCAGAATAAGTCAGGTTTGGACAAAACAATTTAATTTAAAAGTAATTTGGTTTGGGGAAATTTTAAATTCAATTTTTCACAATTTCCTGAACCAATTATTGATTGAATAACCCATAGTAAGGCTAATCATTAGTTACAGCCATAGACTTTGAACACTGTGTACTGGAGCCCAGTACCATCAGTGAATTTATTCGTTTTTTTTACTTTTTTAATGTGGATCTGGATCAAAGACCAGCTTGGTACAAAGCATGCATTTTTATAGACCCTGCAGTCCACCTGATGTGCACGTTTTGGACACAAAGGCCTTGGATTGGTTTGTAGCTGCTCGAGTTGTGTGGTGGTGATGTGTGCGTGCCGTCTGAGCCACCAGAAGACCTGATAAACCTTTTATAAGTCTTCTATTAACATTCACGCAAGCATTTTGCACTTTAAACGTTATAGGTAATTTATTATTCATATCTCAACATGAAGAAGCAATGAAGCTTGGACGGTAATAAATAACAAGAAAGTATACATACACCATGCTGTCACTGCTGGTTAATGCCCAGACATGAAACCATTAAGCAGAAATAAACAGAATATAAACAGCTTGTGTGCCAGCATAGAAACATGTTATATGTTAATTATAAGACTGCATGGTCGACTCCTGTTTTTTTTTTGCCTTAGATGTCACAGTTCATGAGTTTTGCTCAACTGAAAACCAGAATTTGTGGATAATCCAGCTGCATGTGCGTAAAAACAGTTCCTGGAATATTCTGCGTGCGAACAATCACTCAAGATCGGCTCAACAGGGTGTAAATAGAAAAGCGTGTGTGTGCGTCTCAGCAGCTGACAGATTGACTTAGACTGCCAGGTTAGCAATGACAGCCTGGGTGAACTCGTCGCTGGTGGCGTAGCCCCCCAGGTCTCCAGTGCGCACCTGTTGCAAACATAAGGACAGTTTGTTACTATATGCACAGCTGCAGCAACACATGTCCACATACAGCATCATGGCCTGCATGTTCGAGAGCCTCTGGAAACTGCACTCACAGTAAAAACAAACAGTAAGATGTGTGCATTTCCTCGGCTATGTTCCCTTATTTTTGCATCACTGATAATGCTGATACAGTGTGCATCTTGTCTTATTAATTAGTATTCAACCACAGCAACATGATTCAGCCCAACAGTGATGATTAAGAGAAGGCAGAATGTTATTTATTCAGTGTTACATCACACTTTGACAGGCTTAAATATGCAGGTATGAAATATCAAATCAGATTCAAAAGGGGGGAAAAGATGAGACACTGTTTACACTGGTGTTGGTTTATATTCTCCACAAAAATAAACTGCACCAAAGGTCAAAACACAACAAATATATTCATTTTATTTGTCTTCAAAGACAAAAACATTACAGCCAAAGTGATGGGATGGAGCAGTCAGTGTTTTGAATGATTCCAGCATGTGCGGCACCGTCATCTTATACAAAACTGGCTCATATGAGACCTTGGAAATTATGTTTAAATACAAGAAAATATGACTGAACCCATTTCATTTGTTGTACTTGCCACCAGACTAAAACTGAACACAATATCCACAGGACAACAACTCATTATTAGTGTTGATACTGAGCACCCACAATGACTAGAGGACTGGATTTATGGGCACTGTGGCCATCAAAGTGTGGATTTATTAGAAAAGTTAGTCATGTAGGTGATATGATATTATGGCTTTACAGACAGTTTCTAGCAGTGTGTGATTGCAGAGAAGCAGTCTGTATGGCCAACATGGCTGAATCAACCAGCACGCCACAACAGGCAGACAAAAGATTATCTAATGAGCCAAGTACCAGATGCGAATAGATGGACAGCAGCGATGAGGAAAGATGAGAAGAGGCCTCCTGAGCTGCACAGTTTACTGGATCAGTAAATCCAGCACAAACCCAGTACATTATGATGCAACTGATGGTGTTTGTCAAAACTGTGTGGTATTTCGTCAAAGGTGGGTGGGGTGGGGGGGACTCAACACTTGTCCAGTTCGTGTTAAGAACAAATGTCCACATTTAGGGAAAAAGTCAGTGAGGAGTGTGATGATCTTAGTAAACAGGTCTGTGACGCAGGTTTTCCACGACAGCACCCACAAAGTCTCCAGTGGTAGAATAACCGCCAAGGTCTCGTGTCCGTACCTGGGACGTGTACACACACACACACACACACACACACACACACACACACACACACACACACACACACAGGGTAACGGGGTAGGAGATGAGGGGATTAAAAGAAAGGGAAGAGGGAGAGGAAGGGCACTTCAGACAACGTTCAAGCAAATTCCAGGGTTCTTGCACCATTTTAAAAGTCAAATTTAATACTTTTTAAGACCTCAACGAATATAATTTAAAACACAAAAATGTCAGGACAATTTCTTTGGTAGAAAATAGTCAATTTATTCTAGGGTCCGACCAATATGGAGTATTTGAGGACGATGCCAATATCGATGTTTAGCAGGAAAAAAATATGATAACCGATTAATCTCAGATAATTTTTTATGACATTTTTCAGCCCCACTTGCAAAAACGATATAGATTGAAGGCATAGCACTTAACTTTTTTCTACAACTTTAAATTCACAACTTTCAAGAACAAAGAAGTGAACTTTGTGAACAAAATAATGTGCAAAATTGCATTAAATCTCTGAATACTGTGTTTTCCTATTGGCATTAAGCGCATCATCTTAAATTTTAATACCTACAGAAAATTTATGGAAAAGTTAAGACAATTTAAGACCTCAATTACCTAGATTTTAATTTAAGACATTTTAAGACCTTTCAAGGAACAGTGGAAACCCCGAAATCTGCTTTCGATTAACAGGCATTCCTCAATGATGACAATCATTAATAATTTTTCACATTCACACAGCTGCCTCACATACATTAATTGCCACCTTTTAGACGAGCAATGAAAGAGAAAAAAAAAAAACATCTGTCATGAAGTTGTTGCAGAAATTTTTGATCTGATCATGCCTTTTTTCTGAGGGATGGAGGTTGATCAGTCTTGTGCTGGTGTTTGAGTCAGTGTATGTTAGTGTCATGGAGCAGGTGGTTTAAAAAGAAAAAAAAAAAAAGACTGTCCTGGTTACAAAAGCATCCACCTTTTACATTTATATGGTTGAAAATGAGCAAGAAGAAAGTGAGTAATCAAAGGCTCTCTCACATGCAATAGTAGCTAACAGGTTGCTAAATGTAGATATTTGTGGGTCAAGAACTGCTCACATTACACTTATGTTGGTGTCAGTACTGATAACTGACTGATTAATGCGGTGAAGATTCCAATTTATATCGTACTTTTAGTTTTATTAACTCTTTGCATGCCAAAGATTTCTATGTCTTTTAAAATGTAATGCTTTATGTCTTTCCTGCAGAAAATTGGTTCGTCAAGGTGGTGACCAGGGTGAAGGAGGGTACAATGAGACAAATAACAAAGCTATTAATAAATCAAAATAAATTAACAATGTGTGCGCCTTCACAACACTGAACAAGAAAAGAACAAAGTGCCAGGCAACAAAATTGACAACAAAACTACTTGAAAATTCAAACAAAAACAAAATTGTGTATGTAGTACCAAAATTATGCCAATTACAGATACAGTTTTAGAACAATACTTTTTTGATACCTCAATAACTTTAATCATGGTCATCATCAATATTCATTTATAATTATGTGCCTGCCGTCGAGCAAGGCTGGCGAAGCCAGCCTTGCGAGCACGGCGGCACATATTACTATTGCTTTTGGGGGGGATTCCCCAAGTGTCTTAGCATTCATGGCAGGCGAAGCCTGCCATGAATGCTTGTAGTAGGTCCAAAACACACATATATGATGTAAAATGATAAAAATACCAAAAAATACCCAAAAAATCCATCCAAAAATCATAAAAACGCTGTGTTTTAAGCCAGCAACGCGCTTATTAGTATTCAGGACGAGGGTTTATTTTTTTTTCCTATTATTATTATTTTTATTATAGCCACTTCTTCGGACAATTAATGCGGGTCGCACTGCAAGGTGCACCCAGGCATGAGATATATCAAATCGTATGCCTCGATCGTGCCACCATGGCTATTACTTTTCTCCGTCAAAGCCACGTTACCGTGGCGACGCTAGACCCCAAAACCGCCGAAAAAGTCCCATAGGAATGAATGGGGAAAGGGTCAGACGTCAAACTTTTTTCTTCAGCAAACAAACAGTCACAGCTCCCTCATACTTTCACCTAGAAACTCCATTCAACTTTCAAACGCAGCAAATTTTCCTGGCAACATATTCATAATTCATCTTCAATTAAAAAATGTATAGTTTCTTCAGCATTTCAACTTTTTCCAGACCATGAAATCTTCAAAAATCAGCCTTTAACATGGGTGTCTATTATGCACTAGAGTGGGAGAACTACACACCTAGAGTGGAGAGCAGTTTCAGAATCGTCTGAAAAAAATATTTTTAAATCGCGATTGTGAGGGCCACGTTCACTCCACCGACATAATTTTTACAGCAAAACGTTGGAAATTTCGTCCCGGTCGTAGCGATGTGTCTCTTATGTCTCTGAGATTTATGGTTTTGGCTCCAGACCCTTAATTAGTGCAGCACCTCCCAAAATTCTCTCCATTGGGCCCAATGTTAATTTTCAGAGGAAAAGGCGTGAGAAAGCAGGAAAACCTCTTGTGTTTAACCTGCCGCTGACGGGCTTCTGAGTGGGCTAGAGACATAAAATTTACATCGCTGCGATCCTCGCGAGCTCCTGCCGCCTACGGTCCAAACCCCAAAGCCGTACTCCTCACGGTTTTTGAGTTATTGAGAGGAGTTCGACAGGGTCCGACTCAGCTTGAAATCAATGGCAGTCAGTGAGAGCCAGTGTGGGAGACAGACCAGGGGCGCGCCTAGACTTTTCCATAGGGGTGCCCCTTGGGGTGTTGAAGCCATGCAAGGGTGGCCAGCAGAATTAGGTGATATGAATGAACCTCCATCACCATAGCATCATTCACATGCAAAAATCTAAGCTCTACTCCTTATAGTTTTTTTTATACGAGAGGTGATTCGACAAGTCAGCTCATAATCAGAAGCATAGTGTGACAGAGCAGCTGTGTGTGTGTGTGGTATTTGAACTGAAGGGACCCTGTCTGTGATATGATGCATAGGTCAATGCTGATGATACAGAGAGTGGGTGACATCATTGATCTCTCACACACACACAAACTCACACATACACGCACGCACACACACACACACACACACACACACACAGACACACACACACACACACACACACACACAGAGGATTAACTGCTCTGACTCAGACACGTTTTTCAAAATACAAGCCCCAAACTCCGGAGGAGTAACTGTTTCCTTACAGGAAGCTGTGGCTATGACTGTCCTTTCAAAATAAAAGCCCCGAACTCTGGTTTAATCTTCACAGGAAACAAGGTGTGTTTGTTTTCAACATGAACCTGGGACAGGCACGCACGAAGTGCGTGCTTCGGTGCAGGAGAGGGTCAGCATGCATCAGGCTGGGCCTACATGGCCCGGCGTCGCGTGGGCCCGGCGTCATGTGTGCAGGCACATATTAAAATTTCTTCAGGAATTTTTAGTCTAGTTATTATTACTACTGCTTTTGTCAACTCAATAAGTTATTTTTGTATAATTTGGGCTTTATCATGGTAGACATTGTAGACTATGGTTCTGATGATGATCAACAGACACAGGCTGCTACCGGTTGCTCTTTAGGACCCTGGGGAGTGACAGTTTACCTTATGGTGTGTTCAATGAAAATCAGAATTTGGAGCTAAAATCAACGTAACCTCAAAGTTTAGTGCTCCCAGCTCTTCCAGCCTTACAAACATACAACACAACATGTAGCTAGTTAGCATGAATTTTATGTCTGGTTGGTGAGATTAATCCCACTTTCCGAGTTGGAGATCCGACTGAACGAGGTTCTGATTTAAATTCTGTCTTGGAGCTTGGAAATTCCGACAATCATGTTTAACTTGAATGCACCATGATTTGAAAACACAAACGCCGGGTTTCATTTTTACAGTCTGTGATTGACAGTAATCCTCTGTTGGGAAAGCGGGTGGACGGATCACTGTCACTATGAATCTGAAGAGGACATGTCCTCCCGTCGACAGAGACATCTGAGAGCATGGCACACAGACACATGGGCATCGGAATTTGGCACCGAAAAATGATTCATTTTTCGATCCCCGATAGGACCGGAGCTTTTCGGTACAAAGCCCCTCCGGAGTATGAATGAGTACAGCGTGGAGCGGTAGTGGTAGCGGCTAAACTAGCATGTCCATACTGTGTACAAGGGATCAGGTCTGCTCTGCGCAGATGAGCAGAAGGTTGCGGGATGCAGAATTTATCTCTTTTTTTTTTATTTCAGAGGGACGTAGTCGAGGCGGCCGCCCTAATTATAAAGCGCTGCGGGAAACCCATACGTTGTTTCCTTTTTTTGGCAGCAGGGACAAATGAGCGCTCTCACACAGCCTGTGAGTAATTTTGGGGCTTCTGGGAGATGTAGTCCGGACACGAGACGGCATAGACCACAGACACCAAAGCAGGGAGTGGAGATTAGATCAGAGAGCAAAAGAAACAGAATCTGGACAAAAAGTGGTGATTTTGGTGAAAGTGTCCTCTACTCTACCTCTGATAAAACAAGAATGGAACAAGGTAAAAAAACATTTTTTTCATGATGAAATAGAGAGTCTCTTCTTTCATTTGAGCTATTCAGTGTTTTCAGAGACATAGTACAAAATATTCTGTGGGTCTAGAAATATGACTCAAAATGGGCAAAAACACTGGAACAAGACACTTTCTGTTTTATAAAACGGCTGGCACTCAATGAGTTAAGCTCCTGCAACATTTTGCCAAGAAGAGATTTTGGGTTATATCTGACTATCGCAGTAGAAGATAAGAAGCAGCTAAACTCTCAAAGGTTTCATTGTTCTACAGAATTAGGGAGAATATATGCCTGTAAGTACTGATGGTTGTCATATGTTCTACTCTGTGTGTTGCTGCACTGTTTGTGTTGAATATAGCCCTTTGTTTAACAAGTTAAAATGATGGCGGTCATAATTACCATTTTACATTATGTGTTAACATTAAAGGAACAATATGTAAGAAATTTATTTAAATTAATCATAATATGTCACCAGACATTAAGAAATCACGTTCATTTCAAATACTTATTTCACTGACAACAGTAGTCCAGCCAGGATATTCTCATTTACAAAGCCAAGTTGCAGCCCTTAACTGATGTTTATGTTGTCATGTTGTGTTTTGGTCTGATGCGCCACACTCCACCTATCTCCCAATCACCAAGTGTGTCAGCATCCAGGTTGCCAGTTCTGCTCTAGTTACCACAGCTGCAGCTATGAACGTAGCGGATAAATAATGTCTAACGTTACGAAACTTAAAAGTTTCATAACTTCGTTATGAATCCGAAATACGTCCGACAAAGTATATGACAAAATCCGAAATAAATCAAGGATTTATATAGAAGATGCCTTTGAAAGATGGAGACGGCTGAAAGCAGATGGGAAGCAGCACTCCCGATCGGCCACTATCACCGCGGATCCCCGGCCACCGCCCCGGAGCTCTGCTCACTTTACTCCAGCCCTCCACAGCTCTCCCCCACTCCATTTAAGTGTCCATAGTGATGCCCAAGGTGGCTGCTTTTCGTTCACTGTAACACTTTCTGTTCCTGTTGGATCCTGCAGCCGAGCTGGCAACCTCTAGTCGGGGGAGAGGGAGAGAGGAGACACCGCTCTACAGTAATCTGAAAGTGATTGCAGTACCAGTTTTGTTTATGTGTGTTTAGTTTTACAGTTAAACTTGCCTTGTTGTGTGCCACTAATTGGCATGAAAGCTACTTGTTCACAGGCCTGGCTCTACCTCTAAAGTTGATTGTTGATTTTGCACTTTTAAGTAATTTTCAATTATGTGTTTATGTTTGGGTAAAACTTACCTGTTGTACTTTGTTGTAATTTACATACCAAAGTATACCGTGAACCCTCTACAGTTCAAATTATACCGCGATATAAATTTTAGGCCATATCGCTCACCCCTACTGCCAACATATACATGTATATGAGATAACAGCAACTGACCCACAAAACCACAGAGTAGCACAAGCTGACAAGATGCTCATTCTGCTGGCTTCACATTCAGAAGCGCCTCTTTTGTTTCTCTTGTACTGACAGAAAACATTCCCTCTGTTAATAGTGTTAGTTGGCTGTCATGGCAGGTGTCACTCACAAACTTACCTTGCCCTGTTTGATGACCCTCTTGACAGCATCTGACACCATGTGGGAGTGATATTCCAGACTGTAATACAATACAGTGACAGTTAAGAGGTGGCCTGAACGTTACTGTCTACATTCAGACAATTGGGAGGAATGGTGTGAGATGTGGCTTTCAACAAGACCTGAAAGGTTGACTCACTTGAGGTGTTTGAGCATGTTAGCAGCACTGAGCAGCATGGCTGTGGGGTTGGCGATGTTCCTTCCTACAGCCTGTGCAAACGGGTGGCGTGCACCCTGAAACACAAAAGAGGCAGGCAACATGAAACTGAATTGAAACCCTGCATTGATACAGTCCTGTTAGTCCTCTCCATCACCGAGTTTAATCAACACTTATGGTATGCAGTGTTAATTTTGACAGCAAATATTGATTAAGTGTTAGCCATAGTCTTTTGACAAAAATGCTAGTTCTAGTCATATTTTAGTCATCTGAATTTTATTTAATTTTAGCCCAGTTTTAGTCAACAAAATTACATTAGATTTTAATCAAATTTTAAGTTTTTCTAGAAATTCCAAACTCACATACTCAGGAAAGGAAACATTTATAAACCCGTTATTATGGAATATATTAAGGTTTTAATGTGCAATATACAGACACATTTTTATCTTGTGATGTGTCTTTATTTTAAAATAAAAGACGTTTCTTTCCACTAAAGACCAAAGTGGGGGACTTGATATTGATATTTTAATATTATAATATTAGCCAGTAGAGCAGTACGTCAGGTCACATGATATCTTCTGCTGTTTTGATTGGATTTTCATTCAAACATGCTCAGGTTAGTTTTTATTGGATCACTGACCATTTCGTCCCTCCTCAACATTTTGTCTCGTTTTTATTTGTTGACAAATGTGTCAATAGTTTTTGTCATAGTTGTTGTCATCATAGATTTTTTTTTTTATTTAGCTACTGTCAGAAAAAAAAAAAACTGCCATTGACGAACATTATAAACAACTCACAGTCTCAAACACGGCGTACTCTGCACTGTAGCTTTCCCCTGGAACAACTCCCGCTCCTCCTACCAGCCCTGCGGCCAGGTTATCAATAATGTTACCGTACAGGTTGGGCATCACCAGAACGTCAAACTGGTAAGGGTTCTGGACCAGCTGCAGCAAAGCAACACAGACAATGAGAGGATTGAACGAGAATGGAATCAGTGGATGATTTATTGATGAAGTCAGGGAGTGAATAGTGAGGCTGTGCATACCTGCATGCAACAGTTATCAATGATTATGTTCTCATATTTGATTCTGGGGTACAGTTCTGCCACCTCCGCACAGCTCTGCAGAAACAGGCCATCGCCTAACTTCCTGTGGTGAGACAGGAAGGAAGGCAAGAAAGAGTTGATGTAACTATGATGCAAATCATAACCCACATTAGCACCATGTTAAGAATGAATAGAAGAATGTGATTTAAAGACGGGACTTTACATGATGTTGGCCTTGTGGACAGCAGTGACCTTGCTTCGTCCCTTTTTGGTGGCGTAATCGAAGGCGAACTTGGCAATGCGCCGTGACTTTTCTCTGGTGATGATTTTCAAACATTCGATCACACCCGACACACTCTGTCGAGCAATGAGAGGATACGGACATTTTACGAGAGCCATTCCTATTTAAGAAGAGAAGTAAAACACATTAAACTGTGGACTACAGAAGCCATTCTTTGAGTTTGACGGAGCAGATTCACTAAAATCTAAAAGAAAAAGCTGTCGACACCATGACTGCTCGTATTTTGCTGCCAACAAAACTAAATTACTAAATTAAAGACACAGGCACAAACATTGTCCCATTTCAGCACCTCTGGCAGAGTGATTCAGCTTTGTTTTGATACTCGCTTTAACGCTGACCAAATCTCTGTAGGCTAGAAAGAAATCTATCTCTTCAAAGAAAAAGAAAAACACATTTTCTTTCATGTGGGTGGAAAACCGCTGTTTATCGTCTGACTGCAGTGTTGTTTACCTCATGCTCCAGGGAGCTGTACTCCCCCTCGGTCTGTTCGCGGATGATGACCAGGTCCAGGTTGTTGTGGCGAGTGCTGTAGCCCGGCAGGCTGTTCACATGGACCACATTAGCAAACAGGTCCAGTTTACGCCTGGGGAATGACAGGGAGTTAAAAATATTAAAAACACAGAAAGAAACACAAAATGCACACATCAAATGTCCAGCTTGTTTTCTGTTTTTTAACCTCAGTCTCATCTCATATGAAGCCAACTCCCCTTTGAATTCCATGGGTGTGTGGATCTTTCCTGAAACATGTCACGGACATTCATGTTAGGTCAATTTAAAATAGCTCATAGTCTGCTGTGAACTGGGGGTGCATTACAAGAGGAGACAAAAAAACTAAAGCTACCTTTCATGGCCACTTTGTTGTTCTTCATTGAGGTTAAAACTTGTTCCAGCTTCTCCTCGCTTGCCATGTTTTGCACCTCGCTTAGATGAAACTCCTCAAATTCTACCGGGACATCTCCTGCCTGGAGACGGGACAAAACCAAGTCATCTTCAACATAAGCCATTTTAAAAAAATGCAATGTCATCAGTATAAATACAGGTAAAATAAGCCTAAAGAGAGCCAACAGTGGGATAAAAATGACTATTACAAATAGAGCTGTGCTATACGGATATACGGAAAGCTGTATATCATGACATAGCTAATTTTACATCCAGATGATGATATACAGTATATAAATTATATAATATTTTTTCTGATGTAACGTTACTGTTAACATTATTTTTCTCTTTCCATTGTGCTCTGCTTCATGCTGCTTTACCTGTGTTTACTCCAGAGCAACAAGAACCATAAATGAGTCCATATGTAAAAATGCTACCGCAAAGCAGTAGCATTGCTGCAGTTACAGTAGCCCTCATACCATTATGTTTATGACCTATACAATGAATATGTTTCTCTCATGATCTGGATTATCCAGCGGACATTCCAAAGTTGAGTTGTGCTTTACACAGAGTATCGAAACCACAACCGGAGTAACGTTAATGTTTGTGTAGCAACAGAGATAACCAAGTAGCCTACACGTTAAAATTACGATATAAACAACAGGCATTTTATATCGCAATCACACTATGATGTATATCAGAATATTGCACAGCTCTAATATGAAACATAAAAATAAAATTGCCCAATTCAGTGTGAATGCTAGTTAGAAAAAAACAAATCATCCTTTGTCTACTGTCTGCTACTCGCAGCTATAATGCACCATATGTTTTCTGAAAAGACAAAGGGCAGAGATGATTCCCTTGCCATTATTGTAAAACGTACCTTGAACACGTCCTTGACGGCAGTCATCAGCTCAGGTCCCACTCCATCCCCTGGTACCATTGTGACCTTGAAGATAGCATCAGCACGAGCTGGAGGGGCTTCTGGGCCACAGAGTCCAGCAGAAAAACTCAATGGGCGAGAGGCCAGCTGCTGCCACCGGGGGCCACCCAGGCCCTGAGGACGGGAAGGAAAACACAGTTACAACATGTAATATGTGTATAGGAAGCAATATAAATAGTGTCTGCTAGTTTGAATGAACCTGTGAGATGTGAGCAATTCCAATTTCACTAATTTGCTATTCAGTGTTAGAGGAGAAAAAAAAAACAGCAACTAGGGAAGAATCACAGTTTTGTGTAGAGATTATGTGATTAGTTGATTAATTAATCATTAAATTAAAAGAAAATTAATACTGCAACTTATTCTAATAACTATTTTATCATTTGAGTTTATCTCCAACATTCAACATGTCCTTGTGCCACTGGGGTTTGCTGTTTTCATTTTTTAAGTTAGAACAGTTGTAAATAGCAGCCTTATTTTGTGCACAAACATGCATAATTTATTATAATTCATTAATGAGAAACATTATATAAGAATTTTTTCTTTATGGCAATGTTGGACTGTTTTTTGCATCAATGTCAGATTGCAATACATATCAAGATTACAATATGAAATGATGTAGTTTGATATTATTTTGCCCAAAGCTAGACACTATCGAGAAGGGCGAAAATATGTTTGTTTTTTTTAATATTTAATATCTATATATATTTCAAGAGGGTCCTGCATGACCATCCATCAGTGACCAAACAAACAAATTATCTGTCAAAATGACAATCCAGAGAGAACACATCTCTCTTGAGTCCCACCACTGACATTCAACAGTTTGGATTGATAACTAAAGTTTGATAACTAAAGTAGATATCATAGTTAATATATTACATGAGCTGAAGAGGAAATCAAACTCTTTTCAGGACAGTGTGCCAGCCAGGTACACTAGGTAATGAGTTGATCTAATGTGTGTAAAAGTATCTGATGGCAAAGAGGTTACCCTGTCAGGATTAACTGAGTTAGCCAACTAGCTAGCTAGCTACTTTAGCTCACCATCTTACAGACAATATAAAACCACTGACTTGTTTCAAGAATACCACCTGATCGAGTCTTATTGATCAGCTAAAAAAAACAAACAATAGCACTATTAGTATATAATAGTAACATATTAATGACTGTAACTGTCACTTTTTATCTGAGGATGACAGCGGTTCGATATAAACCACAGCCTGTGTATGTCCATGAAGGAGGCTAACGGTTAGAACAGCTCTCTCTTTAACAGTTTAAGATAACATGGCGGTTGATTTTAACACGACGACTCCTTTCCTATCGATGCATGTGTAAAATTGCTTGTAAACATCACTTAGCCACTAACCTTGACCAATGTTACCAGACTCCCTCTCAAGGCGGCCGCCATCTTTACAGGCGTGTAAGAGCTTCTTCTTCTGTGGAGCAGCAGCGGTAGAGGGTTTCCTATAGGGCAACAGTGCGCCCCTAGTGGCCAGAAGAGGTCAGTGTAACACAGCAGGAGGGGTGTGGGAGAAGAAAACCACAGCAGAAAAATAAGCTTAAAAAGAAATCACCTTCTCTGGGCACCACCTGGTCAACCTGTTGGCCTTTGCCCGGCACAACAGGTCTCAAAAAACCTGGAATAACAGACTCAGTCAGTTTAAACTTACAATATAACTCTATACTTATTAACACGCACTACACTATAATACACTAACTGATTAATAAATGTAAATACCACTTATTATATTTCTGCCATATTTTATCTATGTTTTTTCACTCTTGACTTTTTTTCAAATTTGTCTTAAGCACCAAGTGGACCAGTGTTCCTAATTTCATTGCATGGACCATCATATTGTGACAATAAATAATTTGATTGATTGATTGATTAAGGCCAGTCTTACAAATGAGAGGAAATGTGCACATTTGCTCAAAGGAAGGTCTTCATATTTATGAGTGGACGATAATCATCAATATAGTTTCCTCCCCACTTCAGCTGTTCACATGCCCATGGTCCACCCTCCCTCCACTAGCCTAATTGCACATTTCTGAACATTGCACATTTCTGTGAAGTTTTTGTCCCTGTTTTGTCTCTGTTTTTATCACATAATCAGTTTTTGCATTCATATTTAGTCTTGGTCACATTATCATCTTTTGGTTTGCTCTCTCTGCACTCTGTTTATATATTTATATATTTATGTTAATGTTTATATCTTTATATGTCATGCACCAGAATACCAAGCTGAATTCCTTGTTTGTGCAAACTTAATTGGCAATAAACCTGTTTCTGTTTTTAGAGATTTAGAGAGGTGCACAAAATAGAGAACCGAAAAATATAAGACAATATTACAATACTTCTTCAATCTTTATTATTCACCTTGAATGGTTCAGGATCCAGGTGATAGACAGGGCCCCAGGGGAAAATACTCTGGAGTACAGTTGTTTATTGCATCAGAGCTGTTGCTGAGCCGAGCTCAGGGGCCCAACATGTCTATTGGTGCACACCTGAGCCCAGCTGTGAACAGCTGAGGTTGCACATTTTCATCTCAATAGGTTACCTGTTGCTTCTATTATTAGCTTTAACTGTACAGCTCCACCCTCTGACCCTCTCAGTCCATCCTAAATAGGCTGGGGGATTCCCATCCTATTCAAAGCCAGTGATGACATCTGCGTTTTAAAATCGCCATCATCACCACCCTCAGTCACTGCAATAGCCTTCCTTATTAGGCATTTCATTTGAATATTCATGGTGTAATCATTTTGGGGTACAAAGTGGGGAATTTAAATAGTGTAGAAATTTTCTTGAGTAAGGCATTTTAGTCAGCCCCTCCTATTTAAAATGCTCCCCTTATTTTGTCCACTTATTTTATTTGTTTACTAATTCTGTCCACTTATATTATTCACTTATGTTCTATGTATGATGCCTTAGTTGTTTTCTACTGATGTTCTTATTTTTATTTTTTATTGACCCTTTTTGTAATGTTGCACTCCCTCATTTGTGAGACAAATAAATAATTATGTTATCTTAATAAAAATGCTATAGGTGTTAAAAAGATTGGCAGGGATTTATATTTTAGAAAAAAAAAGATCTCTGGTGCCTGACAGTCAGTATTTAGGGATAATTAAACACACTGCCTACGTTAGCTGGTCTGCTGCGGTTCTGTCTAGTTTACTATATATGGGCAAAGACAGGCAGCAGGAGAGCTGAACTCACTTCCGTGTTTGTGTGATCGGAGAGTGCACAGCCGGTAGAGCTTCACCGTTTCATTAATTTGTGAAGAGTGACGTTAAGCAAGTGACCAACGGGGAAAATGCCGTATGAGCTGAGTAAGTATGTTTACTTTTAATGAAGAGAAAATGCTTATTTTTGGTGACATCATTCAGTAGCTCGAGTTAGTCATCCAGGTAGCCCGCAGCTAGCAAGCTAGTAGGTAGTTAGCTAGCCTCGCCCATTGCTGCATGGTTTTGACACTTCACGTTAAATGCGGAGGACAAAATCACGGCCACGATTCCTTCACGTTTAGCACCCACCGTGTCTAATAAGCACAGGTTTGTTGTGAAGATGCCAAAGATCATCTCATTACAGACTGATAGTTTAAGCTAGCGATAATGAGCTAACGTCAGTGAGAGGAAATAGTTACGCTCACATCGCTTTGTTATGACATGTCCAGACAGAGTGGCTGACAGCCAGGAGCTGCTAGCTCACAGAAGCATACCTTAGAAACATGCTTCCGAAAGATGCTTTAGAGCTGCTGCAGAAGGGTTAAGGAAAGAGGTTTGACTGTCATTTTTATGTCAAGCTGCTATAGATTAAAGCTAATAACTCATTAGCTTCGCTACAGCTTTCTTGTTAGCTTATGGTCTTCAGTTAATGCTCCCATCTCCCGGAAGCAGAAGCTTTATGTATTAAAATCATAAATACTCTGTGTTTTTCACTGAGAAAACAGCAATAGCGATGATCTGTGTTTTTTTTTTTTTTTTTTTTTTTTTAAATTAAGATTTATGACAAGGACCCAAACAGTACGTTTCCACTATATAAAGTCAAAAGGGGTGCATCTGTTTTTTTTTTTTGCATGCAAATTTGCATTTAATGGGAGTATATGCTAAAATGATGCCACTTTTTTCTTATCTTGGTGGAAAATAATAAACATTTAATTGGTAGGGATCAGTGAGGTCAACATCCAGGTTGAACACATCAAGTCCTCAGAATGATTAATGAAGAAAATATTCTCATGTCCTGTCAGGAAAGATATTAATAATATTAACCTTTTCATTATCTGTCTGTCTTCTTTCTCTTCTGATTTTCTAGAACATGTATTTGCCAGTCTCCCACAGATGGAGAGGGGAGTTGCAAAAGTCATCTCTGGCGATCCCAAAGGCAACAACTTCCTGTATACCAATGGGAAGTGCGTCATCATCAGGAACATTAAAGTAAAGTTCTTGTTTTTAACAACGTTGTATGCGTGCATGTCTGTTTATTTTTTTAATACCAATCAATAAATAATTTCAATTGTGCTGAATTCTATGAATTATAACAAGTAAGTTAACACCAGGGAACCAGTCTGATAGCAGTGTGTTTGTTACACTGCTTTATGTTATGATTCTGATCCATCAGTGCTGTACAGACCAGCTGATATCTCACATTTCCTGTCTTTTACAGAACCCTGCTATAGCAGACATTTATACCGAACATGCCCATACAGTTAACGTTGCCAAGTATGCCCCCTCTGGATTCTACATTGCATCTGGAGGTAAACAACCCATCTCTGTACACATGCCAACACGTGTATGCGTACAAAGTGTGCACAGTGCTGTTAATGCTAATATATTAAATTAATTGTTTTTATTACCTTTTAGATGCATCAGGAAAGATCCGCATCTGGGACACCACCCAGAAGGAGCACCTCCTGAAGTACGAGTACACCTCTCTTTCAGGCACGATCAAGGACATTGCATGGACCGAGGATAGCAAGAGGATTGCTGTCGTTGGTGATGGACGAGAGAAGTGAGTGTGAGGGGTTTTCATTACTTTGCTCAGGATCATCCATCTTGTTAGGCTTCAATTAATGCATTTGTGTCTGAACCACAGTGGTTGGGACCAATGGGAAGCATCCTGTCAGGAACGTTAGGCAGCTAACTGCCTCATCACATTACATGTGTAAGAAAAAAAAAAAAAAAAAAAAAAAATAATAATAATAATAAAAGGACATATCCTCATTTAACTCAGGCTAGACCAGGTCTCATGTGGTCTCACTTTATCACACTGATCATTATACAAACATTATACATTTTTCTGTTTATTACCTCCGCCAAGGAGGTTATATTTGATGAAATTTTCAGGGTTGGTCAGAAGTGGCCTAACTTAAAACTGATTAAATTTTGGTGCTGATCGGATCAGATTCAATGGCACCACCAAAAATTAATCAGTTTTAAGTTAAGCCACTTCCGGCCAATTCTGAAAATTTCGTCAAAATCCACAACTTTTTGAGTTACTTTGCAAGCCGACAAACCAACAAACAGACAAACAAGCCTTGGTGAAAACATAACCTCCTTGGTGGCGGGGCTAACTTTAAGTAAATAAAAAAGAAGTCGCTGCTGTGATTTTTTTTTTTTTCTTTTTTTTTTTTGGGGTACATCACTATTAAGCCAACACCTTAAAGCATTTCAGCACACCACATACATAACCAGATATGTAGGGCAATTGTTCATAAATACAATTATAGAAAGAAATTATTGTTATTATTATTGTAATTGATACACATCTTGTATCTTTAATCTTCTCTCAGACCTCACAGAGTTGTTTGCATGTTCATCTCCCGCTGTAGGTTTGCCACTGTGTTCCTGTGGGACTCTGGCTCCAGTGTTGGAGACCTCTCTTGCCACTCCAAAATAGCCAACAGTGTAGACATCAAGCAGACCCGCCCGTACCGCCTTTCCATCGGCAGTGATGACACCACTGTGTCCTTCTTCTCAGGGGTTCCTTTCAAATGGAATTTCACGATAATGGTGAGGTGCACAGCCTTTTTTTTTTTTTTTTATTTCCCCCCTGTAGGCATTTGTGTTTAAGCAAAGTTTCTTAACCTTTCAAAAGTCACCTTCAACTTGCAGACTTATAAGTAGTAAAATATTGACCTTCAGCAGATGCAAACTTTTTTCCTTTTTTTTTTTTTTTTTTTTAAACAAAAAACAGCTGTCTTCTTTTTAATGCCCGTTGGCTGTTATCTCAAGTATGTCGCACCCTGGTGGGTTTTGACAGTGCTGCTTTGTTTGTTTCCATATTACATAATTCATGGAGAATGTGTTGGCCACTTAGTTAAAGCAGCAATTCTTCCTACAAACTGCACAGCTTTTACACTTTTTTAAGCACCAAAAGTTGTGGTCTGTCTTAAGATTTTAGTCTGCAGTTGCATTTCTCTGTACAAGTGTATCATTTTGTTTTATAATGCTGTGCTCAGTTGTGATAGTTGCATGTAAATTAGGCCTTTCACAACCCTCATGGTGTAAAATGAGGAAGGACTGAATTTCTGTTGTGTCTTAATAAGGTGATTTGCAAAGAATAATAATCAATAGGGATGTAACGATACACGCAATTCACAATTCAGTATTTCTGATACTCGGTTAACGATACAGTTTTCTTTTTTTTTTTTTTTTTTTTACAGGATGAGCTTACTACGATGAAGTATTTGGACCACATTGACATTTTTTTCCACAGACTTTGAGATTAAAGTCATAAATTTACAAGATTAAAGTCATGAAATGCAAATGTGGTAGAGGAGGAGTTGGTAAAGAAAACTTTGGTAAAGTTAGAAAAACATTGGCAGAATCATGATGTAAAGATGTAATCAATGCAATTCTGCAATGTTGGTGAGACACATGATGAGCTACAACCATATTTTTACACAACAAATCACACAACCTCGATTTCTAAATCACTTGCCTCCATGTCTCTTGTTCTGTCTGAATAGCTGAATACATGTATGACGTTGATCAAGTGAACTCCACAGTAGATTACGCCCTCTGCTGTTTAAAACGGGCATCACGATTCATTTTCTGAACTGATTTGAAAATATAATATATAATAACTATAACATCACATTGTTGTGCAGCAGGAGTTGAGTTGAGGCTCTTTTTCATTTTGTCCCTTAACCTTCACAAAGGCAGCAGTAAATGACACTAATAATTGTGTCTTTAAGTCTTTATGTAAGACTGTCAAATAAAGTATTAATCTGGACTGTATATTAATGTGCATAGTCTTTCGTTGAGTAATGAATAATTATTTCCCTCTTTTCTTCCCTTCTTTCTCCCCGGTGACGGCTGAAGGACCACACCCAGTTTGTCAACTGTGTTCGTTTCTCTCCAGATGGAAATCGGTTTGCCACAGCTAGCGCCGATGGAGCGGTGAGTATTGCATTATCAGGTGTTACCATGTGGAAATTTCAAAGTAAAATTACCTTTGACAGAATAATAATAAAATAAAACCATAATAATATTTACTAAAATAATCCAGTTGTAAAAAGATGTCTCAACAGGTCCGTATAGGAAAAAACTTCAGTTTTTATATTACAGCTGTAGAAATGTTTTTCCTCTTGCTAATGAGTGTAATTTCTGTAGATTTTCATCTACGACGGAAAGGAGGGAACACGCATCTCCTCACTGGGAGGAGATAAGGCCCACAAAGGAGGGATCTATGCAGTAAGTAGTTTTATTTCCTTCATTCAGTGTATACTGGTTAGCTGGATGGGTTTTGTATTTCAGGAGAGTTGGCATGCAGTCTGGATGGAGACAAGCTGCTTCTTTTCCTATTCAAATTAGGCATTTAGTTACTGATTTGATTTTTTTTCCACCTATCTATCCATCCTGGAAGAGGGATCCTGAGATGTCTTCTGTTTCTTTTTCCCTGTTGAAAGAGGTTTTTTGGGAGTTTTTCCTTAGTCAGTGTGAAGGTTGTTTGTAAAGGACAGAGGTATCATATTCTGTAGAGATTATAAAGCCCTCTGAGGCTAATTTGTGATGTTGGGCTATACAAATAAAATTGACTTGACTTGACTTTATTTCCATGTATACTGACATCACAACTTTTTCTTTTCATCCTCCAGATCAGCTGGAGCCCCGACAGCTCCCAGCTGATCTCTGCCTCAGGCGATAAGACGGTGAAACTGTGGGATGTCTGTGCAGGTACGGCTGTCACCACCTTCAACCTGGGCACTGAGGTGACAGACCAGCAGCTGGGCTGCCTGTGGCAGAAAGACGACCTCCTGTCCATCTCCCTGTCAGGATACATCAACTACCTGGACAAGAACAACCCTGACCGGCCTATTCGCACCATCAAGGTCAGACTCTGCTCCTGGATATTTAACCTTTTTAACATACTCTGGAGTTGCTGAAAACATGTTTTTCTTTTCTTTTTTGTGAAATTTTAATTGGCATCTGCAAAATAATAACAAGGTTTGATTTTTATACTGTACAAGACTAGAAGCTCCTGACTGACCGACACATTTGTCGCAAAATGTCTTAAATTAAAATCTGGGTAATTAAGGTATTAAATTGTCTTAAATTTACCATAAATTTGCTTCAGGTATTAAATTTTCAGATGGTGCATTTAAGCCAATAGGAAAACAGTATTCAGAGATTTACTGCAGTATTGCACGTTATTTTACTCACAAAGTTCACTTCTTTTGTTCTTGAAAGTTGTGAAATTTAAGTTGTAGAAAAAAAGTTAAGTGTTATGCCTTCAATTTATATCATTGTTGCAAGTGCTGAAAAAAAATCATGAAAAATTATTATCAGAGGTCTATTGTTTATTGGAATATTGATATCTGCCTCAAAAACTCCAGGTTGGTCGCGCCCTACCATAAATTTACTATTTTCTACTAAGGAAACTGTTAAGGCGTTTTTGCCTTAAATCATATTTATTGAGGTCTTAAAAGGTCTTTTTCCCAAGTTTTTATGATGAATAGGGAAAACATCTTTATGATTTATTTATTTATTTTTTTTAAAAACAGAACTCTGTAAGCAGCAGCTACATGAGCAGGTGATCAGCATTAATGTGTCTGACAACATTATAAAAAGCACCCTGCAGTGAAATAAAACCTTTTTTCTCTTACCTTTTCCACTCTGTTAGTTGTTGTGTCAAAGTCCCACCAAGGTCTGGTTGTGAAATCCATCCAGCTCAAATAAATATTGGCGGCCATCAAATCGTTCAACATCAAAGATCTTTTTCACAATCATCTGAGTAGTCAGAAATTGTTCGCTCTATTAGCCCCTTAAATATGGGTAGAAATTAGGATTTACGATGGAAAAAATAGAGAAGGCACTATTTTAACGTCTTATGTGTGTGGCTTGCTCTTCCTACAGGGTCACACCAAATCCATCCAGTGTTTAACGGTCCACAAAAAAGATGGCCGATCATACATCTACTCTGGGAGTCACGATGGACACATCAATATCCTTTTACTGAATTAAAAAAAAAAAAAAAAAAAAAAAAAAAAACTATAAAATGAAATGTGTATAGATTACCTTTGATCATTTAGAGATTCAAAGTCAATCTTCTAAATATGTTGTTATTATATTATATAATAACCTAACTAACTACAGATATTATCAAGTAGCTGCATGCTCACCTGTCGTAGTGTCCCCACGATATGTTTGCACTTTATCGCCTCTTTCCTGTGTCGTTAAGTATCCATGTCTCCAGTTCTACTCATTTTCCCCCTTAACAAATGCCTCACATTACTGGGACGCAGAGACTGGAGAGAACAACTGCTTCTCAGGGAAGGGCCACAGCAACCAGGTGAGCAAGATGATGACCAACGACAGTAACGACGTGGTCACGTGCAGCATGGACGACACGCTGCGCTTCACCAGCTTGGAGAAGGAGCAATACAGGTAGGGCTCCTTAGATGTTTCTGTGCAGGAAACTATAAGATGAGTTCATGTCCTGAGTGACTGCATGGTAATGATGTGGAAGTCAATCTGGGTGAAACCGTTGTCTGCAAGAAAAGACACTAAGTTTAGAATTAAGCTTTGTTATTACTGTTGTAATGTGTGATGTAGAAAATCAATTAACTAATCAATTAATCTTCCTCAATTTGCTCTTGAGTGTCAGCTGTTTTATAGAACAGAAAGTGCCTTGTTCCTGTGTTTTTGTCCATTTAGATTCATATTTCTAGACCCACAGAATATTTTTACCATGACTCTGAAAACACCAAATAGCTCAAATGAAAGAAGAGACTCTATTTCATCATGAAAAAATGTTTGTTTTTACCTTGGGTGTTTTCACACCTATTTTATTTAGTTCAGATGATTCAAACTCTTCAGTAGTTTGAGATGCAGCACTCAGTGAGTGTAGACGGTTACAAACTTCCTCTGGGATGGTTCTGTTTTGTCGAAAGTGATAAACGTAAATGTTGGAAAATGAAACTGTGTTGTTTTCGCTTCATTTTGATATTGGAAAGCGTTCCATTTATCTGCTCTTCTTTCACTCTTTATTCACTTCTGGGAGTTTTCCCAGAAATTCTGACCAATTAGAGAGCAGTTTCCTCACCAATGCAAATTTTTATCACAGCAACATGACTACAAACTCAAGACAATATGACACTTTAATCGCTCTGGTCTGAATTCAGGACCAGTTTGTTGCAAACTATAAGTGTAAAAACATCCTTAGTTTTGGTGAAGTTAATGGGCGCAGTGGTTCGACTCACAGGGTTGCAGGTTCTGATCCGACCTCAGCTTCAGCTTCATCCCATCGTCCAAAGACATGTAGGTGTGAATGTGAGTAAATGGTTGTCTGTCTCTATAAGTCGTTCTTGTGATGGCCAGGCGATCTGTGCAGGATGTACCCCAAAGTTCTACAAATTAACTGTTAAACAGTCTTAGATGTCGTTGGAATATTGCCTTTTTTTCTTGATCTGAGTATTTTCTTTCACAATTCCCAAACATGAAATACATAGTTATCTCATAAATAACCATAATTGGTGGTTTTCAGTGCCTCTGATGTTGTCAAGATGGATCACCAGCCCAAAAGCTTGTCTGTAGCAAGAGGAGGGCTGTCACTGGCTGTGTGCATTGGACAGGTAAGATTTTACATCAATTACCTGATAATTTAAGCCAATAAAGTTTTGGTGTCTGCAAATAGTCTTGTTTTGATGGCATCATTCCTCATCTCCCTGTTTTCTAGGTCGCCCTGGTGAAAGACAAGAAAAAAGTCTTCACGTTGGACAGCCTTAAGTATGAACCAGAGGTTGGCGCTCTTCACCCTGGAGGCTGCACTGCTGCAGTTGGGGGATCAGTAAGTGGAAAATCTTTGCACACAGATCATCTCAGCAAACGAGTCGAGAAGGAAAATAGCATCAGCGTGTCTTTGGGTGTGCAATAATCATCATTAGATTTGAGATTAAGGGATTTGGTTTTCTCCTCAGGACGGGAAAATTCGTCTGTACACCATCCAGGGCAACACTCTGAAGGATGAGGGTCGAATTGTCGAGGTTGGCGGAGGGATCACGGACATGTCCTACTCTAGTGATGGAGCCTATCTGGCTGTTATAGATGAGAAGAAAGTTGCCACAACTTTCACTGTGGCTGACAACTACTCGGTAATCATGTCTGTCGTATATGCTAGCAGTTTCATCTAAGTTATAGTCACTGTTTTTATAAATATTTCTCTTTTTTCCCCACCAGAAACAGCAGTATTATGGACACCACGCCAAACCGATGACTTTGGCCTGGTCACCTGACAATGAGCACTTTGCCACTGGTGGGATGGACATGATGGTGTATATCTGGACAGTTGGTGAGACAGAGAAGAAGCTTAAGCTCCCAGGTAGGCCATACAGGTGCCCATGTGGTACACACCCATGGTTACTTGGTTACTTTCTGAATATGTGAATAAGAATTGACTCTGCAACACTCACTGCGGTCACATGGTAGACCCAGAATCCAAGTACACATGAAGTTTAATTCAAATAAGCCACGCTAGGTGGCACTGTCAACAAGTGGTGTTAGAACTACTTCCTGTTGATGGCTACTTAACAACAACAATAAACTGTCTGGCGGCATGAACTCCGTCTCCTCGTCCGTCCAAAGTAAGGTGTTGATTTCTTCGAAGCCATGGTGTCGTTTGAGTTTTCCAGCAACAACATTACTATTTATGACGGCGTCGGCGCCTCCTTCCACTTCTGGTGAAATCCCCGGCGGACATTCTCATCGCAGGATGCGAATACGATACGATACCATTCACAAGAGGCACAAAGCAGATTAACAACGTCTTAAGCCAGGGGTTCCTATTGTATTCATGAATCCAGTCCCTATGCGATCCTTTGCCTGTGCACAATTTGATACTTTATTATACGATTAAGCTCATCCAAGCTCGAATAGCCAAAACATGCAAAAACCATGGCAACGGGATATTTTGAGCTGAGCTAAATTATGCATTTATATCCTGTATCTGTTTTTTAAGGTAAAGGTTACTGAAAAATACAAAAAACAAAAAAAACAACCCGTGTATTTGGTTACAGTAGAAACAAACTTGGCACTCAAGTGTTGGATTTTAAATGATGAATAAACACGTCTGTGATACTGAAAGAGTTAAAAAAGTAAGAATCAACATTATATCACAATTTATTATATTGTGATATATCTCCATATCATTTTTTTCCCCACCCCTATGCTCGGTATGCACTGACTGAATATTTATATATTTATTACTTTCTATATATTTATATACTTTGTCTGCAGACACTCATCGGTTGCACTATGTCAGCGGCCTGGCCTGGATAGACGAGCACACTCTAGTCACCGCCTCCCATGACTCCACCATCAAGCAGTGGACTGTTACATACTGAGCTGCAAGCAGACATCCACATCTCCGAGGACAAGGACTACTGTAGGCTCTTTTCTCCCCCCACCACTCTTCTTTTTTTTTTTTTTTAACTCTATTTTCCCCGTCTATACAGCGTTCCATCTGTAAACACCTGTATTGTAAACACTTATGGCTGGGGGAAAGCTACCATAAAGATTATCCAAGATATACGGCTCTTTGATGTGAATGACCTCAAATTAACACAGAGACGAGTTGTTGAAATATACAACGTGACCATGAGTGCTTTTACAATTCATCAAGCTTTATGGACCCATAGTAATATCTGTAAGCTCTACATTCCACAGGTCATAGCTGTCACTCACTTTAAACTGAAATCACTGTCTGTGGTTGGGCTCAATACATCCTGACTAAACATATATATATATTTTTTTTTTAAAATCACGTTTGAAAGAAATGAAACCCGTTTGGTTGCATTCCTTAAATGAGAAGTAACTGATCCTAACTGCAGTTACCTGTTGCTTTTTAATTTTTAGGGGTTTAAGGGTGCTTTTGCTTTGTCTTTTTTATGTTTAATGACTTCCTGTTGGACCGGGGTGCAATAATAGGAACCGAAAGAACAAAGAACATAAATGATCGTGATGCTGTCTGTTCAGGTGAAGGTCCTGTGTTGTTGCTGTGTTTTTCTTCGGGGCCCACTATGCTTGTCACACTTACTTTGTTTTCTCCTCATGTCTTTATGCATCCGTTTCCAAAGTGGAAGTAATGCATTAATAATAAGAGTAATAAAAAAAACACTTTTTATGCATTTTCCCTTACATGCAAATGATGTGAGCTTTCTACTTGTCAAACACTTTTTTTTTTTTAAATTTCCATGAGCAAATCTGATGCATCAAACAAAATCAATAATCTCTTTGCCTTTAAACTATATTGAGGGAAATCACCTCTCTTATCAATCAATCATTATTGTTATATGGTGTCAGAATAAGGACGTGCAAAATGAAAACACAAAATGACCTGGCTTTTGCACAATCAAGTTATTATGCAACGCCTCTTAATGGCGTTATGTACTTTGTACAGTGGTTGCATTATGTAATGAATTATAAATTTCACTAGTAACACTCTACGGGTAGCGTTGCATTGTTAAAGGAGTCGTGTTAAAGTTCAAGTCAAATACTAGCGTTATTAATAACATGGCACAAATTCAACTGCATGTGTTCATCTTTTTATCCAACTGTTATCTGAGGTTAGAGAGCACATAGCTTTGTTTCTATAAACACAAATACTTTCCTCAGGCTTGATGTCACACAACGATACACTCATGTAGATGTTTGCATGATTTAATTTACTGTAACCAAGTAATCTGCAAAAAAAAGAGATGAGTGATTCAAATCAGCCGTTATAGCAACATGATGAGCAGCAAAAGAGAGGAGGGATGATAAGGAGGACAGTTTGTTAATGAGACTCTTAGCTCTCTGGTGGACTCTTTTGGAGAATGTAATGCAATTTACAATTACAGCAAAAATATTCTGATGTAGTGTTCTCATTTGCTATAAATGGTGGCGTAGAAAAAAAGATGTTCTCATTTTGAGTTTTTTTTTCCCAAAACGTTCGCCTCTTTAGCATCTCTGTGCATGTTTATGAAATTAATAATCTAAATTGTGGATGATTTAAGGTCAGTTTTAGATTAGTAGGCACTTCCTGTTGTCAATTGGCGGCGCTGCTTATACGTCAACATGTAGGGATGTGTGAGATCCACAAACTAATTGTCTGAGTAGCCCTCATGACTTTATTCCTCCTTATTTCTCATAGTTTTATCTAGCTTTAACACAACATTTCTTGCTTCTTTGATATAACTGCTTCCAGTCGTGTGTGAATATTATCAAACCCAGTTTCCAGCCCTGCCGCTGCAGGATGGACAGGGGTTCATGACCGACCTGCGAACTGGATGAGAAAATATTTAGAGGGGCCATGTCAGTGTTTTTCACACAGTTTGCTCCTGTAAAGACACTGATAAAGGATAGCAGGGAAGCCTTTCCTCCCTCTACACCAGTTACAGAGACATACTGTGTGGTCTCTGGGTCAAACAATAATCTGCCTGTTGGCTAACTGCATACGGACAGACTCACACTCATGTAGTCCTTTAATGTAAATCCATTGACGTCCATGCATTTTAAAGTTCATCTTTAGCAGCGCTCACTGAAGCTGCAACCACTTTCACTTCAATCCATCCCCAGTAAATTAAGTTAACCAGCTAGTCCTCATGTGATAATGGTGTTTTTTTTTTTAATTATGTCCTTGCAGTCACTTTGCTTGTGAAATCCACAAGAAGCCTGATATTTGAACACTGCAAGTCTAACAAGCGTTAGGTGAGTTTTCTTTCTTTTCTTTTTTTTAGGTGACTGAAGTAGATATTTGTAATATTGTTTTTTTTTTTTTTTTTACACACAAAAAAGCAGCGTATAGAGAGTCATAGTAAATGGTTCTAGGAGCCACTAGTGTGGTGGGAAAGTCAATGTTTAACACAGCTGCTGACACAAGTTGTGAAGACCACAGCAGGAAAAGGGGAGTTCTGAGAAAAAAAAACCCCAAAAACATATATAGGACAGGGAACGAAATTTGCAGTGTTGGCAGAATCGGACTAGAGTGACTGTCGCTGCCTTTAAATTTAGGACAGGGTACACGAGGGCAGTGTTTTATGATTTAAACAGTAGAGATGGTAATACTGTAGTAGCTCTCTTAATGCCATCTGAAACTGACTTAAATAGATGGAAACATTGTGTGGTTTTTCTCACTCTGACTGAAAAATCTATCCACATGTTGGGAAACCTAATCCTTCTGTTGCCTGGACACCAGGGCTTAGAAAACACGTCTCAAAGGGGGTGTTCAGCTTACAAGCACGAGTTTCATTATGTGGCCGTAACCTTTTCCCTGTGGCGGTTCAGTTCTCGACCCAAACCACTCATGAAGTTGCTCAATCCTGCAGCCCCGTGATGCAGCTATCAGACCATGTCATGCTTTTCTGCTTCTCTTAATGATACTGGGAGCGATCTTTCGTCCAAATCCCACATGGCAGAAACGTGGCTCACATGTTTGTAATATAGATAGCTGCCAGGCGTAGTTTCAACAATGTAATTCATGAGAAGCCCAGAGAGAATAAAGTGGCCATTGATGAGTGGAAAAGCTGCCTGGGGAGAGGGTTTGTTTTGAGGTTTGAGGACTGAGCTCATGTGCTGTTTTCATGTAACAGGCTCCAGAAACTTTCTTCTCCTTCTTCTATTTCTTCTTTCCTGTTGCTCCATTCATCAGGATATTAACATTTAACACAAGATGTTAGTATCCACCCAGCAGCTGCTACAGCTGGCAGAGGACATATATTCTTAGATACCATCTGATCTTTGGATTTCACTCAGCGGGTTTGGGTTGATTGGAGAGGAATGCTGCAGGAATGCTGCAGGAAAGTAGAGCATGTCTACGGTGGCATGGAGCTCTCCATTGTTCTAATAGAGAAACAGCTTTCTAAGAGCAGTACAGTATTTACAACCAACTCTGTGTCATCATGTATCTACACACTATTCAAGGTAAGTAGTCATATGCTTTCTTTGCCGTTTTTTTTTTTTTTATAGCTTGATAACGTTCAGAGTCTGGGTTTAATCTGAATGGGATTCAAGTTTATTGCCAAATAGGTTTGCACATACAAGGACTTTGACTTGGTATGTTTGTGCATGACACACAAACGAGATAAATTAATCACCAGTGTTCATATCATCGGTCTGAGTACTGCATAATCCAGAAGTCCAGAAAAAAAGACTTATGTGTTAAAATAGTATAAAAAAAAAAAAGAAGACACGTCAGAAAAAGTTGAAATGTTTAATCCAGACAGATTGAAAATGAAGTCAGTTTCTTTCTGTGTCAGTTATTTGCTTCAAAGTTAACTCCTTTTACACCACAAGCCAATCAAATTTTATCACTACATTTTGTTCACCTCCAATCATTCCTCACTATCACTGTAACTGATTGCTGATGTGATGGCCTGGTTAAAGAGATGCTAAAAAAAACAAAGGTCAAAATGTCATTACTTTTGAAATAGAGGTGAACGTGAGCAGTAAAGACAGGCAGAGTCAAAGGGAGGGACTCCTCAAAGTTAATCATTCGTCAGTGTCATTTTGACTTTCATGTGTGTGTCATGTTGGGCCAGTCGTCCTCCTGACAGGGTTGGTTACACAGTCTCTGGGTGGGTAAGCATTCCTATAGTTCCAAGGTCCGTTTTTATTATTATCATTATTAATGCTTAAAAAAATCCTGTTGTTTTGTTAGACATGTAGCATGGGTGGATATATTTTTGTTGCATTGTGGTCTGTTGTAATTGGTTAACTGTTGGTCAGATTATTTCACACCTCTATTCTTTTTAACATTAAACACAACACTGGCTTTCTGAATGCAATATGTGGATGAGCTGATGACTATGCATGTGCAGAACAAGCTATGGATGTATGTGATCATTTCAGAAGTTATGTTGATCATTATGGATAAAAAGATAAACATATTCTGAACTTCTCCCCTGTGAGAGACTATAAAACTGTGTTGGCTGCCTTGGTTATGAATGCAGAGTCTCTGAATGGTGATTAATCAAACACCATATCCATTTGCCAGGAACATACACACTAACTGGCCACTTCTTTGGGTACACCTTGCTCCTAATAGGTTGGACTTTTGCCTTGAGAACTGCTGCAATTCTTCAGATTTGTCAGCTGCACAGACTTGATGCCAAAAGTGATCTATTGGACTGAGCTCTGGAGTCCAGTGAACTCTTTGTCATGTTCAAGAAACCAGTGTAAGATGATATGAGCTTTGTGACGTGGAGTTTAGCCCTCAGAAGATGGTCCACTATGGTCATAAAGGGACGGATCATCAGTTGTATAATTTTGGCGAGTCTGTGCATATTGTAGTTTCCTGTTCTGACAGGAAGTGGGCTCAACCCCCCTAAAACAGGCCTAATGACTGACTATTTAATGGGGTCATATTGCTTTCATTGGTGTCTGTTGCTGTTCCCCTAAGAAACACTTTCACTAGACTTCCATTGGATTATTTCTTCAGGTTGATCAAGTCACCATCCTACAGTGATAATGAGTGATGGTGCACATCAGCTTCCACTGTTGTCATGTGGAAACGCTTCACTGCACTGATTAGTTTTGCTTTGTTTGCTGCTTGATTGATGTTGGAAGTCCACAGTATCTTCTTTGCCTTGTCAACATGATAGCCCACTACATCAAAAGGTGTGAAAGACTGCACAGAGGAAGGCAGTAATCAATCAATAACTTTGAGAGTAACCTACTCAAGCATTGCGAATACCCTCTGTTATGTGTATTTGTTTCAATACGGTTGCTTCGTTCCAGACTGAGACTAGCAAAGTAAACGGGTCATTTTTTTATTCTCTATGCAAAGTCAGATACTATCAGGGTCACAGACAGCTCACAGAGACAAGAGGAAAAGTCATAGCTGCAGTTTCTGATAACAAACCAAAGCTGTTTCCTCTGCAGACAAACACAAAGACTGCTGACCCATCTGATTGACTGAAATTAACTCTGCCTATCCTAAACCAAACCATTCCATCCATCCATCCATCCATGCATGCATGCACGCACGCATTATTTACCACTTATCCTCATAGGATCGCGGGGGGCTGGAGCTTATCCTAGCTGTCTTATGGTGGAAGGCACCCAAACCATTCCACCTATCCTCAACCATCTCACAAACATATCCCTTCCAGACATGACCATAAAATATTTACAGTATGGGAGTTTTATTGTACCCAATTTGGGGCTTTCAGTGGCGTCTTATGGTTTGCAATACTGTAATATGTTTTGTTCTCAATGTACTGAAATTGTTGACTTTACAGCAAATGAGGCCACATGCAAAAAAAAGTTTCTGAAAGCTAAAATGATTCGGTTTGAACTGGCCTTTAGTCATCAGCAGTGGCTTTTAATCCTCATTCTAGTCGCCCAATCAGAGACTCATTTATATTCTGGGAGCTGACTGAATGCCATTAAATGTTATTAACTGTGCAGTAGGAGAGGAAATCAGCAGCGTTACAGGTCATTGACTCCAGTCGGTTGCGTGCACAATGCTCTGAAATGTATTTGCATCTTTTCCCCACAAAAGGCATCTAGCTTGAAACACACCACAGTCAATTACACTGACTACATTTGGGGAATATTATGCAGATGTGCATTTACACCAGTTTCTGCACGTTTATATGAAGTGTTGTTTAATTAACCACTAGATGGCAGGCTTTGGCTTTTATTTTTTAATTTGCTCTATATGCAGTTGGTCATCATTGTGGAATTCTAAGTTTTTTTTGTTTTTTTTTAAATGTTGCTTAACACCTGGGTAAAAATCCTTTTTTTTTTTTTTGGGTACGCTGAATACTCAACTTGACTTCATCACATTTGCCTCGTGGATAAATCCTAAACTTGTGATCTGATCTATAACCCTGTGTGTTCACGTGCTAGCGTCTGTATGTGCATGTCAGCATAATGAGTCATTTCCTTTTCAGCAGATGTTTCACTCTGTGCTTTCTATAAAAAAAATCCACTTCCCCCCTCTTTGTTAGGAAATGTGCATTCTGTGTGAGCCGATGTCTAACATGGCATGACCTTCTCATTTAAGGTTGCTGAAACGTTAAGATGGACAAAACAAAGAAGGACCAGAAGATGAGCGACTCTGGGAAAACCCCTGAACAGGTTGGTGTCATTAAATCACTCTGCAGAAACCACTTTTACATCCGTATGACTTTATAGCTGCTAAATGATGAGATCTTCTGGAATTCATGGCATGTTGTTGGCCGGACAGACTGACGGCTGTGTCCTGATAGAGCTATGTAGCTCATGACCGTTTGTTATTGTTATGACATGGCGTATGCTGTATGTCAGTGGTTAAATATTAATTGAAGGTCGGTCTGGACAGGATATTTAGTATGAGCAAACTGCACTTGGACCTGCTGCTGAATCAGAGTCTGTGCTGAGATTCATGTACAAAATTGACAGATGACCAGGTGAAAAAATAGTTTTATGTTTAAAAAAAGAAAAACAAAGATCAATTGATGTAAAAATACAAAAAAATTGTTCTGATTCAACCCTGGTTGTTAATACTGAGCACACAGATCAGCGTGGAGGATTTAGTGGCATCTAGTAATGTGACTTACTCAACTACGGTGGCCTTCATGGTCAAGTAAAAACATGAAAGGCTCTCTCTCTCTCCAGTGTTTGGTTTGTCCATTCTGGGCTACTGTAGAAACATGGCGGACCCGCTTCCCGTGTAGGTAAACTACCAGACAAAAGTTTGGTCACACCTTCTCATTTAATGATTTTTCTTTATTTTCATGACTATTTACAGTGTAGATTCTCACTGAAGGCATCAAAACTATGAATGAACACATATGGAATTATGCAGTCTTCAAAATAGCCATCCTTTGCTTTGATTACTGCTTTTCAGTCCCTTGGCCTTCTCTCTACGAGCTTCATGAGGCCGTCTCCTGAAGTGGTTTTCCAACAGTCTCGAAGGAGTTCCCAGAGATGCTGAGCACTTGTTGGCCCTTTAGCCTTCACTCTGCGGTACATCCTCATCCCAAACCATCTCAACTGGATTTAGGTCAGGTGACTGTGGAGGCCAAGTTGTCAACTAGGGCTGTCATCTGTGTAGCTCACCTGATGGTCCTGACCCCATTAAGAAGGCAAGAAATTCTACAAATCATCCCTGATAAGGCACATGTGTGAAGTGAAAGCCATTTCAGGTGATGACCTCATGAAGGTCATCGAGAGAAGGTCAAGGGTTTGCAAAGCTTTTATCAAAGCAAAGGCTGGTTACCCAGCAGAGTTCATCTGTGTTTCATCTTATAGCCACTCAGTTGAGCTGACTCAGCAGAAACCTGAAAGTGTCTCTAACATTCTTATCTTATCTTGTTTTTGTTTTTTACAGTTGTCATTTCTTTCGCTCAGGCATCTATCACTATGAAATTATGAAACATCACTATGAAACTAGTTACACCCACTAGAGTAAATAGTTCTTTAGACATATTAAGGGAGTATTGGCCTTAAAACTGGAGAGCATCTACTACAAATGGATACATGAATGAATAAAGTAGGCTTTATAATAGCAGATGTTTCAGGATATATATATATATATCTATATACCACAGGGACCACATTAGCCATCACTTTCCAAATCCGTTCCAGCTGTTCTTTCAACCCTTAGTACTTCTCAACCTTTTCATGTTCCTTCTCCCTGATGTTGGCATCAGCTGGTACTGTCACATCTATTACCACTGCCCTCTGCTGCTTTGGTGTCATTTGGTTGTGCAGCAAGCAATATGCTGATCCAGCTAGCATCTTACATCCCGCTACTATGTGCTGGACTGTCTCAGGGGCCTCCTTACACAGCCTGCACCTTGGGTCTGGTCTACTGTTGTAGATCCTGGCCTCTATAGCCCTCGTGCTTAGGGCCTGTTCTTGTGCTGCCATGATCAGTGCCTCTGTGCTGTCTGTCAGCCCAGCATTTTCCAGCCATTGGTAGGTCCTCTGGATATCAGCCACTTCCTCTATCTGAAGGTGGTACATGCCATGTAGGGGCTTGTCCCTCCATGGGGTCTGCTCTTCACCCTCCTCACACTCTTCAGGTTTCTGCTGCCTGAGGCTTTCACTGAGCAGTTCATCTTTAGGGGCCATTTTCCTGATGTATTCTTGGATTTTCGATGTTTCATGCTGGACAGTGGCTCTGACGCTTGCTAGTCCTCAGCCTTCATCTTTCTGCTAAGTGTACAGCCTCGGGGTGCTGGACTTGGGGTGAAACCCTCTGTGCATGGTGAGGAGCTTCCTTGTCTTGAGATCTGTGGCTTCTATCTCCTCCTTTGGCCAGCTTATGATCCCAGTGGGGTATCTGATTACTGGTAGTACATACATGTTGATGGCCCGGACTTTGTTCTTCCCATTCAGCTTACTTCTCAGGACTTGCCTTACTCTCTGGAGATATTTAGCTGTGGCTGACTTGATTTTATGATTTCGTTTTGCCTGTGGGATACCAAGGTATTTGTAGCTGTCTTGGATGTTTCCTATCCTGCCCTCTGGTAGGTCCACCCTGTCAGTTCTGATCATCTCACCTCTCCTCGATACCATGGAGCCACACTTGTCAAATCCGAATGACATCCCTATGTTTTCGCTGTAGATCCTGGTGGTGTGGATCAGTGAGTCAATTTTTCGCTCATTCCTGACATACAGCTTGATTTCTTCCATGTAGAGCAGGTGGCTGACTGTTGCCCCACTTCGGAATGGGAATCCACTCTTTGTGATGATCTGACTGAGGGGGTTCAGGCCTGTGCAGAACAGCAGTGGTGATAGTGCATCCCCTTGGTATATGTCACACTTGATGTTGACTTGGGCGATCGGCTTTGAGTTGGCCTCTGGGGTCGTCTTTCACATTCGCATGGAGTTCTCGATGAAGGATCTTAGTGTCCTGTTGACCTTGTACAGTTCCAGACATTCCAGTATCCATCTGTGGCATTGATTCATGCCTTTATCTTGGCCTTTAACCGTCTCTTCCATGGAGAGTACTGCTGATCCACCGATCTACCACCGATCTTATATCCTAGCATCTCAAGGAGTACTGTTGCTGTACTGTGTATCAGCTTATTGGTCTCATTGATAGTCCCAGTTGGGATTGTTCTTATTGCAGCATTCACATCTTCTCGCAGATCTTCTGAAGATACTTGACAATTCAGCTTCAGTAGCCGATCCAGCTGGTTCCCGATCAGCCTTCTCAGGTCAGCAGCTCTTGTGTTGAGGCTGTCTGTTGGGGCTTGGTTCCCAGTCTTGGATTGTGGAGGTGATGGTCATATCCCCCCACTGACCTGTCGTTCCGGCTTCCCCTTGCTGTAGCATCGTTGTAGTATTTCATCGATCTCTAGTTGTGATAGCAGTTTTCAGTTACGGATGTTGGAACACTGGGCTAACAACTGTTTATTTGTTAACCTTGATTGTGGATTTCAAAGCGTCCCACATTTGTGCCATATATCCCCTCTCTCTGGGATTGCTTGTATAGTAGCATTCCCACAATTCCATATTCTCCGCCCTCGTCCATGTATGTCTTGTTCCAGTAGCCCATTTTTCATCAGATTGCCCTGGTTCCCTAGCATCTGAAAATGAGAAATACCAATAGAAAAGCCTAGGGGACAGTAAACAAGTTTATTTAGAATATATGAATATTTGAAAAGTTGTTCAAGCTGTAATAAACCGTTTATAGTTGGCACACAGCAACCCGACCTCAGGTAATAAATCGGTTCTTATCAGAGAAGAACGGGGATCAGCTTACAGTTGTTGTACAGATGACATAACCGTACGCTCAATATGTGTGCTCTGTTTAGCGATCTATGTGTGCAGATTTCCACATCAATGTTTGTTTTACCACTTTGCCCTCAAAATGCAAGAAAGGGATCCTGTCTAGTGATCTGATGTTATGGTAAATGATGACCCAATGCCTCTTGCATTTATCCATGAAAGTCAGGGACCCGCACAGAAAATGTCTTGATGATTCTTGATTTGTTTTTTTTTTTGGAGGGGGGCACATTGACTTTGACACCTTGTTAAATAGCCTAATGACGCCACAGTTTTGCTTGAACCTCCTGATGCACACCATTGTGCTATTTTTAAATTCTGTAAGCTTACGCTTCAAGGCCACTCTTATGAATAAATTATTATGCAAACATGCATAGTGGAGGAGATGCTGTAGCATATTGCAATTTAAGTGATAACATATGCAACTGGTAAAGAGAGCAGAGCTCCACTGGGACCTGTCATAGCACAAGTAGCCTACATATTGTGAGCTGCTATGTGTTGGAGAAATCAATCAGTCAGGAGAGAGGAAGAGCGCCCAGGAAGTCTTTTAAATCTTTTAAAGGAGTAACGTAATTGTGATATCAGGAAGAAATAGAAACATACTCAAGTACCGAACAGTCATTGCCTGAGTCTGTCTCACATCTCTCCCTCCTCTCAGGCTTTTAAAGCATTATGCAATATGCCAATAATCCTATGGGTGCAAGTGTTTACCTCACACCACTTCATTTTCATGTTGCACTAAGACAGAACCGTAATGTTGTTTTTGTAGCCTGGGGCCACTGTTTTATGGCTAACTTCAAGTCATTGGGTGTTATCACTAACTGACACAGGAGCCACTCCTGACTTTGGTTTGCAGGTCAACACAGAGGAAGGCAGGAACCTGTTTGTCCTGAAGCAACCCATATAAACAACAGTGTTTATTTAAAAATGAAAGGGCAGAAACAAACCCAGTTCAGAGCCGGTCCATAGCCATTGTGAAGATAGCATCTCTCGGCTGTACAAAAATCGGAGTTCTGTTATTTGCATCGATGACTCTCACTAATAACGCTTGGACGAGCAAGGATGAACAAACGGGAGGCGTTCTCAAAGTGAAAGGAGTTTAAAAAGAAAGTTCACCAGAAATAACTCAGAATATCAGTTCTCAGTTCTTGGTTAAATAATAGATGGAAGACACTGTCAAGGAGGTAAGGAGTAAAGAATTAAAAAAGGAAAAACAACAAAACACTCTAAAGGTAAGTGTACTATTTAACAAATGTATGAATTATTCTATAAACTGAAGCGCTCACTAAGAGGTTTGAATAAATAACTGATATAATTTAATAACTTGTATAAAGTAATTCCATCCTAATTAAAAACTAAAAAAATCTCTCATTATGAAGAAATACATCAAAGGCAAGTGTACAAAGTAAGAACTAAAAATCACTCTTCTGTGTGGATAACAAACTTTCTCTCAGCACAGTACTTAGACATGACAGCTTGGACACACTGGCTGAAAGCTCTGGTTCCCATTCTACTACAGTAGACCCTATAGGAACCTCCAGTAGTCCTGCAGAGGTCTAGCAGGATTATTGGGAACTATCATCTCTCTAAGATAAGACGGGGAGAGTAGTCCAGAAGTAAAAATTCAAATGTTAACAAATAATGTTCTTATAAGAAAGCGTTCTCTTGGCAGATTAATGAATGTCAAGTTTCAGTGCTGCAGGTCAGGACCAGGTCGAGGGTATGCTTAAAACAGTGAGCTGGTTCCTGAACATTCTGACAGAAGCCAGTTGAATCTAACAGTGAGATAAAAGCAGTGCCAAGGCTGTCGCTATCAACGTCCACATGAATATTAAAGTCACCTACGTTAATTACTTTATCAGTTCTCAGGACTAAACTTGATTAAGAACTCAGAATTCAGATAGAAATTCAGAATATGTACCTGGAGCATGGTACACTAAAACAATATCCAGAAACTGAGAACCAGGCTTTCAAAAGAATTTAACTTAGTTTTAGGATTGATCATCAAAAATAGCTGCAACCCCTCCTCCATGGCTGGTGTCTGGAGGAATATGAGTATTAATATGACTATAAGGAATGGATTCATTTAAGCTGACATAATCATCAGGTTTCAATAAGACAAAATAGATCAATCTGGTTATCTGATATTAAGTCATTTACTAGTAGAGCTATAGATGATAAAGATGATGAGATTTAAGAGTCCACATTTAACTCTCCTGCTCTGGTGAACTCTTTCAGAGGTGGTGTTATTTTTTTTTTATTGGATTACTGTGTTCAACTCCCCTTCTGTTTTTACTTTAATTGATTTCAGTGGTCATGGTGCAGAAACTGCTCAAATAGAAGCACAGAGAAATGTGTTGAACTACAACTCTGTCTCCTGGTCTCAACCTTGGGTTGTGACGGGATTGGTCGACCAGTAAACTGGGTCAGGTTTCTAGATATGAGAGCTGCTCCTTGCAAAGTAGGATGGATGCAGAATCTGCTCATCAAAGCAGGTTTTCCTCCAGATGACATGCGACTAAACATCAGAGGTCAAGCTAGGGAGACTAGAGAAACAACTTTGTCCAACATTGTTTTGGTGTGCGAACACACTAACTCCACGTTCATTTTAGTGACCTCTGGTTCATTTATTATTTTCCATCATGTGGTCACATGACAAACAAGCATGTTCAAAGTGTAGAGATTATCTTCTAGATTTCCGTTCTAGATACCTAGATCTGCACGATATGTCCTTTGTTGGACCTTGAGGTTGGTCAACAACAGTGTGTCACTGTCATATTCATGTTTGTGTGCACAGCATGAACCGGTGTGTTATGTGCTCTCTCTCGTCAGCAGCCAGTCACAGCCTGTCTGCTCAGTGCAGCCTTCTTCGGAGCCTTGGGGGCGTCCTTCATTTACGGCTACAACCTGTCTGTGGTCAACGCTCCCTCTCTGGTGAGTTAAACTGTTGCTGCTTGTGCAAAAGCAATATTGATTTCTCTCCATAGCACTACAAGAAAATCAATAAACATTCATTTACACGGTGCTTCAGAACCAAAAATGCACATGAGTTTAAAGACGCTATCATCATTATACTAAACCCCATTACAGAGTGTAGAGTTGCCTGTTCGTTTAATTTCTGGACATTATGGTCTGCAACAACAACATAGAATTTTTTTTTGTTTGCCGACCACACAGTATGATTTCCAAGTTGTTTTGCTGGGTTAAGGGTTCACTGTTCTCACGGTTATTGAACAAATAGTTAAAAGAATCCAGTGGATCTATTGTGAAACAAATACTTCAGTTCAATTTTGTGAAAAAATAAGCAGAGGGTCTTGTCGGTTTACATTAAAAGGCCCACCCATCGCTTAGAGCAGATCAGGTTCTGTAATGGGATATGTTTATGAGGCTGATCATTATTAGGATAGCCCTCTCTGACTATTTACCACACTTTAGACCAGATGAGTCATTACTTTCCAGTCCGGCTTTGTGTTTGTTTAGAGGTAACACAAGTACGGGAAAAGCTGTGCGAAATGTAGAAAACAGATTCATCGGTTCAATATAAACACAAACAGTGAGGTTTTTGAGTGTACAAATATTATGAAAAAGAGGGCAGTTTATGATTTATCCTATTTTATTGACACTTGTTTTCTGAATTTGTGAATTCAAAGCCACTATAATTGCTATGTCTATGTGAAAACAGTGTGCCAGTGTGAGAGGAGTGATGAACCTGCATCAACTTTACAAGGCTTTATAATTTATTTATTTAAATTGGTATTATTTATTACTAAATTTTATTTATTATTTTTATTACATCTTATTTCTTATTTATTTAAAATTGAATTTATTATTTATTATTAAATTACATTTATTATTTATTATAAATGCGTTCTTTATTTTTTTTATTTTTTATTAAGTTTTATTTATTTACTTTATTATTTATTTAACAATTTTCAGCTTGTTCTTCAGCTGATATGACCCAATATGACCGACCAAACATTTTTTTAACCTAATTTGACATACTGGAATTAAAATGAAAGTGGGAAGGTCTCTAAAGCGTTTAAAGCTTTAAGTAGCAGACTGGAGATTAACTGTAAAAGCCTTCCTTACCTTCTACACTACACTGTGTGCTCCTGCAGTAACAGCTCATATACAGAGAGGGGATGAATGGATATGTAACGTGCTGTTTGAATGTGCTCACTTGAAACCTGTCACATTCCTTCAGTGAAGCTGTGAGCGCTCAGTCAGTCAAAGAACAGCAGGGTGCCTCTTTTAATAGGGAGCTGTATTTACGAGGTGAGCACATCACAGGGCTGGCTGTGATTGGTGGAGCCAGGACGCACTGGGAGGATGAAAGAGAAAGAGGAAGTTATGTGATCTCCAGGATTAGTTCAGTAATGCTGTGCTACACACTCTGCACTGTTGGTCGTGTGGGCAACCATGCATCTTTCATCATTTTAATGCCTATCATCTATTTGCCTGCAGCCCAACACCAGCTGTAGGTGAATGACAGTCACTATTAAAATCCTACTGCAGTCAGACAGAAGAGAAGGTATCAAGTCCCAAGTATCCTCACTAAGAGTGTTGGCTCCAAACCTGTGGCCGATGATGGAGCAAAATAAAGCACTTTAAACACATGAATGAGCTCCCAGATGTCCTCTCAGTAAAGCTCTCATGTGTGATCTTGAGTCTTCGCTCTTTGACACGAGGCTGTGCTCCTTCACAAGCTGGCTGCCCGGTTGTATTTGCCCCTAAAGGGCCGACTGCACACTGCAACTTCTCTCTGCTCGACTTCTAACATCCCAGTCTTCTTTTCCCAAAAGTGTCTGCAAGCTTAACTAACACTGCAAAAAAAGGGGTATCTAAAAACAAGATAAAAACAGTAAATCTGAGGAAAAAGGGCCTTAAAACAAATGTAATTGTCTGTCCATGCACCAAGATAATTTCACTTGATACCTGGGGTTCAGCTACAGCCACTGCCTTAAGAGATTACTCAAAATCTAACTTTTTACAGACCCAGATTAAGCAAAATAGACTAAATACATGAAGAAAATAAGTAGAAAATGTTGGTTTTAAGATGAGATTACTTAAAATTTAACTATTTACAGACCCAAAGTATGTGAACTATACTAAATATAAGCAGAAAATAAGCTTGCAGGTGTTTTTTGTAACTCTTGAATCAAGCAGCTTGTGTTTATTACTGAATCTTAAAACAAGATTTATTTAATGAGAGATGTAATATATCTTATTTTAACAGTTACTTACCTCATTTTAAGATTTCCTGCTTATTTGAGACAAAAAAGATAAGGTTGTGCTTCATTTAATATTATAGTGTAAAGTTGAACACTTAACATGAGAAATTAACTTTTAAATCAAGATAAATTATGTCTAAATCTAATTTTTTTCATCTTGGTAAGAACTAAATAATTTACAGTTAATCTTAAAATCCATCTATCAAACCTTCTATATCTGAAAAGCAATGCAACTGAAATGATTATAAATGATTATAAAATATATACAGGTATGTAATATATAAAAATAAATTTCCTTATGATCAATGATGGCTCATTTTCTATTTTTGGTAAATTTGTCAAATAAGAAACAGAAAATTAAGTCAAACATTGATGATCTTGCCTGATGACTTAATGTCTTCTACATTTCTATAGTTAAGTCTTTTTTCTTGTTGTTTGTGTTTCCACACATTTTATACACATAAATTATATTATATGTCAAACACACATGGAGAACACAAACACACATATTGTCTGGATTACTTACAGTTAAATTAACTTCAAAGTGTATTCAGCATCATCTAGCTTTGAGGAGCACTTAATGGCTCGTTAGTGGACTCTTATACATATATACATATACGATCACTAAGACAGCCTGTCCTCCCCCCAATCCATCCCACACATTTAAACCAACAAATGAATGTCAAACAGAGTGCTAAAAAATACATGGCCGTTAAATTCTAATGAGCACTTAGGATTTCAAAGCATCTTTTATGTCCAGTTGAAGCAAACGTTTGCTAACCCCATTTTCTGATCTGATTCACTTAACCAGATTTCTTTGCTTTAGCAGGTTTCTAATGAGCTTTTTTTCATGTGCCTGACAAAGACTTCCTGCAGGGAACTCACTGTTGTGACAGTGTGTGTGGTGGAGAGGGACGGAAAAAGCAATACAGCCTCATCGTTAGAGTATTTTAATCTAAATTATGACTAAAACTGACGCTGACACTAATTAGCCTTTTTGCACCAGGCTTTTTTGTTGGCTTTTGACTCAAACATACAAAAATAAAAACTGGTAAAAATGCCTTTGATATAAATAAAACATTAATTCCAAAATGTATAATAAGAAATTCCAACATTAAAGTAAATCAAGAAATATTAACACAACAAACCTGTTATATGTGTTCTCTTCTTATAAATCCATTTATGCTATTGTAATTAAATGAAAAGCATACTGAAAGCAGGATTATTCAGATGAATGAATTCACAGTGCAGAAAGAAATATTAAAGGCATTTTGCGTTTCAGTGTTGTCCAGCAGAGTGCAGCTCATATCAGCAGTGAGGATGTCTGCACATGACGCACACCCCAGGTGTTGACTGTTTTTAATTTGGGCATGAATCATACATTTATTTTTAAAAAAAAACTTATTTGACAACACCTCTTCACTTCATTTTTTGTGTTGTGATTTTGATTTTGAATATGGCATGTCACAGTGAAAAACAATGAATTCATTCTTCACTTTGGTTTTCCATTTGATTATGACACATTTAATTCACAGCGAGGAACTAGAGACTTTTGTCTGAACTCATTTCTGACTGAGCTCGGTGCACTGAGTGATAGGTTCAAATCCTTGGTAGTTCTTAACTCATTGAGTGCCACCGTTTTATAAAAAAGAAAGTGCCTTGTTCCAGTGTTTTTGTCCATTTTTAGTCACATTTAAAGACCCACAGAATATTTTGTACTATGTCTCTGAAAACACTGAATAGCTCAAATGAAAGAAGAGACTCTCTATTTCATCATGAAAAAAATGTTTGTTTTTATCTTGTTCCATTCTTGTTTTATTAGAGGTAGAGTAGAGGACACTTTCACCAAAATCACCACTTTTTGTCCAGATTCTGTTTTGCTCTCTAAGCTCAATCGTCTCCACTTCCTGTTTTGATCTCTGTGGTGTATACCGTCTCTTTATGCTCTGAATACATCTCCCAGAAGCCCCAAAATTACTCACAGGCTGTGTGAGAGCACCCTCTTGTGCCTGATGCTGAAAAAACACTTTGACGTATAAATATGTCAATGGCACTCAGAGTTAATCTGGTTGGCTGTATGAGCTTCATGGACTGAGACCCCTACGATAATTTTTCAGTCTAATATTAAACAAGTGATTCACTCACAGCTGTTCTATCTTTACCACTGCCTTCACAAAGATACTGTACTTTGCTAGTATGACGGCTAATTCAACACACGTTTCAAATACAGAACTACCAGGACAGTTTGTTTTGAATGTGTTTGAGCTGACAGTTTCATGCACGAAAATGATGGATTACTTTAATCTCTTTAATCTCTGACAAACAGAGCCAGACTTCTAACATTCGGTAGGTAGAGTCACTCATTCTGTCAAAATGTGGCTGAAAGGAAATGTCTACCGTCTGCTACCTCTGGGACAACAATGGCCATGTACTCTGGAATATATTTTTCTGCACATGAATCTCAGCTGAAAGAATATTTGTGAGACAATTTTTATTATTTTTGAAGAAAATATTCACTGAAAAATAGACTGATCAAGAGGCAGGACGTATTTGTATTGCACTGATGTTAAAAATATGTGAACAGAAGACACATAAGGCAATTTAATTGTTTTCTCATAATATTTTAATCATTTATTTTATTTTTGCTTTATTAAATACATATTTCTTTAGTTGCTGTGCACCCGTGTGAGTGTTATACCTCTTTTTCATGCCTAAAGACTCATAAAAACACACATCCCAACTGAGGTTTGCACATAAAAAACATAAAACCATATGCCACCGTTACATTAGGACATTAAAGAGATATTTAATAAGTCCATTTTTGTTCACTTTCTCCTCAGATAAGTTATTCTTCTTTTTGTTGCCATCAGCTTGGTGGATCATTTAAAGCTTATTTATTTCCCTTTTAAAAGTTTTAAAGGTGTCTCTCTTGTTTTGCAGTACATTAAAACTTTCTACAATAAGACCTGGTTTGAGAGGTATGGAGAGCCTCTCGCTGCAGAGACAGCCACCCTCCTCTGGTCCATCACAGTGTCCATATTTGCTATCGGAGGACTTCTAGGAACGCTGTCCGTCTCCATGATCATCAGAGTGCTGGGAAGGTGAGTCGACTGGCTTACACTCATAATCATGAACATTTACCAGAATAGAAAATGCTTCTGTTGATCCCCCACTGGGGGAAATTCACTTGTTACTGCAGCATGAACAGGTTTTAAGAGAACAAAACAACTTGAAATAAAAATGAGTAGTAATAATAACGTTTATTTACAGTATGCACCAAAAAATGAATTGATTTTTTTAACAGCAAATGAAATCAAATCAAATATATTTAATATTCCTAGCTACTTTCTTTAACACCTTGTTGAAATGCCGCTCCATAAAACTTTCTTTGATATATTTCTTTTTTTCATTCTACTCTGCTCATTTATTATGACAGTTATCATCACATCACTCTTTCAGAAATTAGATTAGCAAGCCATGTTTTTAATATTGTATCAAGTTGTTGTGCCCATTTTGACAAATTGAAGTGAATATGTCATCTTTGTACGGATATTAAATTAGTTTGGGATCATTTTATGTGACGTCTCTGTCCTTTTAAACCTTTGTTCTCCTCTTGACTTTAGAAAAGGAACCTTGCTGTTGAATAACAGCTTTGCTCTAATAGCTGCTGTGCTGCTGACTCTGGGTGAAAGAGCCAAGTCTTTTGAGATGCTCATCATTGGTCGACTCATAATTGGGGTGGACTCTGGTAAGTGTTTGATTTACGAGGCTGGAGGAGGGTTTATTTTAGTATTCACTCCTCTTCAAGTCAACATGCAGCAAACTAATACATCACAGAGAGAGATACATTATTCTTATTTTTATTGAACCTTTACTTAGCCAGCTTTCAATACCATAATAAAATAAGTAATAATAATAGCGATAAAAATTTACAATATATACTATATAAAAAGGATGAATATATATATGTTTTTAATTGCAAATGACATGTTAATTAAACACAATTATTAGATGAATAAAATAGATTTTTACTTTGTATTTGTTGTGTGGATGAGACCTGTAGAAATAAAATAAAAAAGATGTGCAAAAATGGTAATGACAGAAATAAGACACATGAAACAATGAAAAAAATGTGAAGTCAAGCACACAGTATGGAAAGCATATTGGACTGCTTCACATTGTACTTAGTTTTAAGCTGTTAATCGTCCAGATCACATCATCAGAGTAACATTAAACTTAAAACAGAAGGTGACATTATAGCTTCAAATTACATCAGAAGCCTTACTTTATTTAAATTAAAGAAAATGATGAAGATATAAATCCTGACGATAAATACAGGCTTGTGGTGTAACTGTCCCCAAGCCAAGGAAGAAGAAACCAAACCTGAATGGACTGATCTGTCAGAAAGACTTTGATTGTTGCAGGTTTGGCTGTTTCTTCTCTGAGAATGCCTCCAATCATGGTGGAGGAGTTTAACATCAGTGCTCATTCTTCTCTGACTGTGGGTCATGTTATTAGCAGGCACATATTTCCTGGTGATCAAATTGTAAAAGAAACTGAACCAGCTGCTGGTAGAAACTGAGATATACTTGATTTGCGAGTCTGACTCCTGACACGTCTTGTCTGGTTAAACAAGAGCATCCTCAAGAAAGTCTGAGGTCTTAATGTTACAGGGTCATATCCAGCTCAAGCCCTGAAGAAATAGACTTATTCTCTGTGGAGAAGCAATGCCAACTCTGGTAAAGCTGATCCTTCCTATCTATAATACTGCCACATGATTCAAGTGAGTTCCTCAAAGTTTTACTGGATGTTGAATATTATGGGTGCAGGTTTTAAGCCGTTGGTTGTGTATATCTGTAGAAAGACAATACAGATTAAATGGTAAATGGTCTGTTTTTATATAAGCTTTACTATACCTGAAACAATAGCCAAAACCCTTTACATTGTACATTACATTCGCCCATTCACACACTGATGGAGGAAGCTGCCATGCAAGGCGCTAACCACGACCCATCAGGAGCAGTTAGGGGTTCAGTGTCTTGCTGAGGGACACCTTGACATGAGTGCACCTGTCCGGGATGGAACCAGTAACCCTCTGGTTACAAGATTGCCACTCTACCAATTGAGCCATGCCGCCCCATTAAGAAGCATTTCAGATGATATTTTCAAAATAAAAGAAAAATGGATGGATACTTTCTACTGGCAACCTCTTGTTTTTACTGTATTTTATGTATCGCATCAAACATGAATCTTATTTTGTTCTTTTCTTAGCAAGATTTTACTGTGTTGATTATTTTTTTTTTGGCAGGTATCGCTCTCAGTGTCCTTCCCATGTACCTGGGAGAAATTACACCAAAACATATCAGAGGCTCCATCGGCCAGTTCAACTCCATCCTGATCTGCTTGGGAGTGTTCACAGGACAAGTGCTGGGTTTGCCCGAGCTGCTGGGTCAGGTCAGTGTGGGAACTAATACCTGCTGTAAATAATACACATTTAGCAATGCTGAGTATAGCTGGGTGAGGTCAGAGGTGCAACACATGTCCTATATGAGCACATGCTTTTTGTCTGTTGGGTGAAACATCTTTCCATTGTGCCATGAAATGTGTGGAGTGACATTTAGAGGAGGTCGACATCGGACCCTGGCAGTAAAGGGCATTTATTTAATTCATGAGGAATGCCAAGAGTGGTCAACTCATTGAATAGATGTAACACATCCATTTAAATCTGGGTAATATGAATAAACACATTAAATCTCCAGTCTATGTAGATTTATCTCAATCTTTCAGGGTTGAAATCAAACCCTGGTAGTTGAAATGAAACACAGAAGTTTGACTTTAATTAGATAATAAAACAGAATTATAAAATAATTACAACTTTCATGGCTTTGTTTCATCACCAGTGAAGATTGAACCACACTTCCAGATCACCAAAGTTTAGTGATAAAGTATGTTCTGATCATAATCACATTAATCTCACATAAGCATAATAAATGTGACTACCTCTGACCATAAGAAAGGCTCTGGATACTGGGAAAAAAAAACAATCAATCAATAATTCAAGCATTTCATTGGAGCCACAGAGATCTTTATCAAGGACTAGTTCGGGATCATTGTCATTATATTTGGTACAGTTGAAGGAGAAATAATAGCAGTTAACATAATCATGTTGATGGTTGAATGTACAGTACTGTTGGTTTATTTTGGACTTTGGGGACCACCCTGTCTGCTGGTTTGTAGTCTTCCTCCTTGTCTTTTGCTTTGTGCTCTTCCTCCTTGTCTTTTGCTTTGTGCTGTTCCTCCTTGTCTTTTGCTGGCATGCTGCTGCAGACAGACTCTGCTGTAGCATCAGTCCTTTTGTATTTCTCCACTGCAGCCTGGGACGAACGTGTCCTTCATCTCTAATCGGCTACCTACCATGCCATCCTGACATTCCCTCAGTCTCACACCAATTTGCACCTTAATTCTTGTAACTGTTGTGACCCTCACGTCTGCCTCTGGATCTCAACAATCTCACCGGTCAAGCAGTGATGAGGTTTAAAATCTAAGGACATCTCCATCCATCAGCCGAGTCGATAAAGCCTCATGGATGTGCAGCAGGTTTCTTCAAATCTGCAGCAGATTGTTTCATTTTTTCTTGACATCCAAGTCAGGAAAAAACCTAGTGGTAGGCCTACATCACACTTTTACCCTGAACAGTAATTTGATTAATTCAATATATTTTAACAAGATAGCAGTAGGAATTGTCAGTTACACCTGTTTACCCAGGAGGGAATCTAATCCACTTCCCATCCCCTCTCACCTTGATGCCCACAGCTTTAGCAACATTGACCCACTACTGAGGCATTTTCCTGACAGGGAACCAGTGTTCATCTATAATTATTTATGTGCTAGATTTTCACTCTATCTTTTAGGAATGAAAACACACATTAGCCTGTGGCACTTGTGGTTAGAGAGCCAAAATCAGTTGGAACAGAAAGCCAATAATGCTATGAAGCACTTAGCTTATTATGTTAGCTCACTGCCTAATTTCTGCCCTCCATCCATCCATCCATCCATCCACCCACCCGTCTGTCTATCCGTCCATTTGTTTGTTCATTCCTCCATCCATCCATCCACCCACCCACCCACCCATCCATCATCTGTCATCCATCCGTCCATTTGTTTGTTCGTTCCTCCTTCCATCCATCATCCATCCATGCATACATGCATCATTCATTCTTCCATCCATCCATGCATCCATCATCCATCCATCAACGCATGCATCAATGCATGCATGCATCATCCATCCATCCATCCACCCACCCACCCATCCATTATTGATCCATCCATCCATCCATCATCCATCCATCATTGATCCATCCATCCATCCATCCGTCCATCCGTCCATCCATCCATCCATCCATTATTGATCCATCCATCCATCATCCATCCATCCATCCATTATTGATCCATCCATCCATTCATCCATCCATCCATCCATCCATTATTGATCCATCCATCCATCATCCATCCATCCATCCATCCATCCATCCATCATCCATCATCCGTCCATCATTGATCCATCCATCCATCCATCTATCATCCATCCATCCATTCATCATCCGTCCATCATTGATCCATCCATCCATCCAAACACTCAAGAAACTGGTTTCTGTCTCACCACCAGGGGGAGCCACTGCACCACAAAAGAGCAGTCACAAACTAGAAAAACAATTTCAGTTTAAGAACCCCCAACTACCAACAAATCGATCACCTATCAGTTCAATACGTCTTGGTCACCTGCCTCACATGTTCAGGTCAGGATAGAAGAGGTGTGGCGGCACACCACCCACCTAGCTAGCCCTCCACAGCACCACTAAGCTGAGCTAAGCTAAGCTCCTGCTCACACAATACTCATGTTCCAGTCCTAACACCACATGGCACTGACCAAAAGAAAACAAATACAAGTGATGCAGTTTCACACATCAATAATCAAATCAAACAATAATATGTTAAGGGCCCTGAGGGCCCAACTTCAATTACAAATATTACACAAAAAAATAAAAATCAAAAAAATTGAATAGCTTGCAGCAAAAGTAGTAAAGGCTCACATTTTATTATTTCTCCCCATTTATTAGTTTTCTATGAAAAATATGATGGTGGCAACTTCTGAAATGGAGGTCTCGCCATGCACTTACACACATATAATTTTTGCGCCATGCATTCACTTAGTTACCAGCTCATCAATGGTAATCAATACCAATAAGCATGAAATTTGTAATAATTATAACTCTGGCCTGAGTCAACCCCACAATCTATTAAAGTGACCGCCTGCACAATTGCAAAAAACTAACCTGTTCACAAAGTGTAATTATTGCATGCACTTTACTAGCTGTAATTCCACAGACAGGGAAACGAAACAGACCATAACAGGTCGATGTAGTCGATTGATAACAGCACACTAGCTTATTTATCCTACCCCTTCATACTGTGAACAACCCGTCGCAGCCGTTCAGTTCGTGATGATGACCCCTGTGGCTTCGTGTTGTGTGCCATGTGATTCACCTGGCTGTGCTCTCTCTGCAGGTGATTGTTAGAGCAAACACCTGAGGGCGTTTCCAGGTTATTTGAGACTGCATGCGGCTGGCAGCTTTCTCCTGTCCTCTGCCTGACACTGTGCAGCTTCACCAATACCTGCACAACAACAGCTAATGCTGGTTCGCTTGTTAAACCTCGACATGGCATCTCGCTTTTGTTGTGGCAACTTTATCCAGGTCATACCAAACTTGTTCGCTTGTGGTATGAACCGCTGTATGAGCAGAAGAGCCAATGGGAGGGAAGCAACCACGCACAGAAGTGAATGATAAAAAAGTTAATTTTAATGGTTCCAGAATAATATATAGAATGAGGAGTACAACAAAAAGTTCAGTGCTGATATGATTTCTAACACAACACAGATGTATCACCATTGAGCAACAGCAAAAGTATGATTGAATGGACAAACTCAGGTGTATTTAGTCTTATTTTTTTATATATTAAGGCAGAAATCAGTAATATTTGGTTCCTGAGCTGTGACTCTCCTCATTTATGGCAGCATCTGCTCCTCCTGTCGCTGACATTTACACATGGCCATAGTGTCCGAGCTTCTGGAGAAGCGGGTACTCATTTTTAATTTATAAGTATTGGCTTGTCCCATCCATCATCTGGATCTGCAGACTACCTTTATAAATATCATATAGAGTCTTCACTGCTGCTCTGTATTCATGTCACCCCTGTCACAACCTTCAGGACCACCACAGACATGGTGATAATTCCAGCATGATCTTTGCTCGTTATGAGACTGAAACCCCTCAGTGGAGGCTCCTGCTAAGACGTGCAAAATGGTGATAAGCTTTGACAAATGATAATTAATGTCACCTTCATGCTTAGCCACTGACCTTTCCCCAGGTAAACATGAACAGATCTTTAGCCGGTCTGTCACTGAACTCCTCTGAGACACTGAGCTTATCGGCATTCCTCGGTGTCCATAATGTTCCTTTACCTATACTTTATATACAGCCAGAACTATATACATCATCAGAGGTCAAAACAGAAAATTATTAGTGAGCCACGACTAATGGAATGACTTTTGTCAATGTGTCACTGTTCCTGTGTAACTTTGCTGTTATTAATAATTACAAATATCTTTAAGTTATAGAACAACATAAATAGACAACATAAATATTTTACATCCACAACTAAACAGAACAGCATGGCTGCATCCTCCATCAGACCTGCCTTTGATTGATTGATTCTCTGTAGGTTCATCACTAAAAGTGAGCCCTTTCACTCTGTCATTTGAAATATAAAATATTAATTATAACCTCTATTCTATATTGTAACCTCTACTGTAAATATGCCTGACTATAAGGAGCGCTGCTTTAACATATAGGGCTGCACAAACTTGCAACAACCAAGTGTCAGTTTGCTTTTTGGACACAACATGAGGGAAATAGGCTTTCAGAGGAGGTGACATTCATTACAAACAGCTAAAGGCAGAGGGATGATGGGCTTTTCTTCTGATCCTGGCAGATCTCCACCTATATAATATTACAAAGACTGAGATCCTGGTGTGACGTGAGGTTTTTACAACAACGGGTTGGAGAATTGAACTTGGAAGATGATTTTATACTTTTCAGACCCACCATGGAGAAATGTTCAGCTTTCATGTTATCGACAGAATATTGGAACACGACTGGAAACTTAAATTTCTATTTAACGTGCCATATTCATCGTGCAATTATACTTTACTTACCAGTTAGTTTGGAATAGAATATTATTTTTTAAATAATATTGGAAATTCACCCACCACAGCAGCATTGACAAATTATAGTAATAAAACAACAACAACAGCCATAAAGACATACAGTAATAGAATAAGTAATAATAATAGAATAAATATTTACATTATGTACTAAATTCAAGATTCAAGAGTCTTTATGCACTCTCAGCTTAAAGGCACACATAAATAAGAAAAAAATAAAAATGCAAAAGATATTAATATAAAAATATAAAATAATAATAACAAAGGAATAAATAATAAATGACAAAGGAAGAAAATAAGTTTTTAATTGCAAATGAAATGTTAACTACAATTTTTAGTTGAATAAAATGTACTTTTACTATTTGTTATGTGGACATGACCTATAGAAATAGACGTAAAATAAAAAAGCTGTGCAGAAAAAAAACAACTGCAGTGATGGTAATGAGTCCACTTTAATTTAATTGCTCTTCCAGGATAACAGAACATTTAAAAATAAATTGCAGGTAATCTCACGGTTTTTCCTGTATTTCACCTTGTAATCCATTTAATCCATTATGCATTAGTGTCTTGACCAGCTAACAGTGAGTGACAGACAAATTAAACCCCACTGTGGAGAGACAGATTTGCGATTAGCTGTTGTCGCTTGTTATTGCCTGTACCAAATTTAGCAAAGATTTGTACATTTCTCACTTGGGGAATGAGCTGGCAAGGTAACGTAATTAAGACTGACCTAACACAGATAACATTAACTTGTTTAATTGGATGCATTAGAGATGTGAACCCCCCTGACTTTTCCATTACCTCTCTGTGAGAGCTCACCTGTCCACACTTACCCCCTCTCTGGCTTCGTGGTGGTTCCTGCTGGAGCTTCACAAGATGCAATTTCTTCTCAGCTCGAGCCAAAAAAAGATGTTTCATCCTCTGTGTTGTACAATCACAGGATGACAGTGTTCGCCCTGCAGCCTCGTGCATTCTCAGAGGAGATAACTGAAAACCGCACAGCTTGTGGAATACAGCAATAAACCATTTGTCTGCTTTGTTTAGTTTACTGTGAAGGAATATGACTTCAGGTCAGAGCAGGACTCCCCGAGCTGTGATTTATTTTATCACTGGTGATGATGGGATCAAGGCCCAGGAGGGAGCCACAGCCTGCCCCAGTTAAAAACAACTGTTGGTAGCCAGCATGAGGCATGTATTCAGTCTGTACTGTGCAAAATCACTGTATCGTGTTATGTTCCGGAAAAAATTCACAGTGGTAAAAAGCTGATTTCTTCTTACATGTATGTAGAACAGAGCAGAGAAATCAATGCTTGCAGAACATGAATTAAATTCTTTGTGCGTCACAGCAGCCTCAGAGAGGCCCCATCTCAGCGCCCACGCTCATCTCCAGCTGGGATAAAACGACCTGCAGATCAGCGCAGCATGCAAACATTTACACAGCTCACCCAGGATTTAATGCACAGAAGAGTTTATTACCACTGTAGACAAGTTTTACTGCATCAACTGAGTGAAAAGTAACTTACTACACTTCAGAGGTGACCTATTCTCCTTAATTGTACTGTATGTATATATATATATATATATATATATATATATATATATATATATATATATATATATATATATAAAGGGCAAATATGTACATTAAATAGTAGCTAGAAGTCAATTGTGTGGGTATGATAAAACCTTTTCTGAAAACAGTTTTTAAAGTTATACATATTTGCTGCCATAGAAGTTTTTAATCTTAAATTGAGACATTTGATATTTTGATTTACTACATATTTGAAATTAAAAGTGGCATCCTTTTATACCCCCTGTTATGTATTGTATATCTCCCAGTTCTCCTTTTTTAGCATCTCTAAGCTAATTATTTAGATTATAGGCCTTCAGCTTTACTCTCTACACAATGAACAGACTGCAATTATGTGAACACAGGTTGACTTTTTAGAGCGACAATATCGATGTCATGTTATATTTAATCTCAGATGAGTCGCTTTGTTGAAATATCTTCTGCCACAGTGTTAGAAAGTACATTAAACTGCACAGCATAGCACAAACTTAATGCTTAAAGTGCAATTGGACAATGGACTGCACACAAAGCACTGGCTGAATACATCAGAGTCATTAAACAAAAGTTAATTACAATTTTTTTTAAAAAAAGTTTTACACTCTAATGAGATGTTTTTCCATAGTAAAGGTTTGGCAACTGAATCCCCAACAGACGTGTTTGGAGTTGAGAGGTGACATTTCCTCTCCAAAGTCCGTCAGGCTGTGTAATTACAAATGTCTCCCTCCTGTTTGAGATCATGAAACATAGAGCTACTGAAAATGTGTGGCTCTGCATCCTGTCATCTGTCTTATGGCAGCACATTCAGCATGCCTCAGTGTTTTTGCAGAGCATGAGTCACAATCCTCTGCTCCTCTCCCTCCTCTTAGTTTTAACAATAAACCCAGGAGGAATGTGGAATTGATGGAATATGTTGCATGCTGTAATATGCTATGTTACACTTGAACATTTTTGAGTAAAAAAAATCAGGTAATAGTATTTAACAGCAGTGATGATCCTGGATTTCAAGGTTATCCAAAGTTTATCTTGAATGACTAAAGTGCACTTTGTTGCAGAAAATCAAAACACTTCACTGAAAAGTTCATGCCTAAAAGTCGCTGAGAAATATTTAGTCTCTGAGGCACTTGAAGAAGAATCTACCGTGATGTGAAACTGAAACAACCTTGATGACCAGCAGCACCTGGACTACTAATGCACTCCTGTTTGGCTATCTGTCTTTTCGAAATGCTCACTCCATAACAGAGATGTGACACAGTTTCCTGCATTCCTTCTTTAAAGATTGAAGTTGTTTTCTGATCAGTCGATAATTTTATAAGTTCATTGTCTGTCATGGCAGTGAATGGGAAAGCAGCCAACGCAATTTGGGTTTTATTTCATCCATTAAGGCAGGAATGACCTTGAACAAACGCACTTCTAAGACCGGGGGGGATTGCCTTGTGCATCTTGAGTCATCTTTCACAGAGTATTTTGTACTATGACTCTGAAAACACTGAATAGATCAAATGAAAGAAGAGACTCTATTTCATCATGAAAAAAATGTTTGTTTTTACCTTGTTCCATTCTTGTTTTATCAGAGGTAGAGTAGAGGACACTTTCACCAAAATCACCACTTTTTGTCCAGATTCTGTTTGTTTTGCTCTCTAATCTCGATCGTCTCCACTTCCTGTTTTGATCTCTGTGGTGTATACCGTCTCTTTATGTCCTGACTACAAATCCCAGAAACCCTAATATTACTCACAGGCTGTGTGAGAGCGCCCTCTTGTATCTGCTGCAGAAAAATCACTTGTCGTATATATACGTTTAGGGCACTCAATGAGTTAAAAATGGTCCACTGTAAAAATACCAAGACTGAGACCTTGCTGCACTGCAGTGACTTGTGGTCATTGCATGTCACCCTCTCTTTAACCCACCTGTCACTACTAACACTATCATAAAAAGGCAAAAAATAGTCAAATCAAAATTTAAAAAAATAGCCTTAGATGTTGACCACAGTGAGAGCTGCCTGACAGTCATTTAGATTTTGTGTTTTAGTTGTTGTTGGGACATAGAGGAAACCTGAAGCCACATCTTTTGTGTACCTTAAGCCCTGTTTTTTTTTTTCCTTTAATCACTGTAACTCATTGTTGTGGTGCATTTCAATAATAATCACCACAGTTTGCAGGAATTATAAATGACAGAGTGCTATGCATCCACTTGTTCAACAGAGCATCAATCTTGTTGAACTTCTTTGTGTCTTATATTTCATGTCTGAAGCTTTGATGTGGCTCTTTGTGGATGATTTGACTGCAGGAAACCAGGTGGTGTTATCTGTTTGCCTTCCTGGCGTTGCCGGCGATGCTGCAGCTGTGTGTGTTGCCCTTCCTCCCTGAGAGTCCTCGCTACCTGCTGATAGAGAAGAGGGATGAGGCTGGAGCAGAAAAAGGTAGTGTTTTCACCAAAGAAGACATGCACTCACATCTGCAAAATTCATGTGTTAAATACAAATAATTCAACAATTACCAAGAGCAACTTTGTGGTTTGTAGCGTATAACAAATACATAAATCATTAGAAAGCGCAAAGTACTCTAAAATATCTGCAGGGTATTGATAGAGTTGTTTACCAAGAACCACAGACTCACTGATTCTTTTCCCCATTACTATGATTTGTTGCTTTTACAGTAGTTAACCTTTTGCTTTGACTCAGTTTTCACAACAGTTTCTGTTGCAAAAAAACATCCACCTCACACAGACCCTCGTCAGGCCTGTTATTTATCTGTGTTTTGAGCTCTCGGTGCTCGACCTGCAGCTCGCCCTCAGCGCTCCTCTGATCACTGGACAGCTGTGAACAGAGAAATCTCCACCACTTCCTGTCTGGTAGGGCCAGAGATCAGATCTCACTGTGGACACAGTAACACCAGTGGACATGTGACCCATTCTTTGTTTTTGTGAAACGCTCAGGACCGATTTTAAATTTTAGTGATCTATGTAGAATTTCACAATGTATCGCGATAATGTATGGTATCGTGACTCAAGTATCGTGATACGTATCGTATCGTGAAGACCTTGCCAATACTTACCCCTAATCCATACACTGTATATAAGAGATCTGAGTACCCGCCGCCTGCAAAATGGGGTCAACCATGTCTTTATTATTGGTTGATTTTGTAATTTGCACTGATTGAACCTCTGCTCAGGTTGAGTGGGTGGAGCTCTGCTGTTATTAATGTGAGATTATGGTGTAATTTGACCTGTCCTAACAACAGCACCAAATATGTGAAGCATTAATTATCCATGCCCACAAAGTCCTGAGACGAGGTCTCAACCTGAATAATTAACTGATATTCAGCTGTGTGGGTTTACTGTAGGTACGCAGGGCTTCTGATCGTAGAATTGGCGAAAATATCCTTTGAACTTTGTGGCTGAAAACAAACTTTGAGGCTAATTTCACAGCTTTACTTAATGCTTCTCTGACAAGGTCTGAAGTGAGTTTGTTCCATAATTTCTCAGCAGATTTATGGATATATATCTGGTGGTCATTGCAGATAATAATACTCTGCATCATGACTGCAAATGACTTTGATCATATATAGATTGAACTCTTTGATGTTAATGTGCATACATTCTGTTCTTTCTAATGTTTATCATTTCATAACATACATAAAAGCCACAGTGAAATCCACACATTCAAAGAGTTTCACTCTGCTGTATTTATCATTTTAGCATATTAATGTGTGGTTTAGTTTTCCTCACTCATTATGTATGTACTCTAACTTTATGGCAATACCAAAATCTACAAATGCATCCCAAATACAGTGAACATATAGCTTAGACTGGCTTGTTAATTGATAAAATTGTCACCTCTGCATGTACAGATATTGAAACATTACGATATCTTGGTGGCAGCTCTCTCGTTTATTTGAAGATGATGATCTTTTAGAAACATGACGAGATGTCAAGAATAAGAAGTTAGACGTTTATCAGTGCTTTTATATCAAATGCAAATGTCTGCAACAGCAGCTCTTTGAGAGCTGACTCTACTTTGTGCGGTGCAGCTAAACCTCGAACTGTATTGTCAAAGTGTTTGGAATTCAAGGACGGTGCTCGTTATTCTCTCGGTGGAGCACTTTTATTTTTAGCCCTCACTCGTTTTGCCATCTGTTTTTGTTTATTGCTGCTCTTGCCAAATAAATAATTCCAACCTTGAGTCTGTTCAACAAATTGGAGTCAGGAAATTGACTTATTTTGACTGACATGGCTGGGAAATAAAAAAAAAAGTCAACCACTTGTTAATTTTCACCCGTAAAAGTGTCCTGCTAACGGTTTCAGAGTTACGCTGAGTTCTGACAGTAACTGCTGGCTTTGTGAAAAGAGATGAGCACCAGTGAACAGCTGTGCTGATCCATGTCGCTGACTTGTGTTGCATTTTTGTCATCGCAGGCAAATCTTGACAAGTTGCTCTGTAGTGTCTCACTATCAGACAGAAACAGCGTGTTCACTTGCACCTATCTCGTCTATCTTGTCATGTATCTGCGGTGGTCCTGCCCTCCATTTAAAGGTGCACAGGTTGAAGATTAGTTAAATCTGCTATGCTAAAGGCTGCCAGTGCGATTGCCAAACCCCTTGACTCCACTGCGTGCAGTATTTCTGTGTTTTACAGACTAAAAGATATGACACGAGGTTTTACCTTCTTACCCCACCAGTTCAATCAAAGCTCACACGTTTAACAGTGTGCGCTTGTTTTGTCACTTTTTTCTCTTGAGGGCAGGACTTTAAAGTCAGCAAGACCTTTTTTTTGTATACCTCCATCCATCTGCACCATTCTTGTAAGCATCTCTCAGTATGGGGGAATGCCTGAAGGCAGTTTCTTGAAGCATCCACTTGTACATGTGGATAAACTAATGAGATTTTGATGGACAAAGGTCACTCATGTCCTGAAGCTATATCTAAGGAGAGGCTGGAAGGAATTTATATTATTATATTACGTGTGGCACAAACACCCACCTGAACTCAAGGATGAACTGATTAGAATTTGATTGACTGTTTTTCAGTAACTAGCACAGTACTGCTGGCTGCAGAGCACCAGAGACTCTCATGAAATCATTTATGGATATATTGCCTCATTATTATTTATTGTTGTGATATAAAGGGGATCTGCTTTCACGTTTCGTTCACAAACACTCAGGTCTGTTACGGTGTGTTCAGGCTTTTCAAAGCAGTAGAGTAGTTCCTAATAAAAATAATCATAAAGGAGAGGGTGGGGTTTGACTAATAGAGGCCTTATGTTTGTGGATGGCAGATAGTCTGCATGGATGTCTCCAGTGTGATAAAAGCTCAGTTAATTGTTCAGCAGGTACTTAAAGCTTCCCGTTATCTCGACTGGTTGAAGATGAAGATGAATCTTGGTGATGCTGAGGAGGAGGTTACATGCGGGTCATGATATGTAGCATCTGTGTCAGAACTGCTTCCAGATATTTATTTCACATTTCCTCACTCATTGTGTAGCTCTATTAAATAGACATAGATAAACCTCATCATAACACTGGTTCATTACCATCTGTCCAGGGGCGCTGCACAACTCAGCAGAGCACAAATGTGATAATTAAGCTGCAGATGAAAATTATCCCCAACAAATACACTACTTAATTACTGAGCCTTTTTTTAATATTAAAGTGACACCTGTGACCTATTTATAAGGATTTACATCATCAGGAGGAAACTACTGGGAGCCTTATTGTTTGGTGACAGTAATAACAAAGATTAGATGATACCACATTTAACTACTAAACACCTGTCTAAATAATGTTTTTATAATAATGTTGCCACAGTAATATTAGTGAACAGTCTGTCAATAAGACTTTGGTGGCCACATGACACGTCCTCCTGCAGGGAGAATAAAGTAAATACATCAATATCATGTCATCGGCAGCCCCAGTATGGTTCTAGATTAAAGCAGATTTCCATAGTTTGTCTCAACATGAAGGAACAATTAAATCTAATTTAAATGTACTCATCTGGATGATAATTATGTTGAGGCAAGATCTCATGGTGGGCAATATATTCTGCTAACAGATGATCATTTCAGCATAACGGGTCGTCTGTATTCTGTCCAACACTTGTCAGCAAAGTTTTTCTTTAGATATATGTGTCTGTATCCAGGGAAGTGTCTATATATACATATATATATACGTGTATATATATATACAGATATACACGTGTATATATATATACACGTGTATATATGTATATATATATATACACGTGTATATATATATATATATATATACACGTGTATATATATATATATATATATATATATATATATATATATATATATATATAGTTTTTATTTGGTCTGCACTTTATATTATGATTTATATTTTTGCATTGTCTTTATTTTTGCACCTATCATTAAAAAAACATAAGATTAAGGCTTTGTATTACACTTGTATTGTCCCATTCTGTTATGTTGTAATTACGAGTTCTATTTATACTATACTATACTAACATTTAAGCTTGTAATTTTAGTAGTCAAATAAATCATGCTAAGTTGATGGAGGTGCATGTGCTGCTGGCCACCCCTGCATGACATAGTGCCCCATTTGGGCCACCCCTGCGAAAAAAGTCTGGACACCCCATTGTCTGTATCATATATAATATATATATATATCATGAGTATATCACATACTGTATTTGGGACGATGATTTAACAAATTGGATGCATCCTGTTGCAGCACAGTTGCACATTTCGTGCTTGAATTGTTTTAACTTGAAGGTATTTTCTGAGATGTGTACTGCAGCATCACCACAGATCATATTCATGCCTTAAAAGTGCTGCACCATGCCACCCTGCAGACACTGGACCAGGCTTTAGTTTGTCAGGTCCTGCTGCCTCCTGTGTGGTCACTCTTCACTGGACGCCACTCCCACAATGACCTGCTTTTAGTCTCTGTTGGTGTATAGATGTTTGCTATTCTAGGTTGTGTCCTTAGCCTGTACCCACCTTGAATTTCCATAACCCCAGGGATAGGAGAAAGGATTAAACAGGATATAGAGGCTTCTTTACATCCACCTATTCCCTCCAGTCCATCACGTTCAAGTAGCTCAGACAAACCCCCAACTGGCCTTGCTGCAAATAAGAGGCTACAAACCTGCTCAGCTCTGTACACAAAAAATGAAACGTGTGTATTTATATATTTTTTTCCTGCCCTTTGACTTAGAGAACAATATAAGGAATAAAGTTTCTTATATCAGACTCATTATAAAATCAGTGTGTTAACCTGCTTTAGCGCAGGTTTTAATAAGTCACTGTTTTCATCATGAAGCATGGATATTGGTGGTAATAAGCATGGATATTGGTGGATTGCTTTGCCTGCAATCATCTGAGGATAATAAAATATACTAGAACAATAACTTTTCATTGGCAGTTAGTGAACCAGAAATCGAAAACAAGGAGCTAAACAATGCTAAAATGTTACGTAGAGCTGAGAAGAACTGCAGAGTTAAGATGATATTGCTTCATTCTTTAGAGCCTTTATTAATAAAACAATATTGATAAGTGTTTCTTTAAGGGTTAATTTGGTCACACTGGAGCTGTATTTTCTGTCAAGTCAAACATAAGACTTGACTGTTTCTCAAGGATTTTCAGCTTGGCGGCCAGAGAGTGTCATCTGCGCTGCAAGAAAATGTTTTGTTGAGTTGATGAATTTTGGATCTCATATGAACATGATTAGCACAGAATTTAGCCTCAGCTTACGTCACAAATGTTTGACAACAGAGATATCTGTGAAAGTTTCTTTTTATATTTTCAAAACAAATGACAGGATACTTTATAAATGTCTCTTTTGGTCGATAACTCCACACTGAACCTTTGATAAAAAGCTGTGTGAAACAGAAATGCTTTTACGGTGACATCATAAAAGGTGAGATTAAAAACAACAAGTATTTTTAGCCACTCAGACACATCAGTGTGTAAGTAAACAAATCCATGAATTGCAATCAATAAGCTTTTTTTTTTTTTCTTTTTGCACAAAAATTCTCCACATCGGGGAGTCAGCGACTTACCTGGGTTCTTTTAATATCCACACAAATCACATAGCTGGGGGCTGTGATTTGATTTAATAGCACACAGAAAAAAACATTAACAAAACAATAAAATGATAATAGAATATGTGAGAAGTCAGAAACTTAAAATGCTTCTCAAGGGTCTGCCCCAGTTTCAATTCAAAGGGAAAATAAAACTCCATTGATAACAATTTGAAATAAAAAATTGTTTCGGTAAAATAACCTCATTAACAGTGAGACTGAATAACTAAATTCACATTTTATGGAGGCCAAATGGATATTTGTGTGTCTGTGTCGCAGCCTTCCAGAGGTTTTTGGGGAAGAAAGATGTGTCCCTGGAGCTGGAGGAGGTCCATGCGGAGGCTCGGGCTCAGGACAATCTGCACACCGCCTCTGTGCTGCAGCTGCTGAGGAGCCCAGCTGTTCGCTGGCAGCTCATCACCGTCATCATCAGCATGGCATGCTACCAGCTCTGTGGCCTCAACGCTGTAAGACTTCTCTCAAATTGTCATTGGATAATATCATAATGTGTCAAACTTAGAATATTATGGTTTTATAGTGTGATTAGAAACATGCAATTTTCAAGAGTGATATTTTAGCATGGCAGCAGCTTAATATACTTAAAATTACATTATGTCATAATTTTTGTCCACTTTAGGGCAAAAGAACTCATCTAGTGTTAGGCAAGTACTGTTCAGTGTTTTTGAGTGTTTTTGCTGAAAACACAGAGGTGGTCAAAAAAAACTGTGAGCTGAAAGATGCTAAAAAAAAAAAAAAAGCTGAGGGTAACTGCAGAGTCAAAGTTCACTGAGGGTTTTGTCACCAACCCCTTTAGTTTCAACAGCCATTCAATCTGTTTTTAACTCTTTGAGTTCCAGCCATTTTATGAAACAGAAAGTGTCTTGTTCCAGTGTTTTTGTCCATTTTGAGTCATATTTCAAGACCCACAGAATATTTTGTACTATGTCTCTGAAAACACTGAATAGCTCAAATGAAAGAAGAGACTCTCTATTTCATCATGAAAAAAAATGTTTGTTTTTACCTTGTTCCATTCTTGTTTTATCAGAGGTAGAGTAGAGGACACTTTCACCAAAATCACCACTTTTTGTCCAGATTCTATTTTGCTCTCTAATCTCGATCATCTCCTGTTTTGATCTCTGTTCTGTGGTGTATACCATATCTTTATGTTACGAATAAATCTCCCAGAAGCCCCAATATTACTCACAGGCTGGCAACCCGCTGCCGAAAAACCACTTTGACGTATTATTACAGACATCCTATCAGGGCTCCATCAGTGGATCAGGTGTAGCAGCACATAGCAGCACCCCTTGGGTCTGTGCATGCACAGGTGTGACCCTATAATTGTCTCTTTTAAAAATATGTTTGTTTTCCATTTGTTTTTTTGTTATAAAAGGTTAAATAGTGTAAAAATGGATGGCCTCGATTTAGGTTTGGGAACCTGAGGGCATGAGGACGTCCCTTTGAGTCTCTGTATCATGCACTTTGTTCACAGGAAGAGATGTTTAACCATCGTACTGCAGTGTTGGTGGGTTGTAATGACTTTCAGTCATATACAGTACATGCCAGGAAAGACTCCTGCATGAAGAGAATAGGTGCTTCTTATTGCTGCCATCTTGCACTTAACTCATTGAGTGTCAGCCGTTTCATAAAACAGAATATTTTGTACTATGTTTCTGAAAACACTGAATATCTCAAATGAAAGAAGAGACTCTCTATTTCATCATGAAAAAAATGTTTGTTTTTATCTCGTTCCATTCTTATTTTATCAGAGGTAGAGCAGAGGACACTTTCTGTTTTCTGATTCTGTTTCTTTTGCTCTCTAATCTCGATCGTCTCCACTTCCTGTTTTGATCTCTGTGGTGTATACTGTCTCTTTATGCTCTGACTACATCTCCCAGAAGCCCCACAATTACTCACAGACTGTGAGAGCGCGATCGGCGACCTGCTGCTGAAAAAACACTTTGATGGTGAAATACGTCAGTGGCACTCAAAGAGTTAAGATAAGGGGAATGACAACAGTGAACCAAGAAAAACTGACTCTAGGTTATGTAGATTCCATTGCCATCAGGAATAATGTCGATGAATGGCTGCATTTTTCTGAGAAGTTATTACCATAATCTTTAACTTCTCAGCACTTTATCAAGTTTCATCTAGTTTCAGTGAAGAAAAACTGACATGGCGATTTTCAACGTGGTCCCTTGACCTCTGACCTCAATATATTTGATGAAAATCCACAAGTCTCTCCTTCAGAGACACGCCCATTGGATGCTAATCCCATGCAATTTTGGACAAAAAACATGCATGTTTGCATACAGTACAAATATTTTACCTTTGCCTCTTCTAAATTTTTTCTGTATACTGAGGTCTGTAAACAGTCCTGGGATTGAATTAATTGGTTATGACTGGAAAGCTGAACATTTGTGGAGTCCAGCTTCATTAATTTGTGATGATGTTATTCCCCATAGTAACAACTTTACTTTAAACTACACCTTACTGTAGAAGATGATCTGATCTGACCTCTAAGATAACCACAGCCCCATTTAACTTCACAACAACAAACTGGAGACCTGGGTGTTCAGCTGATGCATGACTTTACTCAGTGAGTTGGCAATAAGAGGGTTTTAAAAGAGTTTGCAGATCAGAAGTGCTCCCTAAAATCTCCACATGTCATATCACATATCACTTCTAGATGTTTCTACTGTTCTGATTTCAAACGTATAAAAAGGCTCAAAACGGATGCAACCATTGACATATTTTAGGCTGTGTGCAATGCATGCAAATGGACGGACATATTCAGAACGAAGGAGTCACATCAAGAATTATAGCTGTGCTCAGTCTTTAACACATTTTCACATTTGATCGGTTGACGGGCTTTTGGGGAAAAAAATAATGCAAAGCTAGAAATCTCAAAGCTCATCTGAATTATCATAGATATGAACATGACTTCATTTACATACATTTTCATTCCAGCAAAACAGAAATCTAATTTAGATGCCTCTGGAGGTCTTTATTTGGATTCACCATCACCATCCCCATCAGACCAGTCAAACGACTGATATATGATTATTTTCTGAGACTGACTTGGCTCAGTGTGTCTGAATCTGAACCTATAATCAATGACAAAAGCTGCAAGAATTGGTGAAATTATGGCTTCAGGTAGAACATTATGACCAACTGCCTAAAATTATGTTGGTATTCTATCAGAAACAGCTTTAACTTCTCTGTGATATGTAGTATAAAGTGCTTTGAGTGGTCAAATGACTTTTTCCATCTTTTTATTTTCATTCAATATCACAAATATTTTCAACAATTTCCATTGATAACTGTCCAAATATACCATGTGCAAAAAGAAAAAAGGCAATAAACAACAACAAAAATAAAAAGTACACATACAGAAATGGATGATTGTAATGAGAATATCACTGTGTAGACAATGACAGGTTAACTCAAATTCTACTCTTAAAACTGATTTAGTAAATAAATGAATTGTGTTCTGAAAGCTGTCTAATTTATCACATTAGACAAAAACGTGCAGAAATGTTCCTTCTTTAATTTTGCAGTTCATTTCCATTTATCATCACGGTTTCATCTCACTCTTCCCCATTCTTCCTGCTTCTAAATTTATTATCAACTTTGAGGACAAAATGTCCCAGGAGCCATGATGAAGAGATAATCAGTGTCATTCTCTTTCACCTGTCAGTGGTCATAAATTTCTTCCTGATCTGTGTATTTAATAGGTCTTATTTTTCACAGATCTGGTACTACACCAGTGGGATCCTTCGGGAAGCAGGCTTCGCTGACACCATCATCCCCTACATCACACTGAGCACCGGGGCCATAGAGACTTTGGCTGCCATCATCTCAGTAAGTGCTGCTTTGATTTGCCATCAGCTTCTTTTTGGTATTAGAGTATTGTCTGTATTTATGGATAGTAAATGGACTGATGGATTTATATAGAGCTCTGGACGTCATGACTCTGCTTGTTTACGCCTCCAATCTGCATCAAAGTGAGGAGTTTTAAATCACAAGATATGACTATATGCACAAGTAAACTAGAGAGACTAAATATCTCTGACCCTTATCATGTCCCCAGTATACTTTTCACCAATTTTGAAAAAGTTTAGTAGTTGTAGATGTTTCCTAATCTCTTTTCTTAACGTGAATCATATTACTAGAAATCACACCATGCTGTAATCACAAGAACAGACATGCAAACAGCACACTAGCAGACGTAACGTGCATTGAGTTTTATCTAAAGGTAGCCTGAAACGACTCTGCAGCAAACATTTTTACGTTTGCTTGTTGCTGTGTGAGAAACACGAAGCACTGCAAAGTAATACCTTGGTCTAACATGCATTTAATGAAAGTACAACCATTAGGAATCGGAATAAAAGCATGTAAAATAAATAAGATATAAAGTTTAGGGAATGTTGGATTCTGTACCTGATATAAAGTGGTCGCTGCGGGTTTCCACAACTCTGTTTTCTGATCTCTTGTGATGTTTTATGGCAGTTATCCATCTCTGTCTTTGTTCAGGATCTTTGGGAGCAAAACAGCTATCCACCATATCTCTGAGAAACATTTACAAACACTTACTTACAAGCAGCAAGATCCCTGACAGTAGTTTGAACAGTGCGCCCTACTGCCGACAGGGTGGTGTTTTTATTTTGACAGTTGCATGCTGGGATTGTGTGACATCAACTACTGGAGATCTAGAGCGGCTACATTTTAGTTTTTGTTACCTTAATGATCTTCATGAAACCTCTGTTGTTCTTGGTTGATGTGGAGGAACTTCACAACTGTAAATCTGCTCAAACATCGTCCGCTTAGCTTCTCATTTTGGCAGCAGATGTGTCTCTAAATGACGGAGCAGAGAGCACTTTGCATCAAAGAGCTCAGCTAAATAATTAGTTATTAATTAGCAGGAGAGTCTCTGTTGGCAGAGAGACTTGGAGTTCCCTTTCAAAGCAATAAGTGATTATTTTCGTGCCATAATTAATGTGCACAACACACTAATCTTAAGCATGCAAGATATCAACGATAACAATGCATTACAGAATAAAACCATTTCTCTGAAATCTATTGTACATGCAGCACAGTCGTATCTCCATCACGTCTTTTGTTACCAAGCAACAAATTGCTTTGACACAGGGAGTCCTCACAAGGGGAATGAAGTCGATAGTCTGCTGTGTTCAATTTAAATCCAGTTGCTGTAGGAATACTGACCTACTGAGGGCAGCTTGCTATTGATTCAAACTGTATATACTCAGTTAATACCTACAGTGTCTTACAGGCTGGTTGATTTCCTCATGTCTGACCACAAAAACATATTTTTTTTCAGGAACTTTTCTTGCATTTTGAAAAGTATGCAGGACATACTGACATTCAAAAACATTTCCCTTGAAATTCCTCCCAGGATCTATGTCCAGTCTGGCCCCGTCACATGGTTTGTGTCACAGAAGCTGTAAGTGGAAAAGGAAAGGCACTTACGTACCTGGCAGGTGGTTGGACAGAATGGATGAACCACTTTTCAATCAAACTATCGAAAGCGAAACTCGTTCTTTGTTCTTCTTTCATGGAATAAAAAGAGATCCTCTCCAGTTTGATATAACTGACAGCATCCATGACCTTTTCTGGAGCCACCATTGTTTATGAATGAATGCATTTATTTCGGTTACATTACATTACATGTGCTCTGACTTATATGCATGCAACAGACACAGCATTACCATACATGTTATCATGAATAAGTCTCACGCAAAAAACCAAACGTTTTTGTTGTTAAAAAAAAAACAAAACAAAAAACACGAAAAAACACAATAACAAACTGTAAACGAAAAAGGAATAGAATAATATTCTTGTCTATCCCGTTCCTTCTATAAAATATCCCAGATTATCAGCAATACGAAACGAAAAAAAAACCCATAAAATAAAAAATACCCTACATTGTTCTGCTTGATCCTTTTATATTTCAATCATTTTGCATTGTAATCCTTTATTTATTTATATTTCAATGCTTTTTTTTTTTTTTTATAATTCAACAGAGATCTACACAGTTTCAGTTTATCATTAAATCCATTCCTTAATTTAACTCCTAAAAATTAAACACATCTGAATTTAATATAAGTCTTCACATGGCATGATTCAAAGACAGACAGCCCCCTAATATTATATATGTTTTAGCTCTTAATTTAAAAAAAATATATTGAATACAAGTAGGAAGGCTTTTATTCTTTACTCGAAATAATATTTCTAATGTTTTTAAATATACAATAATCTATGAATTTCAATGTGGCTTTATGGCTCTATAAATAATTGGTAGCATCTCAATAGGATTTTATTTTATAATTTTTATTTAGAATTCAGAATTCTTATAACTCTTTTCTAGAGTTTAATTACATGGTCTATATAAGTTCTATATGAATGGTATTATACAATATCTGCAAACATTTCTATGCAAACAGTTGTCTCTGGTCTAAAACGGTTTCAGAAACACACTTTGATGAACTATTTTATTAATATATCAGAAAAAGAGAAAGCCAAATAATTTAGCAATTAACCAGATTAATAACACATCTATTCATCAGGATAGTTCAGATGAGAGCAAAGTAAAGTATAACATTCAGTGGTGAATGAACCGTCATATTGCTTCATTTAATTAGTGGGTTAATGCCCTATGTCAGTGATTTCTCTCAGCAGAAGTATATTAAACACATATCTTCTATCTGCTTCATGCACCTTTCAGATATTCAGTTTTCTCTTGAGTCCTGCAGCACCAGACTCTTATTATGACTTATGCCTCTTATAATGAGCCACCTGCTGTTTGACTGTCAAACACAAAAAAGGTGGAAATGGTTGTCATTAAACTTGCATACCATCAATAAAACTGAATATGTTCATTATCCAACAAATTACTCACTAATTAATAACTTGACTTTTGCTTGTTTTTGTCTGTAGCGATAAACAAGCTGCCATAACGAGCTATGATTAATAATAGTAAACACAGACAGACAAAATTCTGTTCAGGAAAAAGCAGACATCGTTTGTTCTGAGAGCGTACAGAACTGTATTAATATTTAATTGCAATTAAACAGATATTTCATTTTAATCAGAGGAGACAAGTGAACAATGAAAAGAGTTTATTATAACAGACGATGTGTGATGAGTCACTGAGTAAAATTCCCCTGTGGAGTCCAGACACTGGTGGTGATGGAGGTCATTATCCTGCTGTAGACGCTGATGAATGTGAGCAGTGATGGAGGGATGGAGGGCTGCAATTTAAAAGGAGAAAGCAGCAAGATGATGGCTAACAATGTAGCTGCTGGATGGATGAGAGCCCCAAACAACGTGAGCAGACGAGAATCACAGTGTGTTTGAGAAGTAAACTACGAGCCTGAGCCTGTAAAATGAGCCTCATGTTCACAACTGATGAGAACCATTAATTTGATTCACACTTCACGGAGCTCCAAATATTTATGATATTAAAATCCAAGCCTACACCTGGCTTTAAATTGTGTTTTTTTATCATTTCAATAGCAAATATTCCAAGGAGAGATAGACGCTTCTTAAAACACCACAGTGTGTATTTAGTTGTACTTTATTAGTAATGGCTTCACATCACACAAAGGCACAAAGTAATTTCTGACATATATGCATGCAACCAAGAATCAAATGCCTTTACTGTGGGAGAGACTGTGCCGTTTTTGTTTTATTTTTCGAGGATTTACCCTTTGCATGTCAAAGAGGGATACAAGTGCACATGTTTTATTCAACACATGGTGCCATTCAGGTCTGTTACTCTGCACCATGATCACAGAGAGCGACACTGAACAGAGTATCTGACTGACAGAGACAAAAAAAACATCCTTCACAGGTCTTTGCAGTAATTTTCTTATGTGATAATGGAAAGTTATGCTTTAATTTGATAATCACCATTAAGGAGTGTAACATCATCAAACTGTACATACGGCTTGTCCTCGGACCAGGACAAACAAACGTGCTATTTCCTCCCAAGCTAATTTAACACCTTCAATCTTCAGCAGCTTATTAAGGGAATCTTATTTGCCTGCAGCAACTTTGCACCTCCACTTCAAGGACGTTAATTTCTAGTTGTCGTAGCGGTCGAGCTGTGCCACTTTTTTTTTTCATTAAGAGAGGAGTGACACTGAGTGCACAGGCTGTTAAAGGAAGGAAAACTGTTCATAATAGAACATATCCAGTGCTGTAAATGTGTTTAGCAACCCTTTTATATCTCTGACAGTGCATGTTGGGAAAGGCTCCAGCAACACTGGACAAATTAAGTGGGTCTAGGAAATATATGGTATAGGATGGATGGGTGTGTCAGTCCAGCTTTTTTTTATTGAATTACTGTATTTTTCAGCAGTGTGTGAACCTGTGACAAGAGGAGGTCACTGATAAAATTTATCCCTTACAAGACAACCATCTTTTCCTTCAGACAGCCAGAGAGCCATGAAATTATTTTTCACAGTCAAACCCAGAGTACCTTTTTTTTTTTTGCAGAACTTGACCGTCATACACTGTTACTGATACACTGTTTTTTATCTACTGGATGCTCAGACCTTTGTAAAAATGCTGCTCGTAAACCCTCATAAGAGACTTGGGGCATGATTTGGGCCGAAGCTTTGGAAAATTCTGCCTCCTTTGAGCTCTTGGGGTGCTCATAGGCCCAGCACAAAGCACCACTGTGGAATGTCAGCCTGAAGTGCAAAGTTTGGTCAAACTTTCCATCAACTCCAGTAATCAATGTATGAAACCAGCACACATTGCTTATTTGTTTTCGATCCAAAATTCAAAATTCAATTCAAAATTCAAGAGTCTTTATTGTCATTATGCACGCATAACGAAATTTTGTGGTCTCTCAGCTTAAAGGCACACACAAATAAGACATAAAAATGAAGATGTAAATATAAAAATATAAAATATGAAACACCCGTATTTGCAGAAGAGATGTGATATTTGCGGCAGAAGTGTAATTTTTGAGAGCAGAAATTTAATACTTGCAGTAGAAATTTAATATTTACAGCAGAAATGTGATTAACATCCATGTATGACTCCTGTTGGTAAATATGACTCATTTTGTCTATAATTATTTAAATTTACATAACGTATTAAAGAGCAAGTGAAGCTTTATAAATCTGAGGAAAGTCATGCACATGTATGTTTCTGTCTTTATACATGCACAGGTTTAGCTGTGAATCCACATATAGTTTTCTCTTTGTGTTAAGGTGTTTACACATTGACCATCTTCACCACAATTCCTGCAGCCTCGAGTGAAATTTTATCCGCTTGTGTGTCTTTGCATCTCCTCATTGGTTTCCATTAGCCTTGAATTTTGCATCTCATTAAATCTGAATGCATCATTAAGCATAAACCAAACTGTTCCTGGCTCTGTTTAACAGAATCTCAGTATATTCTGAGCATAACGCAGCTACTATGACATCCTTGTGAACGACGGTACAGTCACAATGAATGATTACTCAATGCGAAATGCTAGCCACTAGGTCAGTGCATAGCATTTGCTTTTCCAGTGTCCTACTGGGCCATCGCCCTTTCACTGCAGCACACTTGTCACTTTACGGCTGGCTAACACTTGAGAACTGTGGAGTGTGTGCCACCCCACATTAAATCCCATGCATTCGGCCGTGTCGTCATACTTCGCAGCCCTTTGGCAAGTTAAAGTCTAAACACGAACAAATGATCACGGAATACAAAAACTGACCGTAATGACGCAAAGGAAAGAAGGAACAGTAATAGTCACACTGACAGGACTAAATGAATGCCTCAGGTTCATTGTGATGGATTTTCTAGCCTGACTATTTCTGCTTGTGGAGGTTGTTTTTTGTCCTCGTGCTTTACAAACACAATTATCTGCAAATGGCTCTCAGTGCAGGCAGGATGACAAACTTGTCAACTTTACTAGATTCGTCACTTACAGACAGCTCTATGCATGAAATATGGCTGTGTTTTAACCCGTCCTTAGCCTTTTAAAGCAGCGGCAGATAGGTGGCACATTTTAAGAAGCAACTATTTCGTTATTCTCCTTTAACTCACTGAGTACCAGCCCTTTTATAAAACAGAAAGTGTCTTGTTCTAGTGTTTTTGTCCATTTTGAGTCATATTTCTAGACCCACAGATTATTTTGTACTATGTCGCTGGAAACACTGAATCACTCAAATGAAAGAAGAGACTCTCTATTTCATCATGAAAAAAATGTTTGTTTTTACCTTGTTCCATTCTTGTTTTATCAGAGGTAGAGTAGAGGCCACTTTCACCAAAATCACCACTTTTTGTCCAGATTCTGTTTGTTTTGCTCTTTAATCTCGATCGTCTCCACTTCCTGTTTTGATCTCTGTGGCGTATACCGTCTCTTTATGCTCTGACTACATCTCCCAGAAGCCCCAACATTACTCACAGGCTGCGTGAGAGCGCCCTCTTGTGCCTGCTGCCGAGATACCGCTTTGACGTATAAATACCTCAGTGGCACTCAAAGAGTTCATTTCTTTTCCCTCTAAGGTAATTTGTGCTTTGAATGTGACAGTCACCAGTCTGACCTCTGTAGAGTCTGCCCAGCAGTTGGATGTGTTCATTATTGTACTAGAGCTGTTGTTTATCCCAGTTTCAACAGTTCATAGTGATATTAATTTGCACAAAATGAACAGAACCCGGAATCGTCTATTTGACTGTTTGAAACAGATGTTCAAGCTGAGGGTCTCATCTCCTCTCGGTGGTCTTCTACATCTTCCCACAGTCGACAGGCACTTCTACACTTCACTTCTGCTCCCACACGTAATCATACAGACTCATTACACACACACACACACACACACACACACACACACACACACACACACAGGCTCATGTATATTCAGTCTCTTTTACCTTCAGAGACCTTAATGAGCTTGGCTCTGCTGGTGTTTAGTGTGTGTGTGTGTGTGTGTGTGTGTGTGTGTGTGTGTGTGTGTGGCTGCAGTGAAACGTCCTCTGCCTTTAGGGACCAATGAGATTCACACACACACACACACACGCACACACACAGAATCCCAATGCTTTTGGAGGAAGTCCAGATCTAAAGCAGACACACTCTGGGACATAAGCTGCTGCCAGTAGTAAATTGTTAGAAATAAGACAATAATGGGTGACGAACAGAACACGCTGTTACCCCTTTTCCACCAAAATGAACCTGGTGCTAGTTCAGTTCTGGTGCTTAGTTCAACTTGCATTCCTCCTTAGTACTGGTTACTTTTCCATTGTCGAGGAGTCCAGTCAGAGCCACGTCAGTACGTCACTGCAAAACGGCAGTACGTCACAGTATTTTTGCTGTCCCACGGCAAAGCTTGAGCAGTGTACAGTCAAAACAAAGCTTTGCAAATATGCGTGTATACATATACAGTCATGGAAAAAATTATTAGACCACCCTTGTTTTCTTCAATTTCTTGTTCATTCTAATATCTGGTACCACTAAACGTATAATACAATGAACACAACAAAAAATGCAGCTGGTCACATAATACTTTATGTCCTATTTGACATTCTTAAGCTTAATTAATTCCCAGGGTATATAAGAGGCCATTTCATGTCACAAGCAGCACTGCACATGCAAAGGCCTAGAGTGGTTTCCTGCTTACATTCAAGCTGTAGCACAACTCAGAAGTTGTCAGCTCTCACATAATGCCTAAAACAAAAGAATTATGTGAAGCAACAAAGGCAGCCATCTTGGCACTGCTGGAAATTGGCATGAGTGAGAGACAGGTAGGGAAAAAACTGAAGATCTCCAAGACAGCCGTTCATTCCAACAAAAAAAAACAAGCTGAACATGGCACTACCAAATTGCTACCTGGCCGTGGCAGGAAACGTCTTTCTACCCCACGAGATGACCGTGCACTCATCCGTTCCTGTGTCAGGAATCGTCGTCAGACCTCCAGGGACCTTAAAAATGAGTGGGCACTGTCGAGAAATGTGACTTGCTCGGCAAGGACAGTTCGAAACCGACTTGTTGAAGCTGGTTTGAAGTCACACAGAGCACGCAAGAAGCCCTTCATCAATGAAAGGCAGAGGAAGGCCCGGTTACTCTTTGCTCGAGACCACAAGGATTGGACTGTTGATGATTGGGCTAAGGTTCTCTTCAGTGATGAATCCAATTTTGAATTGATGCCCACTCCAGCCAACTTACTGGTTAGGAGGAAGCCTGGAGAAGCTTACAACCCAGACTGTCTTGCCCCTACAGTAAAACATGGGGGTGGATCAGTCATGATCTGGGGTTGTTTCAGTCTGAGTGGAACAGGGCAAATGTTATTGTGTGAAGGCCGAATGAACCAGGTCAAGTACAGGACTACCCTTGAAAACAGTCTTCTTCCATCAGCTGGAAAACTCTTTCCTGCCTCGAATGACTGGATTTTCCAACAAGACAATGCCCCTTGCCACACGGCAAGGTCAGTTAAAGCCTGGATGAAGAACCACAACATTCGCACCATGCCTTGGCCTGCTCAATCACCAGATCTTAATCCAATTGAAAACCTGTGGAAAATCATCAAACTCAAAATGGAGAACCACAAGCCCAAAAACAAAGAAAATTTGTTTGAATTTGTCCAACAGGAATGGGCTGCTGTGACAGCAGAACAATGTCAGAAGCTGGTGGAGAGCATGCCAAGACGCATGGCTGCAGTCATCAAAAACAATGGTTATGCAATCAAGTATTAACTCTTGTGTGTATCATGTGTTTAAAGCAAACAGAAAAGAAAACATGGAATGCTTAAAAGTAGTGTTTTTGGCGGTACAATGCCATAGCTATTGATGTAAGAATTTAAGTAATTTTGGTTATTATCAAGAAAACCATGGAAAATGAATAATCCTTAGTTCTTAAATTAAACTCTCATGAGCTATTTTTGTTGTTATCATTATAATTGTCCAAACAAATGTACCTTTAGTTGAGCCAGGCATTAAAACTAACAAGAAATTGAAGAAAACAAGGGTGGTCTAATAATTTTTTCCATGACTGTATATTGGACCAAGTCTGGAGAGTGGACTGGTGGCTGGAGAGGTACCAGTTTCTCCTCCTGGGCACTGCCGAGGTGCCCTTGAGCAAGGCGCCGGACCCCCAGCTCCCCGGGCGCCCACGGCTCCCTGAGGGGATGGGTTAAATGCAGAAGACAAATTTCATGTATGTAGCGATATATATGTCCATCCATCCATTCTCTACCGCTTATCCTCATAGGGTCGCGGGGGGCTGGCGCCTATCTCAGCTGTCTTAGGGTGAAAAGGGAAGCATTACCACATACGGTAATGACGCCTATAATCTGACTGAGCATGCATCACTGCAATGATTGATAGCACCAACCAGAGGGAGTGTTGGCAGGTACTTGCAGAGCGAAGAGTGAAGTATCGTCACGTCCAAAAGACATCATGAGTCTGAACGAGTAAGAGAAAAAAAGGCAAAACAGGAGGAGGCTGGTGCTTCTCTTAAAGGTGAATATGTTGTAGAAATAAAACTTTGTGCCAGTTTACTTGAGCTGCTCCTCATTAGAGAGGACTCTCTGTCTCCAGTCTCTGTCTCGACTGGAGAATTTTTTTTCCCAGCAGCCCTAATTACCATTTATTGATTAGCATTTATCTTGTTAACGGCCCATGTATTGACCTCTGATGAAGGGGAGTGGTAAAATGACTAGTTGGTGGTTGTATATATTGATAGGCTATACACTTTAGCCTATATATTTAACCTATATGGCTTTGCATCCAGAAAATGCAGACATTTTTTATTTAATATCTATTTATTTATTTCAGGTTGTTTTTTCTTTTTTTTTTTAATTTGGAACATACAGCCAAACTGCACTTACATTTGTTATTACCTTCACCAAGGAGGTGATGTTTTCAACAGGGTTTGTTTGTTGGTTTGCAAAATAACTTAGTTATGGACAAATTTTGACGAAATTTTCAGGAATGGTGGTGTTCTGATCCAATTCAAGGTTGTCAAGGTCAAATGAAAGGTCACGCCATGGTAATGTATGGGAGATTTTGCATATTTCTGAAAGCTCCAGGGTGTACAATTTTCAGCCAATCGTCACCTAATTTGGTATATAAACTAATATAGGAATCCACATGTCATTGATTCAGTTTGGTCAAAATCAATAAGAGGTCAAGGTCACCAAGGTCAAATATGTGTTTTTAACCATAACTTCATGTAGGAATATGTCATGAATATGTCATGAATGTGCAAATACCTTGAGGCCATGGAGGAAGAAGGCCTGCGGCACTGGTCAGGGCTTTACCTGAGTGTGAATGTTTGAGTCCCACAAGGCATCCATCTTGGTGCAGAGAGAGGAGCACTTTTGGAATTATTAAAGAGCCACATGCAGTGTATATAAATATATATAAGCACTGTCAGATGCATTATGAATAGGGTACGCTACATCTTATTTAGAAAGCTGAGAAAATGCACAAACCCTCAAATAGATTGTGACATATTGAAGACACATATTTGTGTGCTCTGCATTAAAACAACACAGGGGACTATGTTGGAGGGGATGTATATATCTTCAGGTACCGATAATACACTGAAATATGATCCAGGAAGTCCACAACAATGTCAGATTAATGTGTCTTATGGTTTATCACGGTTTATCAGACAACACTGTATGCACTATTTAAACCCCAGTAGAGGTGGGAAAAAATATTGATTTGTCAATATAGTGCAATATATTTCCGATATAATATTGATTTTTAATTTCTTAATATTGATTTTTCTCCCAAAAAAAGTCATGCTTTGGGCCGATAGTAAATCCACAGCAACTTCCATATGTTGAAATAAAAATTAAAAATAAAATAAAAAAATCTACATTATCCACATTGTCTATATGTTTATAAAAATATATGTATACATATATAAATATGTGTACCTATATGTACAGTATATACTGTATATACAACTTGCTTTTAAAATTTCTCAGTGATCTATGTAGAACATTACAATATATCACAATATCACAATAATGTGTGAAGTCCTTGCCGATACCAGTGTTGGTAATAACGGCGTTACTTTTTTCAGTAATCGGTAATCTAGCTAATTACTTTTTCTATCGTTACAACGCCACTTGTTTGCTTTCTGGGTAACATTACATCAGACTTGACTGAACTTCTTTGCCGGAGCCCCCTGCATTGGCACTGCCAGTCATCATGCTGATCTCACATTCAAATGAATGAGGATGCTATGTTTTTCATGCAGGGCTAAAGTCTGTTTACAGCCATGCTAGCAGCTCCGCGAGGATTGTTTTTACAAGTCATGTTAAGTCATAAGGATTCATCCTTAAAGCACCATTAACATCTTTAGCAAATAAAGGCAATCCTTTCGATAGTAAACCTTGTGGAGGGGCTGCAGGTGAAGTCAGTAGGATCCTCCTGTGGGGATCATGAATATCTGGACCAAAATCAATGACCCAGTAGTTGCTGAGATATTTTCGCCCTGCCATTCCTACAGCCAGGCCGCTAACAAAAAAAGGTAAATAATTGCATCCTACAGGTGACCCTTGAGATGCCTCTGATAGTATACTGTTTTTTTTTTTTGTCTTGTTGCAGGGCCTGGTGATAGAGCGAATTGGGAGGAAGCCCCTCCTCATCTTCGGTTTCTCTTCCATGGCCGTATTCTTCAGTCTACTCACAGTGTTCCTCAATTTCCAGGTAAATATATCCTCCTCTTCTCCACTGACCTCATTCCAGGCACACTGCAAGTGACAAGGTGTCTCAATGCACATAGGTGCTCTGTGCTGCCGGACAATTACACTGTGACCAAATTGCCATCAGCATTTCTACACTGAGGGAATTATGTTTATATTATACATCTAAGTGACATAATATATTGTTATTTTGCACCATTTCAAAGTATTAATGCCTTGCTTAATTAGTATGGATAAGCACTAACTTCTACAAATGTATTGATTACATGTTTATTGAACACACGCTGGCTGTTTAAACAAAAGCAAGATAAAACACATTAGTAATTCTAATGTATTCTCCGTGATATTCCTCCTTAGAGATTTTTGTCAGGTTAATGATTATGGTCTTTGTAATATCATTTCTCTGGCTCTCTTATCCAGGACAGTGTGTCATGGATGCCCTACCTCAGCTACATCTCCATACTGGCTGTGATTGGCTCCTTTTGCTCCGGGCCAGGTAAAACTACTGACCTAAATTATTCCTCCTTCTTGATTTATCATTTTCTGCCCTAAACTACTTCCTCAATGCTCCACTTCACTTGAAACTGCATTTAAAAGAGATTCACTTTTGGCTGTGATCCAGTGAGGTATGCAGAATAATATGACCTAACTTTCGTCTTCACTTTTAGGACACATTTTCGCCTCAATCATGTCATGTGTTAGCATAATCTGTACAGTGCATCCATATATATATATATATATATATATATATATACTGTATTTAGCAGGGGTGTCATTAGGCCTATTTTAGGGGGGCTGAAGCCCTCCCTAAATTATTCTTAAACCCCCCTAAATAATTTGATGCTGTTTGATTTATTTATTTACAACAAATGCTGACAAACTCAGTATAAAATGGCCAGAATATGAGTTGAAATCAAAATCATACAACCATGCATTATTCAAAAAATCACCTAAATACGGTCATCTCATCACTGTGGCAGTGGGTAGCATAGACATATTTAAGGGGCCTGTGTTTGTGTTATGTTTTTTTTCTAACATTATTATCTTTGCATTAATCCTAAACACTTGTACATATATACGTGTATATATATACATACACACAGTATATACATATGTAAATTAGCCTGACCTGGGGGCTAAGCTCCCCCTTGTCCTTAAAACCTAGTGACGCCCCTGGTATTTAGTATGCTGATACACCACATTGCAGAGGGACAGTGTGAGTGTGCACAATGGGTCTTGGTGGGAGGTTGACATTGAGTTTCAAGGTGAGGTTATCGCTGTCATCACACATATACGTCCATTCTGAATAACAATGTCTCCAGGGAGCGTAAAGCCAACAAAATGCCTCGGTGTATCAGGATGAGATGAGAACAGCGGAGTGATAGAAAGTGAGGAGAAAAAGGAGACTTTTCACAGCCATCACAGAGAGAAGCGCATTTGATGTCGCTAACCCTTGGGACTGTGATCTTTGACGAAGCTGCAACACCAGCTTTGCATCGTTCAGTCGGTGCCTCGTTCAGGTGGTAATCGTTCAGGGAAGAGTGATAGTTTCTCGTTTATTTCTACCGCGCACCGATGATTAATGGGCTTTTGAAACAAATGGAGCTCTCATTGGTTATGGATGGTGGATGACTATGAGGGGAAGATGAGAAAATTCACACCAGGGACGACTTCAGCTGTGCTTTGGGCTCGTGAGTGGATAAATGAGGAGCCTCCGAAGACATTTTTCCATGGAAACAGTGGCCCAGATATATCAAAGTTTGATGAAAACACAAATAATATGTCAGCCATTTGTTTTTTTTATTTTTGACATGTTGAATGAAAAGACAAAGACACAGTTTGCTTGTTAGTTATAGTGCCTAGTTATCAAACAAGACACTGAATATTTAATACCTTTTAAAAGGTGTGTTTTGTATAAAAATATTTTCACCTATCTACCCATGACGGAGGGATATGACGAACAAGTCCCACATTTTTATAATTGTTTTCAGAGATGAAGGCAACCTGTGAATTATCACTCAGGTGAAAACTGAAGTCTTGCTTTTAATTAGAGTGGGAATCTAATTCAGAAGCATTCATTTTAATACAACTAATTTCATATCTGTCTTTTTTATATGACAGAGTATCAGGGCCACATTGAGATTTTTTTTTTTTCTTTTTTGAGAATAAAGTCATTATTTACAAGAATAAAGATGTAAATTTATGAGATTAAAGTCATTATTTACAAGATGAAAGTCATTATTTATGAGAAAAAAGTCATAATTTAATAAAGTCGAGCACTGAGGACGGATTCGGTTGTAGCTCATCATGTGTCTCACCAACATTGCAGAAGTACATCATTTATTTCTTTAGATCATACTGGATTTGACTTATTGATCCAGGAAGTTGGAATCTGCCAATATAAGGTTTTAACAACTCCTCTACAACACGTTACAATATTGTGACTTTATTCTCATAAAACTATGACTTTAATCTCGTAAATAATAACTTTTTTTTCCAGTAAATAATGACTTTTTTCTAGTAAATAATGACTTTATTCTCATAAATAATGACTTTATTCTCATAAATAATGACAGTATTCTAGTAAATAATGACTTTATTTTCATAAATGATGACTGTATTCGCATAAATAATGACTTTATTCTCATAAACAATGACTTTATTCTCATAAATAATGACTTTATTCTCATAAACAATGACTTTATTCTCATAAATAATGACTTTATTCTCATAAACAATGACTTTATTCTCATAAATAATGACTTTATTCTCATAAAAAATGACTTTATTCTCATAAATAATGACTTTATTCTCATAAATGATGACTTTATTCTCATAAACAATGGCTTTATCATAAACAATGACTTTATTCTCATAAATAATGACTTTATTCTCATAAATAATGACTTTATTCTCACAATGACTTTATTCTCATAAATAATGACTTTATTCTCACACTGACTTTATTCTCATAAATAATGACTTTATTCTCATAAATGATGACTGTATTCTCATAAATAATGACTTTATTCTCATAAATGATGACTGTATTCTCATAAATAATGACTTTATTCTCATAAACAATTACTTTATCATAAATAATGACTTTATTCTCATAAATATTGACTTTATTCTCATAAATAATGACTTTATTCTCATAAACAATGACTTTATTCTCATAAATAATGACTTTATTCTCATAAATAATAACTTTATTCTCATGAACAATGACTTTATCAAAATAATGACTTTATTCTCATAAATAATGACTTTATTCTCATAAATAATAACTTTATTCTCATAAATAATGACTTTATTCTCAGAAATAATGACTTTATTCTCATAAACAATGACTTTATTCTCATAAATAATAACTTTATTCTCATAAACAATGACTTTATTCTCATAAATAATAACTTTATTCTCATAAACAATGACTTTATCAAAATAATGACTTTATTCTCATAAATAATGACTTTATTCTCATAAACAATGACTTTATCATAAATGTTGACTTTATTCTCATAAATAATGACTTTATTCTCATAAACAATGACTTTATCATAAATGATGACTTTATTCTCATAAATAATGACTTTATTCTCAATATCTGAGATTTTTTTTTCTCAGTGTGGCCCTAATACTCTGTCGTATTTTTAGACTCAAACCTATAAAATCCTTTCACTCTTCCTCTTTCTTCCTGGCCTCTCCTGTTTGTTGTAAATTGTGGCCATACTGTATTTCCTTGTTTATCCAGCTGCTGCTTTAGGTCTCCACTATAGATGGAGGCTGATTTGCTCTGAATACAGCGTCAACCACTGTTCTGCATTTTTATGCTTTATGATCCATTTAACATCTGGTTTCATCAAATCTGTTTCCTTTTATCCTGTGAAACTTCACACTGAGATACATTAGATGTTTACATGAAGGTGTTGGCGCTTCAGCAGTTTCCCTGAAAGGACAAAATAACAAGATGGCATCAGTTTTAATTTCTTCGCTGCGTCTACTGGCAGTGATCCTTTTTAATAAATTGTGGTGGGTGTACCACAGGTTTCTGGACGTGACCACTTTGTCCACTGCTGAGATGATTATATACTCGACTGAATACAAATTAAAATCAAACCGTTGAAAAGTGTCATTTGCTGCAGGTTGCTGCTCCCTGTAGTAGTCAGGTCCGCTGCAAATATATAGGAAGTTATTTTGGATTATGTGAAATCTGCCACTGTAAATGTAGAGAAATATGCTTAAATAAATCCTTCCCAACTAATATGAGCAAACTTTGAGAGCCAGCTGGAGTATAACTGTATGAAATGTCAAACAATCCCAAAAAGTTAATTTATCTGGTGTGACAGCAAAATAAATAAATAATAATAATAAAAAAATAACAGATTTTGACACAAAATTAAAAGTGTTCGTGTTTTATATATTCAGCAGAAATGTCTCCCACATTAAGTTAATGTCAACATGTTTGATTCATTTAAAGACACCATGTATCTGGTTTATTTATTCTTCTGTTATTATTTAACGGTACTCTTAATACTCATCTTTGGCGGCACATGCAGCTTTTAATTTAGCTTCAAAATAGTGCCGTATCTGTCATAATTGTGGGATGAGTAAAAAAAAAAAAAAAAATGCCTAAGGCTGGACAGACTGTTGAAGACTTCTGTACCTGAGGTGGATAATACAACAGACAGAGCAGCAGTCACTTGATGATGGATGTTTGTGAACCCACAGAGTCTGAGCGATCCACTGTTATGAAGAAAACTAACAGGCTCATTTAGACAATAATGGAGTAAAATACAACACGATCGCAAGCAAAATGGAAAACAGACAACTTGTAAAACTGCACTTTAATAGAATCCATAAGTTTATAAGAACTTTGTTTTCCAGCAGTGACAGACATTTTTCTTCAGGCTGATGTTTATTAGATTTTTGTTTTTGCTTTTTGAAATATTGTTTACATAAACTGAAAGTGTATAAAATCCAGCACAGCATGCACATTACACCTCTGCAACAAATTACAGATAAAATCCATTGGATCTAATATTAAAAACGCTGTTATTTTACATTTTTATAGTCACTGGAGCCAGTAATAAATGCATCCTGTTAACTGCTGTTTTTTTGAGTAGGCCTGTAAGAGCTGATAACTATGAGAAAGAGTCTCATCCTGATCCTCATGTTAACATTCAGTGACAATGCGACTCAATGTTTGATTACCTTTGATTAATGACACTGATGCTGCGTTGGAATTAACCTGAGGCGTACCAGTTGTTGATTTATGTTACACAAAAACAGAAAGATTTGTGTTTTATTTTTCTGAGAGGAGACAGGACACACAGATGACACACTGGTGTGTTTTTGTCCATGCAGATTACAAAAACAAGGCGTGTGCAGCAGTTTTCCCAAAGAAAGGCTAAATCTTCAATCTGTCAATTTGAGGCAATTTTAAAATATTTTTTTCTTTTTCTTGTCTCTGGCCGTGACGTCATCATTCTAGCATTCACAATACACACCAGGCTCAGGAGGAAAGTGAAATATTGGAAAAGTGTACATTTTATTTAAACTACGTAAGATGTGCACCATTTTAAATTTGAGACTGGAGCTGAAAGCAGAGGAAGTTTTTCTTCATTGAGTCCCACTAAAAAAAGAGTTTGAGTTTGAAATATAACATTTTCTGTAGTTTAAAGTTTGCAGGAGGAGTGAATGTACTAAAAACATATGGAAGAAATAGAAGAAGATGGAGTTGAAGCAAAAGTTTGAATTCAATCATTCTTTCAATTATTTTTGATTGAACACACACTGAGCCTTGAATCATAGTAAAAAATATTAATTTTACACGATTAAGAAAAATATTGTACTTGTTTCATAATGTAACAACCGACGCAAATTGTTACAAGTTGTTACATTATGCACAAAAAGTTATGACGTCATGCACTCATGATTTTCTTACATTATCAACCAGTTATGAGTCTTATTACATTTTTTTGTTGCATTATGTGTCATTGTTACATTATGAGCGCTTACATCCCCTGTTCCTCTGTTAACAGAATCATAAATCAATATCATAGAAATAAAAAAACACCTCATGTCCGTATTATTTCAATGGATGACATTTTCCTTAGTTATCATGCAGTCGCAGTGTTGTTTCAGAATGGGGACGGCTAGTGTGACGTCGTCGTGGTCCAAAACGTCACTTCCGTGTCCAACCCGCTGCAGTCAATGTAAAGAGCAATGGCTGTAGCCAGGGAACCTGTAACTTTTTGCACGATCACATCGTATTTTGCCGACTTTTTTGGCCCACACACTCCATCGTAACATAAACCAGTTACGTTATCTGGGCTAACGTTTAGCGCTAATACTAGCTAGCTAACGCTAGCTCCTAGCTCTAGCCTCCATTTAAATGTGTTTTTTATGATTTGAGAGCCAACTTACCGTATCAGTTTAAGCCATTTTGTCTTCTCGTTTTCATCCAGAGGAAATCGGTAATATGGAATTGTTTTATTAACTTCATTTCTGTTGTTGCAACAAGGGACACAGCACTGCACCATTGTAGCTCGGGTTGGTTTGGACACGGAAGTGACGTAGCCACTAGCCATCCCCATAAAGTACACTAGCTCTGCTCTTTGTAATGAAAATATATGGCACCGAAATTAAATTGCATGGCTCTTAAATTTGTTTTTTTCAAGATGACTTTGGGTTTGAGGAATATCTCTCACATGTAGTTTAATTTGGATATTTCTTCAGTGTAGTGTACATTTAGTTTAAAACATAGTTTAAATGTTCACCTGCTTGACTGTTGGATCTCTTTTTTGCCAAAATATTCCATTCAAGTTTTGGAGAGTTAACAATATCAGCGATAGTGCATCATGAACACATATTAAGGAAGCAGAGTGGGGGTTTGCAGCGCAACTTCACCTCCTTCCAGGGTGCATGAAGCAGAGAAAACTCTGAAGAGGCCAAATCTCCAGCTCGTTTGTAGTATCTCGCACATCTTTATTTAAAGATCGACCTTTTTTCAGCTTGTTGCTTTGATCAGTGCGTTTTATTTCCATGTTGGAATCTGTTGTAACTAACACGAGATCAGCCTTACTGAATATACTGTAAATTCTGCTTCTTGCCTCAGCTGAGGTGACATTAAATACCATTTTACACCAGATTCTCACATCTTCGTCTCATGTCGAAGCACCACACTTTTAATTGGCATGGGCAGCTGCTGGAGCTCCAGGTGAGAAACTGTAAGCAGATCTCTGGCAGGTTGACAGATTTTCAGATGGATGGAGTCACATGATTGACACGAGGAACTGCCGTCTGCTGACTGTGTGGTGCAGATATGTTCAAGATTAATTGGATCTTTTCACTGCTGCAGGCTGTAACACTACATAAGTTCCTCAGTCCTAACTATCTGTTTGACTGTCACCATAAAGACTGACTGTACTTAATGACGTTTCAGGACGTGGGAATAGTTATGTCATAGATGCAAAACATTTCCATTTTCTTAATTTACTGGTATTTTCTAAAGCAACACTGTTATAAAGCAGAAACCAGTTTGCTATTTACATGACAAAAAAGTTTGGGATTTGAACTCAATTCGAGGGTTCCTGGCTCTTTTTTTTTTTTTGTTTTAGGGTTGCCCGTCCATCTGGCAGTGCGATATCTCAGAGTTACTTTTCTTACACATTGGCCCAAGCGTCCATTTAGACCCAAAAATAAGATGATTCAATCATAGTGTTCAAAGAAGAGATAACTCAAGAATTCCTACTCTAGTTTCACACAAATGTCTAGTAGAATAAAATGATTGAGGGACGACATTCTACATTTTTGGACAGACATGGATCAATCAATCAATCAATCAATCAATCAATCAATCAAACTTTATTTGTATGGCACTTTTTGTACATTACGCAGTTCAAAGTGCCTCACAGGGGCTAAAACAACACTAGAAAAAGTGAAAAATGTAAACTGCAGATTGACATGTTGGTGGAGGTCTACCACAGCGAGGCCGTTACTCTGGCTTGCTTCTCCCAGCAGCCTGACACTGTCATCTCGTTAACTAGGAATAGTCGATTCCCTCTTTCTGACTCTCCTGTTGAGTACGTCAGATTCTGCCATCTCGTCAAATCTAGAGAAAACAACTCTCCCCGAGCTGTTTCTCAACTCCTATATTGCTGAAAAACTAACAAGACCAGATAGAAGAAACTATCGGTGTTTCTGCATTCTGCACGGGGGATGGGATAGCAGCCGGAGCTGTCCATGTAGGGAAGAATTCAATAAATATTAACCTCCTGAAAAGTGAGAAGTGGGGGAGGAATATGCTCCTATTGGATAAAGTCCTCAGAAGTTTCTTCAGCCCTTTTGATGAGTAAATGTGCAGGTTGACAGTGTTCCCATGTGGGACGGCAGAAACCAACAAAGATCCACTGATGTGTTTATTAGTTTATATCCAGCAGCTTCCTAGTGATGTTTCTTTAGGCGGCCATGACAAACTGTGACCAGAACTGTGAAGTGCCTTGTTGCAGTGTTTTTACCCATTTTGAGTCATATTTCTAGACCCACAAAATATTTTGTACTATGACTCTGAAAACACAGAATAGCTCAAATGAAAGTAGAGACTCTCTATTTCATCATGAGAAAAATGTTTGTTTTTATCTTGTTCCATTCTTGTTTTATCAGACGTAGAGTAGAGGACACTTTCACCAAAAACACCACTTTTTGTCCAGATTCTGTTTGTTTTGCTCTCTAATCTCGATCGTCTCCACTTCCTGTTTTGATCTCTGTGGTGTATACCGTCTAGTTATGCTCCGACTACAAATACCAGAAGCCCCAAAATTACTCACAGGCTGTGTGAGAGCGCCCTCTTGTGCCTGCTGCCAAAAATAGGAAAGACATATATGCATATACTGTATGTGTTTATGGTACTTCCTCATCTTCCTTTTCTTCTGTCGACCTCATTTGCATGTCTTTTTTTCCCTGTAAGCCGGTGGGCGAATGAAATATGAACCAGGAGGTCCATGTTGATGTTTTAAAGGCTTATCAGATGCCAGAACACTGTGTTTATACCTCTGGGAACTTATCACAACTACTCTGCTGTTTCATGACAAATATGAGGTAAACAGTAGAAATGGTTTTAGAATAGAATAGAATAGTTTTTTTTATTTATTTTTTTATTTTATTTTTATTCCCCCCAATTCCCATTGGGGGGAATTCACCTGCCACAGCAGCACAGACAAGTTATGATATACAATAAACAACAGCAATGAAATAACACAATAAGTAGTAATTATAAATATTTGCATGTACAAGATAAAAAGGAAGAATAGTGAGGGAAGGGTTAATTAGACACAATTATTAGATAACACAACGTGTTTATCTTTATTATTTGTGATAATGAAAGTTATTTGTAAAAAAGGAGCAGTCTGAGCTCATGTCGCCTCTCCATTGTCACATCATGAGACAAATCCACCGACAGCTGATTGATGGTTTTCATCATCACCACACATCCATCACACGATCTGACAGCCTCAGACTGACACTGCTCAATGTGATAGATACGCAGTCAAGATTTAATTAGATCCATCTCACACAGTGAGACGTGATAAACTTCACCAATCAGGCTAAAGTCACCTTAAGTTGTCCTTAAGTTGCTGAAAGTTATGTGAGACCAGAAGCACAGAAACTTGACCCAGTGGCCCGATGATTTTCCAGCACTACCTGAATTTGTGTAAACTCATTTCTCCTCCTCCTTATTGCTTCTCACTTCTTTTATGTCTTCACTTCAGTGAGCCCATTTTGTGATCTAAAGCAACCTTCTCTGTTCTTCAGCGAGGGAGCACGAGAGAAGGATCAATGGGAGGAGAAATCAAACAGCCATCACAGCCAAAAAGAGGCTGTGATGTCACAATAAAGGTTTCTCACTTCAAACAAATGACAGCATTAGTCTCTAAAGACAGGACGTACTCCTGAGGTTCTTTAACAGGTCTGACAATGCGTCAGATAAAAATACGTTTATGTTCAAGCTTTCTTTGAACTCATTGAAATTGAAATTGAAATTGAAAATTGCACTGCCACAATAATAATTGTGTTTTAAACAGTTTCATCTGTACAAGTATATATATCTATATATTTTTCCATTGTATTTTAGTTCATTGTAAATATGTAAATATTTTTATTCTATTCTATTCTATTTTATTATTATTACTATTGTGTCTGTGTTTTTGTCTTTGTTGCTGTGGCAGGTAAATTTCCCCCCAAGGGGGATGAATAAAAAAACTATTCTATTCTATTCTATTGAGTTATTCTTTATCAGTTAGAGCTGATGCTTTTCATCTGTCCCTAATGGAAACAATAGTAAACAAACCGCCAGCAGAAAACTTTTAGATTTAATCATCAAATCAATTTTGACGTCAGTTTTTTTTTTTTTCGTGCAGGCCACAGAGTTTGACTGCAGTGAATACACAAAAACACAAAAGCATTTTGCCCTTGCTGGAAAAGAGTAAAAACTTGACCCAATATTTCTTCCATTGGCTCATAGGAATTTGAAATGAATTCCAGTGAGTTTGCAGGGATACGCAGTAATGACAAGCGCTCTGGGTGCTGAGAGGGGAAAAAAAACTTTGAAACCTGCGAAATGAGAAGGCACAATCCAGCAATTAATTATTAAAATCTGTGGCTTTTCAGCACCGTTATGAGCCTTTTCACACATTCTGACATTATGCAGTAGGATTATTTGCGAAGCCGCTGTTCTCCTTTCGTTAAACAAAACCCCCTTTCCTTGAAATAATCAAAATGGATTGTATGGGATCTCACCTGGGCGCCATCACGAGTCGACGCCGTCGTACATGACACTCCTTGTTTTTTAGTCTCACATATTCACGCTGTATTTGCATTGTTAAAATATGATTCTACCGTTCCTTGCTTGCTCTGAGCTATTAGCTTTCACTATTAATGCTTCATCTCAAGATAAGTTAAGGATCATTGGCAGGTGGCTGAAGAGGACTTGATGTAAATCGTCTTGCTTGCTGGATTTATTTCCAGATGAGCTCTTTCAGAAGTTGTTTTATTCCTTCTACGTCTTCACAGTTGCATGATCCGATCTGGATTTAAATGAAAACTTCTTCTGGAATACATTTATTTAAATAAAAAGCTTGTGCACTAATGCAAAGATTACTTAATTGGTTCTGCCAGTTAATAGATGTCCGCTAATTAATTCAGCAGCTATTCACTGCTGGCTCTCGCTCACCAAACAGTGAAGTATACAACAAGTTGAGCGTTTTCAATTAGCTCTTACAGCTGCATTAAGCTGCAGAGTGCCAGGATCTGCAGTCATTTCACATTTCATTAACAAAGAGCTTCAGGCTTCTTACTTCCTATTATTATTTAGGTCGGTAGGTAGACTACAGTGCACTTTCATTACGACAGTAACAAGTGTTAGAATGTCACTAAGTCACTAAGAGAATTTTCTGTGGATTTATACCTCCATTCAGCTCCAGTTCAGAGGGAAATATTGTACTTTTTACTTCTTCACGAAAACACTATTGGACAGCTCTAGTTATTACTTAAGTGGCTCTACACCTTTTAAAATTCTTGTCTTATTTCATCATTGACCGACCATTAGCTCGCCTCGCAAATTATCAAAATATGTGTCACACATTGATGTTTGGTATGTCGGAAAAATTCTAATATTAATGTTATTGGAGATTTAAAGGGCAAAGAATGAAAGCAGCTGTTTTTCTTCATCTATGAAGATTTCTTTAGCGATAAACACAAAATTTAAAGTGATACTTTTGTGTGATTGTTAGAGGGGAATCTCACTTTTGCAGATCTTTTGAATAAATCAATCAATTAGTAATTGAACTAATCAACAAATCTTATGAGTGGTAAGGATTTCATTGGTCGAGGACAGCCCTTGTTGAGTTGTGGCATTGATTCTTTTGCAAAACTTTGTATAAAAAGTTGTGTCAAGTGTGCACATCTCAGATTATAAATTGTGGTATTATTCTTTTTACTGCTATTTTCTGCATTGCCAGGCATTTAGAAACAGAGAGACAGACTTGAATAATCCATTAATAGTGCAACAAATTATTGAGCAAGTCATTTTGGCTTGAAAGCTATAGATAGTTTCAGTTATTGTACAGTATATGGTGGAGCAGACCCTGTGGTCTTCTCATGTCACTGGATGGTATATTTGCTCAAATCTCCTGGGAAGAGAAGAGACCATATAGGTGGAAGAAAGACAGAGAGGAGATTACAAAGTGCTGACAGACAGGTCACAGAGGATCAGACAGGAAAGTATGAACAAGATGAATCGCCTTTCACCTGGGAAAGAGAAAAAACACGTTGGACTTGTGTGAATGTTGGCAGGTAATGAGAGATACCAGCGGTGAGATGTGGCATCTTCTGGCTTTTAGGAGCCAAAGGAAGACGGAAGTGATGGAGGGAGTCTGAACTAACGCTAAGGTGAAACTTAATGATGTGTGGCAGCGAGGATTAGATCAAGATAGAGAAAAGAAATGAATGAAGAAGTAAAAGCTGATGGATTGTGTGTTTGGTGGCTCTAATCATCTTTGTGTTTATCACTTCATTTGCTTAATCTTGTTGTATATCTTATTTTTATAGAACACTGATAAGTAATTACTGATATCTTGCCATACTGCATGTCAGGGGTGTTAAATCATCTTAGTTTATTTGCCACATTCAGCCCACTCGTATAATATATTTACTACTTATAACAAGCAGTAAATTGTAAATAATTGCCAGATATTGCAGTTTCCAAGTCTTCTGGATAAGAAAAATGGTCTAGACAGAATTTTTGAGGCTCAGGTGTTAAAGGGTTAACATGTATTTTACCAACCAAATTAACATTTAGCACAAAACCACAAATCCTAATCACAAATCTTAAGAATCCCATTTCCCCTCTTTGGTTATGTTATCTTGGTTGTTTGTCATTTCTCTCCTTGATTCCCTCCCAAAAAAATATCATGGCGCTTGCCAAAGCTGATGTCTCCTGACTTATGTAATATTCCCCTTGTGCACACAGACCCCTGAGAGGTGTTTACTAAAAAGCATTTTTTTCTGTGACATTGATCTTCTGCCAGATGTCTCTCTGCAGGGAAGGATTTATTCTCCTTGGGGTCCTGAAATATTGGCTATGGGCGAGTACACTTGAGACGTCCACACTCCTTCCATCACTCTATTTTACCAGACGGAGCAGATTTTTCTTTTGGTGGAAAGAGACTGAGGGCTTTTACTCAACTTTACAATCAAGAACCGTAATCCCATTACCATGCTCACCTACCGAACATTTCAAAGGAATACTGCACTGTCAAAATCCTCATTTGTATATAAATTACTCACATGTGTTACCGAATGCTGGAAGAACAAAATTACTTTTCCATTCTTCGTTCACAGTGGAGGCATGGAGGTAATGTTTTCTTCAAGAATTGAAGGTGATGTAGGTGATTTTTATGGGTGAGGTGTTCCCTTAACTCATTGCTTTTCCTATTGCTGCTCCACATAAAAAGCCTCCCACTAGCTCACTGCAGGACTTTTTCAGTTTGCCTTAATTTAACACAACTCCATCAGTACATAAGTAAGTAAGAGTGCAGCTAAACTCTCCCGAGAGAGTTTGCACGACCATCTCCTGTTGTGAGGCTGCAGTATGTGCCGTTGATTGGTGCAATTTAAGCAAAACTGTGCTACACTCCTCTTGCCGTTAAGGCTTTGATGAATAACACCCTGCAAGAGACTCTTAGATGATTTGTTATTGTCATTTCAAGTGGAATTCTTTGCTCAAAAAGTCCAGACTTTTAAGCAGAAACTATTTGAGCTCTGAAAACAGCTGCAGCATGGGATTGCTATGGTTTCACACAAAAGCTGAACAGGCATTTGAGAATTAAAGTTCAGCTCTGTCATTGCTGAGTATCTCTGACTCCATACACTCATTTATAGCGAAGGCCGTATCTGAGGTGGTACATTTATTCTTTTGTGACTGCAGGTCCGACTTGTGCTCAATTAAAGTGCTCCACACAGCGTCTTTTTGACTTGCAGCCTGACGTCAGGAAGTCTTGGCCCCCACTATCATGGTTGTTGCTGACCAGATATTGAGGATTAATCAACGTGTTTCATGTCTCCGTGGACTGTGATATTGTTTCTAATCAGGGCCACTGACGTGCGTCATGACTCGGCTCTCTCCTGGGCAACACGACAGCAACCTCTGGCTTCTATCTGAGATCTGTAGCCCAAGCTGAATGCAGTGTTCCCCTGCAGCCAGTGATTTCCTGGTGTGGGCAGAATGTGAGTTAGACTCCCTGCAGTTTTCTGTCACATGCCTCAGAGAAGAACAGGGTGGAAGTTTAAGTGCTGCTGTTTAACCTCTGAGTTCTTATCTCTACCAGGCTAGGTCAGGAACGTCATGTTAATGGTTGATAATGATAAATTACAATTTTACCTAAATGACATATTAATAGACTTTCATTCTCAATGACAGAGCCATGATGAATGAACGAAAAAAAAGACAATGGGAATAAGAAGAAGTCCATTGTGATATGAACCACTTAAAGAAGTGAAATGTTGGTATTTTGAAAATGTGAATATGTCACCCTAAAACCTTTTTATGCTCATTGGATAGCACTCCGACGTGAATCTTATTGTTGACTTTCTTAGCTTCAAGCCAGACGTCAGTTTTGGTGCCTTTTATAATAGCAATCTGTTCTGGGAAAGCTCTTCTGTGTTTGAATACGATGGAGTCCATCCAGCTGGAGCAGGCTGCAGTGCTTTGCAACAAACAGGTTTTATTCTAGTGTCCTCAAGTGTGGGCCGAGTGCTGGAAACTTCAATCAACTTCATCAATGTGAGTGTGTTTGACCTGCAATTTTAGGCTTATTGAAAAAATATAAATATGGCATATGGCAATATATCACAATACATTTTCTTCTGATATAATATCAACTTTTTATCCTTAATATCTATCTTTTTACCCCCTAAAAAAGTCATGTTTTAGGTGAGCAACTTCATATACAACATTCAATTTATGTATATATATACTATATATATATATACAAAGCTGCATTTTAAATTTCTCAGTGAACTGTGTAGAATATCACAATATAGTGCAATATGACAATAATTTATCATATTGTGATTCAAGTTTTTCGATACATTTCATATCGTGAAGTCCTTGCCAATGTTCACCTCTAATGTTTTATGTAATAGCAGGTCTCTCTGTGCCTTTAATAGCCATATTTCTAATAATCCTGTTTTTAAAGGTGTAAGTCATATTCGCTCTGCTTCACTATGGCAACATGTTTGCTTCCTCTGCAGCCAGATTCACGATGCTCCTGTCTGACATTTGCTCAAGTTAAGTAATTATAATAATACCTGCGCCCGGATCCTGGACCACATCGCGCCATTAAAAACCCCTCTAAACTTTAAAGTGACAGCAGACATGCCGCAGAGCAGAAGCCAACAGTACACTGTACTTTTCAATACTGAAAAAGAACCGACACAGCTGGTTTTGTTTGTAATTCACAGTGCCACAGGGCTCCTGGAGGTGTGAGTATGAACTATTTCCCTGAGAAATGTGCAGAATTTTCCATCTTCTCCATCAATAAAGGCTCCACCCATCCTCCCTCCTGCCCAGGATTCAATTTCTTTTCAAACTCCTGTTTTCTTTGAGTCCTTTGACTCTCTCACCGCCGTGATAAATAACATCAAGGCTCTTTGTGTACCCTGTGAGATTTCTAAAGGAAGTCTATGGATCGGTCAGTTCCTATAGTCCCTCCTAAATTAACATGCCACTATTGACTGCTTCTGTCATTGATTAGTCTAAGTATGCGACTCTTCAACCTCTCCTTTCTTTCCAAGTTTCTAGAAAAAAAGTGAACATAAACAGACTCTTTGAGACATTTCAGTGTGGATTTGCGACAGGCCACAGTACAGAGACGACGCTCTTTAAAGTGATAAACGACCTGCCGGTTCGGTTTTAGTTCAGCTGCGTCTGGGGTGTGTCACAAGACATATTAGCATTATTTATCTGCTGAGATGAAGTGCACTGGGAGCAGCAGTATGCTCATATTTTGCCATTGAGCTTTCCCTGTCAACACATTTTCTGGTTGTATTTAGATGCAGATGGTCGGTGCATTAAAGCAGCATTGAAACTGTGACATAAAGTCACTGTCAGTAGCTCATTATTGCACTTACTCTTCTTTAATACTGTGCATTTGATTCCTTATGGAGTGAAAAGTGAACTTTATTTACCAGTTGTTAAATCAAAGTTAAATTCTGGTGCCGCACAAAATTTTAGTTTGAGCCATTTGTGATCCTCCTGTTATATCTATATATTAAATTAAAGTGCCGCCTGCCTTTTGTCTAATTATATTAATGATGACTCATAAATAGTGCTGCAAAACTAGTGTATGCCAAACCATACATGCGCGTTATCTTCATGTTTTGTGCGTGAAGTGTTCGTCACCACGCTCATGTCGCTGTATGTGTAAATGCTTCATATGCTTGTGTGGGAGGGCAGCGTTCTGCTTTGCGTGACATTATTATCCTATTACATAATTAGTCTTTATTTATAGCTGTTGTTGGATAATATCACAAGCGTACATCTGTGAGCTGTGGAGCACAGCACATGAGTCACTACAAGGGCAAAGAAAATCCTTTTAGATTGAGACAAATATCGTTGCCATTAGACATACAGGTGCCAGAAAATAAAAATCAAATCCTTTATATTTATAATGCAGAGTGTTATCGTCATCCTAACCTTCCCTCAGCTATGTAATAGGATTGCTGGTCCACTGATAAACTATACAGATAGTTAGAAACCCTGTCAGAACTGATTGTAAAAGGAAAAAAAGCAGTGGCCTCTGGTGCCATCAGCTGTGGCTCTCTGCTCGAGGTATGACAGATCAAGGCTCTGGCACCGGTCGAGTGTTGCCGACCCCCCTCCTGGAAATGTGACGTCTCAAGAGGTCAAGCTGAAGCAGAAGGCAGAACACAAGCTCTTGTCACAAATCCGAACCAAAAAGAAACAAACCTGTCTGATCAACTTTGTGTTATTATGTCATTTCAGGGCTGCTGGTGTGATTTAGATATTCTATGATTGGGCTTTTAAAAATGTCATCTTCTGTCTAAATATTCTTTAGTCTTTAGCTTTATGCAGTTCTGCTCCTCTTTTTGCTATTTATCAATCTGGATGTCTGAACTTTGTGCCAGCGAGGCGTCATTTGTACGTCTGAACTTTTACGTGTGGTTTCAGATTGTGGGATTTGATGCATGCGTTCCCCAGAATTCTCAAATGCAGAACGTTCCCCTGCTCTGTGTTGCACATGCAGCATGCACACATTCTGTTTTCATTTTGTTTTTGTTTGACTTTGAAGTGAATCCCTCCAGCAGGAAAAAATACAGAAATGAATCTGCAAATAGTTGAACCACAACGTATTTGTCTGTCTGGTATAGTGGTACACAGAAACAGTGGTGGATTATTGGTTTAATGGGGAGTTTTGTAATAAGGCAGGCTTTTCGTTTAATGAGTCCTTTGCTCTCTACTTGAATGTGCATCAGTGTGTTGCTGTGGTGTTTGGCTGGGAGGCAAACCTGCACACTTTCATCCCACATGATTCAACACATGCTGTTTCCTCTGAGGCCTCACGGACATATGCTGGCCAAATAACATACACAGTCTAATTAGTGAACAGTCCCTGGGTTCATCCCAGCAAGATACATTTGGTTTGACGTGGAACATGCTGTGGCAACAAGTACCGTCAGTGTTGAGGCTAAGAATTCCCATACAACATTATGGATCTGCATTGTGTAGAACATGAGCAAAAACAGGTGTGCAGCTGTGATTTTTATCTAATTAATCATGTTGTTAAAACAAAACCAGCACTTTATTTTTCTCTGACCTTTTTCTTTTCAATCTACTACCTCCCTCTTGCACACAAGGGCTTCACACGTTGTTAGGTGTACAAGTCCTTGGAAAACAGTATTTTGTGCTGAGCGGATTATCTCAGACCAGATCGCGAACACACGCACACACATATACAAAAAATGCCCATATTAGATGGCCGGCCCTCCCTCTCTGCATCATGTGTGAAGCAGATTTGTCCTCTCCTGGTAGGACTGACATCAGTGTTGTTGTGGTTGCATCCAGAAAAAAAAATCTGTCTCTTGCTTGTCCTGCTCTAAAAACACATCACTTGTATGTTAATTACAGTTTCCTTTGTTAGGAATCCCTGACAGTGAAGAGGAGTGGGACCTACTGATGGTTATCCCACTTGATGTGTAGTTTTGTATTCAGTAGTCACTGCTGCTGCTGTCTATATTTGGCTACAGTACACACACTAAGCCAGCTAAATTAGACAGATTAGGCAGATCACATCTCTAGGTGGCCTGCTTGACATCTTTGTTAAAATTTCCGTCAGTCCTGCTGTTTATTAACAGCCAGTGAGTCTGATGTTAACAGCAGGTATAAAATGTCTTTACGGAAAACAGAGTTTCTCCAAAATGACTCAGACACAGTTGGATGAGTTATACATTCAAAATAGCCATCTGTTGGGTGAACATAAAAAACTTAAGGAAAATATTTTTGAACTTTGTCGACTCTCAGCATGTGTTTTGAACTGTGTGCTGAACTTCAGGAAGTAAAGTTCGCTCACTACTGCCACCTTCTGCTCTGGAGTTGTAGACACAATTTACTGTCTTACCCAAAATGCATTAGGTTCTGTCAACATAAATTAATTTGCACAATGTTAAGTTATTGCACATCATGCTAAAATAACATTACTTAATGATGTTCAACCACAAAACATGACTGTATATGGTAGAAGCTACATGTTACACTTAGATTAATATAGCAGACACCCAGTTTGGCTTTTTTGAGTGTGTGGTGTTACTTTCCTACAAGTCTGGAGTTTGTTGCACAAAAAAAATGGAAAATTGGATGAAAATTCAAGTTTTGGCATTTTCCCTGCTCAGTATGGATGTACTGTTCTCAGGGGAACCAAGGCATCTGCTCGTTAGTGAATACTAAGTTAATTTATTGTATTTTTGTGATTGCTTTGTGCCATGTGGCCATCTCTGTGCATGCTCGAACACATATACAGTCACTTCAGCTCGTCATGTTTGTGAAACAACAGGCGTCGTCATCCAAATAATGAGATGGTTTATTTTTGCAAGCAATTAAATGTGGGAGAATGCTGAGGGCTAATGTCAGCCATACCTCCCTTTATTCAGCTCTAAATGAAAGTGCTTCTGTGGCTTGTATATCTCATTAAATGTCTTATCGGAGGCAATTATGTGACAACAAATAACCTGCTTTGTGGATAAAATAGCAACATCCACACATTTAGTAGTACACAGTGCCCAATTCTCTAACCTCATTTGATGTTTTTGTGCATTTTTCAGTTGATAAAAGACAGCCTGCAGCCGTATTTACAGTACACGATGTTACAGAATTAACATCCAACTAATTTATATCAACAACAATGGACTGAAACAGGCTCATGGGGCCAGTATATCTCAGTTTAGCAAGGACAAACTGTGAGGTATGTGACGACATGGCTAGCCTCTAAAACTGCTCATATACTATACGCAATGTCACAGCATGGCTCGCCCTACAATGAACACTATCTACATCCATATACTATTATTCTGTCAGGATGCAGCTTATTCAAAAATGGCCCAGATAACACGTAGTCCAGATAAGACATAACTTAATATTATGGTGTGTGTCTGCTGTGAATAATAATGTTTACCTTCATTCATGTCGCTCGTCCATCACTTTTTATCTTGTTGTTTGTGCAGTTTGTGTGAATTTAAACTTTCCATATCCAGACCAGGCTTCTCCTCCACCTCCAGCTTTGCTTCTTCATAACTGTTTGAATATTTTCTCACAGTCTGAGATATAGTGCCTGTTAAAATTATATTATCTTGTAGACTTTTGGGGAGTAAAAATGAAGTTATTGGAGGAGGAAAGATAGAAAATAAATCTACTAGTGTTCTTTTTTTTAACATCATGAGACCATCTCTGCAGCAGCGTTTTTTTCTGTTAACTCCTAAATTGAGACTGTGTGAATTGAATTGCTCCCCAGTGCTCTCCACCAGGTTTACAATAATCTGTCAGGATGAATTATTACCTTTTTACTTTTGAACTCAGTGGACCAAGTTTTTGCAGCCTTGTAGTTTGACGTCAGTGCCCCACAAAAACATCCAAATGTCAGCATCTGCTCTCAGTGGTTTGGAAATGCTGGGTGCACATTGGACTCGGGGAAAGGCCAGAGGAATTTTTGACTTTCAACAAGGAGGGGAGGGACACCACATTAAGATGTTTAAACTGTGGCGTGTCGAGAAGCTGCAGCCCAAAACATAGCATGACCTCTTTCAGACTGTAGGAAAACATCCAAAATACAAGTAGCTTGTTTATTTTACTACACTGTTTATTTGTGTCTGTAGATTTCTCCTTGATTCACCAAAAGTTATCTTGCTTCATTGGCATTTTTCAACATTTCCAGAAAACTTGTAGTCCACTATTATTTTTTGTGTCATGCAAAATGCATGGAATTTAACAACACATATCATATTTAACAACACACTTTTCACATAGACCAGAAATCTCCACTTTTGCAGCTCCTACATGCACCAAACTACAGTTTCATGTCTTTATATCTATGTTCTGAAGGTTTGCACAGAGGTTTTTTTTTTTTTTTTCATATATCGCTCGCAGATCATTCATTCATCCAAAATTCAACTTGGCTTTATGTTTGGAATTCTTTATGGAAATGTGTAAAGATGTGCACATATTAAATTAGATAATACTTTATTTGCATATTGAAAAGTTCTTGATTTCAGGAAGACTTTCCACACACAAAAAAAGACTTTTCTGATCATCATTTCTTATTATTATTCTCCAAAGGTTCTTGAACCTTGGCTTGTGGCCAACTTTATTTTTATTTAATTAATTTAATGAAATTTAATTTAAAATAAATCTGACACAGGATATTAATTCTCTGCGTCAAACCCATAATAATATTACACCAAAAAATAAGACTATGCATACAGTATACATGCATACAGTATACATATATCACTCAACAAAAATATTAATTTTCATATTACCTTGAAAATAAACCAAGTCCACAAAAAGTCCAACCTTGCTTTGTCATTATGTAAAAACTCCCCTTGTTTGACCAGAATTTATCTAGAATTCAATGATGGAGCATGATGGAGTACATAACAGATGAAAGACAGAGGTCAAACCCACATACATATATCCAAGATTTCAATTCTCATGACCTAAAAACAGTAACATTTAACGGTTGTTCTGACCAGTGGCATAAAGTGGTGATAGGAGCTGAACAGCAGGGGGTCAGACAAACACTAATATTCATCGGTTCTTTTGCTGTCAGCTGTAATTAACGATCTTCTTTTCTCTCTGTCAGGCGGCATCCCCTTTGTCCTGACCGGCGAACTCTTTGAGCAGTCCTACCGACCTGCCGCCTTCATGATCGCTGGCATCGTGAACTGGCTGTGCAACTTTGCTGTAGGCCTCCTGTTCCCGTTCATTCAGGTTAGTTACCTTGTCTAAATATAGATTATATTAGGGTCGAGGTCACCTTTTAAAGCCAGAAGAACACTCAGAGAGCACAGACCTGCACCAAAGCTCATCATTGAAAAATAAGTGTTTTTTTCTTGGCTCGTGCTACATCCATCCACCAAGTTTCATGAAAAGCGGGCTAGTAGTTTATCTGTAATCCTAAAAAATAAAACTCCTTGGCTGAAGTGATAATGCATCTCACACACACACACACACACACACTCATCAACAAACTAACATCTATATGCTGTTTGTCACTTCAGCCTTTGGCAGTCAATCACAGCTGCTCATTAATCGCTGTCAGTGCTGTCAGTTGGTTGCTCTCCACCAGCACCTCCACCTCCTTGATATTCCAGCAGTCCTGTCTCATAACATTATGCATTTTATATTCTAAATATATGCAGCTGTTGAGCTCTAATGGCTGTCCTTGGAGGGGTCAGCGTCCAATTTACAGGATTTTCATAATAATGGTATTAATGATCAGAATACCAACACTGGATTATACAACAAACTCTTTCAGATGTTCTCCATTGAATCATATTATACTTGTTAACCTGTTAACTTCCTGTTCTGTGAGCCAGTGTGATCACTTGAGGAGTAGCAGGCGTTCACTTTTATTGATCAACTATTATAATGACACAGTTTTTATATCCCTTTGGTGTGACTGTTTGTGAGATAGTGGCGGTAAAACATGCAGTAAAGGGGAACAGTTTGACATTGTGAGAGTTATGAGGCATGGACATCAGCATTTTAGCTGTAGCCAGCTTATTTTTTTGCACTGATTTAATGCTCCTTTCAGCAGCGTCATTAGTCCTATTTTAGGCTGAAGTCCTCCTAAATTATTTTTATGCCCCCCTAAATAATTTGGTGTTATTTTATTTTATTTTATTTATTTTTAAATGATGACTAATTCAATATAAAGTAGCCAGAATATGAGCTAAATAATTAAATAAATAATCATATATCCTTGCATTATTCATAAATCACTTACCTATACTGTCGCCTCCCCTTGTGGTCTGATTGTTGAAATACTTACGTACACTCCAGCTTCCTCTTTGGAGGCAAAAACGTGCATTAAAGTGCCCTCTTTGCAAGCAAAAATATGCATTAAAATACCCTCTTTGGGGAAAAATGTGCACTGAAGTGCCCTCTTTACAAGCAAAAATGTGCATTAAAATACCCTCTTTGGGGAAAAATGTGCACTGAAGTGCCCTCTTTACAAGCAAAAATGTGCATTAAAATACCCTCTTTGGGGAAAAATGTGCACTGAAGTGCCCTCTTTGCAAGCAAAAATGTGCATTAAAATACCCTCTTTGGGGAAAAATGTGCAATGAAGTGCCCTCTTTGCAGGCAAAAATGTGCATTAAAATACCCTCTTTGGGGAAAAATGTGCACTGAAGTGCCCTCTTGCAGGCAAAAATGTGCATTAAAATACCCTCTTTGGGGGAAAAAATGTGCACTGAAGTGCCCTTTTTGCAGGCAAAAATGTGCATTAAAATACCCTCTCTGGGGGAAAAATGTGCACTGAAGTGCCGTCTTGCAGGCAAAAATGTGCATTAAAATACCCTCTTTGGGGGAAAAAATGTGCACTGAAGTGCCCTTTTTGCAGGCAAAAATGTGCATTAAAATACCCTCTCTGGGGGAAAAATGTGCACTGAAGTGCCCTCTTTGCAGGCAAAAATGTGCATTAAAATACCCTCTTTGGGGGAAAAAATGTGCAATGAAGTGCCCTCTTTGCAAGCAAAAATGTGCATTAAAATACCCTCTTTGGGGGAAAAATGTGCACTGAAGTGCCCTCTTGCAGGCAAAAATGTGCATTAAAATACCCTCTTTGGGGGAAAAAATGTGCACTGAAGTGCCCTTTTTGCAGGCAAAAATGTGCATTAAAATACCCTCTCTGGGGGAAAAATGTGCACTGAAGTGCCGTCTTGCAGGCAAAAATGTGCATTAAAATACCCTCTTTGGGGGAAAAAATGTGCACTGAAGTGCCCTTTTTGCAGGCAAAAATGTGCATTAAAATACCCTCTCTGGGGGAAAAATGTGCACTGAAGTGCCCTCTTTGCAGGCAAAAATGTGCATTAAAATACCCTCTTTGGGGGAAAAATGTGCACTGAAGTGCTCTCTTTGCAGGCAAAAATGTGCATTAAAATACCCTCTTTGGGGGCAAAAATGTGCAATGAAGTGCCCTCTTTGCAGGCAAAAATGTGCATTAAAATACCCTCTTTGGGGGAAAAAATGTGCACTGAAGTGCCCTTTTTGCAGGCAAAAATGTGCATTAAAATACCCTCTCTGGGGGAAAAATGTGCACTGAAGTGCCCTCTTTACAGGCAAAAATGTGCATTAAAATACCCTCTTTTGGGGAAAAATGTGCACTGAAGTGCTCTCTTTGCAGGCAATAATGTGCATTAAAATACCCTCTTTGGGGGCAAAAATGTGCAATGAAGTGCCCTCTTTGCAGGCAAAAATGTGCATTAAAATACCCTCTTTGGGGGAAAAATGTGCACTGAAGTGCCCTCTTTGCAGGCAAAAATGTGCATTAAAATACCCTCTTTGGGGGGAAAATGTGCACTGAAGTGCCCTCTTTGTAGGCAAAAATGTGCACTTAAATGTCCTCTTTGGAGGCAAAAATGTGCAGTAAAGTGTCCTTTTGGGAGGCAACAATGTGCTTTTTTTCTTTTAGCTCCTGCCCTTCAAGTCTCTGCACACCACTGTATATATAATAGCCTCACCTGGGGGCTAAGCCCCCTGTCGTTAAAACCTAGTGATGGCCCTGGCTCATTTTCTGCTCTTAAATTGCCTAAATGAGCATTTTTGAAGCGCTTCATGTGGTACCCAAGAGAGAACTTTAAGGAGGCGAAATGTGTTTCTTTCTAATAATATCATCAAATACACCAGATAGACAGAGGAGCCTATTGGTGTCTGACACTAGAATGATTTTCTGGCGAAGTTAAGGATCTTCTGGACTGTTGCTCCACATCACTTCCTCCTCGCATCTTCTCTGATTCTTTCTCTCTTTCTTTGGCCTCACAGCTTATTTTTTTCTATTTCTCCTACTCTCACCCTTACCCTTTCATTCGTATAGCTTTAACTTTAGTGTTTCCCTCCTGAGAAAACATAGTGTTTCTGTAATTTAGAAAAGGGTTTGGTGCTGTCAGAGGCTGTTTGGTCCCTTAGTACCTGTTTTGGCTTCATGATGGATTGGTTGTTTGTTGTTTCAGGTTCTGGTTTCAAGTCTTTATGTGCGATAAGCTCAGTAATCACAGAGGAACAATGGGTAGCAATGAAATTCTTGTTACCAGGCACCCTTCAGCAGCGCTGCTAGACAATGTTTAAATGACAAATACACAAACAAAAACTAGAACTCAAGACATAAAACCTAAAATAGTATAGAGGTTAAAATATAGGAATGAAATACAATATATTTAAGATATAATGTGTACATAAGACTGTGGTATGATGCATAAACTGTAGTAAACAGCAGTGTTACAGCCTGTGGGATGAAGCTGCTCTGAGCCTGACGGTGCAGGACAGTCGTCCAGACGGCAGGTAGGAGTTTGTGATTGGGTGATTGGGTTCTTTGATGAACCTATTTGCCTCCTTCCTGCTCCACTGGATGTAGAGGTTTTCACTTTTCATTCTGACAGTTCACTTATCGGCTGTGCCATGCTCGCTATGTAGTGCATTTCAGTGTCTGAATTTATGCTGGTAGAAAAAGTAGAGGCTGTAGCATGTATGCTGCTTTCTGCTGACAGTCCCACATTATCACAGAAGACGCTAGGGGTGGGAAAAATCTTGATATGGCAATATATCGTGATTTTTTTTCTTCTGATATAATATTTTTACTTTCTTAACTCTTTGAGTTCCCGCCTGAAAACAGAAAGTGTCTTGTTCCATGTTTGTTTTTACCGTGTTCCATTCTTGTTTTAGATTGGCATTCAACTCTGACTGACGCAGTCTTGTTTTCAGGTGATTTTATTTTATTTTTACATTATTTACTCCTGGAATACCTTTAATACCTTGCAGCACTATGGCACTTTCCCTCTTAATTTCTATGTATTGTTTTTATGCACTGTTTTATGGCTTTGTTGTAAAGCACTTTGGGTACCTTTCGGTTATTGTCAAGGGCTATATAAATAAATTTGATTTGATTTGATGTATGTATGTAGGCGGTAGTGAATGACATTCTTCAGCTTGTGTGCTGTTGTGTAAAGGAGTGATAATAGAAAATGACACATATGAGGCAAACACAACAGAAAAGCAAATTTACAGTATAATATTCTATATGTTTGTTTTTTATAGAAAAAGTGCCAATAAGAATCTATACACATGACTTATTACTGTAAATAAGTTGAACTTGAAGGACTAATACGTAAAGAGAGTTTACTGGACTTACTAAAAGTTTTTTAGTCAACTCTTTTTTTTCTCTTTGGATTGACCCTGACCTGGATGACTGAGGATCTTCACAGAGGGGATGAATACAGTTTAATTACATTTTTAATTTAGATGTGAAAATTAGGACCTGAAAGTAGCCAGAATCAATACAAAGTACATTATTCAAGAAATGATTTATTAAGTGACAGTGTAATTATCGACTCCAATAACTAAAGAGAGCACAAACTTTTCTGTGATGTAAGACTAAGTCTGATGTCATGTACAGTTTTTCACACTTGCTCAACAGGACTTAAACCACCTCCAGGCAAATGTCCTGGGCCCTTAGCGCTGTCTTCTTATCCCATGAATGCTCCCCAGGCCTCCAGTGTGGTTTTGTATTTGACTGATGTGACAAAACATTAGAGAGCATTGCAGACATCACTGCAGCCAAAGCACTTCTCAGTTTCTTTCTGGTCTTATCAGTAAGCATGAAGAGTATAAAAATGGGAAGAGCTGAATCTGCAAAATGAATGTTAAGAGAACTGCAGCTTTGTTCAATTTAATTCAGTGTAAGAAATAGAAGCAGGCTGCCCTCCCAGTCTCACTTCACTATCCAGACACACAACCCTGTCTGGAGATTAACACATTCTTGACACATCCATTAAATCTGTGAAGGATCTGTGACCCATGAGGACGTTCACAAATCACACCTATAAACCAAACCAGTGTCTTCCAGTGGGAGATGCACTGAGCTTAGCTTTCCTAAAGCTATGGGTCTCCATCCACACAGAACAGTGGCGTGTCCAGATTTTTTTCACAGGCCCAAGTGGGGCACCAAGTCATGCAGGGGTGGCCAGCAGGATCGGTCGCTGCACACATCAATTCATCATTTTTTTTGTCTTTTGTGATTACTTTGACTACTAAAATTAAATCTTAAATTTTAAATGTTAGTATAAACTTAAATATAAATAAAAAAAATAAATAAATGTGAACTTGTAAACGCGACAAAACAGAATGGGACTATACAAGTGTGAAAGGTGCAAAAATAAAGACGATCCAAAAATAGAAATTTTGATTTCAAGTGCAGACCAAATCAAACTAAATAAAAACTTAAAAGATTGACTTTACAAATCTTAAGAAGTAGCATCGTCCTCTTCTTAACTGCTTGCCCCATCAGACTAAACAGCATTCTGGCGCAATACTGCCCCTCAGGTCAGAGGTCGAATTGCAAACGAGGTCACATCTGACAATCAGATAGTCCATCATGCAGGGCCGATTAGATTTCCACCCCCTAGACACGTCCTCGACATAGAAGTATAAACTGGCCTTAAAGGGGCAGTGTGTTGGATTTGACAGCATCTAGGGGTGTGGTCGCAGGTGGCAACCGTTCAGTAACTCTCCACCCACTTATTCCTTTCCAAGACTGTGGTAACTTTGAGCGTAATACCATCACAAAGACATTGCCTTTACCATAATAACACAACTTTAAGAGCACCAGAAGTCCAGTGGTGCCTGATGGTACCACACATTTGCCCTCACATTACCACAGTTTCACAAGAGTATCAGAGAACTACGGTGGCCTTCAGGTAACAGAAATGTCATTATCAAAAAGAAGCATGCTACTGTCATCAGATTCGATTTGTGATTAACACAGTAATGTAGCTTTACTCCTTGTGTTATGTCCTTCAACTATCCGCATAACAGGAGGAAAGAAAAACAAATCAGACGTCCAATTTTCCTGCATGTTTGCTCAACATTTTGCATGATGAGACTTTGACTTTAGAGCTGGAGCTCCTGGACGAGGAGATGGAATAAAAGAGACACTGCTGGTTAAGATGGTTTTTGAGGGGTGGAAATAAGAACATTACAAAGAATTTGTGGCGTCAAAGGAATCAGCTGGATTCCCTGAAATGGTATACGCCGTCCCTTTAACTCCTTCAGTGCGAGCCATTTTATAAAACAGAAAGTGCCTTGCGTTTTTGCCCATTTTGAGTAAATGTCTCTGAAAACACTGAATAGCTCAAATGAAAGAAGAGACTCTCTATTTTGTCATGAAAAAAATGATTGTTTTTACCTTGTTCCATTCTTGTTTTATCAGAGGTAGAGTAGAGGACACTTTCACCACTTTTTGTCCAGAATCTGTCCATTTTGCTCACTAATCACGATCATCTCCACTTCCTGTTTTGATCTCTGTGGTGTATACCGTCTCTTTATGCTCTGACTACATCTCCCAGAAGCCCCAACATTACTCACAGGCTGTGGAAGACCGCGATCAACGACCCGCTGGAGAAAAAACATTTTGGTGTATTATTACGTTGATGGCATTCAAGCGTCGGATTTTAAAGACATCAAAATAAGTCAATGGCACTCAAAGAGTTAAGGTAATCCCACTGGACAGATAGAAGGTAATTTACATCCCTAAGAAGATAGCCTAATTGAGATTAGTGGAGCACCACCAGCTCCTCCCATGCAGCAATGGGAGGAACTCATGACAGCTCCTGGACATACTAACGGACTGAAATGATCAGCAACAGCAGCAGAGCTGGAAACAGCACTTTAATTTGCACTTTTGCATAAAGATGTCGAGTGACAGTGTCCAGAGCAGCACTAAAGAGAGGACTGTGATCCTGCAGGACACATCACAACAACAAGTCGCCTGCTGTTACAACAATTAGAAACATGGTCCGTGCAGCAAGTGTGAATACTTTCGTTTCCACCGCGGGAAGACTGCCAGCGTCCTGATTCAGACCAGGCCCGGAGGTCTGACCACACAGTGAGAATATGAAATTATTCTGTGTGCCTTGAATGCTGACTCTGGCTGTGCTGGGGGGCATCCGGCTGAGAGGGGGGTCATGCTGCAGTGTGTCTCTCCACCGGGGAATCATTTTCTGCCAGACAGAAGGTCATGAGTGTTAGTTTGTGAGGAGGAGTTACCACAGTGTCTGACAGCCTGGATCAGATGATTCTCCCTGAACTGGTGGTTTGCCATATGTTCCAGAGATGGTTGACAAGCTACCAGCTGGGTGATGTCATTTTTTTCCCTTCACATATTTATTTATTATTGAAAATTTGGTGATCAGATTTAAATTCTGCACAGCCCAAACACTCCCATGCTAGTAGTTTGCTTTTTAAAGCATAATCCCATGTGTAATCTGCTGATTTTTCTCTAAATTTTGTATTATTATAAGCACGTTCAAGCTTGGCTTGTCACACTCAAATATTGGGTCATATTGGGTGTCTACTACTTTAATCTAAGTGAAACATGTAGCTTCTACCATATTTAGTCGTGTTTTGTGGTTGAACATCATTAAGTAATGTTATTTTAGCATGTTGTGCAATAACTTAACATTGTGTAAATTAATTTATGTTGACAGAACCTAATGCATTTTGGGTAAGATAGTAAATTGCGTGTACAACTCCAGAGCAGAAGGTGGCAGTAGTGAGCGAGCCGAGAGTTTTAGAAACTTTACTTTCTGAAGTTCAGCACGCAGTTTAAAACACATGCTGAGAGTCGACAATGTTCACTGTGGAAGATGCTAAGTCCTTTACTTAACTTAAAATAACTTTGACTTCAAAATAAACCACTGCACAGAAATGTCACATAACTTGTTATTGTGCGTTCTATAATTTTGAATGATTAATTTCATAACTGAATGTTTTTGATCATAGCAGCATTAGCATTTGCATTGCTTGCTAAAGGAGTGTATTATAATTGGGTTGAACTACTTTCTGTAAATTTTATTTTAATTTTTTCATGTTCACCCAACAAATGATTATTTTGATTCCACTAGAGAACCTCATTTGCCACAAACTATAGCGAATATGTCTTCATGTGGCAAGAAACAACGTTTGGATGTAAACCACCTACACAATGAGCCTCACCTGTTCTTACCAGAGTATAACAACTGAAAACCCAGCAGCAGCTCAGTCGTGTCTCTTTATTGCTGAATCCAGACTGAAGTCAGCAGTGCATTTCTACTGGCATGTCCACCCACATGGAGAGCTGGGCGTCCAAACATTAACATCACGCTTGGCTTCAACAGCCATAGATTTGGGTTCAAAGCTCTCCTGTGTCTCACAATCACAAAGTACCAGGATTTAAAACAATTTGGCTTGTTGCAGTTTGATTGCAGTCCACTACAATTCCCTCAAGCACTGTATGCTAGAATTTATTACTTATAAATGTGTTTTTATGGATGAAAATCAGATTTACTTTGTCAATACTCCCACTGTTCCTAAGAAATACTGAGAGACTTGAGCTGTTAATGTTTCTTCATGGGAGAAAGCAAATTGTTGTCTTTTCAGTGAGCTGCTGCAAATTGCTTCGATGAGCTTTGGAGAAGGACGGAATAAGAAGTGAAGGAACTAAGAGCAACAAACAATCCGGAGGATTTATCTGACAATGTGTAGACAAGATAATGAGCCTGATTATGTTGCTTGTTACTGAAGGTTTTTATTGGGCTCAATCTGTTTGATGTTTTATCCCAACAACTAAATGCATTAGTTTTTCATCTTAATGGCACCAAGTTGGATATATCGCTGTGATGTACTTTGTCGCTTCATTGATCGTCCTTTGCAGATCTGATCTCTGCTTGTCAAATCTTTCCATTCATCTCTGCCAAAAGCTGATGAATACCTGTATGCCTGCAATGATTTCATGAAGTAGATGCTACCTTGGACAGGCAGGAAAGAGAAATCAATGGGATATTTTGTTGGAAATCGTCACATCTACTCTGACTCTTCACTGAGAGACAGAAAGAGAGATATTTTATTAATCCACAGAAGAGCTGTGTGATATGGACAAAATTATATATATATCCCGGTATAGCCAGGTTTATAGCCCGATAACGATATATATCCTGATATAGTATTTTTTCTGATGTGTTTGTACTTTCCATTGCACTCTCCTCCGTCTCCTCTGTGGCTTTTATTCTGAAGGCTTACTTTGAGAGCGACCGGAAGTCCGGCTTTGTTTGCGCTGTATTTTACTACTATTCACACGCAACACAACATCCTCCACGCTGCTTTACCTCTGTTTACTGCCGAGCTACAACTGCTGCAAACAAGTCCTTACGGCTGACATGAACATGCTACCACAAAGCAGTAGCGTAGCTATGGTAACAGTAGCCATCATACCGTTTTGTCTATACTTCATACAATGAACATTTTGAACTCACATGATACATTTGGATTATCCAGCGGTCATTCCATTGTTGAGTTGTGCTTTAATATAATATCACACAGCTCTAATCCACAGGGAAATTCAAAAATAACTTGGCCCTTTTCCTCTTCCATTCACAAGTTCCTAAATAAAATCATTAAATAATAATCCTCAGTGTGCTGCCCTGCACTCAAAATAGTCATGAGTTGGGTGAACATATAAAAATATGAAAACTATTTCTACCCAATTATAATATGCTAATTTAGCAATAAACAGTTTTGTTGAGTGACATAAATGTAAATATGCTGGGTCAACATAAGGTGTTGGCATTACTATTACTTAATTATGAGGGGTAAATCCAACATAATAATTTGTTAGGTGTACATAAGAAAATTATGGAAAGTTATTTCAACCCAATTTTAATACTCTCAATTAGCAAGCGATGCAAATGCTAAGTAGCTAACCATAGCAACTAATGCTGCTATGGTTAGCTACTAATGCTGCTATGATTAGTGAGCACACTACGAAAACATTCAGTGATGAAATTAATCGTTCAAAATTATAGAGCGGACAATAACAAGTTATGTGACATTTCTGTGCAGTGGTTTATTTTGAAGTCAAAGTTATTTTAAGTTAAGTAAAGGACTTATCTTATCGTCTTCCACAGTGAACATTGTCGACTCTCAGCATGTGTTTTAAACTGTGTGCTGAACTTCAGGAAGTAAAGTTTCTAAAACTCCCGGCTCGCTCACTACTGCCACCTTCTGCTCTGGAGTTGTACACGCAATTTACTGTCTTACCCAAAATGCATTAGGTTCTGTCAACATAAATTAATTTACACAATGTTAAGTTATTGCACAACATGCTGAAATAACATTACAACCACAAAACACGACTAAATATGGTAGAAGCTACATGTTTCACTTAGATTAATATAGCAGACATTCATATATAAATATAAAGTGTCCCTTGTTGTTGCTATAGTTTCTATTCTTGCACTAAATGATGTTCATATACAAATAATTGGTTAATACGTATATAATATATATTCCATTATCTTGAAGCAGTCTGATGATAATGTAATTATCTTTTTTCCTTGAATGACAGACTATCATTGTGATAATTAATTCAGTTTTTTCTCTCTTTCCTATGAGTGAAACCCTCCTGTCTGCCTCATAATTGCCCTCTGTGCAGAGGACGTAGTTCAGCTCTGCTTTTTATAGAGGCAGAACTTTGCCCTTGGTCATAATGTCCCACTTGTCCCTCATTAGATCCTGATGGCATTTGACATTTCAATCTTCATGAGCTGAAAAAATATAGATATGTATGCTAGAGTTCATGCCCTCTTAAACCTACAGTTTTCTTAACGTATTCAAGCATTTCTTCTTTTTTCCATCATGACTTTTCTTTACAGAAAGAGCAATGAGGTTGTTTTTAGCTGTTATTGTGAACAAAAATCTAATGGAAGTATTTTTTTTTTAACTTTTTTTATTCACAGCTTATAGCAGAAAAAATGTTTTGCATACCACAAACAAACACTCTACAGGGAATATAAAACATCTTCATATTGTTATGATTGCATATGGCTTGCTTTATTACATATTTGATTATAATTCCAATCTTGAATGCAGGAAAACATTAGTGCTTTAAAGCTCTGAGAGGCAGGACATGCAGCAATCTGCACGTAATGTTTAATAAATGCAAATAAAAAAAGAAAACTGACAGATTTGGTAATAGTAAATGTAATATTATAGAATCTATAATGCATGAAAATTTACAGGTACTCTTTGAAACGCCTTGATGCCCACCCCTGCTGATGTTAATCACACAGGATTATAGATAGACTGCAGTGGTTCATGTGTGTCATCAGTTATTATCTCTTAAACCATTCTTACTGCTGGGAATGTGTTTATCCCTGAGGCTGTTGCCCTTTTGTGAGCTTTATCTGCATCCTAAGTCTTGTATTGAATGTTTCAAACATCCCTCTATATGCTGAGAAATAGTGTGTGTGTGTGTGTGTGTGTGCGTGTGTGTGTGTGTGTGTGTGAGAGAGAGAGAGAGAGAGCATCATGGCTGCATAAGTCAGGAATGAATCTGACCTCTAATCGATGCAGGCTTCAGGTATCCATCAGGTCTTTTGTTATTGGGATTCAGTTACAGTCAGTCTGCTGAGGATTAGAACAGAAAGTAACCTTGTTAAGAGCCACAGCCACTCAGAAATGCATTAACATGTCACTGTGCTGTATGAAGCAATAAAGCTAATGTGACGGAACTGTTGAGGAAATTCTTATTACGTTGAATTCTAGTACGCCTTTCTCTGTCCGTTACGGCTCGATTTCACGCGGTCTCGTTTCTGTTGTTGCGCAGCTTTAGCAGCTCATGCCATTATATGGTACATCTCCTGCTGCAGCTGAATACTAAATGCTGTACAGAAATGCTAAATGATGTTAGTTAGACTTTCCTTGAACTACTGATGGTAAAAAAGATGTTGAGTTGAGCTGGAAAGGGCTTACAGGAGGATGAGGGATTGTGAGAGGATCACAATCAAAAGTTAAATTTAGTACTGTAATGACACTGGATTTACACCTCTTGCAGTATAAATAATGTTGTTAAATCTTTGAGTGCCATTGACGTATTTCAACGTCAAAGTGGTTTTCTGGCAGTGGGTCACTGATCGTATTCTCTAGCAGCCTGTGAGTAATGTTGGGTCTTCTTGGATTTGTAGTCAGGACATAAAGAGCTGGTATTACAGCACAGAGATCAAAACAGGAAGTGGAGACGATCGAGATTAGAGAGCAAAACAAACAGAATCTGGACAAAAAGTGGTGATTTTGGTGAAAGTGTCCTCTACTCTACCTCTGATAAAACAAGAATAGAACAAGGTAAAAACAAACATTTTTTTCATGATGAAATAGAGAGTCTCTTCTTTCATTTGAGCTATTCAGTGTTTTCAGAGACATAGTACAAAATATTCTGTGGGTCTAGAAATATGACTCAAAATGGGCGAAAACGCTGGACCACTACACTTTCTGTTTTATAAAACAGCGGCACTCAAAGAGTTAAAATGCATTAAGACAAAGACTTGCTGTAACTTGAAGGACATGTTCATAAAGAGAAGCAGAAAGAGTTGGATAAAAGTCAAAGCAGAAGTTTGAGGGGTGTGAGTGAATCTTTGCTGGCGGCGTGCTGGACATTGTCCTGACGTTGGGTTGACCTTGCATCAAATGTTTTCTGCCTGTTTTCTGTGCGGCCCCTGCAGACAAACCTAATTTTGTCCTTTCAGCCAGCTGCACCAGTGTGTCGTGTGGGAGGAAAAGAGTGAGCGAACATAGCTGGAGAGGGCACATCAAACACACAGATAGTGGTTTCTCTGAGCAGGAAGTTGTTAAAACAGGATCAGTCGATTGTCAAAGATGAAGCATAAGAAGTATATGACGTGAAATTCGTTTCAAAATGATGATGAATGTGTATTACATGATCTACACATGGAAAAAAAAGATTTACAAATGTGCACAATGATTTATGTGTAATTTTGATAACTCACAAATCTGTGTTCTAATCTACAGTACACACTATTTCTAATCAATTTGTTGTGGTTTTACAAACCACATATATCACAACATGAATATATTTTTACCGCAAACTTGTCAGACCCTGCTGCAGTGAATTGAGAGATTTTCTCAAAGGATTCTTCAGATCTACCACTTTTGTCCACAAAATCAACATAAAATAATATTAAAAAATCCTCACTTTAAACTGTCAATCCTTAAGATGTCAGTTCTGGTTGATCTATAATTTATATTTCAGTGCTCAGTGGAATTGTGCTTCGACTTTAATTTATGAACTCATTGAGTGCCGCTGTTTTATAAAACCAAAAGTGTCTTGTTCCAGTGTTTTTGCCCATTTTGAGTCATATTTCTAGACCCACAGAATATTTTTGTACTATGACTCTGAAAACACTGAATAGCTCAAATGAAAGAAGAGACTCTCTATTTCATCATGAAAAAATTTTTGTTTTTACCTTGTTCTATTCTTGTTTTATCAGAGGTAGAGTAGAGGACACTTTCACCAAAATCACCACTTTTTGTCCAGATTCTGTTTGTTTTGCTCTCTAATCTCGATCGTCTCCACTTTTTCTGCCCAATTAACACTCTAACACTTAAACCTAGTATTAGATAAACATCTGTTGCCAGGAGTATAGAAAAGTGGTCTTGTTGAAGTAATTTTGAAACCTTTATGGAAATCAGCTACCTTATCAGTGTTTAGTTTTAATGATCAGAAGGAAGTCGCTGTGTTGTCAGGAAGGTGCCAGATCTACTCTGACATGTGGAACTCCATCTGGTGTCAGCAGATCCACAGGACGCTACATTTCCTCTATACACCATCATCTCATCCCCTCACGTCTGACTGGGACTAGTGAGCCAATAGATTTATTTATACACATGCACATATGAGCATTTCTGAATCAGAGAGCTAGGTGTGATGTAACGTGATGATAAAAGAGAGCTCCTTCAGTTCAATAGATGAGACTAACGGCTGTATATGTCAGTTAGTGGAAGGACAAGTAGAAGTATTTAATTAGACAGACAATAGAGGCATTGAGCAAATAGGTTGACGCCACGGGAGACATGTAGAAATGGATTTGGAGTGACAAAAGAAAGAGCGGATAAGGTTGACCAAGATGAGGAGGAAGTGAAGAAGCATGAGAAGGCAACAGAGGGTTATTTTTAGACACCCAGTGCCATGAATATAGCTGTGTTGGCCTCACACCAGTGATTCACTCTTCATATAATAATAGAACTTTAATCTCATTATGTAGAATAAATAAAATTACTCAGAAAAACAAACAAAATAATTACTTACAAAATGCAGTATGCTTCGGTACCAAACATAAGAGGACGTAACAGGAAGTAAACCATGGCTTACTCACAAAACGTTAAATACTAAAAGTTTAAACAAACTTGACAGGAGGATGAACAAGAATGCCGGGATCATGGGATGTGGGAAATTGGCAGTTGTAGAACTGAAATGTGAGACTTCTATTTGTGATGTTATATATTATATACTATTAATGCATGCTACCGCTAACAAACAAGTGCAATATTTAACTAAGCACCAAGTGGTGCAGCGCTCCTAATTTCATTGTAAGCACCGTCACATAATGACAATAAAGGCTTTTGATTTGATTTGATTTGATTGATAAAATAATTAGGATTTCTATGTAAACATTCATGAGGTGCATTGATCATTTCTGGCTGAATGTGGTCGTGTAGAAGGCAGGATATGAGGCTGATCCGGTGTTTGGGCATATTATAATTTATATTAATTATAGCAAATCAGCTTTTATATTTATATTTTTTCATTCAAAGTTTGGCCTTGTTGGGATGATTACACCGCTTCTTAGTTTGCACAGTGACTCTTACATTGTTCCCATGAGGAGATCATCAGCAGTGCAGCAGCTGGCTTCTCTTAATCACTGCTGAGGCACATTTTGATGCCGTAGTACTCTGTTGAATATTAATCTATATTGGTTTTCAGTCGACACACTGTCTGCAGCTCATTGCAGTTGGCCACACTGATAATCTAATTTTTTTTAATGTAGACTTCTTATTTAGTCTGCCCTTTTCTTCACTCAGCTCTGTGTTTCATTTGATGGGCACAAATCCACATTAGGAAGAAATAGGCTGGAAATAATAGAAACAGGGGTCTGCTGTGCAGTCGATGAGCAAACAGTAACTGATGGCACCTTTCACACATCTGGACAGATTCATATAGGTTAACAGAACCAAAAAAAAAAAACATGAAAGACACACAAGAACAGTGACAGTCACATGCAAACACCATTAGCCGTCATTCTACTTTATAATCCAGACAGTTATCGATCGTGAAATCAGCAGTGATGCATCACAGAATAATCTAACAGGCATCTGGATCAGCATCACGTAGGACACATTACTGGGATATGCATGTGGGATTGTTTCCATGAAAGCAACGACGCTCTCTGAATCCATAAACTGTGAGCAGTAGAGGGTTGTCCTTTAGGGTTGAAATGGATATAACATTGATCGATGAAATATTCTCTATATAAGATATTAAAAGGATCCTGTGGTGGAATATATCACTTACTGTCTGACTTGTCTTGATGCTGTTTCACAATAACATTTCGCTGTAAAATCACATAAATCTCTTAAAAAAAACTTCAGCCCTCCTCAAAACTACCAAACATTTAATCATTTTGATGATTAACACTTTAAATGCCAGTATGATTATTTGATGTATCTAATAATGCATCAAAGTCAATATTTTGGCAAATTTTTGACATCTCCAAGACTGATAAAGAAAATCCCCCAGCCCCCCAATATTTCTCATATGGAAAATAACTCAATTTTTTTTTTTTGTTTCCATAAAAGCATTAGCATCATGTAATCAAACTGGCATTTAAAGGGTTAAAATCCTCAAAATGATTAAATGTTTGGTAGTTCTGAGCAGCGCTGAAGTTGTTTACAATATTTATGCAGAAAAAAATATGAATCTATTAAGTATTTATAGCAGGAAGTGGACCTGTCCTTAAGGGCACAAGAGGGTAGTAAATTAAACTGATGCCTGAGAGTTAACACACAAATATTTTTAAACAAGGATTGTTTTCCAACATGGGTTAAGAATTTTTTTCCCTCTTCTTCTACATAAACCTTTAAAACATATCCTTTAAAACTGCATGAAAACAGCTGTTTTAGAGACATGTTGTTGTTTTTTTTACAGGACAGCAATGATGTGGAACATGATTACTGGAATTATCTGTTGCAGTGTATTGATCGGTGTGGAGTGTGCATTTATTGAGCTTCACCAGTTACTTTCAAACACTGAACTAAAAGCTGTCAATGTACAGATGTTTTATTGATACTATGAAGTATTAACAACAACAACAGGCTCCTTGATGACACCTATAAAGACTAATGAGCCTTCAAAGCCGATCACATTTATCTGTATTTTATGCTTGTGTTTGCATGAGTTGCTGATGAGTTAGGAGTATGGTAGCCATGATCTATGACTGTAATGCTGAATGATTGTATGTCTTTTTACTGTTGTGCTCTGATGTGACAGCATCGATGTGCTAATCCATAAAATACCTGAAGAGCCCAGGGTTGCACTTTGCGGTATAATCTTATGTAGCTCTGCAGACTTCAGCCTTGAGTGTTTCTCCCTTTGGGAAGATTCAGCTCGATCTATAAAAGCCCACACACATGCAAATTGCCACCATACCACCACAGCACACAGTTTGTGTCCCCACCACTGATGAGGACTCACTAGTGCCCCAGAAACCAGAGACCATGACGGTTTGTCTCCCAGCAACGCACAGTCTCAGGACCAGGACTTTTTTCCAAAGTGTTCCCATCAGAATCAAACCCACTGTGGGTGTTTCAACCGTCTCCTCTACTGTCCTTACCCTGCCCTTTCCTGTCCTGTCCTGTCCTGTCCTGTTTTGCACTGTTTTGTCCTCTTTATCTGTCAACCTGATTTACTTAAAGTTTGTTAAAGACGTTTCACCTCTGTCATTCGAGAGGCTTCTTTGTGAAGACCTGGACCTGGACGACTGAGAGCCTTCTTAAGGTGTGTCCTGTCCTACGTATCTCGTCCTGTCCAGTCCCACCCCTTAGTGTCCTACTGTGGCCTGTCATATTGCACAACTTGCACTGTTCTGTCCTGTCCTTTCCTTCCGGCCTGTGCTAGTCCATCCTGAAACACACTATTCTATCAAGTGTCTACAGTTTCCTTTCCTGTCCTTTCTTGCTCTGTTCTGTCCTGAACTGTCCTTTAGCCTGATCCCTTTCTGTCCTGTTCCATCCTTGCATGGTCCTGTCCTATCCAGACCTACCTGGTCCTGCATTTGTGGCCTATCTTGGTCTGCCTTATATTATCCCACTCTGTTCTCTTCTGTCCTATCCCATCCCACCATGACCTAGACTGTTCTGTCCCATCATGCACCTGTTAACTGAAAAAACTCAACCTCTAAAAATCAGGTAGTTGGCAGTCGTAGATTGTACCATTCTGTGCTATTCTTTTCTATCCGATCCTGTCCTGTCCTGGTCTATTCCGTCCTGAGTTGCATTACTCTGTCCTATGTGCTGTCGTATCACATCCTCTCCTGTCCTGTCTTATCCCGTCCCATCCTTCACTGGCCTCTCCTAGATTGTCCGGCCCTGTCTGGTACTCTGCTGTCCCCATCTCCTCTCTTTACGGCACACTTTGAACATGAAACACAAACATATGAATCATGTTTGTGTTTGTCTGCAGCCTCTCAGTCTTCTTCTATGTGCGTGTCTAATTGTTGGTGTGTGAACCAAGCTGAACCAGCTGAGCCACCACATCAGATCAAAGGCTTATCTCTGCGTCAAAGACGGACCGTCTCATTCTCCTCAATCCACGGGGCTCGCTAAAATTTGATTAACGACAGACAGAGTGGACGCGGACATGTCCCGTTCGTAGCCTGACTCATGTCGTATGACAAGAGGCAGTGTTTTCTGAAGAACCTGCTAACTTTGCAGACGAGCGTTACGTCACATTGAAACTAGGTCAGGGCCTGTGTTGTGTTTTTTTTTTTTAGTGCTGTTATGAAATACACTCAACAGAGGAAAACAGTGTCAGAGAGGAACAGCAGTGATGATATAACAGCTGAAATCAAAGCAGTAAGTAGTTCTTCATTCAGGTCATGGTTGTTTGGATAACCATGCACTTCTAATAGCGGCTACGTAGCTCCACATTCGACTTCTGTCCTCTCATGATGAAGGTATTATAGCTCACTGGTGAGGGTCAGTCAAGTCTGTCTCATGAAAAATCTCTCCCCACCCCCTCTTTTCCTGTCTCTCTCTCTCTCTCACACACACACACACACACACACACACACACACACACACAAACAAACCCTCTCTCCAACTCTAAATCTCCCTCTGGGTAATCAGTCAGTGTGTATTTTTAAATCTGTCACTAATCTCTATTATTGGCATAATGCACTGGACAATGTTAGCATTCAGACTTCAGAAATCTGAAGCGGACATGTCCTCTGACTGGTCCAGACCCCCACGCACAAGCCTGTGGGAGCTTTTAACTGGAAGATGGTAGAATATGATGTCGACCCAAAGACACATGACACACGGATGACAAAACAGATGTCACAGATGACATCTCAAGAGTTTAGCATGGCTGAAAAAAATGGCAGGATTTGGGGGAGAACAGTAATTACCTCAGCCAAGGAGGTTATGTTTTCACCGACAAACCAACAAACAAACAAACAAACAAACAAGCCCTGGTGAAAACATAACCTTCTTTAAATAAAAAAAAGTTGTTCCCCTGACCCCGAATTTCCACTGGATGCGGAACGACGCTGACATGCTGACGCCTGTCGAGACAAATCGACAGAGCTTCTATTTAAGTCGGACGTCGGCGGACAACACATGAATTCAGCACAGAGCAGATCATGTGGGACAGGAAGTCATGTACAAAAATAAAATATTCTGAGTTCGTAGTGGATTGTAATAATCGATTTCCTTCTACTCAGTGGACACAGGATGGTTCTCTTTCACTGATGCCCTGCTATATCACGCGATTATACGCGAATCTCGTTAGTCAGTGCGATCTCGTTCTCGCGATTCCAATCGGGGTTAGTGCTTTATTAACAAATGTTCATTTCTTGTGTTTTCTCTTTTGTGCAGGAGAAGCTGCAGTCTTTTGCCTTCCTGGTGTTCGTGGGGGTCTGCGTCTCAGGATCTATCTACCTCTATGTCGTCCTCCCTGAGACCAAAAATAAGACATTCATGGACATCAGTCAAAGCTTCGCCAAAATCAACAAAATCCCCGTCCCGTCCCCCGGCCAAGAGATGGAGCTGGTTCTGTCCGCCAAGCCCGACATGAATGGAAAATTCCATGACATTGTTAAGATGGAGAGTTCCTTCTAGCTGGACAAACTACACAATTTGTGACAAAGCAGGGTTAAGATACAAAATGGAAGTATTTGTTGTTTGTGTCTATTTATTTAATGACAGTGAAATCAGTACTTTTTTTCGCAGTGCATTTTGGTATTTTGTATGTTTCGTATCACCGGAATATTCTGGAACATTAGTTAAAAGCAAATATTTGTTCTTGTCTCTCATGTTTTAACAATATAAAGTATGAAACTTATTGATGAATTGCAGAAACCATATTTTAATGGGGTCAGTTAACAGTTACTAAAGGGATAATAATGAAGCTGAAGGGGGCTTGAAAAAAAATCTGTGCACTATTAAACCTGCATTAGCAGATTTTTTTTCACCATGTGGAGCGAAAACAGGCAATATATACAAGACTATTTACACATCCAGAAGACACTGAAACATCAGGTCTTTGTGTTCATGTGACAAGTTGAAGGCCAATATTTACTCGATTTAGTGGCTCAGTTTTGTTCTCCACCATCTTGTCAATGATGTGATAATACTCTCCGGCCCCCTCTGGTTTTTCTGGTTACCCTCTTGTCTTTCATTTCCTTCCCCTGGTTTCCTCTCAGGCACTTGAGGAGACATATTGCAGGATTATAGTCCAAATGCTGATGTTTTGGTCATCATAGAGAGTACAATAAAACTGACAGGGACAATCTGTCAGTCTGGAAAGGAGGAGCCAAGGCTACTTCCTACCAGCTTGTCTGCCTTCCTACCAGGAGGCAGACAAGCAGTCACAGTTTACAGTATAGGTTTTATTCAACATTTCAGCCAACGCCACCCTCTCATGTGCGCACACACTGATTACAAATGTGTGTGATGATAAAGGGGTGTCCGTGTATTCAGATGGAATTGTTGAGGAAGTTTGAAAATATAAATCAACATTACACTCCTGATGAAATTCCTGATTATATCTGGTGATGAGCTCGTGACACAGATTACATTTGTACAACTGGCAAAGAGATGGGGAAGTGAAGGGAATAATAACTCTCTTCATGTTACTGATACTTACTTACTTACTACTCTCTGCAGCACCAGTTAGTGGGTAATTGTCAAAAAGATATGCAGCTGGTTGGAGAGTAATTATGAGACATCGTATCGTCAAGTACATGAATACTATATGTTGAATTAGATGTACTGTGTAAGGTAATGCTGTGTGTGATACACCACTGTTTGGCCCTCAGGAAATAGTTAACTTCCTTTGATGAAAAATAAGATGTGGGTGCCGCAGGGTACTGCTGTGTGAATGCTGCTTTATCGAGCTCTGAGGAAATGTTTGGAATATTTTATAATGAATATTTATTAATGAATACAGACAGAAGGATTCACAAATATATTTAGATTAGAATAGAGAAGAATTTTTTTTTTTACTGGTCCCCCGTAAGTAAACAACAATGATATATGATAATCCTTTATTCGTCCCACAGACGGGGAAATTTGCATTGTTACAGCAGCAAAGTGGATAGAGCAACATTACAAGGAGGGTCTATAAAACTAAGAATAATAACATCAGTAGGAAACAACCAAGTGGAAAAAACATCATATATACAATAAGTGAATAACTAAGGTATCATATATACAACATAAGTGACTAACAAATATTACTGAACACAGCAAATCGAGTGGTGTAATAAAATGAATGGTATAATGACAAGAAGTGAAATTTATAGATGAGACACTATGTCTGTATATATATATATATATATATATATATATACATATATACGTATATATATATGTATACACACATACATATATATATGTATATATATACGTATATACATATATACGTATATATATATACATATATACGTATATATGTATACGTATGTGTGTATATATATATATACACACATACGTATACATATATATACACGTATATATGTATATATACGTATATATATATATATATATATACGTATATTTATACATATATACGTATATATATGTATAAAATGGGGGAGTTGCAGTACGCTCTCAAGTATGAGTATTGCTATTGCACAAGACTACTGCACATATATTGTACATAAAATTAAAATAATGTAAAATATAAGTAATAGTAATTATAAATATTTACAGTATGGCTTAAAAAAAGAAAAAGAAAGATTTATTAACTGAAAATAAATACATTTCATTATCACTTTCAGTATTTAGGTGTAAATGACTGGAAAAAAATCTTCAATGGCCACAATGAAAAAAATGCACTAATAAAACTAATACAAACAGCTGAGCTTGAGATTTGCTTTGAGAAGTGCTGGTCCGAGGTCAATCCTAGACTCTGCGGGAATTATTAAATGTGGTTATGAGTTATGATGAATGTTTGCTGTGTTAATGATGTGCCATCATGGATGTATCATGAGTCAACATAAGCTTATCAGCAATTCACTTGCAAATATCCAAGCCAATATGGATAATATAGTAAGTCAATATGTAAGTAATAAAACACATATGTGCACTGCTGTGACAGCAGACTTACCCTGTGGAGAAGACATGAACATTAATAACTCATAAATCATCATCATTTAGACACCTATTAAAGTTCTGTTCATTACGATCCTATTCATTTTTCTACATTATTGATAGTTCATCAATACTGTTACATCAATTCATTCTTTTTTGTACACTGGTGCATTCATGAATCAATGAAAATGGATGTGCCTTTACCATAAGACACACTTTTGTATTCATTCATTCATGATGTTGTTTTGCTGTATTTGTTTGTTTGCATATGCCACTGGTATATGTGATTTAATGTAAAAGACTAAGAAGAAGAAGAAGAAGAAGAAGAAGAATTCCTTTATTAGTCCCTCAGTGAGGGAAATTTCAATATAAAATTTCAATTTAAAATATGTTGTTTTATTTTTTTTCTCCACAACCATGTGGTGAACCAGAGGTGCTGCAAATGAAGGCTCATGCTTTGAGAACACATGGAGGATTCTCTTGATTGATTATACTTCAAACTGATTTATTACAATATTCACCCTTTTTTGCCTAGTTTATAATGTCATAATGTTCTTATTAAGTGTGCATGTCATTAATTATGGCATGCACTCTTGATCTTCCTGCATTTTCTGCAGATTTTTTACATTTAAATTATTTCATTATTCATAGTTATTGATCGATTGCATCACCCTGGACTCTCTTTAGGACAAACACATTCCATCCACCCCATCATAATGGAGCAAAATCTGACACCAAACCGCTTGTGGCAGGTCTTGATCCTGAGGTAAATTATTCATTATTAAAATGTCTTTTCAGTCAACTAAATCCACCATGTGTGCACATACAGATGTACCTCAAAGTACAAAGGTAGTAATGAAATATTCCTTATTAGATTTGTATTTGTATTTTCTTTTATCAAGTCATGACATTGACCGTTCTCTAGACAAGGGTATATTTAATGCTAATTAAAACATAATCCTTTCATTAGGGTCTATATATACTTTAAGCATTTTACTTTTGAACAGGTAGTTGTAGAAAACATACATTTATGATATATACTAGGGGTGGGAAAAAATATCGATATGGCAATATATTGTGATACTTTTTCTTCTGATTTAATATAGATTTTTTAATTTTTTAATATTGATTTTTTTTCCCCAAAAAAGTAATGTTTTGGGCCGATTGATCACATTGAAGAGGTAACCTTGACAGCCCTAGTATATATCTATATATATACAGCTTGTTTCTAAATATATGTAAATATGTGTACACAAATTTGTAAATATATATGTATACATACATATATGTATGTATGTGTGTGTGTGTATACAACTTCTATTTTAAGTTGCAGTTTTAAATTTCTCAGTGAACTATGTAGAATATCACAGTGAGTTGGCAGAAAAAGAATCGGCAATGTCTCTGCTGGTTTCAAGGTTAGGAAGGAGAGAGGGGGATGATTTCATTTCACACATCACCTTTTAGCCATCTGCATGGGAATAACTTTGCAAAATGTGAAAGTCACAACCCATAACAGATTTGTTTCAAACCAAGGTTGCAAGTGTTTATTGGATGTGTCGAACAGCGCTCCTTTTGAAGCAATGAAAGGCTGAATAAAGGTTCATGGTCCAGTCAGTCCAGTGAAAGCTGCTCACAGAGTGCATACCTCCCCAGAGAAAACAAGACAAAAGTGACTTATTTCCTGTTTGTGCAGCCATAAACCATTAGCAGTCTTTTTCAGTCTCATTCAGGTCTACCAAAAAGGCACTATATCACCATTTACACTGTGGCTGCTGAATGTTTGCTGAGGTTATCTTCAGTATATCCTCTTGTTTTGCAGTGACAAGAGAGTGATGTCTTTACTCTGCAGGTGAGTCACTTCAGTGATGAATGGTTCACACACAGAGCAGCTTCATGCAAAGTTCAGAACTGTTTGAACGTGCTGTTCTTTCTTTATATGAATATGCTTTCTTTATCCTTTTCCTATACAGACATCATTACTGATGCCCCATAAACATTTTAATGGGATGCAACATGACTAAACTCTATGCATCTGCATGCTTTCCTCAGTGTATTTACATGCAAATGTGGGTCCCAACTATGACTCCTTTTCATGTTTTACTCAGGATATGTTGTTCAGCACACAAAAATTGGCCATTCATCACTCTGCTTGCAAGATTTTAACAACATCCCAGTGTGCAAGCATGTACAACAGTCCTGAAAATCCCTGCCACTCGATCATTCCTCCACTGACTGAGTTCATTCAGGAGCGGAGGATTAACCAGTTTCTCCTTTAATTCACCGCTCTCATCACTCTTCACCAATGATGGAAAAGAAAAGCGACCAGCAATAATCAGATGATCAGATTTCACTTCATCATCATTTGTGTTTTCCTCCTTTTCCTGCATCCTGATCATTTCTAGGATGCGAGTATGTATTTAATAATCAGTGTCTGACTTATTTTCTGATTTTACTGGCTTAGCTCCTGCACAAAGTAACACTGACCTGTTGCATCCCAGCCTCCCACATCTGCGTCTTGAGGCACTTTGCTGTTTGTGTGATGTATTCATCTTCTGATCTTCTTTTGCAGACCGACCTTAGAGTTGATCATTTGAACCCTGTCACCCAACGGGTAGACTCAAGGCTATTCTTGATACTTTGAATTTCAAGATTGTTGTTGTGGTGGCTGTAGCTTCAAGACATTTATTGACATTTGCACTTAATAAAACAGTGATTTGTCTAAAGGGCCCGTCAACTGGTAGATCCATTAGAAGGCTGTTGTGTCCCTGAAGCACCTGCTTTCTCCTTCAGTCTCTGTAGTGTTTGGCTAAGTGAGCTCAGGTATTTATAGACACCCTTGGGTAAATATCAAGGCAGTAAATGTGTCTGGGAGTTTGGTTGTGTGTGACATCTGATGGTTGTGATAACATGATAAACCCTCTTTAACAGATGTTTGTCTGTGCTCATCAAAAAGATAATTATCAGCTGTCATGTGAGTGATGCAACAATGCAACAAAAAAATGATTTGTTTACTCATTTATGTCAGCGGAGTGATGGCTCAGACGATGTGCTCATTTCTGCACATAATTTACAGAGTGGAGCCTCGACTGACACTGGCATAAAATAGCAGATGTGAATGTGTGCAGTGACAGTAGTAAGTAGTGAAAGATATGATTCATCATAGAACTACTTTAAATCTGCCACAGAGCAAAGGATCAACATGCTGGGATCTAAAATCTATCCAGTGATTCAAATAAATCTGGTGTTACTTTAACTCTTTGAGTGCCTTTGACATGCTATTTAAAATACAATGCTTGAGTGCCATAGACATATATATACGTCAAAGTGTTTTTTCAGCAGCAGGCAGAAAAAAGCGCTCTCACACAGCCTGTGAGTAATGTTGGGGCTTCTGGGAGATGTAGTCAGAGCGTAAAGAGACGGTATACACCACAGAGATCAAAACAGGAAGTGGAGACGATCGAGATTAGAGAGCAAAACAAACAGAATCTGGACAAAAAGTGGTGATTTTGGTGAAAGTGTCCTCTACTCTACCTCTGATAAAACAAGAATGGAACAAGGTAAAAACAAACATTTTTTTTTCAGGATGAAATAGAGAGTCTCTTCTTTCATTTGAGCTATTCAGTGTTTTCAGAGTCATAGTACAAAATATTCAGTGGGTCTAGAAATATGACTCAAAATGGCCAATAATGCTGGCACAAGGCACTTTTTGTTTTATAAAACGGCTGACACTCAAAGAGGTAATGTTTGTTTTTGCTGATTGTAGACACAGTTGACCTTCGTGTGCTGGATTAAGACTTGTTAGTGTCATCTACCTGCTTAGCTACAATCTGTTGAATTTCTTATACTATACTTCTAATGCACGCCCAAAGTTTGAATAAAAAGTGGTTTTGCTAATACATGCCACCTCCCTCCAAGAAACTGGTTTATAAGGACCTGAATTATGAATGAAGCAACACTGATTCAGTTTGAATATTTTAAGGTATTCTAACATGCTACTCTGCTTGCATCAAATCACCTCCTTGAACGACAAGGGGCCAGACACTTGTACCCACTGCTGTGACACCAACACACCAGAATGGAGCAAGCAGCCACTCCAGGACCCGACAACCCGGGGCTGGATGTGAGCCGCTGCTCCAGTTCACGCCTGATTGACTTTGTACAGGAGAAGCGACTCAGTCAGGCAGCCGTACAGTTCGCTACCTCTCACCACCATGGTGGTAGAGGGAGCGGGTTGTCATGCTAATGAGCCAGTCATGCTAATGAACATGCTGCTAGTGGCAGACAACACTGCTGCTCTTACTGTACAGCACTCAAGCCCTCTGGCCAGCAGTGAATCCAACTGTAGGTTCAGCCTACGCTCCTATGGCACAGAGGAAACAGCCAGCCTTCCTCTGTAACCAAACATCTAGCTCACATGTTTCGACAGCAAGAGAAAGTACACCTTTGTCTGTCGTATTTGACTGAGCAACAAGAAAATAAATTGCAATCACACAGACGCATGCTGCAGATGTGGCAGACATGAATTGGGCTTAACTGTGGTGGACAGCTGTTAAGCACTACAGACTTTCATTGAGGACTCCGACTATTTCAGTTTGCCATTATTTTAACCATGACTAGCCACCAAAACCACATATACACAACACTAGGACAGCTACATTAAATCCAGAATAAACCACCTCATCTCACCTTCTGACCATCATGGAGGGAAAAAGCTCTCCTGAGCTGCAGGAATTCAGCTCTGACCTGGAAGGATCTAGAAACATCCAACGGGTAATATCACCAACAGTTCAAGGTGAAGACCTGCCATAATGATATCCTCCACCTGTGTTGCCCTGAACACTGTGGAGTGCACTCGAAGCATGCAAGAGAGTCTCAGCCAATCTGCCCACTGACATGCGAAGTACTTGCTCATGTGCTTCCCTCTGTTTAGAAATAATCTCACTATGATCCCCGTCGTTGTAACAGCTGTCATGAGCATCTCAGAGAGCCTGTGTGGTTCCACTTAGTATGCCAAGACATACACAAGACACTGTGATGCAACTTCTCCTCTGTCCCTCTCTGTAGCGTAGTTTAGGATGGAAAATGGCATTTGGCCCATCTGCCTCGGACCTAAAAAAGCACCTGGTGTTTTCAGACATAGAGTGTGGGACTGAACTAGACAGTCAGTCAATCCTATTTTTCTGAGAATACAGAATTGATCTATTCTGCATGACAGTCAAAAATGGTTTTCTGGGTCGATCACAAGTCTCAAGGTCAAGCTTATTAAGATCATTAAGTAACCACGCCTGTGTGAAATAGAAAGAAATGGACAGCGAAACACATGCTTTGATCGATTGCTGTTCATTAAATGAGTGTCAATTCTGTCATTTGTGATTCCTACTGATTCAACCAGAATGTAAAACGGGTTAGGAAGTTGAAGTCATGAAAGAAAGTCATAAAAACAGTCGAAATACAGTCTGCCATAAATAGTAATAGTAACAGCATGTCAAAAAACTTTCATGAAAAAGTCATATATAGCATATTAAAAAATTCATGGAAACAGTCAGAGTTTGGTGTAAACAGTAATTCTGTTTGTTATTTTGTGTTTTCTCTGGTTCTCTATTCCCCTCTTCCCTGATGGTTTTTCCCTCATGGTTCAAGGTGGCAGGGAGTCGTGGTCTGAATTTTACCTCTCACCTCCACAGTCAAGGCCTCCACATCTCATCCAGTCCATCTCCACTCGATAAAAACACTTCCCAGTGTCGTCCTGAGATGTTTAGCCCGTCTGTTGCTCTTTCCTTCAGACCATCTGGTGTGACTCCTCCTCTTGTGAATTTCAGTTTGGTCTCTCAGCTCTCTCTAGATATCGGATGTGTTCTTGCCACCATCGACCTGCTCATTTTTTCTCTTCATGTTATAGTGAATAAAGACACTTGCTCTCTTTTCACCTCAGCTCTCTGCTTTACTGCAGGTCCAGCCTTTGTTAAACGTCATAAATAGTCACAGCATAGAATGTTGAAAAGTTTAGTGTAGTATAACCAAAATTACACAAAAAACATCATGAAAAAAGACAAGAGCGCAGCATGCAATAAGTAGTCACAGTATAGCATGTCAAAAATATCATGTGGCCTGTAAAGAAATTCATGAACAAAATAGTATATACTCAAAGAAAAAAGTATAATGTGCAATAAATAATCACAGTATAGGATGTGGAAAAATTAAAAAATATGACAACTAAATGTCATATTTTGTTGAAATATTCATGTAAAAAAACATGATAGTATGTCAAAAAAATTATGAAAAAAAGTCAGGATGCCAAATGATGAAAAAAAGTCATGAAAGTGCAGCATGTCATAAATAGTAAGAGTATAGCATGTTGAAGTGTCATAATATAGCATGTTAAAAAGTTCATGAAAAAAAAGTAAATATTGTAAAATGTTAAAAAAAATTTTTTTAAAAAATCATGAAAACAGTCACAGCACAGCCTGAGTGTCATAATGGTCCCGAAAAAAGGTCACAGTACGGTATGTCAAAAATTTAATGAAAAAAGTGAAGGTAGAATGTCAGAAAAGTCATAACAGCAGTCAAAGTACCACACCAAAAAAAAAAAACATTCAAAAAATATATAACATGACATGTCAGAAATATTTAATGGAAAAAAAATTAAATCTGTAACATGAAAAAAACATAGTATCACTATACCATAGTATGATACTGTTAGTTTAGCTGGTCCTCGCTCATAGATTGAAGTATTTGCTGGACAAATAAAATGTTTAGAATAGAATAAAACAGAATAGAATAGAATAGAATACACATAAATAGATAAATACAAGCAGGACTAAAAATGAATGTAGATAAGTGAAGAATATGTCGCCTAAATGTCCAAATTAGTAGAAGAGCAGATGAAAAACTAAGTCAGCACATAAATGAACAAAGAAGACCAACATTTTGAACTTACTCCACAGTATGAGAGAGTGCAGCGCTCTCCTGTATCAGCTCTGTGTGCTGCATGTCTGTGATGAAGCCGACAGTAGCTGAACTTCTGCAGGTGTTCTGGGTGAAGACTGTGGGTGGTTAGTAAGGTAGTCCAGAATCCAGACTGTGAGGAGGTGGTCCATGCTTCAGCATGTCCCTCAGAAGAATAGGCTGGATGATGAAGGCACTGGAGAAATAAAAAACAAACAAACATGGTTCTCACAGCTGAGAAAAGGATGTGTGGAGTAGGTCGATGACAGGCTGGTAGGCAAACTGTGATCATGTTTTTTAGCAGTGGGTAAATTAGGCTGTGCTGGACAGAGATATCTCTACTTCTTTGTCACTTTTCCTGTGGTCATTACACACTTTCTGCATAAAAAAGTAGTTTGACAGCTTGTTAAGATCACAGAATAATCATGCTGCGATAACCCCTGACGTCTTCCTCGGATAAGAAAGAAGATCACAACAGGGTCATGGAATACATTTACTGTGATCAAAGGGAAACATGTGTTTATTGTGTCCTCTATGGACTAAAACATCAACTCTGATCTAATTTTACTCATTATTTAGGTTATTTCCCTCCTCAGTGCCTTAAAAGGTTCAGCTCAAAAGTGTTTCCATACTGAAATATGCTCTTCCCTGATCTCAGATGAGTTGATACATACTGCTTTTCGTCTTTGTGCGTGCACTCATTCGCTCCGGCACGCAGCGCTATTTTGTTAGAATTTAGCCTAGCCCAGTGTCATTTAAATAATGTTACATTAGTTATATGACCCAAGTATGGTTGCACAAAATAAAACATGGCAATTTTCTAAGCAGATAAAAAGGATGGACTATAATGTTTGGTGGAATTACACTTTGACATCAGTGGCGATGCAGTAATATCATTACTCTCTCGCCCTTTGCCCATTCAGGAGTGAAGATATTACAGCGCTGTGTTTTCAGAGACATAGTATAAAATGTTCTGTGGGTCTTGAAAAATGACTCAAAATATGAAAAAAAATAAATAAATAAACGCTGCAACAATGCACTTTCTGTTTCATAAAAACAGCTGGCACTGAAAGAGTTAAGTGTCACGTCACAAAAGAAATGAGGTCAAATGTGACTAGCACAGTTTAGCTGTTCATAGAGAGATACCTGGTGCTCACATCAAGGGGTTTCTCCTGCTTCAAATCATTCTATCTCTATAATAAACCTGTCAGAGTGAAGCCTAGTATCCTGACACTTAATAGATCAAGAAACTAATTGAACTTTGGGCATTTTGTCTGATTCAAAGTCATTTTAATCTTACAGTGACTGAACTTTTATGTTCTGATCTTTCACTCACAAAGGTGATAAACTACTGAGGCGCAGTGTTAAGGTTTACTTTGACTGATGAAGTTTATGTGAGATCCAGGGTTAGATCTTCAAACTAAAGGGAGGAAATAGTTTTACCTCTTATCAGACCTGCATTACAAGACACAAAACACACTAGATATTACTTATGAAATATTGTAAGTCTCATTTTGAATTTTGTGTCCATTAGAGCCTGAAAGATAAAACAACCTTATCTCAGATATACTGGTATCTGCTTAAACATAAATAGTATTTTTGAGGAATTTTAGAAACATAATTTGTTCCTCAGAGGACGCCAATATGTTCATGTTTTAACAGCAAAATGGTATGCTCAGTACTTATCTTAAAGTCCTAAAGTCTTAAAACAATTTAAGATATACTAACTGATAAACTGAAACAAAACAAAGTAGAAAATGTGATAAATATATTTGTCATGTATTACTTCATTCGGTGGAAGTTTAAGTCACATTTGCTTCGTTTCCATTGCATTTGCTTTTAAAAGGGTTTCTTTCTTTTTATATATACTTTATATACTATATAGAAGGTTCTCATTTTGATTTGACCACCCATGCAGAATATGAAAGAAACTAGGGCTGTCTCAGCACATCAATGCAACAGTAACTCTAGTTGGGACAAACTGCTGAGGCGTGCTGGCAGGTCATGAAGCAGAACTCCATTCAAAAAATCAAGGAAACTAACAACACAGTCGTAACTAATGATCAAACATGCTGATAAAATTAGATTAACTATCTTTTTTTATCTGTCCAAGCTTCTCCTGTAATTCGGTAAAGAAATAATCCACCATAGAGCATTGTTAACGTATTAATTTGTAATGTGAAATGGATGTACAGTAGCCTATATATACATACTGTAAATGTGCTAGCACCAAAACATCAGAATGAGCCGAATGCCACTGAGGTAAAAACTGAACCAACAAAAATCAGCTCAGATGCTCCTGCTATGATGTTTTTCTTGCACAGACAACTGACCTAGTTGTTTGGTAAATTACATGTCATTTACCAGACCCAGTTTGAGGAGCTGTCCAGTGATTAAAGCTCAGGGATGTGAATTCTGTGTGTGTGTGTGTGTGTGTGTGTGTGTGTGTGTGGTGATGATGCAGGTGGATTGTAGCTGCAGGAATAGCCTGTTCATAGAGTCAGAAGCTGCTGACACACTGTAAAACAAGGATTACACAGATATGCACTGAAATAGAGCATCAGTACTAAAGCCCAGAAATATTTGCACCATGGCTACTGACACCTGATTTCAAAAGATTTTTTAGCAGCATCATTTTCAGTGTATGCTGAAATAAGAGTTTCACTTCACTTAAGCTCACTATACCTCCTTACTGTGATAATAATTACTGGCTTTATTATTATTATTATGATTCGCTCAACTGTGAAATTATAAGCTGCAGAGTGTTTTAGCTCTTCACATGGAGATTATCTTGTTCATGTAGTGGGTGTGCATTTCATTTGCTACAGATCTGATACTGATGTTTTTATCATGACTCTGTATCACTAAATGATTCAAACAAATATCCTTCTATGACATGGTTCAAATAATATAAATGTTATATTGCAATCTGAAAGTACAGAGGGTCTGTTTTAACACACAAAGAAACATCAGGATTCATTTGGGGTCATGTTTGTGTCTTCCTGATGAATATCAGCATCTTTGAGCTCTATTTTGGTCTCCCTTTTGGACATCTAAGGGAAATATCTTTTTGTCTCTTTACCAGCTTAAATTCTCTTCCATGTTCCCCTTCTGTGGGCAACTCCTGTCACATGACTCAGTTATTTGACCCATTGTTAATATGATTTAGTTTATATAAAAAATGAAAGAAAAACAAGAGTTAAAGCCTTTTTGAATAAAGAAACATCACAGGACATTGTACAATTGGACTTAAAACAGTCTTAACGAAGATGATACTGTTTCGTCATTAATCAAGAACATTTCTACTGTCCCAGTAGTGTAAGATAAGATGCAGTACATACTTATTTTGTATCAGTACTAAGGTAAAAACATATTAATAATATGAGTCAAGGCAATAATTTGTTGGTGTGACATTTTCTGACTTACTTACTCATCATCTGATAATGATGAAAATGAAAATAATTCAACAAATTGAATTAACGCTCAGCTGACAGACACTATCAGTCTCACTCAGCGAGTTTTTATCTTAAATTCAATAAACTGGTGGACATTGTTTCTGAAAACGTTGCTATATTGAAGAAATATTTTGCACCCAAGGGATGATTTTAAAAGACACAGTTTGCTTCTATATGAATCAGGAATATTCACTAAAATAACCATGCACAAACTCTAGGTCGTAATTAGAAATCTACTCAGACGAATGGATGTAGGTCAGCAGTGGGTCTGGCTTAAAGGGGGAGAAAAATACCGTTCATCTCTTGATAAAGTTTCAAATGGCAGTGTGCCAGCACGCCATCTGTACAGCTGCTGATTGCTGCAACCTACAAAACAGAAGGTTAATGTGGAACTGGGCCACATTTTTTCCATCCAGGTCCACAAATAGACTGGCTGATGTTCAGTCACAGAGAGTCTTTCACTCCTCTCTCAAATCACATTCTGCTTTCTCATTATTGACCCCTGCAGATGATGCACCTGTTTGCAAACGGCTTTTATCTTGAGACTGAATGAAAGAATTTTATCAAAGCTACAGTGACCGTAAATTATCAACTGGATTTAAAAGGTCCAAAATTGTATCAGATGCACATTATTTGCCTGCTGGAGCACCATCTGACTGCGAGCTCTCACAGTAATTACACTGGATTAGCCTTTGTCTACATGGTTAATCCCTTCACCATGCACCGTGCGACGTGCCGAAAATGACAATTATTTAGTTTAATATTCTGTGAGCTAAAATAAAACTCACTCAGTAACTGGTTTTGTACAGACTCTCTGAATACTACAGAATGTCTATCATACTGAGAAAAGATCTGAGTTCTGCACATTCTGCACCTGAAATTCTTCCACCTGAATCTGCAGCTCCTCTTCATTAAGCCTTAATGTTAGTTTCACGGCCCTCATGGTCTCATCCTCTGCCAGCGCAGGCTGCTGTTTTCAGAAAAATAAAACAAAAAAAATACGTGAAAAACACAGTGAGCAACATAAGACATATTAACTAGGTGACTAAAAATAACACCAAAAGAATGAATGGAAATAAATACTGTTTATTTTGTACTATGACTCTGAAAACACTGAATAGCTCAAATGAAAGAAGAGACTCTATTTCATCATGAAAAAAATGTTTGTTTTTACCTTGTTTCATTCTTGTTTTATCAGAGGTAGAGTAGAGGACACTTTCACCAAATCACCACTTTTTCTCCAGATTCTGTTTGTTTTGCTCTCTAATCTCGATCGTCTCCACTTCCTGTTTTGATCTCTGTGGTGTATACTGTCTCTTTATGCTCTGACTACATTTCCCAGAAGCTCCAGCATTACTCACAGGCTGAGGGAGATCATGACCCGCTGCCGGAAAACCACTTTGACATCAAAATACATCAACGTCGCTCAAAGAGTTAATATTTAAATTTTATATCTTCATTTTTTTATTTATGTGTGCCTTGAAGCCGAGTGACTCAACAAAATTTTGTGATGCGTGCATAGTAACAATAAAGATTCTTGAATCTTGAATGCTACATATACACCTACATATTTTAGTCAGCATGTAAGATCCTCACTTTAAGTATAAATCTCATTTTGACACCCAGTGCAGAGACATTATTCCTTAGGATGAGATTTCCTGCAATAATATATTTTGGTTTAGGATTTAATGCGCAGGACTTGGAAATGGTGATTGGAAGCTCAACACCAGGTATCAACAATGAGACACTAACAATGTGAGAGGGGGAATAAACATGGATATATGAGGGATAAAAAAAATCTGCAGCAGGTTCTCAGGAAGTGATGTAGCTGCAGAAAAGGAAAAGAAAAGGCTCAATAGACATTTTAATTTGGCCTCGATCACCAGAGCAGCATCACAACCCACAAAATGACATCCCAAACAACTGAATTCACAATTTATGTTCTGAGGGAAACATATTTTCTCCCGGCTTGAGGTCACAGTTTTAATTAGCTTTAAAGACGTATGTGGCATCGTCAAGTGAAACAATGTTAAACAAAAAAACCCACTGTAAAACTACTTTGTTAGGTTTAGGTAACAGAATTTCTTTATTTCTTTATTTCAGATCCCCATGCGTCACTGCCTGAGCAGCGACTATTCTTCCTGGGGTCAAATTAAAATTCAATGCATATAAAATTGATATATATAAATTGACAAGTAACACATTAACACAAGGACAGAAACCAACAATTATCCTAGTTATTATCCTAACTGCAAACAAAGTCAAACAAAAAAAACAACAAGAACCTGTTTAGTTTACTTAAAAATATCAACGTTTGGCTAAAAATGACTGTTTGTAACATTATTAAGCTACAGATAAAACATAAAACCTCAACCATTCATCTAAAAAAGTCAAAAAAACTTTTTACAGGAGCATTTCTAGTGCAGTGGTCTAACTTTTAGGCCTAGACCTAAATTTACTTTAACTTAACGGCACAAAAGATATGAAATAATAAGACTGTTTCCCCAGGTCGTCGAGACAGAGGTCTTTACGGTCAGTCTAACAGCATTTTATAGTACTTTGTCAATAAAACACCACAGTTATTAGGCTACAAATCATACATACTTAATATCTGATGCTGCACAGTGAGATCCAATATTTTCATTGGAGTTACTCTTTGGTCTGCTTCCTTCTAACCTCTCCACCTTTTGTGCTTTCAGAAGTTATCAAAATAGCATTTGAACTCAAAATGTTATTAGTTTTTATGACATAACTGAGTTTTGTACTTCATAGAAAAGACACATAAATGTGATAACATTAAGTCATTTGTTTAAATTTCTATCCAACCACATCCAGGGACATCCCGTAGTCACCCAGCTGTCAGTTAAATAAGTTATGCTGATTTCAAGTCAGTGAAGGAGTAACATTCAGTGTCTTGGTGATGTTCAACACGGTGCTATGAGAAGCTCCAGGCAACTTTCATTTCATTAAATTATCTCTCAGAAGAAAAAAAGGGTTCCTATGTGCTAGAGGAAAAGCCAGAGGACAACCCCAGGCAAGCAATAAATCCATACATCTTTACTAACTTTAATTAAATTACTAATTGTAATTAAATTATTTTAATCACAAATAATGCAATTACGTAATGGGTATACGTTGATAAGATAAAGAAAATGAAAAAAGAACTATGCACCACTTTCTCTTGTGAATTAATGACCATATTGCAATTAGAATTAGAATTGCAATTGCAATATGTTTCCTTTCACACGATTTACCTGTTTAAATTCTCCACAAAAAAAATGTCATAAAATGCTCTTCAGAAGAACAACAGAAGGATCGTCGGCGGTGGATGCCGCTCAGAGTCCTTCATCAGTTTTGCTGCAGGGGTTCCTTTCGAGCCAGGGACTACATCACCAAGATTGCTTTTCTCCTCATTCTGATTGTGTCTCTTGAGAGCAGATGCTCTCCTTACCTGCAGGGTTTATTCAGACCTACAAGAAGCAGAGCTCTCTCCGCAGCTTCACCACTTTCACCTCAGGTGTTTTGCTCTGTCCGTAGTGAAAACGTCAGATAAATAGTTATTTAACTGACATTGCTGAATTAATTCACTGACTCTTATTAGAGATGTAGTCAGAGCATAAACAGATGGTATACACCAACAGAGATCAAAACAGGAAGTAGAGATGACCGAGATTAGAGAGCAAAAATTTCATTCTTTCATTTGTGTTATTCACTATTTTCAGAGTCATAGTATAAAATATTCTGTGGGTCTAGAGATATGACTTAAAACGGACAAAAACACTAGAACAAGACACTTTCTGTTTTATAAAATGGCTGGCACTCAATGAGATAATATTAATCCTAAAGACAATTCAAGAGCATTGACCCTAATCCTGTAGCTGTCAGGTTAGCAAGACTACAAATTAGCACCGCTGGTACAATTTTTTTATTTGATCCAATCAGTAAAGAGGTCATAGTCATGTCATGAAATGTCATTTCAAATGCAGTTCTAGTGTTGATTTGTGTGTCGTGTTGCCTTGTGCAGTGATAATCTTCATAAAACCACCTCAGGTATCAATTTAACATTAGTGCTGTAGCTACCTTTGCAGCCCATTACTTCTGAAATCTTGTGAACTGAAATGAGCAGTTCTGTTATAAATAAAACGCATCATGTCTCTCTGTGAGCTCGCTCCAGTCACTGGGTCTTCTGAGGGATTAAAAGAAATCAGGTTTCATTTTCCAAACACTCTGTGGAGGGGCTCAACGCTGCACTGCTACACTGAAAAGTGAAAAAATATATTTTGACATGAGATAAGGCGCCTCCAGAGCACCAGAGGAGCTGCACTCCTCATTACCAGGACCTTTATGGATCTGGGCTGCAGAAACACATTTGGATTTAATGTTGTATACAGTGTAGAGCATGATGGCTAGTGTTATGCACTGTGCTGCACAGTAAGTGGCCAATTTGAAGACATAGTCGCATTTCATTTTGTCCCACTGGTTCCTGCACAGCTATGATGGAAAATGTCTATTCTCTTAACCCCAGAGAAATGCTGACACAAGCAGCTGTTGAGCCTCTCTTGGATGTTTTACCCCTAAAATGATTCTACTTCAGTAAAAACTAAAAGGTACTTGTCCTAAACTGATGCTGATGCAAAGTGTCATTGCTTCGGTGCTGTGCCAAGTAAAAGAACAGCAGTAAAAAACTAAACAGGAGTCTTTATATTCTCTGTGCAAAATGTTGGTTTTAATGTGCACAAGAGGAAATCTTTTACTAGATGGTCTATAACAGAGATGAATAATGCATGAACGTCTGGCTTTCTTCAGCAGCAATTACACATGGCACTGCAGTGGACGGCAGAGAAGCAGCAAAAATGCTAATATTAGCTTAAGCAACAAGACGCTGTGTAAACATGTCTGCAATTACTGTATGGAGACCACATGTGAGCAGATGAAGAAGCAGGTGAATGAATCACCATCCAGTGACGAGTGAACTCTCCAGCGAGAAGCTTGGCAACAAATGAAATTGATCAGTTTTTAATGAGTCCAGTTTGTCTTTAGATCCCTCCAACTGTCAGCACAAGTGAAGCAGTGGAAGGAGGAGAACGTCTTTTACAGAAAAACGAAATCGAGATGTGTTGAACCTGCCAGCGCCTGAGCTCTCCCTGAGCTTAATTTGCTGGAGGTCAGCAGAATCACATTTGGATAAAGGATGATTGACAGCTGGTCAGAGCTGAATGTGAGCAAGAAGGTGAATGAAGGAAACAATTAACCTCTGACTTTCCTCAGAAGAGAACGATGTATTGAAGCGGATAAATCCTGTCGACAGTTGGCAAAAAAGAAATGAAAGAAGAAATCTGCTGCACTAAAGACATAGAGAGAAGCCTGACAACAGGCGAACAGCACATTTGACTTCCCTTTATCTTCATTTTCCCTTTCATCTCCTTATATTGGATCAGAAATCTCAACAGTGTAATCCCTAAATTAGACAAGATTCCAGCTCTGACAATATTTATGAAAATATCTGACTGTAAAAAATGTCCATAAAAAAATCCCTCAGCAACATGTTTGTTTTCTACAACAGAGTATTAGGGCCACATTTTTTTCAGACTGAGAAGAAAGTCATTATTTACGAGAATAAAGTCATTATTTATGAGAAAAAAAGTCATTATTTACGAGAATAAAGTCATTATTTATGAGAATAAAGTCATTATTTATGAGAAAAAAAGTCATTATTTATGAGAATAAAGCCATTATTTACAAGAATGAAGTCATTATTTATGAGGAAAAAAAGTCATTATTTATGAGAATAAAGTCATTATTTATGAGAAAAAAGTCATTATTTACGAGAATAAAGTCATGATTTATGAAAATAAAGTCATTATTTAGGAGGAAAAAGTAATTATTTATGAGAAAAAGTCATTATTTATGAGAATAAAGTCATTATTTATGAGAAAAAGTCATTATTAATGAGAACGAAGTCATTATTTATGAGAATAAAGTCATGATTTATGAAAATAAAGTCATGATTTATGAGGAAAAAAAGTCATTATTTATGAGAATAAAGTCATTATTTATGAGAATAAAGTCATGATTTATGAGAATAAAGTCATGATTTATGAAAATAAAGTCATTTATGAGGAAAAAATGTCATTATTTATGAAAATAAAATCATTATTTATGAGAAAAAAAGTCATTATTTATGAGAAAAAAAGTCATTATTTACGAGAATGAAGTCATTATTTATGAGAATAAAATCGTAAATTTACGAGATTAAAGTAATTATTTTAAAGAAAAAAGCCACAGTTTTATGACGTGTTGTTGTAAAGGAGAGTTGTTAAAAACGCTGATAAAGTTAGAAAGATATTGGCAGATTCCAACTTCCTGGATCAGTAAGTCAAATCCAGTATGATCTAAAGATGTTAAACGATGTCTTTCTGCAGAGTTGGTGATGCACATGATGAGACATATCCAAATTTTTACCGGAACTATGCGTCCTTGGTGATCCATGGAAAAACATTACTTCTGCAGAGACAGTACTGGGACCATCTACAAAGTGCACAAAGTGCAACACCACAAAGAAAAATATGAGAGTTATATATTATAAACTATAGCATCACCACATTCAGCTCAGACAGAAATATTGTTTACTGAAAATAATAAAATGAATACGTTACCATAAAAATGACATAAAATCACCTTTTGTCAAAATCAGTGAGTTGTAATATCAGCCACATGAGGTGAGATGTGTCTGAGCTGAATGTGGTGATGATACAGTTTATAATGCAGAAGTTAATGAATATTTGCTCATTATAATAATAATGACTTTTTTTCTCGCAAATAATGATTTTATTATCGAAGTCTGTAAAAAAAATTCTCAATTTGGCCCCAATACACTGTTGTAGTAGTCTGTTACTCTAAGAATAAACAGAGCAACTGTATATGAGCAGAAAGACGAGGCTGAAGGCTCAGGGAATCCTGCCGCCCACTTCCTATCGAGAGCTCATCTGGCTCTGAACAGGCCCATGGCACTGACTGAAACTTGAGATTAAAGCTGTTTGAAGTTTCACACTTAAAAGTCTTGCACCTTGACCTCGATTAAGTCCTTTGAGCACAGAGAAAGGGAAGAAAAATGTACAGTCAGGTAGAAGTTGCAGCGATGGGAAAGAAGATTGGTTAGCAGTGCTGGAAGGCTTTTAGCTGACGGACAGGACAGAGAGCTGGTGGAGGGAATAACAGCTGCTGGTAATTCATGTGGATGAAAAGAAAAGCAAGCATTAAGAAGAAAGAAGAAAAAAATATTTTTAAAAAGTGAGACCTGCCCTTTTTTGTGTTTAAGAAGTTACTTTAATGGACTGCCATTTTGACCCTGTCCAACTTTATTTTTTTTATTTTTTTTTATTTGCAACCAATAGTGATGCAAGAAGGTGGAGCTTAATACAAATTAATGCTGAATAAGACATTTATAGGCAACCAAAATGTTACAATGGACTTCCATCCTGTAAAAGGGTTAAAGGTCCAAGACAAAAACAATCCCAGACCAAACAGCGCTGTATAATTTACCTTAAATTGGACCATAATTTACTAAATGAACATATTGGAGAAGACATGAACCTAGAGACTGAGACCACAAACTCATGTTACAATGTTTACTGTGGGAAGGAATCAAGAAAGAAGTCGGATCTTTTTCTCATAGACTTTTATACAACCAGAGGAGTCGCCCCCTGCTGGAAATTAGGAAAATAATTTCCAGCATATCAAGGTTGTATTATTAGATTATTATTATTAGATGTATTAATATCGCACAGTGATTTCTAATATTTTGTACTATGACTCTGAAAACACTGAATAGTTCAAATGAAAGAAGAGACTCTCTATTTCATCATGAAAAAAATGTTTGTTTTTACCTTGTTCCATTCTTGTTTTATCAGAGGTAGAGTAGAGGACACTTTCACCAAAATCACCACTTTTTGTCCAGATTCTGTTTTGCTCTCGAATCTTGATCGTCTCCACTTCCTGCTGCTCCGACTACATCTCCCAGAAGCCCCAACATTACTCTCAGGCTACTGGAGACAGTGATTGGCAACCTTCTGCCGAAAAAACACTTTGATGTCAAAGTGTTTAATACTATGGCACTCAAGCATTGGATTTTAAATGACATAAAAAAATACATCAGAGGCACTCAAAGAGTTAATGGCCAGATATTCCCTGCTGCTTTAAGTCTTTACGCTATGCTAAGCTAAGCTAATTACCTCCTAGTTCCAGCAGGGTGGTATCTTCTCATGTAATTCCCAGCAACAAAGCAAATAAATAAGTGCCAAAAAATCAAACTTCAATAATTTAATAATAATAATAAAATGAATCATGAATATTCCCCACTGAGTTTGATCCTTAAGTCTGCAGATCTAAAAGACGCAGCCAGGTCAATACCTAGAAGAATATCCATCCTGTGAAAGCAGTAATGGGGTAAATATAGCACCTTTGGAGCCACTGAGTGGCCGTTTGCCTTGAGCACACTTAGACTCTGCTGCACAGGCTGTTCAGAGTTATTTAATGGTCATTTCAGCCTGTTGAGGGACTCATTCAAGTGAACTCTACTGTATGTGTGCCACTGTGGTTTTTCAAGCAATCATAAGGAAACAATGGCCCAGTAGCAATTTAGTATTTATTAAAAGGTATAATGAATACTATTATATTTCAAGGCAAAAGCCTCACATCCACTCTGGATCAATAAGCATTCCTTTTGTCAAAGCAGTTAAGCAGAATGAGTGCAGCTATTCAGACAAATCAGAGGAAACCTGAATGAATGAATGAGCAGCGTAATGATAGTTCTGAGTAAGAGCACCGACGTGACTCATAAAGCTTTTGTCACTATCGATGCTTTCGCTGTGCCCATCAATGGTTCCAAACTAACATGACACAGCAGCTTACAGTGATAAAAGAATGGAAGATGACTCAAAATATTTCTTATTGAGTTTTTTTTCAACAGATTTTAAACCAGTCGTTCATTCAGATAGAAATTAAAACTTCTTATTTCTAGATCCTCTAGTAAGTATTTAGTTCACACATAACTATAATATACATTGGCCACTTTACACCTGTTCAATTGCTTGTTAATACAATACTTGTTTTTTCAGAGGTAGAGTAGAGGCCACTTTCCCCAGAACCCATCTGTTTTGCTCTCTAATCTCGATCGTCTCCACTTCCTGCTTTGATCTCTGTAGCGTATACCGTCTCTTTATGTCCCAACTACAAATCCCAGAAGCCCCAACGTCACTCACAGGCTGCTGGAGAACGCAATCAGCAACTCACTGCCGAAAAAAACACTTTGATGTATTATTACGTCAATGGCACTCAAGAGTTGGATTTTAAATGATGTCAAAATACGTCAATGATACTCAAAGAGTTAAGTGCATGACTGAGCTGCTATGTTAGACATCTCACGAAAGAAATAGACAGGTTAATAACAACGACATAATTTGCTGGTGCTAGCTTCCAATTAGCTCCTTGGCATTGGAAGCCATGATAGCATCCTTCCCTCTTGTGTCTCTGCTTTCAGAATGGCTAAAAAGGACTGGTGGTGCTGTGCTCACTGATGGTTCTCTGTAGATGCTTAGAAATGGCAAGAGACTTCTCATGCAAACATCAGTTTCCTGCAGACGTCAATGGTTTCCCCCAGCAGACACTGGGATGAATTTCGACACCCATATTGAATGCTGATTGTATATAAATTCAAAATCCGTTTTCCACTCTCAACAGGTGCATATAACAGAGCACAATCCCTCAAATGAGCCACGTGGGATTTAGTTAGTTTGACTGACAGAGCATAAAGTGAGTCGTTCAGTACAAACAGGAGACTTAATTGTGAAATGACGTCCCACCACCGCGGACCGAGGGCTTACAGTGGATAGAAAGAGGACACAAACTAGCCTCCAGCCTCCCAAGGAGCTGTCACATTGATGCAGTACACTCTGACAAAATGTTCAGAGCCCATAATTCCCCGGCTTCTCCAGTTTGCTGGTGCTGGAGTGAAAAAAATAAACTGTAAAGGGCCTCTTTAAAGTGCAAGCGATAACCAGGGAGGGTTTTCTTTAATGTGGAAACTTGAGCCACAGGCAGCATATATACAGCCCTTTCCATCTTATTAGGTGTGTGTGTGTGTGTGTGTGTGTGTGCATCTCTGGAGGAAGATAAGCCAGGGATTTAGGCCATGGTTTTCTAGGTTATACCTAAAAGCCACCTGTCCGTCTGAAACACAGTCAGATGATTTAAAATATTAGTACAGAAATAAGTGCTCATGTGACTCTCTCTCTCTCTCTCTCTCTCTCCATATCAACCCAAAAAGCAGAATAACCCAGTCTGTCCGAAATAATAAGCTGGAGCTTTCTGCTGACTTTTGCCAACTGTCCATCAGATTTTTGGGAGTCATTTTTTGAAGTTGTTCAGAGATGCAGGATTAAGAACCACCACATGCTTTTTGAATAGCACACTGAGAAACTGCAACTGATCGACCATCTAAGAATCCCTCCATTAAAATTTGCAGACTCTAAATGTGGCAGAAAGTGGAGGATTTGCTTCATTACGTCTCCACTGCCAGTTTGTTCACTGCCAAAAAAAATGTAAATTTTGAACCGTTATCCTTTTGTTTCATGTGAAAGCAGAACTTCCATGTTTTACTTTTTGAGAACAACGCTAATGATAGTCTTGAGTTTGTGATGGATAATATATTCAAGGCAAGGATCTCAGTGGAAACATATGATTGACACGAAACAATGTGATAAAAGCAAAGGTAAACTTGGTGCTACTTCTTGTCACTCAAGCTGCCTCATTACACAGCGACTTTGTGGAGATGGCATTAGTAGTCAAAGCATTACAACAACAGCAGAGGGAACTTAAAAGGGAGGCATTCATTTGTGATTTTTTTGATTGAATGGGATGTTATTCATGCATTTTTAATGTGGTAGCCATTTCACTGACAATGAATCGACTATAAACGTTCGATCTAAAAACTAGACAAACACAAAAACAAATAATTAGAACTCACTGGTCGCCCTTTACATCCCTTCAGTTTATTCCGTCTGAATTGTTTCAGTGTCTTCACTAATTTTTGCCACTTAATTTATGCATTTTTGCTGGCACAATGCAGTATACGCTGGCACCGTACACCAGAACAAAGGCCAGCAGCAGACACAATGCCTTCTGTCGCTTTACACAGGATTTACTCGAACACCCCCACACTTTCACACAACGATCCAATATAATCCACAATCAAACATTGAATCCAAGGGAACACTTTTCTGTGTGAGAATGAATTACCGCTGAAAGAACGGCACAAAGAAGTCTATTGTATTCATATTAACAATAGCCAAATAAGCTGAAAAACAAAATCACTTTAGCATGTTTTTTTTCTGACACACAAACAGTGTATATATATATATTAAGAGATGGACTGATGCCTGAGGCAAAAGTGTTCCTGAAAATCCATTGCTTTTTTTTCCCGTCATGCGCCCCGGGTGCCCAAGGGCTGTTTTGTCCCTGTGCAGAAAAAAACATGAGGTTGACCTCTGCAGTGAAGAGAAATCACTAAACTAAACGCCCCGATTTGCAATGCAGATGTCAGCGACAGGATTCAGTGGCACGGCTGTGAAGGACACCCACGATCAAATTGTTTTCACAGTCCTCTCATTTATGTTGTCTTAGGTCAGCTTTTTGCAGCACCTTAGCCAATTGTCGCCTTCGCCTCTGCCACTCAGAGCACCGTAATAGCCAGATGTCACTTGAAAAACCACTGCAGTGATAAAATTCCCATTTGTTTGCATAATTAACAGAAGCCCCAGCATGCCGAGCCGCACCACTGAAATCCTAAAACCTTTTAATGCGCAGAAATAAATCAGCATTCCCCATCTTTCAATTGTTTGCAAGACAGAGGGATCATTAATATTCCATTGGAGGCTAAGAGGCAGCACATGAATGCCAAGGTGAGTACACAGGCTCTTCACATTCACATGAACAGATTCAGGGGATTTTGGACTAGATTAAAGAGAGACAGGTGTGATTTGCTCACCCTCTACTATGCATGCAGTGAAGCAGGAAGGATCTCTCAAAGCACACAGAGCAAAAAGCATCTCTGAGCTGCCAAGAAGGCTTTTATTGAAGTTTGTGCTCTCACTTTCTGCAGAGAGGCATCCCAAACGTAGAGCAAAGGAGTAACTGCCCAAAGAAAAACGTCGTCCCTTTGGCAAACAGCAATTTAGCACCACAGATGACTGATTAGCTTTGGGAATGCATTTCTACATGCCTTGCACTTCTGCCAATGTGTGCATAAAGCAAAGGAATGGAGGTATAATCAGTAGGAAATATGCGGCTATATTTGGCCTTATAGAGCACAGCAACGATGCACTGCTAATGTGTGCATGCATGGTAGAACAGAAACCTCTTAGGGAGATAATAATAAAAAAAAGAAAATAGACAAATGAGGTAACAATGGATTTTCATGCAAACAAAACATTTCCAATGGCATTGAGCATTTCACTGCAAACCCACAGCAAACTACAGCAAAAAGCAGAGAAGAGAAGAAAATAAAAAGCGAATAAAACAATATCTGCTCACAAGTGCAAACAGGGAAACAGATTTGACTTGTTGTGAGCCTCGTAATTTGTTGCCTTGTTTGTCTGGTGGCTCTGACATGTTTGAGTTTGACATCCCGGTGACTGATGTGGCTCCTCACTGACCCTCCAGACACTTCATCTGATGAGAAGCTCTCATCTCTGTCAATACAAAGCCCTGGAATAAACAGCGACATAAAGGGGTTTGGAAGAGGCGGCGTGTCATCCACGCTAAAAATGATGTGGTTTGACTACCACGCTTTGAAAGCTTTGTCTTGTTTCTCACTTTTCCATCTTTCTTCCTTAATCATTCATGTCACATTCTGTCCACAGCTGTAGGACGACACTCATTGCGATGATGTAAGTCCAGGTCTGCTTTTGACTCATATCAGCTCAGCCTCTTTCTGCACATTCATTTAAAATCCTGAGAATTTATGTAGCTTATCTCTTCTTTATTGCTCCACCCAGCAGACTCTGACACATATCCTCATGGTTCACTATGTGGGTCAGGGTTACTTACTCAGGCTGGCTTGGACGCCACCTGATCTTTACAGTGGACACTTGGGAAATAATATGCTTGTGCGAGTGTAATTTGAGCAGAGCGTCACCTGCAGCCTGTTACCAGTAACCCTGTAAGACCGCAGGAAGTGGAGATGAAATAACCACCGCAGACAGAGTACTCGGGATCTTCCTGGTCTCCTTTCAATGAGACACTGAGAGAAAACGTGAGAGAGAAAAGTCAAAGCCAGCGAATAGGATGTTGCATGCGTTACATCACACATGTTGCTATAAAACAAAGAACATATATGATCCATTTTCAGATTGTTGAAATTGGGGACTATCTTTATGTTTTGTGGGACAGATGAATATTTGATTCAAGATTCACGACATTCAAGAGATTTATTTGTAGAACACCAGTGAAATGGAAATTTCAACAAAAAATAAAAATAGATTTAAATAAAAACAGGAGGCAGCCCCTGATGCCTGGAACTGGGTTTTGGGAACTGTCCTACCTCTAAGTATAAGAAATAAAAATATAATAATAATAATATAATATAATATAACCCGTACACGGAAGGAGGGGGGAGATGGGAAGACATGTTCACAAAAATTATAAGTACATAATCATGTCTGGTGCGCTTGAATGTCTAAATTACACTCAAAAAAGTCAAACTGGGTGTCTGCTACAGTAATGTACATTAAACCTCATTAAATAATGTTGTTTTAGCATGATGTACAATAACTTAACATTGTGTAAATTAATTTATGTTGACAGAACCTAATGCATTTTGGGTAAGATAGTAAATTGTGTGTACAACTCCAGAGCAGAAGGTGGCAGTAGTGAGCGAGCCGGGAGTTTTAGAAACTTTACTTCCTGAAGTTCAGCACGCAGTTTAAAACACATGCTGAGAGTCGACACTGTTCACTGTGGAAGACGCTAAGATAAGTCCTTTACTTAACTTAAAATAAGTTTGATTTCAAAATAAACCACTGCACAGAAATGTCACATAAATTGTTATTGTCCACTCTATTAATTTTGAAGGATTAATTTCGTCACTGAATGTTTCCGTAGTGTGCTCACTAATCATAGCAGCATTAGCAGCTAATCATAGCAGCATTAGTTGCTATGGTTAGCTACTTAGCATTTGCATCGCTTGCTAAATGAGAGTATTATAATTGGGTGGAAATACTTTCCATAACTTTTTTATGTTCACCCAACAAATGACTATTTTGAGTGTGTCAGTTCAACTCTGTTTTGTCTATTTTGTATAATTTTTCCCCCAAATATGCAAATATTTGAAGACAACTTCAGTTAAAATCATGAGAGCAGGAGAGCAGAGGGGCTCAGTATTCACAGGTGCTGATGAGAGCAATGTTCCTTGTTGTCTTCGCTGCTGAATCATCATTTTCTACAAAGCACTTCTGTTCAAAGCCATCATCAAAATACCTTCATCACAAAAGCAGCAGTGAACATGACAGAGCACATCGGAGGAAAAGCAGCATCAGCACTAAAGAAAGCAGTGAGAGCTGTTGAAGAGACATAAGTCACATTTAAGAATGACCAGCAGAACCCAGAGAGACTGGAAATAAGATCAGCAGCTGACTTTAGGCTCCTGGTCAATATCTAGTAGTGATGATGTTTCAAAGGTCAAACAGCACAAAGCGATTGTGGCAGCAATTAGCAATTTGTGACCTGATAATTATTCAGTCTATTGATTATCAGCAGGGGGTGGGGTTTTATGTCGGTGTTAAGAGCGATAAACTGGTATTGACTGGAGATGAGGCACTAAAAGGAAAATAAAACCATCTAAATTCCTGTCTTTACTGATTACAATCAAATCCCATTCAATACATTCACACAACAATAACAACAACATTAACTTATACATGTGCAATACTTTCATGTAGTTTTTCTTATCTATTAATGTGCAATACCACTGTTATTTACTCATCTATACCATTTACACCAGTTGCTCCACTGTGTTCACTTATGTTGTATGTAAAATGTCTTGGCGTTTCCACTTATGTTCTTATCCTTTTTTTTATATAGGCTCTTCTTGTAATGCTGCTCTATCTACTTTGCTGCTGTAATGATGCAAATTTCCCCGCTTGTGGGATTAATAAGGGATTATTTTATCTTGTTAACTTAAAAAAATACATTATTTATGATGTGTTAACGCTGAGTGCTACTCTGATATCGTAGATGTCACAGTGCAGAAAATTTGTAATTTTTCTAATCTATTCTACAATTATTTTGAGCTAATTTATCGAAAATTAGTCCACTGTTGTCCTCTGAAATGCACTAGAGGGATGCATAAACATAAAATGAAAATACTCAAGTGCATGCACATCAAAATTGTACTGAAGTATACTACTTGAATGTGATTTCCACCTGTGAGAAAATAAAGCAAACATATGTTTCCTGTGTTACGGTGTAAAAAAAGGCGTTTGTATGATCTGAATCGGGTTTAAGAGAAGCCTATCAGAATAAAAAAAAATCAGAAGAAATAGTCACCATAAAATTAGTTGTTGTAAAAATTGTGATGAATTGTGGATTTGGAGAATGGTGCCACCCCTTAAAGTATTCACCCCCTGATACCACGATCCCAGTCTCACACATGCTAACATTTCCTTTACACATGGATACTTGGGATTGATGCTTGTGTTACCACTGATGCTCTGGAGAACATTAGTCACTGTTGTACGGCGGGTCAGTCATCATCTAATTACAGGCTGCAGGAAACAGGATCTGTTAAGTGTTTACATCTGCAGTACATGCACACATGGGTCTGCGCACACATCCTCACGCTTGAACTGAAGTGCAGGACGGTGTCATGTTAGGTCACCGTGCAGCTCAAGTGTGTCTCTTGGGAACTGCTGCAGAGGGCAGGAGTTTCCCTGATTACAGTTTACACAGCAGGAAATACACAGGTTATTATGCTCTCTTAAGGATTCCACTGAGGCACGATGAACTCCGAGTAAACTTTTAAAACGCTTTCTCATCAAGAACCTCAGAAATCCTTTTTGACTTTTAGATAGAAAAGCCCTTAGCTTTGTTTGTCATAAACAAAAAGATCCACAAGGGATGAAAGAATCAAAAAGGCACAAAGATGATCAAAGTGTCCGATGTCAAAGACGTTTACAGAGACAAGAGGATCAATGGTAAAACCTAGAATGTTTGTGAGGATGCAGACAGAAAGGATTCAGACTGAAAATAGATCCTTGGAAAGCAGGAAATAGCTCAAACTGTCAGAGAAGCGGCACGTCTGAGAACTTGATATTGAAATGTGCCTGCTGGTAGCATAAAGACATTTCAAGTATCACTTGTTTCTAAAACCACTTGGGCACCATCGTCTCTACGGTTTCTCTGATGAGGAGATCAATAACGTGAAAGGTTCAAGGTCACATTGAAACAATGAAAGCCTTTGTTTAAGACATTTTTCAGACACTGGAGATTAACTTATTGAGCTTTGATTTGACAGGACAAACAAGAAACTTCTCTAACATACTGTATGTCAATAATATTGATAAATGGAAGTATTTCTTCAAAATAATTGAATATTATTAAGGCTGCAGTTATCAGTTATTTTTCCAATGATGTATTTTATGAATTATTCTATTGATTAATCTGATAAAATGTTAAAATAACAAAAACTTATCTTGTTAGGTGTCAGACAATGTGCTTGACCTGACATCACAGACTGATGTTAATACACTCTGGACTCATTACCATAATTGCCAGTGTTTTCAAACCAATTTGCACTATATTTTTATTTTATTCTATAGGTCACATCCACAAAAACCCATTTTATTCATCTGATTATTGTGTTTAATTAACATTTCATTTGCAATTAACAATATATATTTAGTACATGTTGTAAAAATGTATTCTAGTATTATTACTTATTCTATTATGTCATTTCTGTTGTCTATTGTTTCTTTATTAATGTAATTTGTCTATGTTCAGCAGAGGTTAAACGCCACTGAAGGCTTATTAAAGAAAGTCTCCTATCAAAACATGTATACATTACACAATAAAAAGAGAAAAACCTGGAGAAGAAAAGAAAGAAAGAAAAGAGAAAAAATAAAGACAAAACAAAATCGTAGTAGGCAAATATTATCAAAATCAATTTTAGATTGAAATTAATATTTGCTTACTGCAATTAGAGAGCTGGCTGTGTTGATTTTTCACCGTTTAGCATAAAGAAATAGAAATAAACATCCTACCTTGATGTCCTTGAGCAAGACAGTGAAACCCTCCCAACAGCCCTCTTTAGAGGATGGAGTCAGCTAATGCATAAGTGCCCTTGAGAAAAGAAAAGAGTCCCCTTTGACAAGAAAGGGCCATTGTTCAGTAATGATCCCTAAATCCCTCAAGGCGTAAATTGGAAATAGAAATTTGATTGGCCAGAAAATTGATTCTCCCTGCCAGAAACAGGCCATTGATGAGAAATTCAGTCATTAAAAAACAGCTAATGTTGACCAAAATGAGGTACAGAGAAGATGAATATGTAATATAATAAAAATGTGATCAGCCAATCATGTTAATAATCAAAATGTGGGAAGAAATGAACTGCAGAGCTGAAGGTTTAATCTCAGATTTAGATGTTGGTGAAGTTCAGATCCGGTAAAAGTTCGTACAACGGTTTTATTAACAAAAGAGTGTCAAGATGTGAAGGAAGGCCAGAGCAGAGGAGGTGTTGGTCTTATTTTCTGCTACTAATGAGGATCCATGAGACAAGACTCACCGACTCGTATGTTACTGCAGTATACCTCAGGAGGAAAGACATGGCAAAGTTTATTCATTTGTCAATTTTTTTAGGCTGAAAAGCTCTTGACATCCTGAAAGTGTATAAACTCTCTTACATCTACAAAATGTGAGGTCTCCACTGCCACACCAAACCAGGAACCAGGAAGGTTTATTAAAAAAAATACTAAAAATAAAAACAGCATGAGCCAATATATCAGTATCCAGCCTTTAAATCCTTAAATATTCAGAGGTATTCAGTCCAGTCGAGACCATCAGAGCAGCAACAAGCTGCTTTTCACCAGGTGTGATTAATGAATAATGGATGATGAATGAAATAGTCTACAGTGCGAACAAGAATAACGTTACATGACACGTGTCTGGGCTACATGATGAACTGTCTGCAGAACTGATTCCCTACTGGGGATTAGGAGGAGGAGCAGCACACCATAGATAACCTCTCCTCAGGACAGAAGAAAGATCAGCTGTCTTTAGTCTGAGCAGTCTGCACCGACGCTGTCCATGGTGCTGAAAGAGGGACTTAGCTAGCATTTGTCCCCTGTGTGTCCTCATGAGGAGAAGATAAAGACAGAGAGTGAAAATATGTTTTGACCTGCAGGTCATTCCTATCATCAGCAATCACACTTTACAACATCAGCATCACTGAAGTATTTATTCAGACTAATTTTATAATATTGATTTAGAATTAAGGCTGCAGCTATCAGTGATTTTTCCAATGAAGTATTTCACCAATTACTCCATTGATTAATCAGATAAAATGTCAAAATGAGAAAAATGCATCTTGTCAGGTGTCGGATAATGTGCTTGACTTCATAACTTCAGCATCACAGACTGATGTTAATACACTCTGGATTCATCATTGTCAGTGTTTTCAAAATTTGCTCTATCCTTTTTATTTTATTCTATAGGTCACATCCACAAATAGTAAAAACACATTTTATTCATCTGATAATTGTGTTTAACAGGTCATTTGCAATTAAAATATATATTTTCTTCATTTTTATTTAGTACATGATGTAAATACTTATTATTCTCTTATTAGTACTTTATTATGTTGTCTATTTTTTCTTTATTACTGTAATTTGTCTGTAATCTATGCTGCTGTGGTGGGTGAATTTCCACCAATGGGAGATAGATAATATTATATTCTATTCTAACAAGCTTCAAGGTCTCGACGTATTGGCACACTTGTGATTTATTTTTCAAATATCTCAGTGAAATGATGATTAGATGATCCTCAGCTCATTTCTAGCTAGTCGTGCTTCATTCTAAATACCTACAGATGCTTTTGCTTACACAGTTTTAGAAAGGCTAAAACGTACAGTACAGTACTATCAGCTCTATCTCTCTTTATTTTTATTGGATTTACCTTCCTGATGTTCGTCAGCTGTATTATATGTATCATTTTCTCAGAGTCAAAAATAAAATGCACCGACACTGTGATCCCTAAAATCTTACTTGGCATTCTGCAGTTCCTGAAACTCGACACCATCAGGTATGATTTACTGGCCTCGAGTGAAGGAGCCCTGATATTTTTAATATGACACCATCCCTATTTCTGCACTGGATTTCTGATTTGGTTTTGGCTGCTATCAAGACCAAACCACTGACTGGAATTTTTATGTTCTTTCATGCTAATTAAAGCCAGTAGGCCGTTAGATGCACTGTGTGTTGCCTGTAATAGAACCAGTCAAACGCCTCATTAAAAGCAGATAATGCGACGACACCCATCACATCAACACCATGACTGATACGTACAGCAGCGATGGAAATAATTTCTCGGATGAGTCTCGGCCTTATGGCCCTGACAAAGTCTTAAGTAGCATTTCTATAACTGACATCCTATGAAATATAATGTCATATAAATGTCAAAGCTGCACTCGCTCTCATGCCAGTCATGTTCGTTTGGTCATTACAATATTTCCAGCTGTCTTTGAATTAAAGTCTGTCACATGGCAATAAAGACAAACAAACAAATCAGTTCTTCAGCACATTCTCTTTGAAAAGTGTGTTTGTTTCTGTTTCTATTTATTTGTTTTCGCCTCCTCTTGATGGAAATGCTGGTTATAGTCGTCATATCTACAGTTAACATATAATTAATTCAGCACAGTGCACAAAAACAAAGTAATATCTCCACATTCCAAGGAAACATATGATGACAACATCATGATTTGATTAGTGGCACAAATGAGAAACATGGAGCTTATTAAAATGAAATAATGATCTTTCATTTTTTTCCTCTGATGCTTATGGCTTATTGTTATGAGAAAATGACACTTAAAGATCTATAACTCCTAAAGATTCATATAGTTATATATGATACATACAAAAATAAAAGAAATTAAAAGTCTAGTGGGATACAAGTATCAGTATTATGCTGGAATATGTTCTATTTGAGTGACATTTTATTATTAAACTGTTAGAATATGGAAGCATTAGTTTAACCACTTTATATAAGTCCATTATGATTTGCCAGTTTTTAGTGTTTAAAATGAATGATACAGTATGTCTCCTCTGTCTTTCTATCAGTTTTTATTATTCTGATTTGCAGCTAAACTACCCAGTGTTTTTTCTCTGTACCAGCACTGTGCAAAATGTTAATAAAAGAGGAAAACTATTCTATTTTGCTTTTAAAATGTTGCCGACTTATCAAAAGAGCCATCATGTATCATTAAAGTTAAAAAAATAATAATTTCTGCTTTTTTTTTACTGTGTGTAAACTCTTTGTCTAAAAAGTTGGGGAGTAAAAAGTAAAAGATCTCCCTCTGAAATGTAATGAAGAATAAACAGCAGATATAAAATTAATGTACCTCGTTATTGCACTGAATCATACAAAATGCAACAAGCTAAAACTGAAGTATTATCACCTTTTAATGTATTAGCAGTTACCTATTTACACATCCAGCAGACAAGGAACATTAATTCATTTCCTGTCGTAACATTCACTCTCCTTTAAGCTCTGTTTTGGTCTCCACCAGCTAGTCAGTAATCATGTCTGTCTGCTGGGTTTTAAGACTTTTCTTTCTTTTTAAACAATGCTAATCAGTAAAGTTTGTTTCTAATGGAACAATAGAGTCAGCTGATAATTCTCTGTGGGTTCATTAAATTTCACATAATTATTTGATCTTCTTTGCTATCAGGAAAATATGATTATTGCCTCTTTAAGTGGGGTATTTGACTGAACTCAACCACTGAAATTCTTAAATGTACTTGAAAGCATTAGCCTCTTTGTTTCTTTGTTGCACCCTCTGAATCACTTGAGTCTGCTTGCACATTTCAAATAATGTTAATATAGTAAAAATAAAGCATTAAATAGACCATTTCTCAATCAGTCTTTGGTTTGTTGCTGGAAGACAAAGAGAAAACATCTATGTTTCTTTGGTTGTCTGACCAGCAGCATGTTAGCGACTGACCTTGTTCTCTTTGAGCTAACCAAGATGTATACACTCCCCATACTCCCCACAGTCACACACATGCATAAATATCCACTGCTGTGTCAGTTGTCAGGCTGCAACCTGATTCCTCTGTTTCAGAAGGCAGCGAAGCGCTCGCTGCTACCTGTCACTGATAAAACATGGCTGATTCCTCGCGTGGTCATAGGTCAGCACTCAGAGAAGCAGCACAGCAGCACAACGCCGACGTCTTTTAACATTTAATCTGTAGGGCTGACCAGCAGCTAGTTGGATTTCACAAGTGGAGATTACATTCTGATATGTCAGAATATGATTTTGACTGGTTAAAATGTTAATTTAGGATATATGTCACACAATTTCAACATAACATATACTGTATTTTCTAAAGTGGAAATTACATATTCTTTTTTATAAACTAACCCGAACCCTATAAATTTACCATTGGAAATTCACCTTTTGATATTGAAAATTTTATTCTATCTCAGCTCATCGATTTTCATATGGTATTGGTATTCATGGTATTCATATTGGTACTGGTAAAAAAATTATTAATATAATGATGATAATAATAGAATTAATACATAAAAATATGAATAAATAATAATGAAAAATAAAAGAGATAAGACATTTTAATGTCAAATTTATGATAAATAATAATAAATATGAAACAAATATTATTTAGTGTGCTGTGTTAAATAATGTTATTGTTGAGCATCCTCATGTTTAAAGACATGTTTCATTTGTTAGTGAACTTTCATAGATACACTGAAAAAAAAAGCCAAACTGGGTGTCTGCGACATTAATCTGAGTCTAACATGTAGCTTCTACCATATACAGTCATGTTTTGTGGTTGAACATCATTAAGTAATGTTATTTTAGCATGATGTGCAATAACTTAACATTGTGTAAATTAATTTATCTTGACAGAACCTAATGCATTTTGGGTAAGATAGTAAATTGTGTGTACAACTCCAGAGCAGAAGGTGGCAGTAGTGAGCGAGCTGGGAGTTTTAGAAACTTTACAGTCCAAAACATGCTGAGAGTCGACAATGTTCACTGTGACGCTAAGATAAGTCCTTTACTTAACTTAAAATAACTTTGACTTCAAAATAAACCACTGCACAGAAATGTCACATAACTTGTTATTTGTCCGCTCTATAATTTTGAACGATTATTTTAACACTGAATGTTTTCATAGTGTGCTCACTAATCATAGTAGCGTTAGCAGCTAACCATAGCAGCATATGAGCGTATTAAAATTGGGTGGAAATAACTTCGTATTTTTTATGTTCACCCATAAAAAGATGATTTTGCATGTTGCAAACAGTCAATTGCTACAAGTTAAAAGTACATTATTAATATGTTGGTTTGGAATCATAGAATACTTAATATCTACTATTATTGATTAAATTAAGGAGGACCTGTCATCATACGACAGATTTCCACATCATCTTTACTGTCCATCCACCACCCTGCCCCAACTTCACATGATAACTGAGAGAAACAGCAGCTCCTGCTTATATTTTGAGAGAATTTTCTCAGAATTATTCCCCATCGGACATTTAATTTGTTCCCTAGCTGCAGGACCGAATGAATTATTTATACTCTGCAACATTTCATAAGAAATACACCATGCTTATTTTTACCTGCTGTCTTTGCCATATGCTCAGAGGTGTTGGGAAGACTTTCAAAACAGTCTATTGCTCTTTCTGACGTTGACGTAGGCTGGTGGAAGAAGTGCATCTTCGTCCTCCAGAGACCAGTTCCAATTATTCTGTCTTCAGATAAAGAAAGGGACAGGAATGGTAAGGTGGATATGTCAAACTATAGAAGGTGCTTTTATTTCCAAAGATCATCCATGTGTGAGACAATTATCTTCCAGATTGTTGACATGGCTGCTGGATGACTTTACACTTACACTGACGCCATCCTGACTAATGCAGTTGTTCAAAATTCAATGTAATTCCATCAGGAAATGTTAGGTTGTTTGTCTGTCGATCAAAATTTGATATTAATTAGCCGATCGCTATGGGAACCAGGGGAGACGGGATACAGTGATTGTCAACCTGTCACGTCTATAAACTGCATGCCAAGCCAATGAATTCATTAGCAGAGGTCCTGTGGCCCTGAATGGTAATTAGAAACTGGCAGGAAAATATCTCAGATTATAATTGCATGCATGCAGACAGCATAAGCTGCAGACTAATCAGCCTTTTGATTAGAACTGATGAAACAATCACTGTGATAACTGAGGTTTCTGACATGACGGCTGTTTCCTCTGTGAATCTCTGGAGGACCTTGTGCTTTTAAATCTCAGGTCCAGAACAAAAACTGTTCAACCTGCTGGGTTGAAACGTGACACTCCATTACAGCCACAGATGACATTTTCTATTTACTGTGAACAAATTCGCTGAATGTGTGGGAACCATACATACATGGAGGTCTGGTTGGAAATGCCAAACTCAGATTGTAATCATTTCCATTTCAGGTCATCAATGATATATTCTTAAGATCGCACGCTGGGTGGAAACCATACAGTATGAAAGATTAATGAAGGTCAACATGGTCACAGTTTCTGGTGCCATAAGTCATTCATAATTAATAATAATAATAATAATTCAATAACAACTGGTCTCATAGTGATATGAAGAGTTATAGTGTGAGATCAATCACAGGGGTTCTACATAAAGTGCAGCGTCACCATTCAAGTATGTTATTTGAACTTCACTAAATGTCTGTTCAAATTTAATTCTTCATTTTTCTTCTCAGAGGAAAAGACAAACAAACTTAGGAGCCACTGAGAGAGTCGTGGAGGGGAAATAAGCTGGAAAACTTTTACTCGTTTGTCACTGAAATGATCTGCAGAGGGTTGATAAATGTTCCCCTTAAAGCAGCACCAGATTTCCTTCATTACTGAAATGAGAAGAGCAATGCCACAGCTGAAACTGCCTGATGTTAGAGGCAACAGAAAAACTCTTCATAAAAATAAAAGCAAGTTATGTTCAGAAGATACAAGACCTTTTTAAATCTACGATAACACACTCCGTATCACTGGAAATTATCAGTTATTTATGTTATTTTATTTAGTTTCTTACTTCAGGAGTAAGTTGAGCCAGCAGCCATCTCGTTTTTTTCTTTTCTTCCTTTTTCTTCCATCCTGATGTTATCAGGCTCATTTCCGCCACCTACATGCTGGAGTGTGAAAAAAAATAAATAAAATGTAATTAAATTCTCTTCAAAAATCTTCAACTCAATCATGGCTTTATATTTCCTTTCAAAGCTAAATAAAGTCCGATTGAATACTCTCAACAATTCACTCACCTTTTGACTCATATACTGTGCACATTATGTTCTGTTAATATTTACCATCTCTTTATATCATTGTCTGCAGCAGAATAATAATACATATCTTGAATTTTTAACTCTATCTTCAGTTTAACCATTAATTCTTAAGGATATAATAATTTTAGCAATTGTCATATTGATTAAAAAGTCCTTTCATTCACTCTGCAGGTCTTTTCCAAGCAGCACTAGTCTCTGCCCTCTGGTCATACATCAGCCCTGTCCACCACCACAGGGGGACATGACACCAGAGAGAGAGACAACAACTCATGCAGGCCAGCTCCACTATAATAGATTTTATGGTAATGAATTATTGCACTTCATGGAGTAACTGCTGTCACATTTGTCATTGTCTCATCTCAGAAATGCACTGTCATGTTTATGTGTTGTCAGGACCCGTCCAACAAGGACAAGGTTGCTTTCTTTTGACAGGATGGCAGCTGACCTCACACCTACTTAGGATGCAGCCCAGTAGTGATTTTGTGTCATGTTTCTGCTGTTCCTCTGGTTTCAATCAGAAGAAAATATAAAAATATAACAAATTTATGGGCGTCACCAGGTCTCAAGAACGGGGGGGCTTTGTTGTGTGTGTGTGTGTGTGTGTGTGTGTGCGTGTGTGTGTGTGCGTGTGTGTATACACACACACATATGTAACATATATACACACATACATACATATATATGTATGTATATACTGTATGTATACGTGTATATACATATATACTTTAACGCGAGCACATTTTTCAACAGTCGTACACTGTATTTAAGTGATTTATGAATAATGCAAGGTTATATGATTATTTATTTAAACCCATAGTCTGGCCACTTTATATTACTTTGTCTGCACTTTTTTGTGAAAAAAGTTAAGCATTATTTAGGGGGCTTAAGAATATTTTAGGGGGTCTTCAGCCCCCTTAAATAGGCCTAATGACGCCACTGCCAAATCTCATTTTAGAGAGGTGAATAAATCACAGATGAATAGCATTTTTAACTCATTTTATGATCTGAGAGGCACCAGTTTAAACTAAATCAGATCTGAGTTGATAAGTCTGGGCTGATGTGAACATGACCAGCTCATATGAATTATAACAAGCCGTTATCCCCGTCTGAGAGGTGATGCTGAGTCACCGAACAAAAGTGATTGATTTACAATCACAGGAAATGTTTGCCGCTCCCTCTTCTCGAGCTTTCAGTGGTCAACAGGGAGCATTTTATACCTCATACACAAAATGTTTTCATCCTTCCCATAAAACTGCATCGCTCTTGCCTCATTGCCTTCGCTCTCATATCGAGTCAGTGAAGTCAATTTACTGATGCAACAATTCACTGACAAGCCATCAAGACCAGGCCGCACAATTTTCAGACTTCAATATTGCCTCTGTGATTACTTTTATCACATAGAATAGATTATAATTGAATGTCATACAGAAGCACAATGCATTCATCAAAGACAAAGACAACACTCTCTTACTTGGTATGGTATAATTTCTAGCTGAGCTTTTCATAATTGCCACAATGGCAGCTTAAAATTGCATAACAACTATCCCACAACTTTATCTCATATCCATGCAATATTATCACAATGAGATGGTGATCTGTCAGTTTTCAGTGTTATCTTAACAGTTGCTGCACACACTTTTAATCCTGAGCAATGCCAGTGATTGAGGGTCTTTGGACAACGTGCATGTTGACATTATTATAATGATAATAATAATAGAGAATTTTTAAAACGTAAATGCCTTGAAACTAAACAACAATCAATTTGATGTGATGACATTTATGTTTTTTTTTTTTATGTTGCCAGATCGAATCTGATCAAACCACATAACACACAGTCTTGAGGAAGCAGATTAACTGGATTATGGCTGTTATATTTAATACAGAGATACCCAAGCATGTGTTTTTGCTCCAAACTTTAACTGTGATTGTTGCCTATTTAGTCATGAATATTTAATCTTGTGCAAAAACAAAAGGAAGAAATAAAGGGGTATGAAGTCAGAGAATGAAAATATCAGTTTTTTAATAATTTGCATGTAAGATGTTGATGTTAAAATAGTTTTAGTATTGATTTTATAATGGTAATATAGAAATTGGTGGAAGCATCTGATACTCTTCCCTTAAAGGAACATTTTCCCTAATTATAGAATATTGCTTTACAATTTACAAAATATAATACAGCATACTGCATTATTAAATAGCTCATGGGGAAAAGGAACATGAGTAGATGTGAGAAAGAGGATATAACAAAGCAACAAATCTTCCAAACATTGTCTCTGCATAACTGGGCATCCTAGCCGACATGAGCAGGAGGTTTTATTCCGCCCATGTGAGAGTTTATGCCGGCCACAGGGCTACCATACGGAGTGGACTGGTGGTGCCCTTTGGGGAAAAAGACACCAGTCTTTCTCTCCGCTCCAGCTCACTGAAAGTAACTCAACCCTGCAGACTGCGTCAGAGACAGGAAGTGGATGGGATGGCACTGAGAGGTGAAAGAAGGAGATTCAAAGCTGAACTGTTCTACTGACTCGGTGATCCGAGTGACGTCTGATGGTCCAATTAAAGACCGACTCTCAATCAGTTTCTTTTTTCATGTGAACAAAACATGCAATTATTAAAAAGAAGACATGGTTGAAAAACTCAATGTCAAAAGAAAGGGTGGGAAAAAATACTGATATGGCAATATATTGATATAATATTGAGTTTTAATTTCTTAAAGGGACACTGTGTACGTATTATTATTATTATCTCAAATCAATGTCTTCATTCATAAATAGATCCTCATTGGTGTAAAATAACCTTTTTATAGACCTTTCCGGTCAATAAAAAACTATGAACTGCCGAGAGGGACATAAAGCACTACCTGCTAGTACCGATAAGGCAAAGCGTGTTTTCGCGTGTATGCCACGCTGAAGGAGAAGATTTCCTCATCGCTAAAAAAAGCGTAAAAGGGCCATAAAATGACGCCCCGGGCCGGGGATCCGCAGCAAGAGTGGCCACCCGGTAGCGCCCCATTCTGTCTACCGTAGTTCCAACCATGTTGAGATACATGCAAAATCAAATTTAACCACTTGATGGGAGAAAAAAAATTACACAGTGAACGTTCAATATCGATATTTATTCCCCCCCAAAAAAAGCCACATTTTTGGCCAATTGTAAATCCAGAGCAACTTCCGCATATTGAAATATAAATGTAAATAAAAAATAAATAAAACATGTTAACTCTGTAACTTTGACAGCCCTAACATATATATGTATGTGTATATGTATATTTAATGTACATATATAGATATATGTACTATACTATACTATATATACTGTATATATGTACTATAGATATATGTACATATATACATACATATTGTACATATGTACATACTTTATATACAACTTGTATTTTAAGCTGCATTTTAAATTTCTCAGTGATCTATGTAGAATATCAATATATCGCAGTATCGCATCACGTATCGTGACTCAAGTATCGCGATACGTATCGTATTGTGAAGTCCTTGCTAATACCCACCCCTAGTGAAAAGGGAAACATGGGAGCGTAGGTGTGTTTACGACAGACGAGGTTATTCCCAGGTCAGTCGTAGACGATCTGATAATACAAGTCAAGCTTGGTTCACAATAATTAAGGGGTTCGTGAGCACAGCGTGGCACCACTCTGCGTTCACCCTGCTCCTCTGAGAGGTGACAGAAACAGGAAGCTGAACAGCCTCTGATTGAAATCATTTGAAGATACAGAAGGAAGGGAGCATGCTGGGAAGTGAGAGGAGATGGTGAAACAAACTCAAAATGTGTTTTTGTGTGTGTGTGCTGACAGGAAAAAGAGATTCAGAGCAAATCTCTTCTTCTCGTCTATGTGTGTGCGTGCACGTGAGCGCGCACACGCATGTGTGTGTGCAGGAAGGAAGAGTGAGTCTGATGAATGCGTCCTGACGGATGGTGTAACCCCCCCTAAGCCTGCCTCTGCTTCTCTGCAGCCCTCCTGTCACGGCTGCATATCGAGGTCAAACCACCTTTCATATCTGTTCCACACTGCAAGGACAAAACACAGAGAAGTAAACACCTCAACCCCTGGGAATGATGCATGCTGTCTTATTCTGTGTTCATTTAGTCAATGAATGCTCGCAAAATGCCTCAGTGCATGATGGTCATTTACTTTTTGCTAAAAATAATATTATAAGGAAATGAGATTAGCAGCAGCTGCATTCAGAAGTTTGAAATTTCAAACACCGACTTCTGGGTTTCATCAAAATTCGTCAACTGTGATCTTGAGTTTAATCACAGTTCGACCAGTTGTCTCGTTTCAGGTGTGACTGACACAACCTGATCCTCCCATCTTTCATCTCGTGGAGGAAACACGGAGGTGGGAGGTGAAGAGCGCCGAAGTGCCGCCTCAGGGTTTCAGTTAACAGCCTTTTGTCTCGTTATGGTCTGACTCTCCCAGCATCTGTGTGCAAATTTGAGATGTGAAATAACAGACTGTCTTAATTTCTACATGAAGTGGGATAATTAACAGCAGAACAGAGGTGTCATTCAGAGTTACAGCACATTGACATGTCTCCATGTGGGTTACACTTCCCTCATTCAGCGTCAGTGCAGTCATGGTTTCATAGCATTTTGGCATCAATAGTGTCAAATATGATTTGACCTCTTACTCCATCACATTATATAGACAACAAGTTATTTTTTTTACTTATGATTCATTATATTAATTATAGTGCCACATGTTACATTTAGGCGGCACGGTGGTGTAGTGGTTAGCACTGTCGCCTCACAGCAAGAAGGTACCGGGTTGGAATCACGGGCCCGGGGCCTTTCTGTGTGGAGTTTGCATGTTCTCCCCGTGTCTGCTTGGGTTCTCTCCGGGTACTCCGGCTTCCTCCCACCATCCAAAAACATGTATGGGGATTAGGTTAATTGGCTAATTTAAATTGACCGTAGGTGTGAATGTGAGTGTGAGTGGCTGTCTGTCTCTATGTGCCCTGCGATGAGGTGGCGACTTGTCCAGAGTGTACCCTGCCTTCCGCCCTAAGACAGCTGGGATAGGCTCCAGCCTCCCCCGCGACCCTATGAGGATAAGCGGTAGATAATGGATGGATGGATGTTACATTTAATTCAAGATCAAAATTAGATTAAAAGTATGGAAACACATTAATGTTCTGTGATGATAATCAAATATTTTTGAGATACTTTTCTTGAATATTTCCATTTTACTCTACTTTATACACCGCCCTACTGTATTTCAGAGGGAAATATTACAACATGACAACTTGGGTTCAGAAAAATGCGCACCAAGTTTAAAAAAAATGAGTTGTTTTGGCTTATTTAGCTCATTTGTCATGCTGTACATGAACATACTGCACCAAAAGACTCCCTGTGCAGATATGATGCAGGCCACGCAACAGGCAGGCATGGCTGAGATAATTGGCACAGACTTACTTTTTCTGTATTCTGTACAGATAAAGTATGAATCCAGTGCCCTCAGACAAAATGTGAACTGCTGATCTTGCCATCCATCTGCCCAAAACGTGTCACTCACCTCTCCTTTTCAAGAAAAGTGAAGTGAAGTGAGTGAAGAAGCCAGAATCCAGAATAAAAGTCATTTTAGTCAAATGGCAGGATTGGAACATATAGGTTGAGATAAATGTATTTATTTATTTAGATGTATTTCTATATATTCACAAATGAAGTTGCATTTTTTCCCATTTACCTGTGTGTGCCAAAACAAGAAAGATTTTAACACAGTGGGTTTTGTTTTCTGCTCAAAACTGAGACTGAATTGGCAGATTAGATGTTCAATAAAGAGTAATAAATTGTGTTCTTTCACTGGCTTTACATTTTTGTAGAGTTTAAGAGAATACTGATATTGGTTCAAAGACAATCAAACCATGAGTAGTAGCCAAGAGGAAACAGAGCTGCTTCTTCAGAGTGTGCTCTTTTTATTAATACATATCTCTTCTAAGCAGGATGAAAGCCCCTGTCAGAAGACATATCCCAGTCTATAGGAGTGTCCTGGAGGAGCAGCAGCCTATAGGATGCCCACCAATTTAACATAACATCCACAGTCTGAGTCCCTCACTCGCTTTCTGCTGTCGAAGTGTCTGTAGAAGGCAAACTGCCAGCGACCAAAAAAGTTAGCGAAGGGTCAGAGATGGACATGAAGTCACCGCTGAGTGGGCTAAAATGAAAGTTAGACAAACTTTCTGAGAGCCCATAAATACCAATGTCACCTTCAGGAAGATACCAGAGCACTCTCAGCATGACAGCGTTTTATTAGACAAATGATGACACACTTCACTGTTTAAAGGACAGTAGTACATTCAGATCAGGTCATCTGTACAGTACAAAGATAGAGAAGAGAGGTGTCGGAGAGGTGATGCATGACATCCAGTTGAGTTGGTGTGTGTGTGTGTGTGTGTGTGTGTGTGTGTGTGTGTGTGTGTGTAGGTGGGTGGGTTTTCTATAGCAACAATTCCTCTATCGCTGTAGCCTTATTGTGTCAGAGTTATAGATTGACTTTTTGAAATCTTTGGTCATTCAGAACAGACCTGATGCTCTCCTCTTTCATTGGGTCAGTCTGTGGTTAACAAAGCAGAACCATTCGGTAGTTTTGGCCTCAATGAGAAATGAAATATTACAAAAAAGGAGATTTGACAGTTGAAATAACATCTGGTTCTAGTCAGAATGATTTGATGTGGATCAGCGCTGTCTGGTTTTTAAACATTTAGTTATTTGTGCCTTTTACTTCGAGTTTTTGGTGCGTCGAAGCCTTCGGCCATCTGAGCCTCGATCAAACTGCATAACAGTCCATATGGTGCAGAGAGGGTGTACTGGAGGAGCCACAGGGGGACGGGTGGGTGCAGTGGGTGAACACTTTAATACTGCATTTTGGCATCGTGTAACTTCATAGGACACATTCCTTTCATGTCTCAAACTCTTCCTTAAACAAGATAAGGCGCTGAAATGACTGCATTTGAGTGGAGCTACCTTGGTTGCACTGTCTGTAAGGCTTCCCTCAGTTTTCATACTCAGTGGGAATGCGGGCACTGGATACACAAGGTTTTTTAAGCAGCAAAAGGTTTCTATTGTGTTTCCTCAAGTTGAGTTTTTACAAGCATGTTTCCCTCCAGGTGGGATAGACATGATGAGACACGGCCTTCCGGTCAACAACATCTTCAACTACACCGAACACAGACTTTCACTTGTCATGTAAATGAACACCTACACATCACTTTGTTTTCAGAACAGGACGACAACATCACGTCTTATGATGAAGCAGAGCAGCTGCAGGGATGGTGCCTGCTTGAGTGCCCATGAGCAAGTCGCTTGATTTCCCTCAGCAGACCCTGAGCCATGTGGGCTCTCTGTGGGGAGCAGCTTCTGGGACAGAGGAGCATGAACGATGACGTTATTATCAATACATCCAAATACGCACGAGGAGACACAGAGGTTGGAGTCAGTGTAATCCATTGGGTGTGAACGGTGACATCCTGTCAAGACTGATGTCTGCCTCGCAGTCCTCCGGGTCACAAACCGAGTCGGTGGCATTTTCATTGTTGTGAGACAACTGGGAAATCCTGTCAAAAGTCTCTTCGTGCTCAATACATTCAACCACGTTGGGGATCATGTTGACATACGCGTTCGCGATTTCCTTGTGGATCAGGGTGTCCTGGTTGTAGGAGACCAGCTCGTTGCTGATGTTAACAGTTTCCACTGGTGTGTTGGAACAGAAATTGCGACAACCCAAGAGGCTGGCGAAGGCCTTCCTGAACTCGGCGTTGAAGGCGTAAATGATGGGGTTCAGGGAGGAGTTGGTCCAGCCGAACCACACGAAGACGTCGAAAGTGGTCTCGCTGACGCACGGCAGACCCGCGTCCCGGTCTGTGGATGGTCTGTCGCAGAACGGGACCATGCAGTTCAGGACGAAGAACGGTAACCAGCAACACACAAAGACACCCATAATCACCGACAGAGTTTTGAACACCTTTGTTTCCCGTTTGATCGACGTCTTTAAGGTGTTGTGGTGTTGGCACTCTATTCTGTTCGTCCTGCAACTTTGCGCGTGTTCGGCCGCTCTCTCCAGGGACGCTATTCTTCTGATTTGTATTTGTGCAATCCGGTATATCCTGGTGTAAGTCACAATCATTATTGCCACGGGAATGTAGAAACTTATCAAAGAAGAGGATATGGCATACTCTCTGCTCAGGCTGGAGTCGCAGTTTTCCTCAATCTGCCGACTCGTGGAGGAGTTGTGCGTCCCAGCAGCGTCGTCACCGCTGGCTTTGTGCCAGTTTAGTTGGACCGGTATGAATGAAATGAGCACAGACAATGTCCAAGTGATGCTAATCATAACAAAGGCAACTCGCTGGGTCATTTTCCTCTCGTAGCGGAATGGGCTGGAGATGGCCCAGTATCTATCCACGCTGATGATGCAGAGGTTGAGGATGGAGGCGGTGGAGCACATAATGTCAAAAGCTACCCAGACGTTGCAGAAAGTGCCAAACGGCCAGTACCCCGCCACCTCTGCCACAGCTTTCCAGGGCATCACCAGGACAGCCACAAATAAATCCGACAGAGCCAGGGAGACGATGAAAATGTTGGTCACTTTGGTCCGCAGGTGTCTAAAGCGCAGCACCGCGGAGCAGACCAGAATGTTCCCAAGCAGGGTCCATAGGATGAGCACGGACAGCAGACAGCCCGTCACCGTGCGCACAACCATATCCCTCCCCGCGTCCTTTGTCGCCTCCGTTTCGGTGCTGTTCCACATAATCTCTCCGAGGGGTGCCGGCGCGGAGTCACTCCCCTGCACCGATGAGAGATACTTGGCTGGGTTCTCCATGTGAGTGCCTCTTCAAGTAAAACTGCAGTCCATCGCTCTGTGCTCAGGGACGGGCGCAGTTGTCAACCATTCACCGCCTTGTCCCCATTGAGCCGCTCGGCTGCCAGCCTGATGTGGAGAGCAAAACAGACGGAAAGAGAGAACTGATCGCCTTAAAAGTGAGCCGAGCGACGTGCCAGGTGAGCTGAGAGGCTGAAACGCAGCACGCAGTGGCGAGCGCATGTTGCAGCCTTGCCGGTCCAGTCATCTGACCTGGATACTTCTGTGAATCCCTCATTCCAAGGTGTCCTGAGCGCGGTGTGGGTGTGGAGGGAGTCCTTGCAGCCTTCAAACCCGAGCAGGGCTGGACGCACACATCACGCCTCCTTTGTGGGTGGTGTTACGCATACATGGCACTGCGTTAAGACATGCAAGGAAGCCGAATAGATGTTGAGGGACTCCAGAGTGGGTTATTAGAAACTCCAAATCAGTCTAAGAGCTATTGATTGTCTCTCCTCTCCATGCGCATTATCTGTAGCACAAAACACGACACTGCAGTGTCAAGACGGAGTGGTTTCAGCGCAGCATCAGAAATGTGGCAAAAATATAATAAATATTAATAACTGGAGATATTTAATGTATGTGTACTATGTAAAGATGGCACGAGCGACCATTTCTTATTTAAGTTCTTATCAAGAGGAGGACCAGAGTGTAAAGTAATGTGACAGAGCTGTCCATGGTGCTGAAAGAGCAAACGCCTTTACAGTCTCTGCAGCAAGCAAGCAGTCTGTCTATCTATCTATCTATTTATCTATCAGCTTCATCTAATTAAAATAATAGTAAATGGTCTTTTTTTTTTTTGTTTCTTTTCTCTTCTTTTTTCCTCCACCCTGAACAGGTGAATGTCATCCACACACTCTATCATGTTGAGCCAGGACCTCCGAGCGCGCGCTCCACTCCGTCGCGCGTTCGCGCAACAGCAGCAAGCGCTGTTTCCGGCTCTGAGACGTCACGGATATTTTTAGATGTGTCTGCGTGCCTGTCAAATCGTTGTGACACTACGTCAAAATAATCCCCCGACGCCCGATGCCAAATTCTCTGGAGTAGGCTAACCTATAATCTCAGGATGTCAGGGGGCAACTTGTTTCCGGCACAACATTTAATTCTTTGCTACAGATGTTTCCACAGTCATGAATTGTTGAAAGTGTGACGCCTGTGCTGGTTTGTCTGACGTGGCTTATGTAGAATATTGCTGCTGCAGTTCTGAAATAAAGAACATAAATTTCATTATTATTCTGAGTTCTTTCTCTCCATGGCCATTTTACCATTTACTTTCTCTCCTCATTGAATTACGTCTTTGTGTATTTATTTTTTGTAAGCAGCGGACATTTATGAGGAAGAGTTGGTGCAATAGTCCAAGCTGTATTTGTCTGCAGGACAGGAGCTTCCAGATTGTCCCATGAAACTCCTCAAAAAGCATAAATACGTGGCGCCATCCTGCGGTAAAAGTGTAATACAGCTGTGCATCAGCAGTGTGAACAAGGGCGGATAACATAAGAGACCTGACATGAAAAAAGAAACCTATTCTTTATTTCAACAGGCAAGAGATATACACTATTGTACACATAATTTGATATGAGCACCATTTCACTGGAATTTCAAAAACTCGTGTCACAGTGTCTGAATGATGATTTGGATCAGCATGTCAGTATTTACAAAGATTGTAATTATTGCAATTTGCACTTAAAAAAAAAACAAAAATACAAGGATTTTACCACAAATTGGCACAAATTGAGAACACGTCGGGTAGCACCAGGTTGAGAACTGACTTAAATCATACATTGATTTGATACAAAGTTGTACAGTACGAGTATATGATATATCTGTGTTTTATATTAACAAAAAATAAAGTTATTTCAATGCTGACCTTTCAGGTGTAAACATACAATCTCTGGTCTGGAGTAGCAACTCTTACTTTAAATTGGTGTAACTAATTGGAACTATTAAGACTCCCACTTTTAATAAAAGAGATTCACCTGACTTAAACAATATTAAACCTTTGACGAACATAAAGCCATTGCTATCAGGTATGAAAGGGCAACATAGCACTGGTGGATAAAGAAACAGTGCTACTTAAGATCATTTTGAGCACAACTTACCATTCACTTCTTGACAAAACAGAGAATCAGCACCCACAAAGACATCAAACAACTGAGAGAGGCAGAGAACTATAGTCCAACTCATAAAGATTATTTCAAATATCTTTGTATCTCAAGAATGTGAGAATTAAATGAGAACCATATCCATGTACAGTATGATTAATTCACAGGCAGATAAAATATGGGTCAAGTGGACTACCTCTGTTGAATAAAGTACTATTGTTATTATGTTTGAGACTAACTTTGAGTGTTTCAGTGGCTTAGCTGTAGTTTTTGAGAGTAATCTATTCTATACTAATGTGAAACAGTACAAAATATGTGTCTGATAGAGAATAAACAATTTACATCATGAACCAGAGAACTGAAATGTGACTGCACAAATACAGAGAGCCCATTTGAAAAAGAGCAAATGTGCTCCTCATCATTATTTTCAATAGGCCTTGTGTTATACAAGGTGATTCTTCAGGGAGTGTGCTCTAGCAGGTTTGTCTTCCCCCCGCTGAGGCATCATTTGTTTGTTTGTTTGTCTCCGTGGCTTGTTTTCAAGTCTGCTGGAGTGTGACCCAGGCTGCCTCCTGAACGGCTGACCTGCGCTGTGAGGCGCTCTCAGGTGCCGCTGGTGACAAGTGTTCTTGTGCATGTTATCTGGCATCGTCAGTCACCTGCTATCCCGTCAGACCCGGCGGAAAACCTCGAAGAGGGAGGCGACTGAGTGCATGCGGTAGAAAAGATTCAAAGGAATGGCGAAATTGAGAACTGTGGTCCAAATGCTGAAGCCAAATGTCTCCTGTTCCAAGCCGTTGTCGTACTGTGGCCGGCAGCCAAAGGCAGGAAGGATCCACAGCTGAAAGAAAGAAAGAAGTTAAATTAGTTTAACCTGCATTTGTGGGTTTTTGTGTCCACCTGGGGGCAGCACAAACAACACTGACTGATAGCATGGCATGGAGCGAGATTTGCATTAACTCACTGAGTGCCAGCTGTTTTATAAAACAGAAAGTGCCTTGTTCCAGCATTTTTGCCCATTTTGAGATTTCTAGACCCACAGAATATTTTGTACTATGACTCTGAAAATACTGAATAGCTCAAATGAAAGAAGAGACTCTCTATTTCATCATGAAAAAAATGTTTGTTTTTACCTTGTTCCATTCTTGTTTTATCAGAGTTAGAGTAGAGGACACTTTCACCAAAATCACCACTTTTTGTCCAGATTCTGTTTGTTTTGCTCTCTAATCTCGATCGTCTCCACTTCCTGCTTTAATCTCGGTGGCGTATATATCGCTTCTTATTCTCCAACTACATCTCCCAGAAGCCCCAACATTACTCACAGGCTGTGTGAGAGCGCCCTCCATGTCTATGGCACTCAGGCGTTGTATTTTAAATGACATACAAACACATCAATGGCACTCAAAGAGTTAAAGTAACACCAGATTGATTTGAAGTTATGTTTCCTGCCAACTCTTACTATCTTTTAGCTCTGCTTTGGTCTCCACCAACTCTTCATGTAAACATTTGGCTCTTTAGCTGCTTGATTATGTTGACTGGCTAGTTCAGTTTAACTTCGTCTGTCTATTAGAAGGTAACATATAATAGTTTTTCAGAGATGTTTGCTAATAAAAAAAGCCAGTGTCTAGAGACAAGGTTGATCAGCATAGTGAGAATTAAAACAAAAACAATGAGCTGAAAGTAGCTACACTGCTCCAGCCGTTGTTACTCTGAAAGCATCGTACAAGAGCAGATGTAAAACAACAGTCTGTCATTTCTGCATCTAAAACATTCAGTTACCGGTATGACAAGAACATATTCTTACCGAAATGTTGCACATTATCAGGAAGACAGCGATGTTCTTCAGGATTTGCCTCTTTATATTTGGGGGCTCCTTCACTTTGTTCACCACAGTCAGGGGCACCTCAGAGGGTTTTCTCGGACATCTGTACACCTGTCCGCTCTCTTCCTGTTCGTTCTCCATGGTGACGCAGGTTCTATCTGGAGTCTCGTAGGCTCGGTTGATGATGCCGTTGTATGGTGGGGCCAAGGAAGACGTCACCGAGAAGATTTCTGGAGCGGCTGGCAACTCAGGGTCCTCCCTGTCCCCATCCTCTTGTTGGCGATACAGGGACTCTACCACAAAGAGGTTCTGGATGTACTTCTCCAGCACAATGAGCAGAGAGTAGATGAGGTTGGTCCAGCGGTACGGAGGACTGCTGTCGGCGCTGAACACAGCCACGGTGCTGCACCAGGACATGAGCCAGGAGCCGATAGAGGAGCCGAACAGCAGCTCTGTGTCCAGCTGTCTGGACGGGTTCTTGGACGTGTCCACAGGCACGTGGTCTGCTCGATAGATGAGCAGACCCGCAGCACCGGCGGAGCACATGAACACCAGCATGATGATGCCGTAGATGTAGAACATGGAGATGGCTGATTGACGTGTTTGGAGGGATCCCTCTACATGGGTGACGTAGACCACCAGGATCCCGATGGTGCTGGCCAGTGCAAGCAGACCCAGAATGGGGCCTATGGTCAGGCCCTGGGTTTTGGTTGCCAGCCTCTTCCTGTTTGAAGAAAGGTCGATGGTGCGTCCAATGTTCTTCCACATGACGAAGAGCATGGCGGAGACAAAGATGTGGTACTCAACGTTGAAGGGATAGAGATAGAAGAGACTGCTGGAGAACATGGAGCAGGTACTGGTGGTGCAGTTACAGTGGGGCTCTGAGTGCACTGTAAAACAAATCAAAACAGATGCAAAGTCATTAAATCTATATATATTAATGCTCTCCTACATAACAAAACCACATCCATCTATCGCATCAAAATATTATATTTGCAGGGAACCAAAAACATCAATATTAGAATAAACGTAGAGTGTAAAATAGAATAAATGCCTAGTAAATATTTAATAGAGTAACAATGATGCATAGGATCTCATATGATCTTCATTATGTTCAGGTCAAAGAGTATTGTACTGCACAATGATCCAAGTGAATGGATGAACAATTTGTATGGAATTTCATGTTATTAACTGATCAGTCATTTGCAGGTTATATATGATGGTTTAAAAAATAATAATCTTGTGTGGTAGATATATCTCAATAATAGCTGGTGATAGATATTTTGGGCCCACTGTGTGGATCACCACAACAATGGTATTTACGGTTTATTGTTTTATGGGTTTGACCTCTTTAGCCATCTCTGGATTGACAGTATTTCTATGCAAAGTACGGGCCATACCTCTACATGGTCCTTATTTTATTCATTAGCCATATTCTACTTATTTTCATTGGAAAAGGCTCACCTCAAATGGTGATGGCAATGGACCTTTAATGCTTGCTCATTTTCAAGCCCACTACAAAATGCTAAGGTAATGCTGATGCCCTCTAGAGATCGTCTCAACAAAACCTTGCCGTGTGCCCCCCTTCACCCCCCTAAGGCCACCACTATGGTACTGCAGCCTTTAATTAAAAAGGGAACAACAGTCAGGGTGCAGCCAGCCTCACAGTCAGCCGGATATGAGGAGGAGCAGCCGAACCCCCCAACCCTAGGCTTAGATGTATCAGTTACTGTAATTGCAGCACCCTTGGGAGTAGGCAGCCTGGGGACAAAGCCGTCTGAGGTCAAGCGGGGGGTTGCCAACGAGGGTGGTGGTGGCTGAAGTGTGGGGAAAGGGCCGAGGAGGGGACCTAAGCACTAGTAACACTGTGTGTCTCCTGAAACCTAATAGAGAGGCGTTCAACACAAACAAGACCCACTGGGCTGCCGGGCTTGCCTCGCAAACCCTTCTCTCTTTCCTTTTTTCTTTCATCCATTGAGGTGAGCTCTCAAGTGGACTATTGTACTTGTCTTCTCGGTACAAGCCAGCAATCGACCCCTTGGCTCTTACCTATGGTGAGGTTTCCGTAGCCCAGGGCAGACAGTCTCTTCTTGTGGTTGTTCAAGAAGTGCTCTGCCTCTGACATCACACCGTTGCACCACAGCAGGAGGTTGGTAAAGACTGCGTGGATGACGCCAAATCTGAGAGCGAAACAGTCAAGAACAAGGTTGATGAGCAGATATCCAGTAGCATGTGGAGACGTTACTGACATGCGTGCAGATAATTTGTGTTTTGCGCACATTTTTTTAGTTGCTGGTGACATGTTGCATGATTGTAAAAATGTGTTTTTTGATAACAACTTAAGTCTTGTGATATTACATTGCACATACCTCTCAAATGTTTCGAAGCTCTTGATGACATCCTTGATGTGAAACCAGAGAAAATGCACCTGAAGAACGACAAAAACAAAACCTAATACATTAAAAAGTAGACAAAACATTATCCAAATATGTCATAGACAGCAAAACAAACTGAATATGTATTCAGAAAGACTTCCCTTGTCAGTTCCACTCAAATAACATGGACAATGACAGGATTATAATGTTGCAGCAACTCTGTATTCACCTCAACAACAAAGAGCACATTATTCAAAGACCTAGCTGGTTAAGTGGTGCACAGAAAAAAAGACACAGTGCCTAACACTGCTGAAAGATTATCACTTTATTGAAATGAAAGTGGGGTTGTAAACTTACCTGTGCTATGGTGTGAGTTGCATGAATGACAGGATATACCCCGAGCACCGCCGACACACAAGACTGATAGCCAACATAATACCCGATTCGGAAAGCGTCCATAATCAGTGAAAGGAGTGCAAGCAGAGTCAAGCCACCTGCCAGGACAAAAAGAAATAAAGACCAGGTTATTACTGACACACTTGTCTTTAACCTGCCAAACACAGCTCATCAGGTCTGGTACAGATTGGTTTTGGATGAAATAGCCTGTCATCTCCAAAACGCGTGGAAAAGAATAACGCATATTTACGCATATTTCTCTTGCGCGTAATTTGACGAACTCACCTCTTATCCAACATGTGGTGGCGTGGACATCTCTCTCAGTGCGCGTGTTCTTCTGTCTGTCCCGCACCAGGATGTACCACATCATCCAGATCAGCTGGAGGATCATGAGGCAGGTGATGAAGGACAGCAGGTGTTCTTCTTTGACGGAGGGGCCATGGTGCGCGATGGCCAGCATCAACGCAGCCCCGATCAGCAGCACGTTGGTCCCGTACTGACCGCTGAGGATCTCCGCGTTCTTCCTCGGATAATCCCCCGACAGGTTGAGCTTCAGTTTGGTGAACATCTTCTTGTCGTGCTCGGAGCTGGACGACGAGGAGGAACTGTGACAGTACTTGTTCAGGCACATAATATCCAGGCCGTTGTGCTCCACCATGGTGGGGGACATGAAGAAAAACCGCAATGTCGAGAGAAGAGTATAAAGTCAAAGCTGTGCGCTATAAGAGCATCTGGGGGAGGCCTGGCGCCTAACCTGTTGCTACAAGGTGGGGATTCAGACGAATAGGTGCTGTGCCAAACATGCTCATTCAATCTTCAAGGTCCAGCTCAGTGGTCACGCATAGTTTCAATATCCAGCCTCACCGAGGATGTACTTGATAGATACCACTGTCATCTTGTACCCTGAAACTGAAAATATCTGGTCGTGTAACAGGCTCGCTGTTAGAAACGGTAGATTGCGTTTCAGTCCTTGGTGATCCCAGACCCCTGTCCTCCTGAAACTCCCATATGTTTCAGAGAAGCCACTGGGCTCGCCGTGCCAACCATTCACAACACTGAGCGCGGAATGGTCCACAATAACAGAAAAAAACGAGCTTCGCCCAAATCCAGCGCGTCGGAGCAGCTGCCAGGCAGTCTTTCCAAGTCTGCTGAAATCCCCTCAGGGTGGCTATCAGGTGCTAAGCACACAGCCCTGGATGAGATAAAAGGGAAGATGACATTTCACAAACCTGCGATTTTACAGGCTGGAGGCAGGTGACCTGACCTGACAGCGCGTCAAATCCAAGTGCCACCTCCTCAGGTCCTTACCACTAGTGGAGATGTGGAGGCTGAAACTTTGCTCTCAAGTTGAGGAAAAAAAACAAGAAGAATCAGATTTCAGTGGTCAAATTCACAAAGGTTTTTTGTGAGTGGATGTCAAGGAGGAAAACACCGAGCCCATCAACCCTGAGAGCTCTTATGGATATGACCATGTAACCTCTGGTTCCAGATAAATAGTATGGCAGGAAGCGCGCAATCAGCATGACAATAGGAGCGCTGCTCACACAGATTGAGAGGTGATTGGCGTGATGGGAATTTGGGGAAGGGTGGTAATCAGGGTCTTTAATCATTAACTTATGAAAAACCTTTGTGAAATGGAAAAAGATCAATTAAAGGGAAAATTGATACACACAGTGGCTTCACAATAGCTCCTATTCTGCTTCAGGAGTCCTCTCAGTCCCTCGGGACTCCTGAGCTGAGTCAGACACACTTTTTTTTTTTTAAATGAACTGGTCATTTGGGGCAAGTGGGTGACTCCTCACATGGATCTGTGTGATTAATTAGTGCAAAAATACACGCTAACTGGTTTAAATCTTAATTTGAAAAAGAGCACCCTGCATTCGATCATATTAATATCCTTAATATTATTTTAACTCACACTAGTATCATTTTCCCCCAAAGATAGGCTGAGGATATAGGCCTTCATGTAAAAATCAAAAGCAGCTCACATAAAGTCATTTCTTTCATGTGTTTATGGTTCAAACAGCAAATCTGTTCATTCTCCTCTCATCTGAGCATTACGCATGGCACGTGGAGACGCCAATCTTAACGAGACCTATAACCGGGGCGCGCGCAACTGTTTTGAAGTTGACAGATGAAATAAATCAAGTTTAGTTTTATCTTTGTTTCAACAAGGATCAGCTCTCTGGCCCTCAGTAGACTGGATGTGGGGCCCATTAAGCTGTCACGAGGCCCGGAGAGGTGATCAAGCGCTGCTCCTCAACAGCCCATAAACAGCTGACAATCGATTTCTTGATCAATCTACAATCTGTGTGACAAAGAAAAAAGAGTAAGATCTGTTCGTTATCAGGGACGTTTAAGGGCCTATCTGAGCATTTTGATTTAATCTGGAACTCTTTGAAATAGCCCTCAAAAACATCCCTAAAATAAGAATTTAAGGACACATCAGTAAATAAAATGACGAATCAAAGAAGAAGAAACAAGAAACAATAACACCTATAAAATCCTGGATAACAACAATATACTCACATATCATTTTGATTAAAGATACTGGTGGATTACAGTATGACTACAGAAATGTATGTATGGTACATGTACATGTATATTCATATATTCTGAGTAAAAGGGAGTGGATAAAAAAAAAACAGAAACTCAAATATTTAGCCACCAGTAACACAAAACTATCAAACAGATCACCACCCTGAGCAAGACACATTTCATGAAAGCATTAAATGTATTATTCTAATTAACTTTGACACCAGTTTGCAAAAAGTCAAAGTAAAAGTGAACTCATTATGTGTGACGTCAGCATTACTCTGACTGTGTGCATCAACACATGCGGGAGAAAACATCCTGTCAGAAAGGTCAATAAAGTAATTCTATTCTATATATTCTATTCTATTCTATACTAAATACCAGTAAGAATGTGTGGAGACCATCCTCATGAGATGAAGATGGACCTTCTGATGTGAACCATCCCAAGACAGACGAGGGTGGAAAACTTTTTCTAGGACCCAAGAAAGTTGGTAAGTCAGTTTAGACTGTATTAGAACGACGTATACACTGATAACTGTACAATTAACTCTATTTTTCTTAAATACTATACATCTCGTTGATCCTTTTTGGATATATAATTATGTATTTGTTCAAAGTTGCGCTTCATCAAACAATGACAACACATTTGGTAAATAGCGGCATGAGTAATAAAAGTTTATTAAAGAGGAAAAAAGACATTTTACAGAATACAACTAAAAGTTTTTACATTGTTAACCACATAATAATTTAAAATCTTTGTTGCGGGACTCTGTCTCCATTACTTACACATATTTTTCTACATATGAATATTTTAAAAAAAAGCCTTTTTCACGGAGGATATTTTAATGTGTCACAGTAGGAAAAGTAAATATGTGTAAATATTTCTTTTTTTTTTTTGCTATTTTTTCTGTTATTAAGGGAAAGTTTTTCCTGTTTCAAAGAGCCAAAATGTCTGCTGTGAAAAAGGACTCTTCTCAAAACATTCATCCAGGTGCTGTTTGCCAAACACTCAACAAATTCATCACTGTTTCTTTAGAGAAACACAACGGTGACGAATCATAAATCATCGTTCAATCTACATAATTCTCATGATATTTTTCAGCAGAGCTTCATCATTTCCGGACAGTGATGTGATATCAGCAGAGAACAGAAAACACACATGTCCGCTCAGTCTGGATTTGAGGAAATGAGACAACAGTATGTTCAAGTAAAGAGTGTTCATCGTTATGTGCGCAGTATCAGTGACATCTATATGTTTTACATATTGTAAAGGTTTATTCTGTTTTGACCCTCTATTATATGCAGCAACCTGAACCTGAGACAGATGAATAGTTCATGTACCTGAACACAAACCATCAGACAGTGTTTGACCCTAGAGTAGACACTTGAGTGCCACCAACATAATCATACGTCAAAGTGTTTTTTTCAGCAGTGGGTCGCCGATCGCAGTCTCCCGCAGCGTGTAATATGTGATGATGGATTTAAACTATCATGAGTGTCAGAGTGTGTTTGATTCGGAGTGTCAAAGGTTTTTGGAAGCTATGTTATCTGTGTTCAGAGCAGTGCAGTGAGGTTTGCTGATAGAAAACATCAGAAGTGTTAAAGAAAATTGCATCAGTAATGGAGGAAAACTATAAAAAAAAAAAAAAAGAAAAGTGGTTAAAAAGACCACATAAAGTCCAAATTCTTTAAGTGCTAAGGGTTGGTATTAAATGTGCAATGTTTAATGACACAAGGTTTCACTCCACAAAAATGTTCCCAATTTAAGGCCAAATACGTCATTCGTTCAATTAACACATTATGTGGAAATCAAAATAACAGAGCTTTAAACAATAAAAAAAAAAAAAAAAAAACATTCATCCAAGCAAAGAGATGAACATGACCACACCCATGAACTGTGAGAAGAGGATGAGCGGAGTGAAGAAGGACCACACCGGCCACAGGGCCATGTTAAAGCTGCAAGGGAAGGACAACAACACGTGTAAATATATATCAGTACTGATGTACCGTGAAATATTAAATTTACGCTGGTGTCTTCTACACTGTCATGTTGTTACAGCTACTGCAGAGTAGGGGTGTCAAAATATCGATATGGCAATATATCGCAATACTTTTTCTTCTGATGTAACATTGATTTTTAATTTCTTACTATCAATTTTTTTTCCTCCAAAAAAAAGTAATGTTTTGGGCCAATAATAAATCCAGAGCAATGTCAGCATGTTGAAAAAAAATTTAAATAAAAATAAAATTAAAAAAATATCCACATTAATGCAGTAACTTTGACAGCCCTAACATATACATGTGTGTATGTGTATATGTATATATACATATATGTACACATATACAAATATAAATATGTGCACATATGTACATACTGTATATACAACTTGTATTTTAAGCTGCAATTTCTCTGTGATCTCTAGAATATCACAATATATCGCAATAATGTATCATGACTCAAGTATCGCAATACATATCGTATTGTGAAGTCCTTGCCAATACCCACCCCTACTGCAGAGGAATAAAGCTGGAAGCTATAAATGCAAGTGGATTATTAGATACTGAAGTTTAATTTCTGCTGCTATCAAAACAAACAAGGAAAAGCAGTGATGAAAATACAAAACTAGAATCCTCCTCTCAAACTTCGGCATGCAGCGGCATCCAGCTGCACGAGTTCTGAATTTGAAATCTTCACAGTTTCTTCTCATCAGGGGCTCCAATCAACCACATAAGCGACGCAAATTCATGCGAAAATTGATTCATCATTCAAACAAGGTGGCCATTATCACGAGACAAAGAAAGCTAAGTGGCCAATCAATTAATGAAACTGTCGAGACTCAAACCGGCAGAGATCAAATGGTCAGGCATAACACATTAATGTGCAAACTAACGGGGCCATTTCAGCCCAAATTTGATCATTTAAACCATTAATAGTCGCGATTATTGCCCCGCTGAACCCTGCAACATAGTTATTAAATGAATAGGTGCTGCTAGAAACATGCAGAGCACTCCTACCTTTCAACCTCATCAGTCCAGTCAAGTGAAAATAATATTAGAGAGAGCTTTGTTGGCTGTTTATATCACATAAGCAAATTAAAAAAAAATACTGTAAGGTCAGTGTTTTTTTTAAAGTAACTACATCTGTATGTATGCCTCCGATCTCCCCAAGAATATAAGTGAAGATTATTGAATGAGTGTAATTGAAAAATTACAGGCGGTGCACACCCACCCAGATGTGTTCAGTGTTGTGGCTAACTGGACAAGAGACAGGCTGTTTATTTCCACAGTACTAAAAAAAACATCTAATCAGGCAGACAGAGTGAAATGTAGGCACTGTACGACAAGACGAACAAATACTGGTGACATCAACACTTAATGATTACCTGTCCAGCACTAAACCCTGCACACATACAGTCTGTTTTCATGACTCCTTTGACCAATTTAGGAAAAAATATTATATTATAACTAGTACAGAACAAGTGTAAGGAGACATTATAGGCAATAGTTTGCTTCCTGCTTTGTAGCAACAGTTCTGGGAAGATGCTTTTGTGTTTGAATATGACACCAAAATCAAAAAGACAAGATAATGACATGTCAGCCTTTTTTAACTCTTTGAGTGCCATTGACATAATAACAGTGTTTTTTCAGCAGCGGGTTGCCGATCACAGTCTCCCGCAGCCTGTGAGTAATTTTGGGGCTTCTGGGAGATGTAGTCGGAGAATAAAGACACAGTATATGCCATTAAGTTCAAAGCAGGAAGTGGAGACGATCGAGATTAGAGAGCAAAACAAACTGGACAAAAAGTGGTGATTTTGGTGAAAGTGTCCTCTACTCTACCTCTGATAAAACAAGAATGGAACAAGGTAAAAACAAGCATTTTTTTCATGATGAAATAGAGAGTCTCTTCTTTCATTTGAGCTATTCAGTGTTTTCAGAGTCATAGTACAAAATATTCTGTGCATCATGAAATATGACTCAAAATGACCAAAAATAAAAACCCTGGCACAAGGCACTTTCTGTTTTATAAACTGGCTGGCACTCAATGAGTTAATACATAATCTATACAAACATTTCCTTGTGCAGGGTATGTATGGAGACACTTAACAGTGAGAAATTAGTTCCCATGAATTGGCATCACTGTTTATAAATTACTGTTTAGACAGCATACTATAGATCAGACCTGGGCTTGTATGGCCCCTGGGCCACATACAACCCCATGGTGGTCCCTGACCGGCCCACAAGAGGACAATGAAAAAATTATGAATAATAGAGCTGAGCATCGCTTTTATTTTAAAGGTGTCCGTTATTTTATTAATTTACGTTCTACAAGCTTTTGCATCTTCACTGTATCAGACATTGACGTTTTGTGGTAAGCCCACAAAAATGCCTGGCCGTGTTAAAAAATCCATGACATAACGTTAGCCTATATTTAAATACCCGTTGCACATTATCATAGCCCAATTGTGGCGTCTAGTCTTATTGAAACCACACAGCTTACTGCTTCTTATGAATTCATATTGAGCATTATTGAAGTTTTTTTTGCTTGAGCAGTTTCTCATGCAGCCCCACCCCTGCTATAGCTGTTCAATGAGATAACATCATTTCTGCTCTCATCATCCCACCATATCATGACAGAATTTGAATTAGTTCACTAGGCTACATAGAGGTGAAATAATCCTGACACTGTTCTACTTTCTTTGGTGTTTATCAGAATGTCCTGATAATAACTGATCTGTTTTTGTTGTTTTACCTGCATGATGCAGCAATGAAGGCGGCAGTAGTGATGGGAGGAATGGCGGGGTACACTTGGTCGTAGTGCTGGATGCCTTTGAACCACTCCAGGTACACAATGCAAAACATAGCCAGAGACAGGCAGATCCCGAGGAGTATCAGACCCACATTGAACCACCAGCTGAAAAATAGCAATTGAAAGGATTAAGATTTATTGAAGACCTGAAGGTAATCTATGAAAATAAAACACTAATTCCCAGGTTTTATCTTATGTTTTCTGTGAGCATCCACTATTTGTGACAAGAAGTCCAACAACAAAGTTCACCCTGTGTCATTTATAGGAAATACTAAAAAATACTTCCAACACGCTTGACCTTCTTTACTGCACACAACACAACCGGGATTATAATGCAGAAAGCAGAGAAGGAGTGAGAGAGATCTGCAAAGACATTTTTGTGTCATCCTTGTGACTCGGTCACCTTTTGATATCTTCATTGTTCATGATGTTGCTGAGGAAATCCACATAGTAGGTCACACCTATCGATGCTACGATCCAGAAAACGGAGTGTCTGTTAATGCGAGGGAGAGGTTTAGCATCTTTTTCCTCCTGACCTGAAAGATGACAAAAAAAAACATGAGTTTCAATTCAACAGTCTACTTGCTTGATTACATGAAGACTTTAGAAAAGCAGAGCTCTAAGTTTGGCGACAGTCTCAAAGTGTTTTATCATCAATTAGCTGAGGCAACGTTCATCACTGCGTGACAGTATGATATACTGAGATTTGTCTTTGCCTTTGCAGAATGTGATATGCTCCTACTGTTCAGTGTTAAGGAGCTTTTGGGGTGAAACTGATAACTATCTTTGAGATAATCTTACTTCTCAGAGAGGTATTAATCTCTATAATTTACTGGTTGATTAAATGTATCAGATCCTGTTGTTGGCTGCTGAAGTGCTGCTCTACTCTGTGCAGAGTTCACAATGAACCCCGTGTCCTCAACATATTTAGCCAAGTTATGCCTGGTGGATACAGAACAATACTTTAGTGGCTGGCAAATTTAAAGTAAAGCTGCCATAAATGACACAGAGGCCTGTTGCTTATTTCCCAGGTACGAGTTGACCCTGGTACCCAGAGAGAGACAGCCCTTAGACTGAGGACAGAAGAGGAGTAGAGTTTCTCTGGAGTATGTTGCTGAGCAGTCTCAGTCTTTGCTCACAGTCAAAACAATCAAGAATTGCTGGATTTCTGCCAGTGAGGGCCTCAAATACCCTGAGACTAATAGAGATGCTGCAATCACAAATAGCATCTCTCTGCGATACATCTCATTTAATTTGAGGAAATGAAAGTTGTTTAAAGACTATCTGGCAGCTGGACAACAAACTGGTCATTCAACAGATTTTAACCATAACAATAATGTTAGCTCGGGTTAGCCAGCACGGTGTGCATATCTAACACTATGTCACTGGTGCTAACAGACCAACCGGATTTGTTGGTGCCCAAACAGGAGCTAATCTCAGTGGTATTAACGTTTCCTTCGAGTCAGCGGTTAAGAAAACTAGTTCAAGTTGGTTACCAACGTTAGCCAACAACATGTTTCTTACTCTTTTCATCTTCGTCGCCATTTGTCGATTGTTGAGTAAGAAACTCCGCATCTCTCTTAAATCTGCTCCGTAGCGTTGCCAGCTCACTGTCGTTTAGCATTATGTTGTGTCTTTAACTTAGATTAGCTGTGGATGCTAACGAGTAACAAGTAGTTTAGAACGGAGGGCACTTCCTGTTAGCCAGAGGCGCTTGTTGGTGACGTAACTGAAAGCGACAGCTGTAGTTTTTTGTTTCAGTTTAACAAATAGAATAGAAAATAACTTTTTTTAATTGATTTTTATCATTGAAATTTATTTGTTACAGCAGCTTAAACTCATCTATCATAATAACTTAGTTATCAGTAAGAAAAACATTAGAACAACAATAATGAATACATATTTACAGTTTGTACAACAAACTTTAGACTGTGAATATGATTTATAAGCTATGAAGTATTAACTACAAAATAAACAGTGAAAAGTTTGCTGTCAAAAATATAATAGTGCCAATTATTGATTATGCATTGGAAAAATTACAATAATGAGTCCTGGTGTGTTAACATCAGCAAGTAATGCTGATGTCATAAATTCTCATTTCTGATGGCAGAAATGAACCAAAGGCGCAGCTAAAGAAAGAAAGTACCTGTGAGATAGCCAAACTTAATTAACATAACTTAATTAAAATGTATCTTTAAATAAATAAAGTAGTAAACAAGAGATGAGTTCAAAGGTTTTAACTTGAGTGTGCATTTGAAGGCAATTCATATTTCTGTACTTTAATTTGTTTATAATCCTTTCATATATTCTATTTTAGTTCACATTGCCTCTTTGATGTATAATCTTTAGTCCCCTCTATGTGTGCATCCATTTACATGTTTGAATACAACATTTTGGGTAACAAAACTCAGTGAAAAATGCTTCTCTCTCCCAAACCATTAATTCAGGCTAAGAGTAGAAGGCAAACAAAAGCAAAACAAACACTGTAATTATTATATTTACAGTCAGAGAACGCTGAGGGAGACATGCCATCTTTCCCCAAAGGGACATATTATTCATTTAGTTCATTCATTATCTGTACCCTACAACAGAAATCCATGTCTGATGAAATCAATGTGTTATGTGAAAATTTTCCTGTTTTTGCTCATTTCTTGACATAAACACAATCCTACAAATCATAAAAACACATCTCACACTCAGTTAACACTTAACTGAGAATAGTTGAAAGAAAAAAAACCTAACTTGGGCACATTTTCTCCCATCCTTCATAAAGTTTGCATAATGCATAGTAGCTGGCTGTGTTCCAGCACATATCTTAAATGTATACTTTTACATAGCGCAGGTAAGAATCTGACACTGTTGATACCTGTGTCCTATTTCACTCCCATTTTCAGCCTGGCACAGACAGACAGGACACGTGCAGTGAAGAAAGGTGGAGACTACTTGCTGCTAATCTTATTCTGTAGCAAACAGTCACAATCTACATCCTATATTATATCAACCTTATTTATATTAATGAACATGTTTGCTTTTGCTCATTTTGTTGTGTCTGTGTAGATGTACCAAGTAAGAGTGTCACACTGGAATGTCACCCAGTACTCTGGGGTTTTAGTAAGAGAAGAAATACCTAAAAGGTGTACTCACTGCAGTGTTCAACTTGTTCTGTGCAACATGTAAGTAAAAATTTTGAACCTCTGGCAACAGGTGTGTATTATTTCACAACTTACTTGATTATTCAAGAATACATGTCATTTATCAAACATAATGTGTATGCACAGGCAGAGAAGGGTCATAAAGTCTCCAAACTGGCTCAATAATATCAGTGACCATAGCAACATCACTCTCATATTTGCTCACTTAAGCTAACCATAGTCAAGCCACCTACGAAGATCATAGCAATAAAAGCCCTGACGCTACTGAAATGAGAAAACGTTTTATTGCTCAAATTACTTTTCAGTTCTGAGAGAAAATAGGTTATTCCCTCTTTCAGAAATCACTTATTCTTATTTTAAATACCCATGGTAATGTACTGAAATTACCCACACGACTACCATTAAAGGTTGAAAACACCCCTTAAAAAACACACGGCCACACAGTTAATCCTGCAATATCAAATGGCAGAAATAATGTTGATCTCAGATTTGTTTTGCAACAGTAATAACAGATTTAGTTTCAGTTCTTCTGGAGTATCCTGTGAGGCCTGGGTGAAAACAAAAGCATTAAGCACTGGTGAGTCCCACTCACTAGAAAACACTATTTTAATACAAGCAAACTCAAGTAACAGCTTGACTAATACCCAAAGTATGCAATATACAATTACAGGTAAGCAGTGTTATGAATGAGCATCAGTGTTAAACCTGCTGGGATTAGAAGAAGCTTCATAAAGCTGGGCGGATTTCCTCCTGTAGCTCCTTGTGTTTGTGTGTGTGTGTGTGTGTGTGTGTGGGGGGGGGGGGGGTAAAGGGGCTGCTCATTCTAGTGGTGGAAAATCAGACAGCATTAAAACTTCACCTGAGGCTGACACCAAGCGTCTTGCTTCTATGGAGCTTCTGTGTCCCTGGCCAAGTGAACCCCGTTCGGGGTGCCGAGGAATGTGCATTAGCTTCGTCCCGCGTGAGAGTCAAATTCACCTCAGGTGCACCTCTCCTGTTTCCCTTCCCCCACTCCAACATCCAATCCCACAGATAAAGTGCTATTTCCCAGCAGTACTGTGGGGCTTGGAATGTGGAACAGAGCAGCCGTCTATCACAATTGTCATTTTATACATTAAACAATACGCTGGTCATGTCATTTGGAAAGGTCTTCCACGTGCTCGGCCTCTTCAATCAGTAAAACTAATGAACAGGAACAGGACACTTAATTCGGTTAAAAAATGATTTAATCTTTGAGATTACATCATCTGTATAAAACATCCCAGGGAGGACGGCAGACAACAATGGCTCTTCAAATTTTAAAACTCTATGAACAACATGTGGGTTCGAATCCCGGGCCCGGGGCCTTTCTGTGTGGAGTTTGCATGTTCTCCCCGTGTCTGTGTGGGTTCTCTCTGGTACTCCGGCTTCTTCCCACCATCCAAAAACATGCATGGGGATTAGGTTAATTGGCTAATTTAAATTGACCGTAGGTGTGAATGTGAGTGTGAGTGGTTGTCTGTTTCTATGTGTCCTGTGATGAACTGGAGACTTGTCCAGGGTGTACCCTGCCTTCCGCCCTAAGACAGCTGGGATAGACTCCAGCCCCCCCGCGACCCTATGAGGATAAGCGGTAGATAATGGATGGATAGATGAACAACATGCATATCATGCCAGACAGGCGGGATGAACAGGTTTACTTCAAAAGTCTGACTCTGTCTTTCAAGACTCTAAATTTGGGATTGTTGTTGATTTTCTTGTTGAAAAGTGCAAGCACCTCCTCCTCTGTTTTAAAATTTCCATCACCTGTGAAAGAGTAGTACGCTGCCAAAACCTGAAAAAAAGGAAGGCCAGAAGATCGTTTTAAACCAAAGACATCCGATTTTCTAAGACCGAAAACCGCTTGTCTGTGGATCAAGAATCCTGAGACTGAATCATATACCATATACAAATGCTGTTTAATAATTCATTCTTTTCATGCATGGCAACACAAGGAGAAAAAAAAGGAAAAAAAAGACAGTAAATCTGTTTTCCTTTTACTCTACACTCATAATACTTTATTTTTAAACAACACAACAGCACTGTTTGATTATCTATAAGCTATATTTTATGTATTGCACAGTATTATACATAGTACTTTAATTTAATTATCACGCATTTAGTGCGACTAATTTGATTTGGATAAACGTGATCACTTTAAGAAATCTGGTTTAGATTTGGTTTAGGTCCAGTTTTAGACCCCATGTCTCACCTTTTTCCTGAGTTTCTTCACTGACAGTTCCTGGTCATCCGATTCTCTCAGCACTGCCTTAATGTTTCCTTTCCAGTTAAATTTGCCTGTAAGTTTATCAGAAACATAAATTAGCCACCAGCAGGGGGAAAAGGATTCACTGACAGTCATTTCCTCCCTGTCAACACACTAGACAACACTGACACCTGGTGGCTTTATTCTTTTACACCATCATCCATCCACCCATTTTCTACCACTTATCCTCACAGAAAACCACTCACATTCACACCTACAGTCAATTTAAATTAACCAATTAACCTAATCCCCATACATTTTTTTGGATGGTGGGAGGAAGCCAGAGTACTCAGAGAGAACCCAAACAGACACGGGGAGAACATGCAAACTCCACACAGAAAGGCCCCGGGCCCGGGAATCGAACCCAGTACCTTCTTATTGTGAGGTGACAGTGCTAACCACTACACCACTGTATTATCTAAAAGATCAAAGTCATGGGTTACCTCTGGGAACTTCTTGATCCGCCATCTCCTCTGACGGGTCAGCAGCCTCTTGGTCAGCTGAAAGAAGATAAAACTATCATAATCTTAAAAACTAAAATTGGCCATAATTAGGAGTGTCAACCATAAGGACTTAAGAGCACACTGCAATGAAACTTTGAGCAAAATTTACCAACATTTGTTAAAAAAAATGGTCATATAACACTGGAAGGAGATCAACTTTTTACTTGTCTTTGCTTTCTTGCTGGAGGTCTCATTTTCTGCACCATTCTGCTCTTTGTCTCCTTCTTCTTCACTGCTGTGCTTTCTCTTTCTGTCCTTCTTTTTCTTTTTGCCTTCCTCTGGCTCCTGTGCAGGAGTCTTCTCAGCACCTTTCTCAGCCTTCCCATTCTTCTGCCGACGGGCTTCTTTACGCTCCCGTTTGTTCAACTTCTTCTTCTCCTCAACATCTGGAAGGCCATTCTGCTTTTCACTGTCGTTAGTGTCCACTTTTACTTCAGCCACAGTCAGTTTAGCTTCTTTACTCTCCTGGAGGGCCTGAGGAGGCTGAAGGGTAAGAGGTGAGTTTAAAAAAAAACAAAAAAAAAAAAACCAAATTGGAAATGAGGAACTTTTCTCTCTTTGTCATCTTTTACAGTTTTTGGTTTAAACACTGAAAGCAAATTAAACCTTTGCTTTTGTGACCATGCCTTAAATGAAGCAAAAAAACAAAACACATTTCTGCTTCGTGCTTCTTGTGAATTGTGACACACTGCTTGTAATGTGCTATATCCAAAACTATCCACCATCCTTTACAATACCATTGTACCACTTGTGTCAGTGAGTTTCCAGTAACATTTTGTATTGATTAAAGTACTGTACCTCAGCTTTTCTTTGTGTTTTAATATTGCTGTATAAACCTACAATAGCAAAATAAAGTCTTCAATCGTCTTATTTGGCTTGTGAGTACAGTTTTGACACAATGAGTGTGTAAACAATGGAAAAAAACCTCTGTATTGAATGGGTGGGATTAAATAATGACTGGAGCATGTTTCAAACCAGTAACTTACTTTATCAGCTGCAGCGATGATGTCCCACACTTCATCGTGAAGACTGGTGTTTGATATTTTCAGACTGTTTCTCATCCAGTTCTGAGAAAGACCAAAAAGGACACTGATTAGTATGTACAAGCAGTGTGATCAATAAAATATGAATTCACTGGTGGAAAGTGAAATACCAACCTGAAACTTGGCTTTCTTTCTGGGGACATTATCATACGAACTGACTTGTTGGAGCACACTCCTAAGTTTTGCACTGACTCCAGGTCTGTTCATGGCTTCATGGACTCTCTTCAGGAAACATATCACCAAGTTAGAAATAAAACACACTTTTTTTTTTTCTTCAAACACATATCTTTGCATTTCACCTGGATCCACTGCTGCTGTTTCACATCCCCTTTGTTTGACTTGGCCTCGTAGCCTTTGCCTCCATACTTCTGGTCTTCACTGATGCATTTGATGTGGTTCTTGTAGTCATCACCCCTGTTCAGCGTGTACAGACAAACACGGATTTAAGGGCTAACACAGAGTGGTCATATCAACCAAAAGCATGAGCCAAAGTAAAAAGAAAACGGAGCTTACCAGAAGTCTTTTCCACAGTCGATACAGGACAGGACCTGGCAACCCCGGCACATGTTCACGTGTTTATCAACCTGAGCTTTTTTCAGGGACTCGCCACAGCCGTTACAGGTGAAAAACACCATTTTAACGACTGAGTCAACTGAATTCTTACAACACAGATACTGCGAAAGGCGCTAAACACAACACGGCTAAGATTAGCTAAAGAAAGCTAACGTTATAGATAATGTCATCCAGCGCTAGCGGCTAATGCTAACACAAACCACCGTCTGCAGCACTAGAGGGATTATAAAAGCGTATAAATGCTGTTAGACGCGGTTTGAATGCAGCAAACTGCCCTATCTGTCCCATCCGTGGAAGCTTTTCAAAACACACGGGACCAAACCGACACGCTTTAGCTACATTAATAATGGTCCGTGTAAAAACTGTGCAACATAAGAAAGGTTCCGACCACCTAAAACGAGTCATACACAAATATTTAGTTCTTCTAAAACCTACCAACTGCTTACATCAAATAAAAACAGTAAGTTTCATCCAAACTGCGTTTTATTTAGTCATCCCAAAATATTTTTATCTGCTTCTTGTTTCGGCAGCGCAAAATACAGGCCGTACCAGGAAGTGAGGTGACGTCATGACACTGGAAGAGTGACCCATCATCCAAATGAAAGGTGGACTCCACAGATGTTGGTTTGAACTTATTTTTATTGCAAACTGAAAATAACCAAATATATTCAGGACTTATACTGTCGCTTGAACGTCTAATTCTTGAGGGATTTGGTGCTGCGCTGATTCTCACTGCTCGTTGTTGTCGTTGGCTAGCATAGCTTTGTAGTTAGCTTGTTAGCGTTTTCTTCCAAATTTTTGCATGGGTGGTCTCAGACAGACACGCTGGAGTCTGCGCGTTTGTTGACTTGTTTACTGCGTACGAGTTTTACAGTGTGGAGAAAAACAAGCCTCATTTGCGTCACAATTTGGTTGCATTTCAAGGACAAGCTAGCCAAACGGATAATTAAAACCAGCTAACTTTGATATTTGTTGCTTTTGACATGTTGTGTATATTTTTTCTGCAGAAGTTGCAGCTGAGTGACCATGGACACCCTGTCCAGCCACAGCTCCTACCTCCTGCAGCAGCTCCAGGAGCAGAGGATCCAGGGTCTGCTGTGTGACTGCATGCTCATGGTCAAAGGTGTCTGCTTCAAAGCCCACAAAAATGTCCTGGCTGCTTTCAGCTCCTATTTCAGGTGCCTAAAGATGACTTTATGTGTGTAATTGAGTGACATGTCAGTGAATCTGTGGCTAAATCACATGCTGCTGCTTGATCTTTCCAGGTCATTATTCCAAAATTCCCCCAGTCAGAAGAACGATGTTTTCAACTTGGTCATCCAGGATGTCAGTGGCATTGGCCAAATATTGGACTACATGTATACCTCCCATCTTGATATCAACCAAGATAATGTTCAAGCACTCCTGGACATTGCTCAGTGTTTGCAGGTTCCAAATGTTCAGAGCATGTGCAATGCTTTCCTCAAGCCTTGTCCTCCACCTGTGGAAATCCCGTCATTTTCTCTTCCGGGCATGTTGAGCTCAGAGCATGACTGCCTCTTGGGTAGCAGTCTGCCTCATGATGTTGACCTCCACTGTCCATCTGACACACAGAGACCTGGCTTCTGCAGTGACATGGACCACACCAAAAGGATGCCCGTTTCCTTGTCTAATAGCAGCTCAAACTGTGACACTGCTAACAGCACTCATGCTCCTGTAGAAAAACAGCTCGTCCACGGCTACAAGCTCCGTAACTTCTACAGTAAGCAGTACTTCAAACAAAGTGCACTGCAGACTAATAATGCAGCCTTAAATCAAGGCCCATGCCCTTTGGTGCTGGTGGAAGAGCAGCAGTGTCAACTCGGGGTCAGCCAGGGAGGAAGTCACACTCCAGTATGCACAGGAAACCCCGTTCAGTCCAGTCCTCCCTGCACATCTATGGCAGTCGAAAAGAACCCTGTCCCTTCTTTAACACCCTCAGATAATTTAAACACCCCAAACCCTGAATCAACAGACTCCATGCTCAACAACCCAGTGCGCCCAAAGAAGACAGTGTATCTGAAGAAATATAACTACCTCCGCTCTCAGAAGGCCTTAGAGGAGATGTTTGCTGAGTCAATGAGTGAACCCGTTCTCAGCTGCCCCAAAGAGAGCCATCAAGGTCAATCTGTGCTCCAGGCTGGTGCTTCAGAAACTCCCGTTGAAGGCCTTAACGCAGCCAGGGAGCAGGTTGCTGAAACAGCATCAGATGCGCAACTTCCCAGTCCTTCCCCTGTGAACCAAGAAGAGCAAAGTCCAGTAGCTGTGCCAGAGCCGCTGCAGCAGACTGGAAGCAAGCAGTATTGTTGTGAAGTGTGTGGGAAGATCTTCAAACACCCGAGCAACCTGGAGCTGCACAAGCGCTCACATACTGGTATTTACTTTTTCTAATCTCTCACAGTACACAATAACATGATTCCATAATAACTGTAATTTAATTGTAATAATGTTCCCACATTTTTGGTTGCAGGTGAGAAGCCCTTTCAGTGTAATGTGTGTGGGAAAAACTTCTCACAGGTATTGTCCAGTGTATTATTCTGATACTATTCTTATTTATTCTTAAATGAAAAACTTATATTGACAACTGATTTTATTTTACAGGCTGGAAATTTACAGACACATTTGCGGAGACATTCTGGAGAGAAACCGTACATCTGCGAATTATGTGGTAAAAGGTAAGGTACCTTCACTTTATTCATTCATTCTCCTTATTCAAGTTTATATTTATTGTCTTTCCCCTCTCCTATACAGTTTTTTTTGTCTGTTTACTGTCAGTTTGTCCTTCCTAATAGCTGGTTACTACTGGACTAATACGTCACAATGTCAAGTATAAAAATAATAAATGTGTGTATTATGGTAATGCTTAATAAAAAAGAACACTAAAAACAATAATAGAAATATAATAGACATTATGATATGATATTTCCCCTCTATGACACAGCCCTAACGGTCCCTACAGTTGCCTCTAAATTGTTTGTTTTTCCAGCTTCACTGCATCGGGGGATGTCCATCGTCACAAAGTGGTGCACACAGGAGAGAAACCACATCTGTGTGATATATGTGGTCGAGGTAAACAACTGCTCCAACCAGTTTTAAAATTTACAAATCATTGATCGTAGGTTGAGCTGCGGAGTTCACAGACTGCTCATTCACTGTTTGTCTTATTGCTCAGGTTTTAACAACTTGAGTAATCTCAAGGAGCACAAGAGGACTCACGCCACTGACAAGACATTCACATGTGACCAATGTGGAAAATCCTTCAACACACACAGAAAGCTTCTGAAGCACAAGGCCCGTCATGCTGGGGAAAAACCACACAGCTGTGCCACCTGTGGTAAGGAACAGTCCGTTCACAAGTGAACCCAGTAAAACTTTTTGTTTTCATTCACAGTAGGTTGTAGCTAAAACTGCCAGTGTTTTCCACTCATTATGTGTTTTTAATTAATGTAGGGAAGTGCTTCATTGGCTCTGGGGACCTGCAGCGTCACATACGCTCACACACTGGTGAGAAACCTTACATCTGTAACGCCTGTGGAAAGAGCTTCACCCGCTCTGCCATGCTGAGAAGACACAGCAACATGCACTGCAAAGGGGCTCCAGCAGACAGCCCGGTCCCCGACGACTCTGACCCTCCCAGCTCAGATGGAGTGGCCTCGTTCCCCAAACCCGCCAGTCACAGTAAACCTCTCGCTGCCTCCAGCGACCAGCATTTCCCCAGTATGATGTCCCATGCAGGGCTAGAAAAACCCTCGCCACCTACACCTTCACCACCACAAACAGCAACGCATTTAGAGACTCCACCTCCCAGCATGCACCTCAGTCCGGCTTCTTCCCCCACCCGCCTTCCAGAGCTGCGCTCGCTGGTACCCCATCACCTCCTCTCCTCCAGCCACCAGGAGAGAAGTACAGCCACCGACCACATGAAGCTTGCCAAACCCCACCTGTCTCCGGAGGCTGTTTACGGTCCATATGTGGAGAATGGGAATGTGTCAGTGGAGATGGGCCGAGGTCCGTTGGGGAGGCCCTACCTTCCTCCCACAGATAATCACTGTAGCTCACTCACTTCTCCTTGCAGGCCCAACAGTGGGACCTACAGGTCCACTGACGGCCAGTTTAGCTCTAGTCTAACTCTGTGGGGCCTGGCCATGAAAACCCTGCAGAATGATAATGACATGGAGCAGTAAAATGAGTTATTATTATTATAATTATCATTATTATAAGTACAGCATAACACTGCCAGTTCAGGGAGTACTTTTTCACTGCTGTTTCCTTAGTTTTGATTGTTTACCTGGCTCTTGATTGGTTAAAACTGACTTGTAACATGAACGATAGCTCGTGTAATTAACAGAAATATTAATTATTCATAACATAAATGTTTTATTTGGGTTTTGAGTTTTAGTCATTGCTCAAAAATGAAAGAAAGTGCTTTTTAGTTTTTCTTCATTTTCATTGCTTTTGTAAATTCTATGGTTGGTGCTTTTCTGTCACAGCAGGTGTCCTCCATCAGATGCCACACTGTGTGTCAATGCTGTACATTAGAGTCCATAGAGAAGCAGCTCAGCTGTATTTTGTCCTCTGTGATACTTTTCTTTGTATATACTGCACTGCACTTTAAAAAGTAAAAACACAGACCTAGTTTTCCTTGCAGTGTCAAAGGTTGATGTGTGATATTCATACAAGAACAAACATGTACTTATTAAAAATAACAGATTCTTATAACATATTATTTTTTATTCACACTGTACTAAAGAGGTGGTTATCTGAGATATTTAAGTGACCCAGTGTTTATATTGGCCTCTCCAGGAGCCTCATGGTGAATCTGGAGGACATGAGTGCTGCAGCAGGATGAGAGGTTTCCATCCACAGGTTGTAATACTCAATAATCCTGAGCACAAGGAAAAGACAAGTCAGTGCAATCCAAAAATAAATCTAAAAGACAGCAGTGTGTCTATACCAGAGTATGATTGGTCCAGGTGTGTGAAGAGCCAGGAACATTGGTAAATAAGCAGAATAGGTAGGTAACGAAGGAAAACTACCATCCATAGAGATACTACAATAAAAAAAACAACCTACATGCAGCAAGACTAAATGTATTCATTTTCTAATTAGTGAGTACCTGCGATGAGGTGGTGACTTGTCCAGGGTGTACCCTGCCTTCTGACCTGAGACAGCTGGGATAGGCTCCAGCCCCCCTGCGACCCTATGAGGATAAGCGGTAGATAATGGATGGATGGATGGATAAGTAGTGAGTAGTTCAGCAGCCACAGGTGTTAATTGTACAAAACCTTCTCCTCACTATCTAAAGATGGATAGATATATAGAGAAAACATTATTGATCCTTTCAGACAGTGCCATCCAGGAAATTATAGGTCTAGCAGCAGCACAGTACAGAATCCAAAAGCAGAATGAAGACATAGATAAACAGTAGGAAATAAAGTGATCAAAATATTTAAAAAATGTGATATAAATATAATATATATCTCACCTAAAGTGTAAAGTGAGGATCTTAAAACTGAAATAAACTCTAATTGACAAAAGACATTTCTATACATGAAGGACATGTTTTTGAAACAGTTGCCATACACAGTAGGAAAAAGTAAGCGGATTTAAAAATATTTATTTAAAAAAGTATATACATTGTAGAATAGTGCAAAAATGCAATACAGTGCAATATAAGCAATATAACAACATGTATATAAAAAGAAATTATTTGTTACTGGTCATAAAACTGTTCATAATGTGATGCAGTCCTCTGACTTCTGTTAAACTAGTAATAAAAGTCCGTTATTTAATTTAGATTTTAACCTGACGTACAGTATATGTCATCCTGAGATTACCTACTCCAGTACAGTAGGTGGCGGTATGGACCTTAAAAGTTGGTTGCAACACGCCGTAAAAGATGAAGAGAAGAAGAAGAAGAAGAAGAAGAAGAAGAAGAAGAAGAAGAATAAGAAGAAGAAGAAGAAGAAGAAGAAGAAGGAAAAAGAAGACCGGTAGGCGGCAGTATGCTACATATTTCTGTTACCACAGCACTCACTCTGTTGCGCTCAGGCTACAGCTAGCTACGATGGCTAACACTGCGCTCCAGACGTTTAACGTCTTTCTAACGGAAAGATTAACCGCAGCTGCGGTCGACATCTATGGATTCGTTGAGAAGACGATAACAGACTACCAGGAGGAGGTGTACCAAACCAAACTGGAGAACCAGAGGCTGCAGCGGCTGCTGGATTTGGTCTATAAACCAGAGATAAGACTCCACAGGGCAGGTATGTGTCACACTGTTTGCGCTGCGCATCACCTTTTAGCCAAGTTCATAACCGGTCAGTGACTGAACCACGAACACCGTGAGAAGTCAGTTAAATGGCTTTTCTGCTCCCAAGTCCTGCGAGGCTACGTTAGCAATAGCAACCCATGTTAGCAGTCTATGTAAGCTAACGTGATTGTGAGCTCAAGACAAGCACCACTGTCAAAATAAAACTACATGAGCACATAACATTAAAGACACCATGAATGTCCATTATTTTTTAATGTTAAATTCCTCGTAAAATAGTGCTAACATGTGGTGATTCTGCTAACGTTACTCTTACGACCCAATGTGTTGTACAGTTTAAAGGGAAACGCCAAACTTGCATACATTTTAATTAAAAGCTATTTATTTCCGGTTATATTTTGACTTTAAGTGATTTAAGTGAATCTATTGATTAAATATTTTTATATTTAACTGTTTAACTTTACTTGTGGAACAAACACGTTTGAAACTCTCTTCTCCGCCTGTTTGCAGTTAAGTGGAAGAGGACACAATTTCCTTTGTATAGATAAAACCTGCACACAGATTGTTAGTTAAAATAGTAATAAATAAAAGCTTTATTTTAGCTTTGTTCAAATGCCACTTGCAAATATTGTAGTAGTGTTATAATTAAATCTACCAAGGCTGCATGTGCACTGCACTTTCATAATAAAAGGTGAGCCTTTGTTGATGAATTTGCTCTTGATGTGATGTCACATAGAGTAAATGTATTTTGGACTACTTTTGTATGGATCTCTTTATGTTATTATATTATTGTGGCCTTGTATCTGTCACAGTGGTGTGCATAAACTTTTGAAGTGCAGGGGCAGAAAGAAAAAAAGGGCACCTACATTGTGTTTTTGCCACTGAAGAGGGCACTTAAGTGTGTTTGTTTGCCTCCCAAGAGGGTACTTTATCATGTTTTAACATGCCAAGAGGACAGTTTAGTGTGTTTTGCCAACTGGGGGACACTTAAGCACACATTGTTTCCTCCCAAGTGGGCACTGTAGTGCTTGTTTTTACCCCCAAAGAGGGCACTTTAGCATGCCCCCAGTGCACACTACTGTTTAGAAATACTAGATGTGGTTATTTTTGATGAGGAGCGACTCACAGAAATCACATTGAGATTGTGGGAGGAATTTAAGTAGTTGACATGATGGTTTTCACCTGTGAACCCAAAGATGATGGTCCACCTACACAAAGTTAATGCCAGGTTCTTGTCACATCGGAGTAATCAGAATTTTGAGTTTCTGACTTGTAAATAGCATTTATGCCACGTCAACATCTGAGTTGTAATTGCTGCAAACCACAGTATTCAAATGCTCACTTCATCTTTCTCATCCCCAATGATGTGAATGAGTGTTAAAGTATAAATTTATCCCATACAAATTCAACCAAACACTGGCTGAAGCAAGAGATTTTCATATTTTTATGTGATCCAAAAGCCACCGTAGTTTTCTGTGAAACTGTGGTATCATGAGCCGCATCCTACACACTGTCACACACACGCACAAACACACACACCTTTAAAAAACAGCCCATAACGTGACATCAGTCCACGGTGACAGCAGTGTTGCAGACCAGAGGTTTCATTGGCTCCTGAGAGTGGGAGTTGAGTGTTGGTTTTGTGTTGCGTTTAAGAGCAATTTCACACATTCACAGTCATAATTAGGAGCCATTTGCTTGTGTATCTTGATAACTACCTCCTTCCTCAAGTAAGCTCTCTTTCCATTTGTCACGAGGTCTTTCTATCGTCTTATTCTCACTGTCTGAATAATTCAGGTTCTTGCTGGTACTGGCTCATGTTCGACACACATTTCTGTTTCTTATGTCAGTTGTTAGACCTGTTTATAATATTAGAAACTGGGTAGAAATGGAGTTTGTGACTCACACCTGCATCACCTGTATCTTGTTTTCTAATGTTTGGTGTGCCGCAAGTTCATTTTACTCGCTGTTATCAAACCATAACTTGCTTTCGATTTCTCTGCCACTGTTAGGACGACGGCCTCTGCTGGGGATCATTTGACTTCCCCGACATCTAGTTCATTTGTGATCAGAGAGGTGATATTTCTAGCTGCTACCACAAACATTCTCCTATCCACTGTTGCAGATTCAAGGCAGATCGATTTGCCCACACCGACACAGGAGGTTTGTGCTCAGGAGCAGCAGAAACAGAAGGAATATATTCCCAGTGAGGTGATCGAGGAGCCAGTCATCCTGCCCATTAAAGAGGAACTGAGTGAACTCTGGACCAGGTCTACAGTGACACCAGTATGTCCAGCACACAGCAGCGTTACAGATGCACTGTCTGAGACCGATGGAAAGCAGGAAGAAAATACATTGCCGGAAGTTGTGAGAGTTGGAGAGCATGGCGAATACGAAGCGTCAGGTGGCTTGACTGCAGAGCACATGGACTATCAGATACCATCACAAGATGACCCACCAGTACCGTCCTTTGGAGTCTGTCCAGCATATGCAAAGAAGAACAACAATGTTTTTTGTAATATCTGCGGTCTGCCCTGTTTGACGAAGGTCGGGTTAAAATTGCACCTCACATTTCATGAAACAGACAGACCAGAGCCTGCCCACCAAGCAATCACCTGCTTCATTTGCAGCAGAGCAACACACTCCAGGAGTCAAATGATCTGCCACATGAGGACGCACACCGGGGAGAAACCGTACGCCTGTGGCGTTTGTGGGAACCGATACAAACTGAAAGGCCACATGAAAGAACATCTAAGGACTCACACTGGAGAAAGGCCTTACGCCTGCTACATCTGTGGGAAAAGCTTCAACAGATCTTCGACCATGACTAAACACGTCAGTATCAAACACAGGGAGAACTTGCCGTTCAAGTGCGCGCAATGCAGCCAGCACTTCCCTCTGCTCGTTGTGTTCATACAGCACCTGAAGACGGCCCACGGTGTCACCTTCTCTGTATGAGCTCCGCCAAGCAATTGGAATCACGAGAATGAGATAACGCCAACTAACAAGATCTCGCAAATTCACGTATAATTGAGCGATATAGCAGGTTGTAGCGGAGAGTCAGTGAAAAGAGAACCACCCTGTGTTCACTGAGTAGAAGGAAAACGATTATACGATCCGCTGCGAACGTGGATTATTTTATTTTGAAAATAAACCGTATGTTTTCCTTTGTGTCTGTACACTACTTCCTGTTCCGCACGATCTACTCTTTGCTGAATTCATGCAACGTGTGCTAACGTCCGACAAAAATAGAAGCTCTGTTGATTCGTTTCGGCAGGCGTCGGCACGTTGATTTGAAAGGAAACGTATCAGGTCCGACAATACGTCAGCGTCGTTCTGCATTCAGTGGAAATTAGGGGTAACTTTACAGTATAAGTTCGCCTTTATGTTTATCGTTCATTCTTGAATGTTCAGTGAAGATGCAGCCGAGGCGCCTTCCCAACTTAGCACTCACGATCGACTGCACTAATAGCAGTGCCCAGGAGGAGGAACTGGCACCTCTCCACTTACCCGACCCTCCAGACTGAGCTAGCTACACCTGCACAAACAATGCATCTCGAGGGCTTCTTTAGTCCATAAAATAGCTTTTCACACTAACTTTGTTATTGTGCTTCCATAAATTCTGCCTTATGTGACTTTGTTGTTGTTGACATGCAATATGCAAATGTGTTTGAAGAAGAGAAATGCCAATAAAGTTACAGTAGGCTCATGTAATTACATGGTTTTCATTCTGTGGAAATGGTGGTATAAATTCATAACTTCACAATTTAAAGCCACTTATTACAGATGTTAAGCGCTCCTTGAATTCTGTTATTTGTCAAAAAAAAGCAAATTAGGTGCAAATTAAGTTGAAAATATGTGGAAGTGTACCCCAGGGTGTGTTAGCACACTGTGACGTCACACGTGTTTACAGGTGTGACACACCAATAGGGATGCTAATGGTGGTCAGATCTGTGACCAGAGATGGTATGAAGTGACTCAGTAGATTTACTTAAATCTAAAGTCGTTTTTGGTGTGGAGGGAGCCATGTGAAATGATAAATTGCCTCAAGTGATGACAGTTGTATACGAAGACTGCAAGTTTGCAAATCAAAAATCTGGAGGTGTGGAGTTAGAAAGAAGTGAAGTTAACCAGACTTCTGTAGCTTCTCAGCTCTGCTGGAGGCCACATTAGCTGCTGCTAGCATAACACAGCATCCCTGACCCAACCATCAAGATGAAGGGTTGATGCAGTGCATGGAATTAAAACTCAATATCTTATATTTTATACGTTTTGAAGTGTGCGTTACGAGTCAGACTGTGCTGCAATAACTTGAATATCAATATGTGATAAGCTCAGATTTACTGATTATATCCTCATGTGTCAGTTGTCATCTGCAGTGTGTAGCAGCGTGCTACACAAGTAAAGTCTGATTGATTGAACATACTTTAATATAGAAGAATGATCACAATTTGCCAACATATTAGTGTGTTAAATGTGTAAAATTTATGGAGATATATTGGAACAATTAGAATAAAATGTGATATTGTCAGTCGTTTTATAAAACACAAAGTGTCTTGTTCCAGCGATTTTGTCCATTTTGAGTCATATTTCTAGACCCACAGAATATTTTGTACTATGACTCTGAAAATACTCAAATGAAAGAAGAGACTCTCTATTTCATCATGAATTTTTTTTTTTTGTTTTTACCTTGTTCCATTCTTGTTTTATCAGAGGTAGAGTAGAGGACACTTTCACCAAAATCACCACTTTTTGTCCAGATTCTGTTTTGCTCTCTAATCTCGATCGTCTCCACTTCCTGCTTTGATTTCTGTGACGTACCGTCTCTTAATGCTCCGTCTACAAATCTCAGAAGCCCCAACATTACTCACAGACTGTTTGAGAGCGCCCTCTTGTGCCAGCTGCTGAAAAAAACACTTTGACATGTACATATACGTAAATGGCATTCAAGCGTTGTATTTTAAATGGCGTATTTATACGCCAGTGACATTCAGAGTTAATAAGTTTACGTTTTCATGTCGGCGGCTGTAGTCCTGCACACTTGGCCCATAGGAGAGGTTGCAACCTAACCATCAGATGCTGCCAGACACCTTTAAGGGCACAAGAGGGTAGTAAATTAAACTGATGCCTGAGGGTTAAATTCACTCCTTGAAGTGAAATCGTACGTGTTTATCATTCTTGTGTTTTGGTGTAATTCAGTGAAAATAGACAACTAGTTTGAGACTCTACTCAAACAGCTGGTTTCCTTCATGAAGTTGCTGTGGCTCTGAGGCAGCTGATCTCAAAGGTAAAAATCCTGATGGGTTTGGATTGATGGGAGCGCCATGTTGGCTCTATTTAATACTCCTCTGTTTCCTTGCTTGCAGATGTCAAACAGTGGAGATCTGCTGAGGAGATCCAACCTAAACAGCAGGAGTGGAGTCCAGGGTTGAGCCAGGACGAGCCGGGGCCCTCCCAGATGGAAGAGGAGCTTAAGGAGGAGGAACTGTGGATCAATGGGGCCGAAGAGCAACCTTCAGCAGAGGACAGCGACGACGGGGACGCCTTGACGAAAGAACTCATTAAAACGGTGCAGCAGCTGGAGGACTGCCGAGCAGCTGAGGAGAGCAGAGAGATGAAGCAAACCCCTGCAGAGGATCCAGAGACCTCAGAGGAGAAGACGAGCACCACCTTGTACCGCTGCCACATATGCAACTACATATTCACCAAAAAAACTGTGCTCACGTGGCACCTCAAGACGCACGAAAGCAAGTCGCAGGACGGCAAGGGGAACTTTGACTGTCACATATGTGGCAAACACATACCCTGTCAGAGCAATCTGCAGAACCACATGAGGGTGCACACAGGAGAGAGACCCTACAGCTGCCATTTCTGCGGCAAGTGTTTTAAACTGAAAGGACACATGACAGAACACATAAGAACTCACACAGGAGAGAAGCCTTTCAGCTGTCACGTCTGCGGAAAATCTTTCAACAGAGGTTCGACTCTGAGGAAACACGTTTTTGCCAAACACAAAGAGGAGAGGCCGTACAAATGTGTGGATTGTGACGAGTTATTTACCGAACGGCTGCTGATGAAGAGGCACATGAGAAAAGTTCACGGAGTCAAACTGTCCACGAGTCAAAGTCCCACCTAGACCTTCACAGCGGACGTCCTTAATGATTTCATTCCTTTGTAGAGAACAAGGAGAGGTACCTTTTGTAATGTTTGGATACTGGTGCAGCGAGTTTTGGTCCTGATATTAGAACTTCCTTCAGAATGTTTTTTTGGGGATTTTAATTACAGTCAACTACAAACATGAAGCCAAACTTCCCAAATGTTAAACACTGTCCAACATAAATGGCCATTCAAGAACTTTCCTAAAATAAAATACAATGTAGAAAATCAGTATTTATAAGGGAAACGTGGGAAATACGCTTATGGGTTGAGTTCATTTTAGTGGCGTCATTATGCCTATTTTAGGGGGGACTGAAGCCCCCTTAAAATATTCTTAAGTCCCCCTAAATAATTTGGTGTTGTTTAATTTTTTATTTATTTTTTTTTAACCAAAAAGTTCCAACAAATATAAAGTGGTCAGAATATGAGTTTATTTACATAATAATATAACCTTGCGTTATTCATAAATCACTTTAATATGGTCCCCCTGATTGTTGAAAAACATGTGCTTAAGTGCCCTTTTGGAGGCAAAATTGTGCGCTAAAGTGCCCCCTGTTTAGCAAAACACTGCCCTGTTGGCTGGTTAAAACATGATGAAGTATCCACTTCGGAGGCAAAAACACAACTTTTTTCTTTTTGCTCCTGCCTCACATGGGGGCTAAGCCCCCCATCCTTAAAACCTAGTGATGCCCCTGGTTCATTCTGAATCAAACTGATCCATCTTTTGGTATTTTTGGTACGGCTTTCAATACTCAGTACCACAGACACATTTTGGTTGGCACTAAAATTGTGTTGAGATTAAATAAGTGCACCTTGTTGAGACTCAGTGGAGAGGAAAAAAATACAAAAATCACATTAAAATAGACAGAGAGTGGAGCACTATCTGCACTAGTACTGCCTTCTTATGGACTACTTATTAAACTGCTCTATAGCTGTCATTTCCTCTGCATTTATAACCTTTTGTGAACGTTAATATCAACCATCCGACTTTCATTCTGCAGCACTCATTAAAAAAGATATTAAACATCTTTCTAAACGTCATTAATGTGTACCATAACAACATGCTCTGTAATTGTGGTACATGCTCTGTCAAGTAGTGACGCCTACAGTATATTGTTTCATATATTTATATATATATAGTGCACATGGCTGTATTTTTTTTTTCTTTTGGCAAAGTTCAGTGTTTTTATGGACCTGTTGTAAACCAGCTAAAATATAAAGTTGAAACCAGAGTTATGAAACTGTTTGGCAAACATGCATCACTGTCATCTTTTTAATTTTTTCCTGCAGCACTTATGTGTGTGAGGAGTGTGGTGGTGGAAAATTAGACTTATTGAAGGGTGTAAATACTGCAGAGATTTTCAAGGAATAGAAGACAGAGAGAGAAAGAAGAGCTGTGGGATTCAATATGAGGATGGAGGCTGAGTCTTATGTGTCTGATGATAAAGATGCTCCATCTATGGCTTCTTGCTCAAACGTGATGCTCTTCTCTTCTATGCATCAGCCTCACAGCAGGACAGAAATCTCCTTTGCCTAAAACTGGGAAACCAAAAATTAGAGAACCATCAGCTGCACAGAAAAGCCTTCTTATCTTTTATTTGGTGAAATAATAAATGTCCCCAGTTTAATAAGTCGAACTCCAGGGATGAACCGTTATCTGCAGCAATCCATCTGAAATCCTCTCCTCAACTGAAAATCCTCACAGCTCCTGGTAATCTGTGCACTGATAAAAACGTAAGTATTTCTCTGTGTTATTCAACAGGCACAGCTATTAAAAATCAACACTCTTATGTTTTAAACTGAATGTAATATGCATGTTTTCTCTGCAGACTACACATTCTTTTTCCACCCACAATCACTTCACTTCCTGTGCAGTTGACTCCCTCTAGAAGGGGAATGATGCTGTCATGGAGGTCTCGCCACCCCCGACCTGATGGAGTAGATGACACCATCCTCCTCCGCCTTCGATGCTGTGGGAAAAGAGGTGCACAAACCCAAGGCAAAGGTGTTTTTATTATCGTTTGTCCTCTCCATTATTTATTTGATTGATCGGTTTATTGTCAGAGTAGTGAGAAAGTATTCAATTTACACCCCAAAACACAAATGTTAATTACATCACATAAACCAGTACGACTTTAGGGAGAATCACAAAGTGCTCATAGTCTTCATAGAATTCATGTCTGTCTGGTTGATGGTGAATTGATCCTGAACAGAGCGGGTCTAGACCTGCTGATCAAATCCCTCAGTGTAGCTCTGACTCACAGGTTCAGGGTAAAAAGCTCAAACACAAACATTCATATTAATAGTTGCATGTCTAAATTGTGCAGCTGTAATGAGGAATTGTAGCTGATCTTATGATCCTGAGCAGTTGCTGCAAACACAAATCAGTTATTATTGAAACTTATACTTATTACTTATTGAAAACTCATACAGTGTGAGTGCGTTTTACTTTTCTCCCCACAGCCACACGTGCAGGCCAGCCAATTATTTAACATCCAAATAAAGCAGAGTAATTGGACAGGACAGGCCACGAGCCTGCAGGGGGCGACACATCATCGGCTAATTTCTTTAGTGAAGCCGATCAGTGGAGACTGAAATAAATTTAGATTAAATGAAATAAAGATTGGCTGTGTCGCTTCCCTACAGCTGATTTTATTTTAGTTTGAATGGATTTTTGATGTATCTTTGTTTGAAGGGAATATCATACACTAAAAATATATTACTTAAATTATTTGGCTTTACATAAATATACATATACTGTCCCCAAAGGTCAGCAATGGATATTATGGGCAATATATGAGTTATTACTTTTCTGTACTCCTACCACAACAACAAATTGCACTCCTGTGCTTTTTGTATTGGAGGGATTTAGAGGCCCCCTGTGATTTTAAAGGTCAAAGGTCAATAAAAACTAAAATAAAAAAAAATATAAAACTATAAGACAGCCCAGCACTGATTGTGTGTGAAAGAGAGAGAGAGCATGCATGAATGGAGCCTACGATTGTTCCTAGCTGTCACAGATTGCATAATGTAGTCTCTACAAAGTGAGTCAGGTTCCTGGTGGGTTAAACATTATTTGCTTATTCTGTAGAACTGCAGCTGAAAGTTTTGGCAGTAGTGAGTGGATCTGTCAGTCTACACAGAGCGTCATGTTTAAAGGAATACTTTGACTATTTGGAAATTATTGGAAACTGTAGCTATATAAACATGAGGGATGTGACAACTTCCTGAAAGTGACGCTAAAAGCCACCAAAATAAAAGTCATGTTGGCTTTTAGACTGAAACGTCTGTTCACTAAATATGGAGCTATAGCTTGCTTATAGCCTGCTTAGCACTTTTCAAATTTCAAAAATAGGCCTATTAGTATTTTTACAACTCACTAACTAATTAACAAACTGCATATCATTTTAGTTAAGCAGAAATGTAAAAAAAATTACATTCAGTTTATGGCTTTAGTCACCCACTGTCACTGTTGACAACAACCTATGCTCGTTAACAAATATCACATCCTAGCACATAATTCTTTCTTCAAATTATTGTTTATATATCAAACAACATGTTAATTACTGACCATTTAGAGGTAATTCACAAAGAAAAAATGTCTATTTGAAACCAAAAATACACCTTCATTTTTTTAAACATAAACATTATTTATAGAAAAGAATAAAATAGAGTTTTATTGCCATGTCGTCAAACAATGAAAGGCAGTTTAGCAGCTCTCTTTCAATTTAGGAGCATGACACAAAATAGACAGTAAACATGGTGTATAAAATTGTATTAAAAAATAGAATTAAGGAAGTTATAGTACAAATAGTATTAAAAATAGATAAATAAAATGAAAAAAAAAACTAAAACATAAAAATAAATAAAATTAAGTTATAGTACAAGTAGTATTACAAATAGAAAAATAAATAAAATTAAGAAAAAATAAGTAAAAAAATTAAAACATAAAAATAAATCAAATTAAGTAAATTATAGTACAAATAGTATTACAAATAGAAAAGTAAATAAATAAAATTGAGAAAAATAAGTAAAAATAGTATTAAAAATAATAAATAAATAAAATTAAGGAAATTATAGTACAAATAGTATTACAAATAGAAAATAAATAAATAACATTAGGAAAAATAAGTAAAAATAGTATTAAAATAATAAATAAATAAAATTAAGGAAGTTATAGTACAAATAGTATTAAAAAGAAAAATAAATAAAATAAAAAAATAAGTAAATATAGTATTAAAAATAATAAATAAATAAAAGTAAAGTAGATTTATATTTCAATCCTGGCAACATCATGAATGTCAATTTGGTTAAGTTTAAATTTGGTTAAGATAATATAGGCCATTGATTGTACTATTAGGCTATAACCTTTAATATATACTTTGTGTATTATAGCCTATTGCTGCCCTCTAGCTGCAGCTAGAACAGCCTACAAGTAATTACTAATTTAAAAAAAATATTTCTGATTAAATGCGAGCTGCTTTTGCCTTCAACCCAAATAAATACTTCAAAATCAGGATTGAGGTAGATAAATCTACACTAAGTAGCCTACTGGGAAATCAGGTTCCTTAAAAGACAAGAAACATGAAGACATTCACTCCATCCCTGCCTGTCTCTATGGCAATCACATCCCCAGCCAGAAAAAAATAGGCTGACGAATACGACTCGGGTATTTCCGGTCGGAATCGGAATGAGAGCCGGGAGCCCCTGACTGTACGAGCCACAGACGCATCAGTCGAGCCTTGGTTTGAGGTTTCAGGTTGTTTACATCCAATCAAAGAAGTCAGAGGAAAGTGGAGCGCTGCTGACATGGACACAGCCGAGCAGGTGAGTAAATCAGCAAAGAGCGACATCATTTGGACTTAGAAGCGTCTGATTATCTGCTAAACTGTCCGATGTGTCGTTAATTGGTGACAGAGATGAGAGCTGTTATCCTCTTGTGTCTTCATGCAGCTCGCGTCTGGTGGGACATTTCAAGTGCTAAAATTACCTCTGGGATTTATCCGTGTTTTGGAGTGGGTGAGTTGGAACTTTTTTTTTTGTTTTGCATGAAATAATTATGCAGCGTTAATATATTGCTGAATTACATGATGTAGGATGTGTTGAGTGTCTGCGTGTGGTGATGTTATTTTTTTCAGTGCGCATCTCTGGTGCCATTTAAACTTGATCACATCCGTTGGCTTTTTGGTGCCTGCATTGTTGTTTGTGTTGCTTCCACCTTGTAATATACCTGCAATGATCTCCGTTTTATCCTGACTGGATGCTCAACTTTATGTAAGGATTTACAGCCCAGTGAGAACACACCGCTGTGTGGCTTTCCAATCATGCGTCTTTTGGATGCGTTGTGCCAAACCTGTGCGTTTTGCGCCCGTCCAAAAAAAAAAAATGCCCTATTTCACTCCCAATGATATAACAGGAAGCAGCGATGAGAACTGGGTGTCCTAGCTGTGACTGAATCAAAGCTTTCCCACCTCTTTCTGTCTGGGTGCCATTTGTAGACTCTGGTGTTTATTGTACAGTGCAGAGAAGCCCCAAGGCAAGAAGAGATAAGTGATTTTCTTTGATGTGAGTTTAGAGAAATGACTGTAGCCATGAGGGAATTTAGTGTGTGTGTGTGTGTGTGTGTGTGTGTGCGTGTGTGTGTGTGTGTGTGTGTGTGAGGGAGCTCGCCTATCCCCACTTTTACAAATGCCATCAAATGTGCAGAGGATCCTCAAGCTGCAGATCACGTCCATATAACAACAAATTTTTGTGACATGCAAACGGGGTGAACCTTTCTCGCTCTCATCAGACACGTGATGCTTTAGCTGACATGATGTCTATCAGTGAGGTGAGCTCCCCAGTGGGATGTGAGACCAGATTCACTGTGATATTTGTGGGCCAGAGCCACAGAACAAGCAGATGATCCAAAGCACCATCTGTGTGATTAAGATAACATGACTGCACACCAACCTGTGACATCCATATTGAACCAAAGATCACCTGTTCACACAGATGAGATCATAAATGATGAATATGCAAGATAGGAGTAGACAATTAGACATTTTCATCCTCCCCCTGACACACACACACACACTAGCAGGCCACCACCACACTTTCATGACACCATTATAAAAGTGACCTTTTCTTCGCTGTGTCTTCTTTTTTCTGCACAACTGAAAAAAGGGAAACTTTTCCAACATCTCTCTTGGCCGGTGGGCTTCTATAAAAATGCAAACAATTCAAATAATGACCCAGGTATTCAGATTTATTCTCCAACAGTGGTGTGGTAGTGTTGTTAGCTTGTTCCTGTCTAATAAGGATCTCCGTGAAGCTTCAGTTGGTCTCTCGTTTTCAGCCTCCATCTGGAGTGTAGACAGGGGCGCTACTAGGTTTTAAGAACAGGGGGGCTTATCCCCCAGGTGAGGCTACTTTGGAGATATATCTATACAGTGGTGTGCAGAGACTTGAATGGAGCTAAGAGAAAATAGGCATGTTGTTGTCTCCAAAAATGTGCTTTACTGCACATTTTTGCCTCCAAACAGTACACTTCAGTGCACATTTTTATCTACAAAGAGGGCGCTTCAGTGCATGTTTACTTTATTGCATGATTTACCAATAATGTAAGGTTATATTATTATTTATTTAAAGTCATACTCTGGCCACTTTATAGTGAATTAGTCGTCATTTAAAAAAAAAAAAAAATAACACCAAATTATTTAGGGGGGCTTAAAACTATTTTAGGGGGGCTTGGAAGTAATTCTTCAGAACACAGTTAGGTTTGACAAAGTCTGGTGACAACATTTTTCTAGCTTTTAACAATATTTGTGCATGACAAACACAAATATGGGTATGGGAAGGCTTGCATTTATGGCAGCTGAACTGTTGTTGGTTGATTAATTAAAAGGGACATATCATTATACGTCTGTGCCAGGACATAAAGTCAAGTCTCCTTGTTAACCACTTCCTGTTTTGATGCTGAATGTTGGATTTGGACATAAATTGTAAAGTGCAGAATCATCCATTATGGATTTAACAACTATAGCTGGAGTGGGTTTTTCAGACTGGCATGTAAAAAAAAAAAAAAAAAAAACCACAATGGTGAGGATAATGACAGGCGTGCTTCATTATCAAAAGCCCTTCAGTGAATTTCTTCCTGCATTATGACACCAGAAGAAAATACATGTGTGTCACTTTGGTTTGTTTACATGCCCTCGGGCATTAACGGCTGCGTTGACATTTACTTTGCTAATGACAATGAACCATTGACTGTATGGCTGACTGGTTATGTGGACAAACAGCAGCTTTTTTTTTTTTTTAAAGGTTAAGTTATCTTTAGTCATGATAGTTGCAGCTGACTAGTTTCCTGCATCTTCAGTCAGTGTAGGCTCTGCACAAAGATAAGGCACATTAATAATCAGCCATGACTGCAGGAGGTTCTATAGGAAGGTTTGTGTGTGTGTGTGTGTGTGTGTGTGTGTGTGTGTGTGCGTGCGTGCGTGCGTGCGTGCGTGCGTGCGTGTGTGTGTGTGTGTGTGTGTGTGTGTGTGTGCGCTCTTGGCCTCTTTGGCACATTGTCAGCGGCAGGCATATTCCACTCCAAACAGCTGTAAGGTCCCCTCTTCTCCACCATGGACCAACTCATGCAGAAGCTGTCCTTTGAGATGTGCCCAAACTCTTCACTGTGTGTGTGTGTGTGTGTGTGTGTGTGTGTGTGTGTGTGTGTGTGTGTGGAAAGGGAGAAAGTCAGAGAAAGAGAGCAACATTGCACAGTTGATTGAGCACATGATGCAAATGCTATACATGCCTTTCTTATGCACTGGTGCACCATCGTGGCCGTCGTGTCGTCTCACATGGGGGAGCGTTCACAAGTACTGTCTCAACTCGGCGGCTTCCTGTACAACAGCAAAACCTCAGGCTGATGATTCACAAAGAATGAGTCCATCGTGAGTAAGGGACCTGCTCTCATCCAAAAACCTAGCACTGACCCACTGTTCTATGATGTCATCCTCACTACTTTACTGTACGCCATTTTATTTAGCCTCAGGGTGGCTGGAGCACAGTGTATGTCTGTTTGTGTGTGTGAGATAAAGCTGTGCCACGATAGATTTCTTATCATGGGGTTTATTATTACTTGGACCTGATTGCATAAATATAGAATATACAGTATATACACATCTAGAAATCAGGAACTGACTTCTATGGGACTGCCCTTAGTTACTGTTGCTATGTCCATCAGGTTTTGCTTTCTGGCACAGCACATGTGCAGTTTACAAAGTTAACAGCAGCAGAGATTTGCAGTAAACTTTTAAAAAATAACAAATGTGCTAACGAAGGAAAAATGGAAATAAAATTAATTTCAGGATAGAGCTGGTTTGCATGATACTGTGGTACAGCAACATAATTATTTATTGAATATGTGTGGGCTGGTTTCATAATATTCATTAATCAATTAGTGGAGTCAGTAAGAAATCTAAACCTCCTTTCTGCACATAAATATCACACTGTCATGTTATGTGAACTCATTGAGTGTTTGCCCTTTTATAAAACAGAAAGTGTCTTGTTCCAGTGTTTCTGCCCATTTTGAGTCATATTTCTAGACCCACAGAATATTTTGTACTATGTCTCTGAAAACACTGAATAGCTCAAATGAAAGAAGAGACTCTATTTAATCATGAAAAAAATGTTTGTTTTTACCTTGTTCCATTCTTGTTTTATCAGAGGTAGAGTAGAGGACACTTTCACCAAAATCACCACTTTTTGTCCAGATTCTGTTTGTTTTGCTCTCTAATCTCGATCGTCTCCACTTCCTGTTTTGATCTCTGTGGTGTATACCGTCTCTTTATGCTCGGACTACATCTCCCAGAAGCCCTAAAATTGTACTCACAGACAGTTTGAGAGTGCCCTCTTGTGCCAGCTTCTGAAAAAAACACTTTGACATATATATACATCTATGGCAGTCAAGCGTTGGATTTTAAAAGACATACAAATTTGTCTTTGTCTCTCAAAGGGTTAAGCACTATGAAACTGTGATGGTCATTTCTCACCATTTTATATGTTAAATATGTAACAGCTGTCTTCATGACAGTTTGTACTATAAACAAAACTGTCTAAGCTGCCATGCATATACAGTGTGTGTATATATATATATATATATATATATATATATATATATATATTTGATATATAGTTTGATGCCTGTTTTTAGGATAGTTTCAAGAAATCAGATTCTTGCTCTGCAGAAATAATTTTTATTGTACAAAAATGACATATTAGGAGTGGAGTACTAATCACCAAACACTAGGCAGAAAGAACAGGTCAGAATTATTCTGTAGTTATGCAAATATAGCAAAGCCTCACATGAGCAGAATACATCACAGATTAAGCAGATTTTGAATGATGCATGCTAATCTCAGTCCTCTCTCTCGTTTTTCATCTTTTCCTCCGTCTCATTTTGTGTTTTTTCTCTTCACTGACCTATCACCTTGTTCATGTGTTATCGGTTTTGACAGATTGCTGCACAATGTTCACGATAAATGTTTGTGCAGGCGCATAACCGCACACAGCCACAAAAGGAAAACAGGGAGATGCAGATAGGTTGGCAACAGCTGCTGACAGATATCACAAGAGACTTACCAGGTCAAAGATCTGTTTTTCAGCACTGAAATCCCTCAGTTCCCTTTGACAAGGGGACACTAGGCTCGACAAAAATGCTGCATCTTTTAAACGCTTCGAGAGACGACGTTAAGGGCGTAGCAGCCATCTATTTGGGTTTGGCAGATGAATTAGAGCAGCAATGAAACTTTAGAAAAAAATGGCACTTTCACTGTGAAATACAACAGTAAATTAAGGATTTTATTAGAAAAAAAAATCAATAAAACAATAGTCTCATGAGTTTCTTCTACTTGAAGTCATATCTGAGTACTGAACGTTCCGGTAATGATGTGAGCGTAACGTTGTCTGGGGTTGAGGGTTGTTGTTGTCGTTGCTGGTGAGCTGCAGGATGTGACATTTACTGACCATCAGGTCAGAGCTGGACCTCTGGACCCCTCTCAACCCTGAGACGATGGTCCACCAGCTGTGACTCAGGCAGGGAAAGGTTTGCCTGTCTTCTCCTGTAGCTGCATACGTCTGCTTGAACACAACATCCCACACAGGTAGCATGCAGCACAGGCACAGAGCAGCATGTTCATGTGTAAAATGTCACAAAGACACCCTGTATTAATATTATAATACACCATGAAGAAACTGAGTCAGGGGAGTAAAAGTCAGGACAAGGAAAGGGTCTACTTGTGTACTTCCTGAATTAAAATTAAATTAAAGATATACTGTATTTATCCATCCATTATTTACTGCTTATCCCACATGTGTGTCTATACTGTGTGTGTGTGTGTGTGTGTGTGTGTGTGTGTGTATATATACAGTCATGGAAAAAATTATTAGACCACCCTTGTTTTCTTCAATTTCTTGTTAATTTTAATGCCTGGCTCAACTAAAGGTACATTTGTTTGGACAATTATAATGATAACAACAAAAATAGCTCATGAGAGTTTAATTTAAGAACTAAGGATTATTCATTTTCCATGGTTTTCTTGATAATAACCAAAATTACTTAAATTCTTACATCAATAGCTATGGCATTGTACCGCCAAAAACACTACTTTTAAGCATTCCATGTTTTCTTTTCTGTTTGCTTTAAACACATGATACACACAAGAGTTAATACTTGATTACATAACCATTGTTTTTGATGACTGCAGCCATGCGTCTTGGCATGCTCTCCACCAGCTTCTGACATTGTTCTGCTGTCACAGCAGCCCATTCCTGTTGGACAAATTCAAACAAATTTTCTTTGTTTTTGGGCTTGTGGTTCTCCATTTTGAGTTTGATGATTTTCCACAGGTTTTCAATTGGATTAAGATCTGGTGATTGAGCAGGCCAAGGCATGGTGCGAATGTTGTGGTTCTCCATCCAGGCTTTAACTGACCTTGCCGTGTGGCAGGGGCATTGTCTTGTTGGAAAATCCAGTCATTCGAGGCAGGAAAGAGTTTTCCAGCTGATGGAAGAAGACTGTTTTCAAGGGTAGTCCTGTACTTGACCTGGTTCATTCGGCCTTCACACAATTGCATTTGCCCTGTTCCACTCAGACTGAAACAACCCCAGATCATGACTGATCCACCCCCATGTTTTACTGTCGGGGCAAGACAGTCTGGGTTGTAAGCTTCTCCAGGCTTCCTCCTAACCAGTAAGTTGGCTGGAGTGGGCATCAATTCAAAATTGGATTCATCACTGAAGAGAACCTTAGCCCAATCATCAACAGACCAATCCTTGTGGTCTCGAGCAAAGAGTAACCGGGCCTTCCTCTGCCTTTCATTGATGAAGGGCTTCTTGCGTGCTCTGTGTGACTTCAAACCAGCTTCAACAAGTCGGTTTGAACTGTCCTTGCCGAGCAAGTCACATTTCTCGACAGTGCCCACTCATTTTTAAGGTCCCTGGAGGTCTGGCGGACGATTCCTGACACAGGAGCGGATGAGTGCACGGTCATCTCGTGGGGTAGAAAGGCGTTTCCTGCCACGGCCAGGTAGCAATTTGGTAGTGCCATGTTCAGCTTGTTTTTTTTGTTGTAATGAGCGGCTGTCTTGGAGATCTTCAGTTTTTCGCTACCTGTCTCTCACTCATGCCAATTTCCAGCAGTGCCAAGATGGCTGCCTTTGTTGCTTCACATAATTCTTTTGTTTTAGGCATTATGTGAGAGCTGACAACTTCTGAGTTGTGCTACGGCTTGAATGTAAGCAGGAAACCACTCTAGGCCTCTGCATGTGCAGTGCTGCTTGTGACATGAAATGGCCTCTTATATACCCTGGGAATCAATTAAGCTTAAGAATGTCAAATAGGACATAAAGTATTATGTGACCAGCTGCATTTTTTGTTGTGTTCATTGTATTATACGTTTAGTGGTACCAGATATTAGAATGAACAAGAAATTGAAGAAAACAAGGGTGGTCTAATAATTTTTTCCATGACTGTATATATATACACACATATACTGTATGTGTGTATAGGTGTGTGTGTATATATACATATACGTAAAAAGTTATGGACGGTTTTTGACAAAATTTTCAGGATTGGCCGGAAGTGGCCTAACATAAAACTGAGTAATTTTTGGTGGTGATCGGATCCGATTCAACGGCATCACCAAAACGTAATCAGTTTTAAGTTAAGCCACTTCCGGCCAATCCTGAAAATTTTGTCAAAAACTGTCCATAACTTTTTGAGTTATTCTGCAAACCAACATACAAACATACAAACAAATAAAAAAAAACAGTCACAGTAAAAAACGTAACCTTCTTGGCAGGGGTAAAAATATGTATTGCCTGAAATGTGCAATACACATTATCATCATTTCCAGAACATTTTGTTTAAAAATCATATCATGTGTATCATGTAAAGTAATATAACACATTATAGTCCTGTCAAAAATACTGATCTTTGTTTTGGGATTAAATAAGAACTAATATTTCGCTCAGAGACCTTGAACAGAAAGATGGATTGTGCCAACTCTTCTGCCTCAACAATAATATTTAACAGTAATTATAATTTTCTGCAGCCTTACTCACCTGAATGTCCAAGACAAAGAGCTGCACATGTGATGATAAGACTACAGTCAGTCATAAGTGTGTTGTGGCAATGCAGGGACGTTTTACATGGTGTTGTAATGGACTGGACAGTCCAGTAATATAACACCATAGTAACACAATAACATCAGATTTACACACTTTTATTGTAAACTACCTCTAGTGTTCTAGACACAGGGACTGACATGAATTCGGATGATCTTTAGGTTCTTGTGAGGATCGTTTGTCTTTGTATAAACGGTATATATAAACCAAACACCATGTACAAATAAAGACACACACACACACACACACACACAGTGGGTTTGTATTACATTTCCGTTGGTTGCCTTCAGCTTAATACGTGCAGTGACTGTCCCTGCAGGGCACAGGGGCCGGGTTCCAGCTCGGTCACCTGACTAAGTAGCCATGGAAACCCCATGGGGAAAAGAGGAGCACCAAGGAGCGACACATTTTCCAAAATAAATGGAGATTTTCTGCCTGCTTGTGGTCAGTCAAGCTTACAGAGGGAGAGATAGTGGGAAAGATGAATGTGGGCTATGCAGGGCACAAAGCGCTCCCCGTGCAGGAAGGGATTAGCCGCCGCTAAATGAGCTGCTGATTTTGTTCTGTGGTGCAGCGACTGAAGCAAAGATCAGACGGCTTTCACACAAGGCAGAGTGGCCGTCGCCTTTTTGCATAAGTCAGTGAAGTAGTCTTTCATACTGATGCAGCAGCCAAGATTGATAACAGAGCAGAAGCACGTCTTGTTCATTTTTATTTTTTCAGGAAAAACCTTTTGTTTCAGAAAGTAATGTGTATAATAACATAATGTCTGTATTTTTTCAGGATTTTAAGGAGATTATATAATATATAACCATAAAAATCTCAATGAGAACAAATTTATTCCATATCTTAACATGTATGTTAATTAGGGTGATATCCTGTCTGCTCGTCCCACTGAGCTTCCATCACTAATCTGCGTTTGACTTTTTGTTTTGTGCTCAACTAGCTGCCGTAAAATTGCTGTTTGCACACTGTGTGTGTGTGTGTGTGTGTGTGTGTGTGTGTGTGGACTGTGGCTAATGCTTCTGCTCTAGTGGAGAGAGGAAGATATTTTTACTCTACATTCACATTGCATGCTCACACGGAGGTCCTCAAACAGATAAACACACACATGCACACACAACAACGGACATGTAAGTGAATGGAAATGCTGTGTGAATACCCATGACACAGGCCCCTAACATCCACATTAGCATATTACGTGAGTTTAAATCATCAGCTTAAAAAACAAAAAGCCAAGTGGACCAAAGCAGGAGAAATCAAACCATAAAGGATGTGCAGATTAAGCAGTAATTTATTTCATTTTGCAGACAATAAAAACACATTTCTTGCTTTTGCTGTGACAAAAAACACCACTGCATAAATGTGCTTCAGTCAGGACTTGTGACATAATGTGTAAAAAGTGAGAAATACTGCTTGTAGTGGGTGCAAGGAGAGGCAGATGGTTCCAGCAAACACTTTCAACCAGTGTTCGAACACTAAATTTATTGTTTATATTATTATTTATAGTTATTTTAAGCCCAAATATGTGTTGTATATATATATATATATATATATATATATATATATATATATAGCATGTGTACAAAGAGTTTAGAACAGGCAAACCCTTCCAGATAGCATGCACACATGCTAAATAGGTAGTGACCTACAACCTGACACATGTAAACAGACCAGTGTGTGCAGCATTTCCCACAGGAAGTAGATCCCTGTGCAATCGACTACAAAACCTAATCCAGACGGCTCATTTCTGTTTGCTTTTCAATCCATTTAAATTGTTTATTTTGAAAGCTTTTGCAAGTTTTTGAGTGCAAAGTTAGCACGATCTCATGTCAGAAGAGCTCCCATCATGAGCCAAACTTAGAGGCATCAACAAGATAATTTGCCCCGCTGCGTGTCTGCTCGCTGTTCAAACCCGGCTGGTTTGTGTTGTTTATAAGAGTGGTTTGATTTCTAATTACAGCAGAGGATAAGCAGTTTGAAAGAAATACGCCTCTCGTTCACGGTCTCTGTTTCATCTTTCTCTTTCTTCATAAAGAGTGTCCTAGATTTTCTCCCCCTCCCAGGCAGGCTGGAAGAGTGGCTGAACATTTGAGGCGGTTTTCTCCCGCTGAAGCAGCCACTCGACAACCCAACATCCCTAAAGACTTGAATAGAGCAGGTGGACGGTGTGTGAGCGTTTGTGAAAATGTTAAGTGCAACTCATCAGTGCTCTCACCTTTTAGCTCGTCTGCACTTGACTCCATCCTTACCTCCTCTCCTCTCATCCTCACCTCCTCTCCTTTCATCCTCACCTCCTCTCCTCTCATCCTCACCTCCTCTCCTCTCCTCTCATCCTCACCTCCTCTCCTCTCATCCTAACCTCCTCTCATCCTCACCTCCTCTCCTCTCCTCTCATCCTCACCTCCTCTCCTTTCCTTTCATCCTCACCTCCTCTCCTCTCATCCTCACCTCCTCTCCTCTCATCCTCACCTCCTCTCCTCTCCTCTCATCGTCACCTCCTCTCCTCTCATCGTCACCTCCTCTCCTTTCCTTTCATCCTCACCTCCTCTCCTCTCATCCTCACCTCCTCTCCTCTCCTCTCATCCTCACCTCCTCTCCTCTCATCCTCACCTCCTCTCCTCTCATCCTCACCTCCTCTCCTCTCATTCTCCCTCCCTCTGCCGCTCTTATCACGTCCTCTCGTTTAAGCAGCTCCTCAGTTGTCACTGTTATTTATTTTATTTTGATCTTTGTTTTTTCACACCACCATTCCTTAAATGCTCTTCCTGCCTCATTCACATTCCTCATTGCATCTCCTTTCCTTTCCTCTACACCCTTGTTTTCCTGGTTTTACAATGGACGGCTGCTTGTATTGGACAGTTAGGTCTGATTGCAGGCGGTTAAGCCCCCAAGCCTGTGGATGAGTTTCATAATCCTTCACCAGCCTCCGCTCTTCCACCATGTTCATTCTTTCCTTCATTTGAGCCTCTGACCCTGCTCCAAGTCTCACTGGACAGAATCCTTGCCCACTTTTCCACATTCACTCACCTAAATTTGTATTATTTTTTTTTTTTTTAATCTTTGATTGGGATGAAAATGTCTCTTATTTTCATTTGAAAGCAAATTCTTGTCTTTCCATTTGTACCGTGATCGTCAATGCCATGTAGGTCAGTGGAGAAGAGGGCAAACAGGGAGATGTTTCCGAGCTTTGTTTGCTCCGCAGATGGTTTTCATTCCTGTACCCCGGCTTCTCTCTCTCTCTCTCTCTCTCTCTCTCTCTCTCTCTCGTTCCCTGAGGAGCCCAGCTGGGAGAGGCAGATAAACACACGGGGGCGCGAGGCTTAGCACCCACCCTCCCTCCACAATGCCACGCTCCCCTGTTCAAAAGCCCCAGCCAGAAATGAGAGGGGCTAAACCCGAGCCGAAAATCACAGGGAGAGGAAGCAGCTGCAGGAGAGAGAGCGAGCGAGTATATGGACATACAGAGAGAGAGAGATGTTATCTGTGGGTTATAATTAGGAGGGAGTATTTATTCTCTCGCTTTTCTGTCCACTTTTCTTTGTCTGCTCAGATAAGGACGTGGCACAGCTCTTTTAGCTGCATATATATTTGCAGATTTCTGTGTTGGTTTGTGGCCTCATCGAGCCTCAAACCCAACCCAATGCTAAAGAGAGTTAATCACTTCAAAACACTTCAGTGGAGGAATTCCCTGCAGAGGCTCCAGCTGTGCACCGTGACAGTCAGGTAAAGCAGCGTTCAGCCTCCACCTGAGGCCTGCAGAGGAAATTTAACTCCTCTGTTCATGATGGCACTTGGATTTGGGCTGACCTGACGAAGCCAGGATTCAGCAGACAATAGCAAGTAGTCATTGTACTTAAATTTACTTTATGGTTATTCCATAGAAAACTCAGTGCACGTGTTTAACCACGAGGTGGCATGAACCACCTGATAATATACTGTATTTCATTAGCTGGGAATTTAAACCCTGTGCTGTTCAAGTTGGGGTCACGTTTCCATGGCAGTGTGCCATTTACAGTCACTAACTGGTGTGAATAGTCCTGCAATGTTATCTCATCAAGATAGAAACTTTATAGTCAGGCAGAAGAAAATAATAATACAGGACTTCACTATAAAAACTCATCATTACGAAAGTGCATAATAATTAAGATGAAACAGTAAGAAAATAGCATAAATTAACAGAAATAAGAAAGGATTGAAGGAAAAAAATGCTAAAAAAATGAGAACAATTTCCACAGGCTCATAATTACCTGGAAAAACTGCATCATCTAATTTGTGGCACATATTTACTAGTTAACACAGCCGTGCTTTGTGCATATTTACACATGCTTGAGACAAACAAGCCCACACTTAATCTCTGTGTACTTCAGTAATATGCTCACAGCTATTGTCAGGATGAGTGTGGCTGAATGATCTAATAATGCTGATGCTTATTAAATGGCGCCCTCCAGAGGTTGAGAGCCATTCAAATTCAAGAGGCTTCATCCTCCCCAGCCTGCTGGCAAGCTGCACGTCCAGCTGCCTGTAATATGGGAGAGGGGAGGCTCCGGCTAAGCAGGCGTCAGGTCTGATTATGGTGATCATGGCTGTGAGAAGTCTGGAGGCCATCAGAGCTTTATATGGAAAAGTGAGAGAGAGCATATTAAGGGCAGAGTGTGAGTGTGTTAGAAGGTCGGATGTGTGCGAATCCCACTGTGTTTGCTGCCGTTCATGTTTGTTGATTATAACGAGAAATCCTGTTTATCTGGTATCACTTTTAACGGTCGATCAGCTGCGCTGTCAGCGCTCCCATCGGCCCTTTTCACATCTCTCACCTACTTATTTATTATCCTTCTTCATTACTTCTACCTCAACTGCAACAAATCTGCAAAAGCAGACTAGTTTATGTGATGCTGTTTTGTGTTCTCTAGCTGACCCTCAAAAGCCTCCAAATAAGATAAGATGAGACAGAACTTTATTCATCCTGAAGGAAATTATTTCACAACAGTTGCCATACACGATAGGAAAAGAAAGGCGATTTAATGCTTTTTAAAAATATATACAGTGCAGAGCGATGTAAAAATGCAGTATAGTGCAAAACCATCAATATGAACGATACAACAAAAAATATGAACAATACAACAATATGCAAAAAATGTACAAAAACTAAAGAGCAGAAGTTTACAAACTGTAAGCTGCCAAGTAAGAGTTTAAAAGTGATATTAGCTGATTAAGTGACATGATGTAATGATGATAAGTATTAGAGTAAGTGAGTCTGTATGTGGAGGGAGAGAGAGAAGACAGGGAGAGAGAAGAGAGCGGTAGAGCAAGAGAGAGAGAAAAAAAGAGAAGAGAGAGGTAGAGAGAGAAGAAAAGAGAAGAGAGAGGTAGAGAGAGAGAAGAAAAGAGAAGAGAGAGGTAGAGAGAGAGAAGAAAGCAGTAGAGAGGGAGAGAGAAGAGAGCGGTAGAGCAAGAGAGAAAGAGAAGAAAAGAGAAGAGAGAGGTAGAGAGAGACAAGAGAGCAGTAGAGAGGGAGAGAGAAGAGAAGAGAGGTAGAGCGTGAGAGAAGAGAGAGAGAGGTGGAGCGAGTGAGGTAGAGAGAGAAGAGAGGTAGAGAGAAGAGAGAGGTAGAGCGAGAGAGGTAGAGAGAGAAGAGAGCAGTAGAGAAGGAGAGAGAAGAGAAGAGAGAGGGAGAGAGAAGAGAGTGGTAGAGGAAGAGAGAGCACTACAGATAAGAGAGAGGTAGAGACAGAAGAGAGAGGTAGAGAGTGAGAGAGGTAGAGAGAGGTGGAGTGAAAGAGGTAGAGAGAGAGAAGAGAGGTAGATAGAGAGGAGAGAGAAGAGAGCAGTAGAGAGGGAAAGAGAAGAGAGCGGTAGAGCAAGAGAGAAGAGAAGAGAGGTAGAGCGTGAGAGGAGAGCGGTAGAGAGAGGGAAGAGAGCGGTAGAGAGGGAGAGAGGAGAGCGGTAGAGAGAGAGAAGAGAGAAAAAGAGAGAGAGGGAATACAGTGACATACTGTAGAAATATGTCCTGTGTTTACAGGCAAAATATCAGAATGTAATAAAATAAAAATCACATCAACAAAAAGTCACTAAATTCACTTGAGTTGCACCTTTTTCTAGTTTTCTAATAAATACGTTTCTTCACCTCTTGAGCAGCTCTGAGAGTCATTTCTTCACCAGACTGAGGTCATAACCAGCTGGAAAAGTCTTTCCACTCGTCTGTTTTACTCGTCTATCGCTCACAGAAAACCACCTCAACACTACTCATCACTCTCACAGCAAAGCGGAGAGAGAAGAGCTAATTATCTCTGTCCTCTGTCAGATATAAGAGTGTTGTTGGAGAGGGCAGCAGCTTAATTTAATCACAGCAGTAGCAGGACTGGATGTGTAGGAAGTGAGAGAAAGCCAGTATACTTGAACTAAATCACTGGATAACATGTTCTCATGTGCCCGTTCAAGTATCACAAACAGTAAGTGAAGCTTGTTATAACGACTGCTTTATAATAATAAAAACACTCGTTGCTTTGTACACAAAAAAGTGGCAATATTCAATATTTTCCACCTGTTTACCATCATGCACTGGCTGCAGAAACCGAGCCGCTGCTGTTTGCATAATTCCTCCATAATTCAACCACTTCCTGTTTTGCAATCAAGTATCTCAGCCATGTTTGTGTATCGGCTGTGGAGTTAAGAGCTTGATGAATCATTCATGTCGCTTTAACAAGCACGCTGACATTGCATTAGCCTAGAATTAGCAGGAGAGGAACGCTAACAAGAAGCTTAACTGAGCAAACAGCCATGTATCACCTTCACAAATTGCCTCTAAAGATCAATCCAGTAAGACAAATATGGGTCCATGGTCCAAGATTTAATTATCTTACAGTGTGTATTAGCTGAATAAACTTCAGCAAACAGATGCCTAATTAGCTGTCCACCATATTTCTGAAGGAAATGTTGTACTTTTTATTAAGGTTTCTTTGAAGTGGTAGAGGAGTGAAGAGGCAGGAGGAAGGTCGTAGGAAACATTCATATTCATCCAGTTGTGTTTCCTCCAGCTTCTCTCAGTATTTCAGTATCAGGGCTTCTGGAAGCGCTGCAGCAAAACTAAACTGGATTAAATCTTCCTCTTCTTCAGTGTGTATGGTTATATTTGCTCCGGTAAGTTCAAGTGTATTTTTTTTTTTTTAACACTCTGTGGTCATTCTGCCTGGTCATCAAACTGTTGTTATGTATGTATTTTTTCATGTTTATTCATCCTCAGATGAATTATATATATATTTATAATAATTAGGTTATTTATTTGATCTATATTTTTAATTATTTATTTATTTTTCTTCGAAGAACTTTCCTGCTCCCTCCCCTGTAATATAGCAAAAAGCAAATTTTTTCTCCCTCTGATATTTTATTTTTTTTATTTCACTGTATTGTACTGCATCTAAATTTAAATTTGAATTTGAACTTTATTTTACATATAGGCCTGTTTATATCTGAGTGTGTATGTGTGTGTTTATATATATATATATATATATATATATATATACATATACATATATATATATATATATATATATGTATATATATATATGTATGTATATGTATATATATATATATATATATATATATATATACATACATATACATACATATACATATATATACACATTATATACGTGTATATATATATATATGTATATATATATATATATGTATGTATATATATATATATATATATATATATATATATAAATAAATTGTTATGGACCAAATCGAAACTTGAGTTACAAAAAAAACTGTTATAATGTCATTATAAATCAAACTGTAACCTTAAATTTTTCAGTCAGTAATGAAAGGTAATCTGTGAGTTTATGTTTATGTCACCTACATGGTTCTCTAACACACGGCTAACAGTTTTATCAGGTTACATTTATATTTAACTCTTTGAGTGCCAAAGGTGTATATATACATCTTTATTTTTTTGGCAGCAGACACAAAAGAGCGCTCTCCCGCAGCCTGTGAGTAATTTTGGGGCTTCTGGGAGATGTAGTCAGAGCATAAAGAGACGGTATACACCACAGAGATCAAAACAGGAAGTAGAGACGATCGAGATTAGAGAGCAAAACAAACAGAATCTGGACAAAAAGTGGTGATTTTGGTGAAAGTGTCCTCTACTCTACCTCTGATAAAACAAGAATGGAACAAGGTAAAAACAAACATTTTTTTCATGATGAAATAGAGAGTTTCTTCTTTCATTTAAGCTACTCAGTGTTTTCAGAGACATAGTACAAAATATTCTGTGGGTCTAGAAATATGACTCAAAATGGGCAAAAACACCGGAACAAGTTTTAAAATAGGGCTGGCACTCAGGGAGTTTAGTTAGATTTTATCTTGTAATATACTTTGTTTTTGATGTTTTTTGTGCTCAGAATTCATAATCTCCTGTTTCTGCGGTGAATCATTTATTTATTTATTCCTTAGTGGGGCTAAAAGTGATTTCTTCTTTACAGCGTGGCGGTAAAGTCAAAGGAGCTCAGCAGACTCTGTCCTAATTCAGCAGCTACTGTCGTCTATGTGCTGATGTGGCTAAAATGATATCAGCTGGTGTTAAATTGGCTTCATGGCAGAGAAATTGTTGAGATGTCCGTAAGCAAAATGTTTAAATGGCAGGACTGCTGATACTCACTCTCTGCTACTAGAATTTAATTCCAGCTCTGATGTTTCCTTTGGCTCGATTTTTAGGCGTAAATCTTTATGTTTACATTGGATCAAATTAATTAGATTTTATTTTATTTTAAATTATCACGTATAAAGTGAGATATGTTGCTTGCAGTGATGACATTACATTGGCATTGTTTCCAGGAGTTTCAAGGAGCGACTAGCTAATGAACTCAGCGAAACATTTAACAGCTTTAAAGGCAAATGTTTCCCTCTGGAGATGATGGAGACCAAAACAGAGCTAAAAGTAAAGCATAAAAATTGGACTTGTTTTTGTCAGGTGGCCAGAAATACAGTTTTCCAAAAAGTTGTTATGTTATAGTTATGTTAACAATTTTTGTCTCGTTTATTCACGTTGTCCTGTTTATTTGCAGTTTTATTTTGTAGTAACTTCACTTCCTGCCCTCATGTTCTCCTGCGTCAGTCTTCCCTCGCCCTGATTGTTTCCAGCTGATGTTCCCTTCCTAATGTTTAGTTGTTGTCTTGTTTCCCCTTGTTCAGTGTGAGTTAAGTGTCTTGCTAACCTGCCAAACCATCACGTTTTCATGTACCACTATGAGTGTATTCCTCTTTTTCTTGTTGCTCAGTGCCTTTTTTGACATTATTTGTCTACTTTGTTATTTTCTTTTGTATTGTACTTACCTCCTTATGAGTGCCTTTTGTTTGTAGTCCACATTAAGACAGTTACATGTAGCGTTTTTCTGTTTTGAAGTTTCAGTTTTGATTGTGATAATTACATATCCTCCTCATGAGCGCCTTTGTTTATAGTTCTTATTTATTTTGAAACAGTGTTTTTGAGCCCTTTTCATTTACACTTTTTGGCCCAGGTCCCTGTGTATCCTTATCAGTGTTAATCACCTGCCTCGTGACTCTTATTTTGAAAACTCTATTCTCGGACTCATGCATTTGGGTTCACGCCTCAACACTTAACCCTTGTCCTTGTTGAACTTGTTCTGTTACCCCACACAGCCAATACATGAATGAATGAATGGTGTATTTCAGTAGTATTCAAATAATACTGCTTTTAAGCATATTAATCTGTCATAGAAAACTAAAAATGTATATAAGCCCAGTAATATCTCTTTAAAGTTCAGCAGTGGCAGCTAGGGGCACACATGAACAGCAAACTTCAGCTTTGCCCCTCCACAACAAGTCCACTATTTTTTCTGCAGTCCAGGCATCATTTTATGCAACAGAGAAACGGCTGTGTCAAAGCGTTTGTATTATATCATGCTAAATTAATTTTTATTTGGGAAAGTGTGTCGTGTTTTAATTAGAATGAAATATATATTATAATATTTTTTTATTGATAATTTTTTTAAATCATTACTCAAAATTTCAGGCGACCCAATTTGAATTCCAGGTCGCGACTCAGAGGTTGAAAAACACTGCTTTATGGTCAGAGGGCTCAGCAGAGGAGATTGAACCTTTGACTCTGTGTTTGAAGGACGACCACTCAACCCACTGAGGCCGCTAAAAAGCAGAGGAAAAAAGTAGTGTGTCGGTCCCACCTCCTCGTCAGTGTTTCACCTTTAGTCGTCTATTTGCAGCTGATTTTTGTTGTTGTTTTTTTGTCTCTGCGCAGCTCTTTGCCATCTTTGCATTTGCGACATGTGGAGGCTACTCTGGACAGCTGCGGGTCAGCGTGGACTGCCTGGAGAAGGCCAGAAGCAACCTCAGCATTGGCGTCGACTTTGGCTATCCTTTCAGGTGAGCGGGCTTCACTCTTTGTCTTAAAGTTTTAAAAAAGCAGCAGTATGAACTTGAGTTTATGATGCTAATATAGTGCTTGATTTTACGTAAAAAATGTAGAATAAACAGTATATTACACTTGAGATACGATACGATATATTATTGTGATATTCTACATAGATAAAATTCATTTAAAATGCAGCTTAAAATACAAGTTGTATACATATATATGTAGATATATTTTATATGTACAGTGTGCCAAAAAAACACTTTGGCAATGGCACTCAAGAGTTAAGCTACAATCGGCAAAGAAACCAATCAGTTTTTCTTGTCTTTATGGCCCGCTAGAGGTGTCCTGCTGAGCGTCAGAGGATGTCAGACAGGCAAAAGATGAATAAAGATGAATGAATCACTCTGTTGTCATTTAGCAGGTCTTCTTGGGTAAAACATATCCTACACAGAGAGTAGGATTTGACGTCTGCACCTGTTTTCTGTGGATCAGATTGCACCAGGTGTCCTTCGAAGCGCCCGTGTGTGAAGGTATCAGGAGGGAACGGGTGTTCCTCATTGGAGACTATTCATCCTCTGCAGAGTTCTTCGTCACCATTGCTGTCTTCGCCTTCCTGTATTCCCTCATGGCCACCATTGTCTACATCTTCTTTCAGAACAAGTATCGTGAAAACAACCGAGGGCCGCTCATTGTGAGTACAGAGGACACCGACCAACGACTTATTCGTTTTTTTAGTGGGTAGTCATTCTATGTTATACACCGATGAGGCGTAACATTACGAGCACCTGCTGCCAGAACAGCCCTGACGTCATCAATGATCCTTGTCCTCTCATGACGCTGTCTCTGATTCACCACTGGTCCTTCCTTGGACCACTTTTGATAGATCCTAATCACTGTAGACCAGGAACAGACCACCAGAGCTGCAGGTCTAGAGATGCTCTGACCCAGTCCTCTAGACATCACTGTTTGCTTCTTGTTGATAAAGTGGCTTTCCTTTGTTTCCTGCTTCTCACATCAACTTAGAGGACAAAATGTCATCATTTGTTGTCAAGACCTTAGTGATAAAATAATGCTACGGTCTCTTCTCTCTAGGACTTTGTCGTGACGGTGGTGTTCTCCTTCATGTGGCTGGTCAGTTCCTCAGCTTGGGCCAAAGCTCTGTCTGATGTGAAACTGGCCACAGATCCAGATGAGGTGCAGCTGCTCATCTCCGCCTGCAAAGTCCAGACCAACAAGTGTGGTTCTGTGCATGGACCACGCTGGTCTGGACTCAACACCTCAGTGGTAGGTTCACAGATGCACGTCGCAAACACTGGAGATGAATAAATAAGTGCGCCCGTAAAAGGTTTTTGAAGAAAATGTAGTTTCCTCGCTGCTGAAATTTAGCGGTTTAGCAACATTGTCAGTTGAACTGTAAGTACTGACAACAAATTGGGATTATTAACTGTAGAAAGTCTGAGTCAGTTGTTGTTCAGAGATGAAGACCTCAGACCTGAAATGATTTGAAGTGTACGTCAAAGTGTGAATATTGAAAAGAGATGAAATCAGTCAGCTAAAGAAGTCAAAGTCAACTTTATGAGCAGTACATACAGTGAGTGTTTCCCCCAGACAGCACAAACAACACTGTAATTATATATATATATATATATATATATATATATATATATATATACTGTATGTATATGAATAGCATGTACTTTTTTAAAATGTTTTCTTTTTCATATTTTGTCACATTTTAAAAAAGACCAAAATACCAGTAAAACTATGCAAATACAATTTGAGATTTTTTTCTGGATATTCTGAGACCAGTTGCGTTGCTCTAGCTCCTTCCTACATGACGTTATGGTTAAAAATGCCTGTTTGAACTTGGTGACCTTGACCTTTTACTGATCTTGACCAAACTGAATAAGTGACTTCTGGATTCCTATATTAGTTTATACACCAAATTAGGTGACGATTGGCTGAAAATTGTACACCCTGGAGTGTTGAGAAATATATGAAATCTCCCATAAATTACTATGGTGTGACCTTTCATTTGACCTTGATGACCTTGAATCGGATCCGATCACCACCAAAAATCCGTTTTAAGTTAGGCCACTTCTGACCAATTCTGAAAATTTCGTCAAAATCCGTCCATAACTTTTTGAGTTATTTTACAAATCAACAAACAAATAAACCCCGGTGAAAACATGACCTCCTTGGCGGAGGTAATAAAAATACAATAATACTGTGTGTGCAGTGCTGACCAGAAGGTCTACTTTGCTTAATTTCAGGTTTTTGGGTTTCTCAACTTTGTCCTATGGGCTGGAAACATCTGGTTTGTCTTTAAGGAGACCGGCTGGCACAAGGGCGCTTCAAGGTTAGCTGGTGGGGCGTCTGAGAAACAGTCGGGCACCTTTAACCAGCCGCCCTACAACCAGGGAAGCTTCGACCAGTCGGGGAGTTACAACACCCAGGGAAACCTCGGCCAGCCGTCTGAATACAGCCAGGTCGGGGGGCCCACCTCCTACTCTCATCAAATGTAGCCGGGCTTTTCTATTCCTGATTCATTTATTTTAAACCAGGGCAATCAGGAGGTGATCAGAGAGCAGAGAAGTTTATCAAAAAATAAAGAAAAAGGTCACAAAGTTGTCAAAGTACACCGACTGTAAATACAAGTAGTGTGGTTTATTGTACAAAAATTGCTTACATGGAGTCTTTTGCTGGATGTTGTATTTCTTGTAGTTTGAAACTCGGTACATTCACTGTTACGACTGGATTTGCACTGTTGTAGAAGAAAATCACGCTCTATGTCCGTGTACGTTTTTAAAATGGTGTCTGCTCAGTGCATGTTGTCGTATGTGTGCGTGCATGTTCTCTAATTAAACTAGTTAAAAAAGATGTAGTCTCTGAAAGTTTACAAAAATCACACTGCCCTGACTCATCACTGAACGTTTAGACCCCCATTACATGTATATTATTTTTCTAATTTATCTGCTATTATATTTTGATAGTATTTCTAATGAATTTAATTTGTGTTATATCTGTTTGAACAAGTATATACCAGCTCATATCTGACACTGATTATGTCAGAAAACAATAACTGTAAACTGCAGAAGCCTCTATACAGGGTTTGTGCAGGACAGAACAGTATGCAACCATCAGACATGGGAAAATATGAACATATTATAATTTAATCATAAGTTATAGCTCTCTAAAGCATGTGCAGGGTATCCATTCACGCTGCTAAAGCCCAGCAAAAAAGCACATCTGTACCACAGTGATAATAGATGAACGGAGCTCATCTGTACATAACTAATATTGACAGTTTTGGACAATTTTTGGTCGAAAATTCATGTTTAGTAATGTTCCATAATAATGCTCAGTTGCTGTTTGTCCACATTAAAATGACTTGTGTGACCGTGTTTCTTGACCTCCTAAGCATGTGGCTTGCATCGGTGTTACAAAGCAGACTGAACATCCATGTGTGTATCCATGATAAATGTTATCATTTCATGAGTGTGGATAATTTACAGGTGTTCATGCTAATAAAGAAGCACAGATCTGCCCACGAGTAACCTGCTCTGATGGTGTCGGCTCACATTGTTTGAAAATGCACAGCTGTTGCTTCAGATTGTAACGCTGACTTTTTGCGGTTGACCCTTTTGACCTTTTGTCTTTGTCTTATACAGAAACACTGACAGCTGTGGGGGATGCTTCTGTCGACTTTCATTGTTGACTCTCAGCATGTTTTGAACTGTGTGCTGAACTTCAGGAAGTAAAGTTTCTAAAACTCCCAGCTCGCTCACTACTGCCACCTCCTGCTCTGGAGTTGTACACACAATTTACTATCTTACCCAAAATGCATTAGGTTCTGTCAACATAAATTAATTTACACAATGTTAAGTTATTGCACATCATGCTAAAATAACATTACTTAATGATGTTCAACCACAAAACATGACTATATATGGTAGACTAAACACACTAAAACACTAAAACAAATTTGTCCAGGATGCAGTCTCAATCAAAACTAATAATAATGTGCTTTGATATTTTTTTTTTTTTTTTGAAAAACAGTAAATTTGAAAATTCATGGAATTTTATTTATAGAGCACATTTCAGCAGTGTGTTTTATATGAAACACAACATTAAAAGCATCAAAACAAAACATTAAATCACAGTATAAGTCATAAATGATAAAAATGAATGACCTATAATCCACTGGGCAGCAAACTGTGGGATCCTCACTCTCCATCACCTTATCAGTTGCTTCATTAAATAAAAACAAGCTAAAATATAAATAAGACAGGTATAAAAAGTTACTGTGCAGTGGTAGAAATTAATAAAAAGCAGTGACAAACAGAAAGGTCTTCAGCCTTGATTTAAAAGAAGTGAGAGTTGCAGTTTTCTGGAAGTTTGTTCCAGATATAAGGAACATAGAAACTGAACCCTTCTTCTCCATGTCTAGTTCTGACTCTGGGGACAGGAAGTAGACCTGAACCAGGTGACCTGAGAGGTCTGGATGGTTCATAATGAAGCAGAAGATCATTTAGTGCTTTATGGACCAGTTTTTCCAAATCCTGTTGAGACATACATCTTTTAATCCTTTATATATTCTTATAAAGTTGTAATAATTTTCATGTGGCAGTTGCATGAATATTTCTTCTGGATGACTCCTCATGTTGGTGCTTGGCCAAAGGTGGAGAAAGAAACGAAACCTAACTTAACTTCCAGTATTTTTTTTACTCTGCAGCTCTGAAACATCCGCTGTTTTCACCAGAGGTCGCCTTCAGGCCCAGAGAAGGAAAACGAAAGTGAAACCTAACTGAGTTTGTTTCCAGATAGAAGTCCCTGCAGTTTGCATCAGCAGCACGCAGATCCAAGCAGCTCCAACAGCTCAATACACAGACCAGGGCTTTTTATTCCAGAGTTTCTCTGCAGGACCCAGGAAGACATCGCCATGACCACCCTGAACCAGCAGTATGAGGAGAAAGTGCGTCCCTGCATTGACCTCATTGACTCTCTTCGCTCTCTGGGTGTGGAGAGGGACCTGGCGCTGCCTGCTATCGCCGTGATTGGAGACCAAAGCTCGGGGAAGAGCTCCGTGTTGGAGGCGCTGTCAGGGGTGGCTCTGCCCAGAGGAAGTGGTAAGACATTTTAGAAATGAATTAAGGGCTAAAACACTGACTTTTCACTTTAAATGTAGAAAACAGAGAAAAAGAGGGAAATAAAGTATTTATTCATTAATTATTATTATTATTATTAAGGACTGAACAAGTAATGGGTTCATTTCTACCTAATAATATCATATATGATGTGATGAAGATTAAAAATAAGTAAGCTGGCTTAAAATACTGGATCAGTGTCAAATGACTTGTTCCTTGACTTAAGGCTTAACTGTCAAAGCACACTGTGAAAAAGCACAGTATGCTGTCTGGAGTTACAGTAATTTGTATTCAAAAGACTAATTATGAATCTCAAGCACATATTCACATTCACAAAAAAAAAAAAAAAACAAAACACAAAAAGCTGCATTTCCGTCTTTATAGTTCAATTTGTCGTTGATGTGAGCACTGTTCCATTATATCAACCAGGAAATGGAAATCTCAAAACCCCTATGGCCGGTGTAAATATGATGCCAACTTGTTAACTACAACAAAAATGTATCCGATTACAACAATGTCACCAGTTTTTCTCCTCTCAAAGACTTCCATAGCATTGTACTCAGTCGCACAGAAAAAAAATAAAATTTAAAAAAAGTCTTTGTTGTCATAATATGACAGTTCATATAATGAAATTCTGGTCAGTCAAATGTCAGAAAAAGTAGTCAAACTTAAAAATAAAAAAGAAAAGACATAAATAACATTATGCAAGACATAAGACACTATTTACAGTAGTAAGGCACATTTTCAGAAATTGAATATTGCACATGGAGCTGGTATTATTTGACATTGTTGTTTTATATATATATATATATATATATATATATATATATATATATATATATATATATATATATATATACTGTATATATGTATATTATTGTAGATCTTTGTTCCTTGGTACCAGGAAGAAGTTTTAAATTAAGAAGTCAGAAGACACTTTTTAAGGCGGTTTATCAAGCTCTTTGTTTACAAAACATGGAGGTCTTTAGACATGTGGATATGAATAATAACAAAAATGTAGATGCTTAGAATTATATATAGCATCATATATATATATATATATATATATATATATATATATATACATACACACACACACACACATATATATATATATATATATATATATATGTGTGTGTGTGTGTGTGTGTGTGTGTGTGTGTGTGTGTGTATGTATAGCCACACTACAGACATTTGGATTATGGATTTTGCAAAGAAATGTTGACCCTTGTGTTTTGTTGAGTTTCTGTGTAATCCCTGGAAAATATTTCAAAGATGTAATATTGATCCCGTTGTTGTAAAGAACACACAGGATTTCACTTTTCCCCTCATCATCATTCACTGTTTATTAATTCAGGCATCGTGACAAGATGTCCCCTGGAACTGAAGATGAAGAGGAAGAAAGAAGGAGAGGAGTGGTATGGGAAGATAAGTTACCAGGACTATGCCGAAGAGATAGAAGACCCTGCAGAGGTGGAGAAAAAGATTAGAGAAGGTAGAGTTTGCAAAACAAAATGTCACTATCAAAAGTTAAGGACTGATGGAGCTGCTGTTTTTACGGTTTTTATTGATCAGCACCTCCATCCTCTCTCTCCAGCTCAGGATGAAATGGCCGGGGTCGGGGTGGGGATCAGTGACGACCTCATCAGTCTGGAGATCGCCTCTCCTGATGTTCCAGACCTGACGCTCATCGACCTGCCCGGCATCGCTAGGGTGGCTGTGAAGGGACAACCGGAGAACATTGGAGACCAGGTATGCGAGTTCAACGTCTCCAAAACACTGACAAAAGATTTATAGGGACAATTTCTTCAGTAGAAAGTTGTTCGAGGAAAAATATTGATACAGAAGTATGTGGATTATCTAGATTAACCAGGATTGAAATCTACAAAAAAGAACCTGGGGCCTGTTTCTCCCATCCGCACACAAGGTTTTTTGAATGACTTCCTACATTGAGCTTTCTACTGGCAAGACGCTAAGGCCAAAAATCAAAGTGGACATGAAAACTCTTTCATGCTTTTACAGCGTGACCACTCCTGGCCACTAGCAGCAAGACTATAGACTTTTAGTCTGGGTTTTCACTCATTATAGACTTTGTAATCTGTAGTTTTGGTAGTTCTACAATTAACACCTTGATTTACGGCAGTGGTTCCCAAACGGAGGGTGTGCAGAAGCATGATGGGGGCATGCGAGCGACCTCAAGGGGGTGTGGGGAGGACTCAGTGTTTTCTGTATACGTAGTTGCAAGGAGGTGTGAGGCATACATTTATTCTATTTCGAAAGAAGTTGAAGATAATTGCAAATTTTACTTTATTGCAGTTTACGTTTATTTGGTTCAAAGAAGGGCTGTCTAAATAAGCGTGACAGTAACTCTACTTGGACAAACTGCCTGAAATGCATCGCCAGAGACGTGCTGGCAGGTCATGAAGCAGAACTCCATTCAAAAAATAAAAGAAACTTATGACGTAGTCGTAACTAACGATTAGATAAACCATCTTATCTGAATCTGTCCAAGCTTCCCCTGTAATAATCAGCAAACAAATAATCCACCAAAGAGCATCGTTAATGCTTTTATGCTAAAATCAGAGTGACACCACATTAGCTCTAATAAGCGCTGTGTTTTTGAGGGAATATATTTATTAAACACCTTCAACAGTTTCAACAACACAACTCTGCTCCTCTACTTGTGCGTCAGGGTTGAATGATGCGCTGCGTCTCCTCCTGCTGGAGACTATAGAAGTGGATATTTGGTGACTGTGGAAGCTCCTAAACTGCTCAGGAACAACAACTCGGCAACATGTGAACATCAGAGCAGCTGCAGTGAACAGAGTTTATTATTGGATATCAGTCAAGGTGTTTTTAATACAAAAGCTGCATCATCTCTTTTTCTTATCAACCAAAGGAGGGCCCAGCAGAAAAAGTTAGGGAACCACTGATTTACAGTATGCATTCATAATTTCAGATAAAGAGACTGATCCAGAAGTTCATCACTAAACAAGAAACCATCAGCTTGGTGGTTGTTCCATGCAACGTGGACATCGCAACCACAGAGGCTTTGAAGATGGCACAGGAGGTGGATCCTGATGGAGAGAGGACTCTGGGTAAATGGAGCTGATTTTACAAAAGAGCCACATGGCCAGGTTGACTTTCAGAAAGTTAACTGTCTATTTGTCCTCTGTCTTTTAGGTATCTTGACCAAGCCTGACCTGGTGGACAAAGGTACAGAGGAGACGGTGGTTGAAATTGTCCGTAATGAGGTCATCCACCTGAAGAAGGGCTACATGATCGTCAGGTGCAGGGGTCAGAAGGAGATCACAGAGAAGGTGTCTCTTACTGAAGCAATAGAAAGAGAGAAAGCCTTCTTTGACGATCACTTGTATTTCCAGTAAGTTCCTGCTTTGTGGGATATCATAACAGATATTTTCATGGTGTTTCATAATGCTGGGAGTGTGTACTCTGATGCTTTTTATTCTTGCTGTAGCGCTCTCTACAGTGACGGCCAAGCTACTGTTCCTAAACTGGCTGAGAAACTCACACTTGAGCTGGTTCATCACATTGAGGTGTGTTCTGGCTTCATCTGATTAACAGTTTTCTCTGTTCTGTTTACTTTAGATGGTAAGTTTTTTATCCATGTGTGATTTGCAGAGATCTCTTCCTCGACTGGAAGAGCAGATAGAGGAGAAACTAGCACAGACTCAATCAGAGCTGGAGAGATATGGCAGTGGACCTCCATCGGATGCAGCTGAGAGACTATTCTTCCTCATTGATGTGAGCTCCCCTCACATTTACCTGGCTACAAAGACAAACCTCACCGCTGTGTATGAATTTTTCATATTAACACCTGTAAATTTGCTCCTCTGTCTCATGTGCGCTGCAGAAAGTGACAGCGTTCACTCAGGATGCCACCAGTCTGACCACAGGAGAGGAACTCAAGTGTGGAGACAAGCTGAATGTCTTTTCTGTGCTCAGAAGAGAGTTTGGGAAGTGGAATGCCCATCTGGTGTCCTCAGGAGAAAACTGTGAGTACATCGCTGTGATCTGGTCAACAGCGGTCCATCAGCAGGACTGAAATATTTATTTAATGTTTTTTTTTTGTTGCAGTTAACAAGAGGATTGAGAAGGAGGTGGAGGGGTATGAAGAGAAGTACCGTGGAAGAGAACTGCCGGGCTTCATCAATTATAAGACCTTTGAGGTCATGGTTAAGGAGCAGATCAAACAGCTGGAAGAACCGGCCGTCAAGAGACTCAAGGATGTAGGAGGTACATGATTAAATAATAACTCATTAAGTGCCAGCTGTTTAATAAAACAGAAAGTACCTTGTTCCAGCGTTTTTGTCCATTTTGAGTCATATTTCTAGACCCACAGAATATTTTTGTACTATGACTCTGAAAACACTGTATAGCTCAAATGAAAGAAGAGACTCTCTATTTCATCATGAAAAAAATGTTTGTTTTTACCTTGTTCCATTCTTGTTTTATCAGAGGTAGAGTAGAGGACACTTTCACCAAAATCACCACTTTTTGTCCAGATTCCATTTATTTTGCTCTCTAATCTCGATCGTCTCCACTTCCTGTTTTGATCTCTGTGGTGTATACCGTCTCTTTAAGCTCCGACTACATCTCCCAGAAGCCCCAAAATTACTCACAGGCTGTGGGAGACCACAATCGGCGACCCGCTGCCGAATAAACACTTTGACGTATTATTACATCGATGGTACTCAAAGAAATAAATTAAATATTAATTTCATGTTTTTCTTTACTATTCACGTTTCTTCTTCTATTTCCTTTTCTTCCAGATACTGTCAGGAAGGCGTTCATACAACTGGCCCATAGTAGCTTCATTGGTTATCCTAACCTCATTAAAACAGCCAAGGTATCTTTTATGAGAGTCTTGGAATTGAATTTGCGTTTTTTTTTTTCTGGCAGACTGATCATATTATATTTTCCAGACAAAGATCGAAACCATCAAGCAGGAAAAGGAATCTGTCGCTGAATCTATGCTGAGAACCCAGTTCAAGATGGAGCTGATCGTTTATTCTCAGGACAGGACCTACAGCAGCAGTCTGAGTGACAGGAAGAGAGAGGAGGACGAGGAGGAGGAGAAATGGAAAGGACAGAAAAAATATATAGAAAGGAATACTCTGCACTGCAGAGATAATCATGCAACACTTCAGGAGCTGATGTTACACCTTAAATCCTATTACAAAGTAAGTTTTAAGGCAGATGGATGATTCATTAACAAAGATAATGACAGCGGGGTTTAGACGCTCGCTCTGCACTTGTTTGTCAAACTTCTATTTCATTTTCCTCCGTTAGATTGCCAGCCAGCGTCTGGCTGACCAGATCCCGCTGGTGATCCGCTACCAGATGCTGCAGGAGTCTGCCGTCCAGCTGCAGAGGGAGATGGTGCAGATGCTTCAGGACAAGGAGAATATGGAGATTTTGCTGAAGGAGGATTGCGACACTGGCAGCAAGAGGGCTGCTTTACAGAGTCGCCTCAAACGCCTCATGAAGGCCCGAGCATACCTGGTGGAGTTCTAGACGAGGTCACATGATGAGTGATGATTCTACTGTACCTGTTTCATTTGTCATGTACAGCTGTGGTTTTATAGGATTGCTATACTATTGTTTTCACATTTGCTTTAAATGTAACAGCTACATCAGAATAGTTCAATGTCATTTTAAATTTAAACTATTATACTCAGTGAAAATGGCTTTATTTCACAAGGAAAAATATCTATTAATATAAATATTCTTATTTTTATTTATCACTTTAAGAGTTACATTACAAGATTTACTGTTACTTCTGATCATCTTCCAGGACAATGGAGCAGCTTCAGCTTTGTTAAGCCAGCTGAGACTTGTTACTCCAAATAGGACAGTATAAATAAATTATTTCCTTTGTCTCCCTAAAATCCATTGAACCACTTTTTTTAATCAGTTTGTCTTATTGTATCTATCTGGTGTTGTTGTCCAGCATTGGATTCCTGACAGATGTGGAATTATTGTACATCAAATTTGTACTTTAGCTCCCTCTTGTGGTATTACCAGTCCAATAACAATTTACCAGTTATGGGTGTATAGATTTTTCTCATTCCAATGACCATTTAAGTTTTTTTTAACTCCTACTCCTGTGTTTTTTTAATATATTACAGTGTATTCTTTGCCCACAGCGAAATCCTTGCTCACTTCAGACTTCAGAGTTACAAGGACAGACATACACCATACGTCTGAAAATCAACTGTACTTGAACGAGACTAGTGTGAACAAGTCAGCTTTATTCAAAAATACATACTAAAAGCATTCTTAGAAAGAAAAGGAAATCATTTAAAAGTGTTTCACATTAATTTCTTTCAGCATCTCTACAGCTTCAGTCACCATTCTGCGCAGGGCTCTCCTGATTGTTGTCGTCGTTGTCTGATTTCTCATCATCTAGGAAAATACAAATAATGAAATGATTAGGAAGGCACATGACAATGCCAAGAGGCACTCACAACTTCCTTGTTCACTCACTCTCAAGCGTCTGCTGTAGTTCCTGTATGGTGCTGAGCAGCACGTGGAACTGCTTCTTTCTTAATTCCAACTGTGTCACAAAAAGGAGAGAAACATTTTAGTAAAATATAACTAATGGTATACACACACACATTAGAGGTTAGTGTAAAAGAGATGATCGATTTATTTGGCTTTACCTTTGCATCTACGTTCTCTTTGATGTGAGACAGCTGCTGGAGTTCTTTGTCAAGCGCCTCTAGTTGCCTGTAAGTGATCAAACCAAGCTTAAGCACATCATCTGATGATCTGAAAACTCAATAGCTTGATAAAACGATTGACTCACTTGAGTGTTTCATGTCGGTCTGGGTGTTGCTGGATAACCTTAGCTAAAGCATCATACTCTGGATGGAAAGAAAAATGTGAAACAAGTGGCTATTAAACTCGCAGTATATTGAGAATCTATGTTGATGCAAGTTCTGACTGATTCAAGTCAAAGGAAAACCTGCTGAATGTTTTTACTTTTTGTAAACAGTGAAATTTGTATTTGTATTAGTGATTTCTATTTTGCAAATGCATTCTCTATCAGTGTGCTGTCAGAAAATTGTATATATAGTTGTATACCCTTTAATTTATAAAATGACACAAATCATTATGAGTTTGTTACGTTTGTTAAAATGTGAGTGCTAATTGTCTAAATTTGTGCGAAGCACTGAAAATATCCTTACCTTGGCGATTTTTCCGTATTCTCTTCGCCCTCTGGATCTCTTTTTTGCATTCTGCTATCTTGTCGTGTGCAGACATGATGTTTTGTTCTGCAATGTGGACACAGTGATTATGAGGTTATTTTACTCTGGTTGCCCAGTTTTGCTGGTTCCCATGTAGGAAGTACGAAATGCAGGCAGATGGACATTTCATATACATAGCCTATAGCTATAAAGACAAGATCAGTGGCAGAAAATCACAGTTTCCTACCTATGTCCGTGTATATTTTCTCGTAATTCTCCATTTCTCGAAGATTCATGTCATAAACCATCAACGTCTTCCCCATGGAGAACTCACACTGGGCCAGTATGCCCATCATCCTGTGATACTGCGTGAACCTGAGCAGAATTACAACACAGTTTATGACCAAAAGCAAATTCTCCACCACATTTATAGAAATCTTTGAGGCCAAAGTCCAAGGCTGGGTTCAGCAGAGCTCCCTCACCCTTCCTCCGGGGTCCCAGACGAGTTGCACCATTTGGTGAAACTCTTTAGCAGCACGTTGATGCGGCGGTCATCTCCAGCTCCGTCCCCGTCAATGAGAAGACGTTTCCGAATAACTTCATCTGAAACAGAAGCGAAACGGGAATCAAACAACCTCCCAGCCACAGCGGGTAAACAAGAGCCGGTGAGCAGCATCAACCATTAGCTAGCTAGCTAGCTAACAGCGCTAACTTATGTTAGCTGTTTTAAGTATAAGTGTAACATTGGCTCGTTTATGGTAACATGACTGGGCACATTTGGTACTTTTAGAGCTTGAGTACTCATCTCTACTCGTGGTGTTAGCCAAAGAGGTGTAATCAATGAATTAAAACGCTTCTTACCATCTGTAACAGCCCCCATGTCTGTAGCTAAATAAACTTTATTGAACAGTAGGAAGTGAACAAAGCAGGAAGCCCCGCCTCTGAGAATAGGCGACTGTGATTGGCCACAGTGGGATTTCAAAGTTTTTTTTAGAACTTTATTCAACAAACCTACTACTTTTGACCAAGTAGGCCGAAGAAATGAGGTAAATACTTAAACTACTAATGTATCATCCACGCATGTTTTAAGATACAACTCATAGCTGCATAAGAAAAGGACATTATGAGTGACATGTTCAAAATGGAGGATCAAAGTGAAACATTTTGTGATTATTTTAAAGTCTCTTCACCTCACCTAGTTTTAGAATCAACAATCAACTCTAAACCTCAGCTTTATGTTATTAGTACTGCTGATGAGCTTTTACAAGTACTATTATTAGTTGTTGTTTTCCTCTTTTCTGAGGTGTACATTGTGATCAGCTTCTCTATGTCCTTTATTTCACAGTACGTAGGGACTAGATTAGTTTAATGTTATCATGTATTTATTATTATTTTATATTATTAATATATTCATATCAATCATTATCAACAATAACATATCAGTCCACTGATATGTTATTGTTGCTAACATAAAATTAAACATTGAGACGGTTCAGATGAATTCCAATTTGGTGTCCCTGTCAAAACAGAACACATCTGTAATCCACAGCAATGTCCTCTATCAAGTCCATTTTTCACTGAAGACAGTATTATGCCGAGATTTATTTGTCACCGCCTTGCCCTTGTTAGTAAAACAGTGTTGGTTGTATGCCCTTGTTTCTCATATAAAATAACGTACCAAACTATTTTCATGATGAGGAAGTTGCTTGCTTTAGTTGCATGACTTGTCAAATAATTGTTGCACAGTTGATTACAACTGATTATATACAAAATTTCTTAGCTTTGTAGAGAATTATATGTTGACACAATTGTTTGATGAAGATAGATAGATAGATAGCTAGATAGATAGATATCATAAACAGCAAAATGATGTATGTACTCTTATTGTTTTTGTGGGAAATCTAGAAAATAATTGATATGTTGTGCAAGTGTATATACCACTGATGAGACACAGAAGAGCAGAGTATTACATGTTGACACACTTGTTAGTTGAATGCTATTTTTTGTGTGTAGTATTTGGCACCTAAAGTCATCCTCAAACTACACCAACAGCATCTGTTGTCATGCTTGTTATTTCTGCTCACCCAATTGTTGGTGGCCATAATAAATGTGTACAGACAGATGTTACTGACCAACCAGATAACCTGAATTACACATATGTAGCATGCACAGTGCTAGTTTTAAGCCGTTGTTTTCCATTTAAGATAAGATATCAAAATACTCTGATGATGGGGAAGCTGCTTGTGTGCGTGCGTGCTGGCGCAGTGACGTCTCCGTCCCAGAATGCAGTCTGGTAAACAGACATGGAAGCACCAGGTGAAGACCTCCACAGAGGCTGAGCGCCGCACTCACTCTTTCCCACCGTCTTCTGGCTTCTTCGCCTAGTGCATCCAGTCGATCTATATCTACCTGGTGTCCCGTTTGCGCCTACAACACCCAGAGCCTTGGTAAGAGTGGAGTTGTTGTCGATCCGTGACGACTGCTAATGACTTCTGCTGTGCTGTCAGGCTCCTGCCAGCTTCCTCGCTAACGCTAGTCATGGCTAGCTACAGGCTAGCAGGCTAATGTAAGTTAGCAACCACTGCTGTGTAGTAACGTTTGTACCAGTCACAGACCCACTCTGGATGGGGCCTGTTTTCATGACATAACTCCAGATAGACATTGTGTCTTTCTTCACGTGTTTTATGTACAATTAACGTTGGCTTTGTTTTCTATTTGTTGATGAAAATGTTCATGTTCGTTAGTGTGTAGTAGAGGTGGAAGCTACGCTAGCAGAACTGTTTGCTCTGGCTGGTCTCTGCTAGCTAATGCCAGCTAGCTAGCTATCTAGAGTTGCCAATGACAAGTACCGAGTTCCTAAAGAAATTACATTCTGTTATTTTTTGCCAATCATTGATTATGATGTCCTTCTTTCTTCTAGTCCAAATAACGACTGGGATCAGCCTGAGCTACTGACATGTTTATATTACAATATAGCAGACTGTTAGGTGGAACAATTATGTAATGTTTGTAATACATTCAGTCTGACTTCTTAGTGATAGTCAGTAAATATAGAAATATGTTAAAGCTAGGTGGTCATTCATTATGATCTTGTGTGGATTCTAATATGTTCACGTCATGTAATGATTCTGTGCAATTCTGTCCTCTAAATTACTGGTTCAAGCAGTTTCTCAAGGTGTTTTGTTTGAGATGAACACTAACCAGCAGACCAGAGTTCATTGCATTCAAAATCAGTGTGTTTGACATATGATGATGTTATTAACTTTGAAAAAATATATATATATCCGATAAAATAATCTTTTATTAATCTCACTAACGGGGACATTTACAGGCAGCAGTGAAGCGGATAAAAGTGCAAGTTACCATGATGGCCAACATATAAGTAAGAACCAGTGGCATGAGTAGAGAAGTAGAATAAGCAGGAAAACAATGTCACAATAAGTACCTTAAAATATGTGCATGACTGACTAATAAGCATAGATCAGTTGATAATGTGTAAATGTCTAAATATCCAAAAAACAGATGAAAAACTAAGTTAGCATTATGTACATCATAAGTGAGCAAAATAAGTGAACACAATGGCTCAGCAGTTGTAATAAAGATATCAGAAGTAGTGCATAATGTTAGTAATAACAAATTTAGTTATTAGTTTTGATTAGTTTTAACTTCAGGGTAGCCAGATTATCTGAACACATAGTTAATGGTAATAGTGAACAGAGTTTCAGTTGTATAGAATACATATGAATATATTCCAATTCATCTGACATCATCACAACAAAAACAATCAGAAAAGGGTATGGTGTCACGGTTTATAAAGGGATTACTGTGGAGCTGGAGAGGACGGTTAGTGATGGTGCTGCTTAATGAATTGGATTACTGAAAAGTGGTGAATGACTTCCTGACAAGGCTCAGCATTACCTCTCAGACATAGACATAACCCATATTTACTGATTAACTGAATAAACCTCTAAATGAAGATCCTGATACTGACTCACTTATCTAAGTGCTTCTCTGTGTGTTTCTCCAGACTTCCCGTTCAGTTTGTGGCGGCCAGCGATCACCCAAACTGATGAGGATCGGCTGATTGAGATAAAAACAAGTTCCTTTTTTCTTTTTCTTTTTTTGCAAAGGTAAGATCTCACAGCTACTCTTAACTCTATTTTCCTGAAAACCCATTTTGTTTTTATTTTCTTCAGGTTAATTTAAACACATATAACCCCCACAACATTTTTGCCTCCTTCTGGATATCATAAACAAAGATCTGTGTGAAAATACTGTTATCGTTTTTGTTGTTGATCCCTTCAGAAATATATGAGTGATGTCAAAGATGCATTTTTTAGTTGATTTTTTTTTCTGTGGTTTGACCATCTAAACCACTGCCAAAAAGAGGCTGCATTCTGAAACTAAAATACCTCATACTATGAATATATACAGGTAGATATTTAGAGGTCTGGAGTGTTCATATCTTTTGAAACACTTTAACTGGGTTTCTACCATACGTTCCTGTGATTATTAGCTCATAGAACTACATTTCTACAAACTGAAAGGTTCCTTCAGTCCACTGTTTCCACCATGGTCTAAAGACCCAAGAAGAAGCAATGCAACATGAGTCGGAGGACAGTCTGTTTTATCTAAAAAAACAAGTTGGGAAAAAATAGAAGTTATACTTTGTTTCACTGTATTGATATTTACAGATCCACATTGGCTGTAAAGAATGGAGTATGTGCTGTATACCGTACCCACAGTGAAACAATCTGAAAATAACTTCTTTTTTCTTTCTTATAGTGATCGCCCTCTCACCTTGCTTACACAATGTTTTTCCTCTTTCTCTTTTCTTAAAATGAAACGGGGAAGCTGAGATTAAAGATGATAAAGAGAATGAAGATAAATGCTCACCCCTCATGCTAAAATTGTTCTAAATCAATGTTAGAGTTCTTCCTTGCTTTATGAATCAGATAATATAGTTGAAGCTGTGGTGTGTTTGCCCAATCAGTGCCAGCCGTCTCTGCTAACTCCTCCCTCTACTTTCAGGAAGTACTACCCCCAACCAAGATGTCTTTTGGGGATAAAAGGGTTCTGTAAAAACGAAGCGCAATGAGTTCCTCAAAATATTCTTAGTTCTGGAGGAAAGTAAATTGGAAGATACAATGGCTCATTCTGTGACTGCAGTGTATGCATATGCAATAAATTAAGGACTATTTTTCAGTGAGACACTGACAACATGTTCAAGAAAAGCTTTAGAATTTGTATTTCTTTAATTAGTGTTGGTCCAAAGACAAGGTTCTGAACTGTATGCTTGAAATTAACAACAGAGGGCCATGGTCATTTTTGCTCAAGGCTATTCAGGGCACATGCCAAATGGGAAGACATTAAACTTTTCTGTCATATTATTCAGATAACCTTCATTGGGTAGCAGAGAAACAGAGTAGAAGGCTGTTTAAACTGGCCTTGATTTTATGTCAAATGGACAGATATCTGTGTCTTAAGAATGTCTGATGATATGAGATGAAAACAGAAAACAGAAATGGTTAGTGAGAGTATTACTGTGTGAGGAGAGAATCAGGAGTTGGTCTCTATGCTATACTAAAAAAAATATAACCTCCAGTCCTTGTTTTGTTGCTTATGTCAGCTGAATATTTGCATGGTTGAGGTAGCTCACAAATATCTCATTTTCAAAGTGAAAGTAAAGACAACTCAGCTGTGGATAACTCTTTACATTTCTTAAATGTTCAGGGGCCTCAGGGGAATCATTAAAAGTCTGTTGTAGATCAGTAGTACTGTTACAGTTATGTTTTTCTTACACATTTAGTGTTGTGTTATTCTTTTGTAGACATTAGTAAGATATGTAGTTTCAGTGTCAAAATAACAGTTACTGATCCATCATCCATGAAGATCAAATCAGCTTGTTTGTCTGTATTTCAAAGACTCTGATAGCAGTTCTACATATGGACCAGTACGTCTTAAAAATGGAGTTATGCACATTGTTTTTCACCAATATGTTAATTAATATGTTCATCTGCAACTGTGAAGTCTGAACACACGACACAGGCATTTCTCAAAATCATTATTTTATTGACTGACACGTGAAGTAAACTCAATTCTTTATATATATAAAACAGATGTTGAACTTAATGTATTAACACGCTAATTTGCGCCACGTTAACTAGGGCTGTCAAACGATTAAATTTTTAATCAGATTAATCACAGATTGTTGTGGATTAATTTGATTAATCACAATTAAATATTCATTTTTATTTTATATTTATCTGAATTAATCACGTTTCATCGTGCATGAGCAAACAGAAAGAAGGGAATATATCTGCAATGAACGTGTTTATGAAACACCTTCAACAGTCACCGCTGCTCTTCTATTAAACACCCTGTGCAATGTAATTTATTTACTCTGTACTTAGCCTGACATCTGGTGCAGTACATTAGTATGTTTCCTATTTATATATTCAGTATTTATCCTTGTTGTAAATTCATATTCATATTTTTATATAAGGATTTTTTATAATTACTTTGTATTTACATTCTAAGATTTATATACTTAATTTTCATACATTTTCTTATATAATATATTCATATATACATATACATGTACACATTATAGTATATTACATGTATACATACATGCGTATTTTTAACATGTTAAGCACCAAATTGTTAAATTAAACCCTAAACTGCCACTCAGTTCAGTATATACGTCACATACATACTCAGTTCAGTATATACGTCACATATATACTCAGTTCAGTATATACGTCACATATATACTCAGTTCAGTATATACGTCACATATATACTCAATTCAGTATATACGTCACATATATACTCAGTTCAGTATAGATGCCACATATTGTGTAAGGTATGTACTTGTTGCTCGTCAAGTGTTCTCTCACACACAGACACGCACATGCGCGCGCGCGCTTCTTTTTGTGGAGGGGCGGGTGCAGCGAAACAACACGCGTTTGCTCGTGTCAGTCAGTGAGAAAGTCCTCCTATCCCGAGCGCGACCAACGCTGACTCTCGTGTTGTTACATTGTAGCGGAAAGAATGTCGGAAAGGGCCGAGGATGACGTCAGGGGGGAGCAGCGCCGAGCGGCCAGGCAGCAGCTGAAGCAGCAGCAGATCCAGCGGGGAGAAGGCTCCACAGCAATGGCGACTGTTGCGGAGCGGAGATCCTTGCCTAGTCCTGAAATAATGCTGGGACAGCCTTGGAGCAACTGGGTCGACGCCGCCAAACTCCACGGCAACGACGGTGAGTCCCCCAACGTCCCGAATGTGCGTGAGGAAGCGAGGCAGAGCGCGGCAGTTACCAGTCCTGTCCCTTTTTTTTGGCCGATTGCATGCAGTTTTTGGTGGAATATGAAGAAACGCTACTGGTAGCAACAGCACGAGCAGGCAAGCAAGTGCAACTATTTATCTGTCTGTGTGTCGGATCGCCTCGTTTTCAGGTGCTGAATCGGAGGAAAGTTTCAAAGACTTCGGAAAAAATCGAGAAGCCATGCGTTTGTGCAGAGAAGGTGAGTGTGTTTTTTTTACTCTAGGGCCAAAGGTGTATTCTGGTTCTGGGGAGGTTTCACACATTTACATGGGTTAAAAACACGCCAACATTTAAACCTAGTGTAAACCACGATGCTTCATGATTTAAACATAACGACCGGATACAATCAGTGAAACATGTGTCACTTATTTGTGTGGCAGTTGACATTTGCATCTGTCCCTAAAATAACTTAACGGTTAACAACTTAGACTCGCTGTACCTGGCTATAGGCCCAACACAGTGACAACAATGCTGTGTTTGGATCTAATGACCTGCCTCCACAGTCCTGCCATTTTACACATCCATTGTATTTCACGTGTCTGAAAACAACAGCAAGAGTTTTAGGTTCGTAAAAGAAATAAAAGTTGATGTATTCATCTTAAAATACTGATTCAAACTTTTTGTAAAAGCCCTCTCTTCGTCATCGCTCTGTTTAAATGGTATGAAGTTTAACACAGTGCGTCCATACAAAAACAGAACCAACAGCCATGCTTTATGGCCATATATTTAGATACGTATCATAATAATAAATTGAACATAATGCTAAATTTAATGTAAATTTCTTTGATCAGGCCTGATGAATTAAACTTTGAAAATCTGCCATCAAGTGATAGGATGATTGGGTTCCTGCTAGTATTGCTACTAGGACACTACTGTCTATACCAGGATTTTTCTCCATAGCTGAAACACGTTTCTCTAACAGCGTCTTTTATCTGGCAGTTAACGGGACGATTTCAGTCACGGCAGAATAAAGAGACAGGACACCATTTGATATAGGTGATAAAACCCACAATGTCAGAAACACACATCAGTGCTTCTGAGCCACGGATTGATGTTTCACAGCAATTTTATTTTTGGAAACACCTTGTTTAGCGTTAGCTGATTTGTCCTACCTGCAGGCCTGGATTTAGATTGAGCCTCACTACAAAGGTAAATTATTATAACAACAAACTGGCATCTTGTTTAATTATAAATCAAGAGTCGTGCACTGTTTTCCAGACCAACCAAGCTCTAAAGACTGAGACCAGAATGACCAAGTTGACAGGATGAGTTGAAACATGTTCATGATGAACAAACGTTGTTACTACGGTGATTGTAGTTTGACACCTAGCTTAATGAAGTTTAATGAAAGGTTTCATGCTTCGCTCGTGTCATGCACTGTTTTCCTCATCCACAGCTACTTTTATTCACTTTATGGAAAGGATTTTTTTTCTATTGTTCGTAAACACATGGCGTGTCATTTGTGACCTTGCTGTTAAGGGACGGTCATCGCAGCCACCAGGACGCCAAGGTTAACATGCTTTTTCTTTGCGCTGTATTTCAGAACTGAGTGTAGTGTGTGTGTGTGTATGTGTGTAGAATTTGGCAGAGAAAAGTGATGTTAATTACGCAAAAACAAGGAGGATCAGACACATTCAGACACTCAACACTATCATTAATTCTACAGCCAGCAACAGAGCAATCACTGAGGTGTGAATAATTGTCTCTGAATTTGCAGGCTTTCGGACATTGGTGACTCCTAGCACTGAACTCCTTTGGACAATGATCATTTTGGATTCTGCTTGTCATTTATGCTGTCTAATAATGCATTTGCATAATTTGTATCTGTCTTATTTCTCAATGACCATCAGGAAAGATGCCACATTTCACTTCCTGCTCAAACTGATGATGTCAGTGTGTCCAGATTTAGTCTTTTTTTTCCTCTCCACATGTAAGGGGAAAGGCTAACTGCACGCTACTTAACAGGGAACTTATATTGCATTGGTCACCAATGTGGTCTGCATGCATACCCGTAGACCACTGCCACTGATGTGTGTCTTAGAGATGAAAAATGGAGCTCATGCCAAGTATTAAAAAGAATCGTGTGAGATGCATGACAGGACATGCTGAGGTGAGGGCTCAGCTTAAGAGATGTTCCCTGCTTTATGCTGAAGAAATGCGCTTTAAAAGAGGATGAGATAATTGTATCTCCAGCTCAAGGAAAGTGTTTTCAGAGGACGGCAGATAGACTGGATGGTCTTTTCAAGTGTGACGCTGCGAGGCCGCTTGACGTCCAAGTGGTTTGAAACATGCCTCCATCATGTAGCAGCGTCTGTCGGTGTCACGGGGCTGATCCAACACATGCTGCTGCCGGCAGACGCGCATGTTCATCGAATGCTATTCTGTCACTGTGTGTGTGTGTGTGTGTGTGTGTGTGTGTGTGTGTGTTTTAGTTGGGGTATTACAAGAGGATGACTACACCTCTCCGTCATGACTCACCACCAGATTCCTACTGTGGTGTAACCGCCATTCTAACACACACGGATGATTAACACAATGTAAAAAATGTATGGCATTAATGAGTGATGAGTCCATTCAGCGTCTGCTTCCCCTTTTTATACATTTTTACAGAGGCACTGTCACAGTCGGAGAAGCAGGGAAATGTAGTGGGCATCAGCCACAGGTCAGATTCAGGCAGCGTGTGTGCTGCTCAGAAGCAGCCAGAGCTGCTACTATTCCACCTAGATCATTCATCACTGCCATGGATGAGGATGCTGAGATTAACTGGACTCTCATTCGCTTCCTCTGCCTCGTTCTCAGCCTCTCCTCCTCACTCTTGCTTTGTCTTGCTGATGCTTCGGCCTGCTTCTCTGCTTTCCTTCTCTTTTTTTTTTCCTCAGCTTCGCTCTTTCTCCACCATGGTGACTTGCTTTCTCTCTTTCTATCCTTTTTCACCTCCTCCTCACACAACAAGAAAATGGAGATTGATACTGAGGCAGACACCGTGGCGTTGGACCACTTTTCAAGTCGGGCCATTTTAGCGGTACAGTTCAGTAGGTGCGTTGAATACAGAGCGGGGAGGCGATCTGGCCGAGCTGCTTTTATAGTCGAGCAAACCGCTCCAAGTGAACAATAGCAGCCGTTTTCGAATGAGTTTGGTTTGACCTCGCTATTGATCCACCAAGGAAAAAGGTTGGTATGCACACTTTCAATAAAGGATCTGAGAGAAGTATGTAACGTATGTGCTCGCCCATTATATGTCCTGATGACTCCTAGAGAGAGTTGGATTCAAGCAGACTGAAAAAGTTCTGCAGAACTCATGCCCTCCACATCACATTTCTGCACTTGCTCTCTTTGCATTGTAGTCAGACTCTTGCTTGTGCAAGGTCAGCAGTGTGCCTCCCCGCTCCAGCTCTGTATAATTTACATCCCTTTGTCCATTAAGTGAAGACTCTTGCCTTTCCTCCATGGCATAACCAAGCCACTGTGAAAATAAGTCTTTTCGCTCCATTGCTGTTGAAGGAGACACTTAGCGGAGAGGCTTCAGACAATTGACACACATTAAGTAGCGTGAGGCTTGTCAATTCATCCACACAAGACTGCAGCTGACCTCCCTGAGTGGGAATCCAGCCAGGTAGGCCCTTTTTGTATAGTTGTTACTTAATGGCCCTCATCCCTTCCAGACTCATCCAGTGATGTTTGGAGAACCCTTGGCAGAGTACGTATTGAAGAGGCTCTCCACTTATCTCCTCTTGTATTCTGTCTCTTGCTTGTTTCATCATAACACCCCAGGCAATCTCTTAATTAGCCTCCTTAATGAGGTGGTTTCTGGTTCTGTGCACCAGAGTAAATTTTGATCACATTATGGTATGGAGCGGTACTTCCCTCTGGTTTGCCGTAGACATGTCTTACCTTGGAGCTCAGGCTCCTCCCCATCGTTACATCACTCCCTGAAATCATTCGTTTATTTTCATTTCACTTAATCCAGATTTCAATCAGACTTAATCCACTGCTTTGAGTTGTCAAGAGGTTTTAGATGATCCATGACTTTGTGCGTCCACGTCTTCATTGTCACTTCATGATGCATTTTTGTGTTGAGGAGCTTCTTACTCATGAGAGGATTGAAACTTTACTGTCTCACTGTGACATGCAACTTTCATAACGTGACAGACTTTGACGCGATGTTGCATGAGGTACCGTAGTCAATCAGTGTGCTGCTGTGGACCGGACCAGTAAAAATGTCTTGGCCTTTAAAAGAAAGACCCACGTGGAATATAAAAAGTGTATGCTATATTCAGATATTTTACCACTTGAACTTGACAGCCCCATCCTGCAGGGAACTGAAACCAGTATCTATCTTATCTATGGTCTCGCCACATCAGCCAGACTTGATTTGAAAAATATCATTTCATTTTGAACACAGGATTGTTGGTGTATTTGTTGATTTTTTTTTTTTTTTTTTTTTAAATTTCCCAATGGAGTCTGGCTGCTTTGGCTTCAGCATCCTGTCAGAAACATACAAATATAACGGTGAACACATTCTTCAACTTAAACTAGCATAGATTTTCTTTTTGACGTGCCTTGTTCGCAGCATGACGTTGCTTCTAGTAGTAGCAGTAGTTGTGGTCTGTTTCTCCAAGTTGGGCGGATAAACACCTCAATCTCACTTCAAAACATCTTAACTATCCCTTTAAATATTCACTTTATAAAATGTCATTAATTATCATTTTACTCATTGAATAACAGTGTAAACATAATTTAGAAATATTGTCAAATTGTGAGTTTTTTTTCAGACAAGAAAAGACAATATTCAGAATGAATAGAACTGTATTTATTATGAATACAAGAATGTGTTTGGTGACACTTCATATGTGACATGTCAGAGTCTTTTGAGTTTGGACTGGTGGCGTTTGAGGGAGGAACAGCAGAGGAAGGTGGATTTCTGGGATTTGGTGTGATGTATTTTCAGGGTTCCCGCGGTTCCTTAGAAAGTCTTAAAATGAAAATCTGGGTAATTAAGGTCTGAAATTGTCTTAAATTTGCCATAAATTTTCTGTAGGTATTAAATTTTCAGATGGTGCATTTAAAGCCAATAGGAAAACACATTATGCAGAGATTTACTGCAATTTTGTACGTTATTTTGTTCTCAAAATTCACTTCTTTGTTCTTGAAAGTTGTGAAATTTAAGTTGTAGGGAAAAAAAGCTGTGTTATTCCTTTAATTTATATCGTTGTTGCAAGTGTTAAAAGGCTGGGGAAAAAAAAAAATTGTTATCTGAGATTAAGCGGATATCAAATATCGTCTTCGGCCTCAAAAGCTCTATATTAATCAGGCCCCATAAGAAATTGATTATTTTCTTAAAAGGTCTTAAAAAGTATTGAACTTGACTTTTAAAACGGTGCACAAACCCTGACATTGTGTATGTGCTGTTTGTTTACCTCTGGGAGAGACATTAATCCTTTGACAGCAGGTAACCTTTGGATTGCTGACTTAGCCCTTCTTCCTGCTCCTTATCATTAGGACGTTCTCTGTGATCAATGGGAACTCTTACTCGTGAGTGATCAGTATCAGTTTGCCTTGAGAGAGCTCTCAGTTTTGGGTTAGTTTTATTATTCTTAATATGGTCATGTGTATTTGTGTCTGTGTTGTGCAACACGATAAAACTTCACAGTATGTGAGCAAAAAGATGACGGCACCCTATCTTCAGCTGTTACAGTGCCATGACAACAAATGATGGATGTTTGGAGCGGCAGGTGAACGTAGCCTTGTTTTATTCGCCACACTTTTAACTTATGTCCTGTCTCTTTGATTCTTCCCCCGCAAACAGACATGCCCATATTCGGCCAGTGTCCCGCACAGGATGACTTCTACCTGGTGATGTGCAGCCACTGCAGCCAGGTAGTGAAGCCCCAAGCCTTCCAAGCACACTACGGTAAGTGTCATTCACACACATATGTGCATGCATGTATTAAGAGTCATCTTTCATGCTAACACCATGCAAGAGGTGGGATCGAACGTGGGCAGTTTACCAGGAATGGAACAAAGTAGCTTGTAGGAACCATATATTCACACATGAACACGCTGTGCGGTGTCACTTCCACTCCTGCCTTTGTGCTTTCCCCCCCTCCACTTTTCCTTCTCCACACCGTAACCCGAGATGGGACGCCACAGACTTTGATTTATTTATTTATTTAACTCACCGTCTCACTTGTGTGTGTTCACAATTCCCCTGTTAATATTTGATGTGGCTCCGTGGTCTTGGAAGTAATGTACTTATTTTTAACGCATTCGGCTCGGATCAGGTGTCTGTTTAATACTTCAGAGATTTGTGCGTTTCGAAAGAAATGAACGATGAATTGTAGATGTGTGAATAGAGCGAGAGCTTCACTGTGGATCTCTTTAAACTTAACGGTGGTCACGGCGAGTTCACAGACACCCACAGTCACTGACAGAAAGAAGCTGTGTGTTCACACCCAAACTAATTTCCTTGAAATAGAACACCATGTTAAAGTGACACGTCCCATCTTCTGCCATGTGGGGCTGTGTGTTTAAAGTAATAGTGTATATTATTTTTATGTAAATCATCCAGTTTGATTGGACAAGAATTGTTAATGTCTCGTATTAGCAGCAGTTTTTGTCCCATCACTGTCCACGCTCACTCCCAGCATCCCGGATAGCTTTGTCTTCCTTTAGTTTGTGTTTTTTGTTTTCGGTCCCAAATGCGGATTGGGTTATTGTATTGTCAGCGGTATGTTTTCCCCACGAAGTGTGACAGCAATTACACTTTTCAAGGTCTGCCACAAGAGGGAAGTATCACAGCATTTGGCTCTGAGAGGAAGTGTCCTTGCTACTGTGTCAATAATATTCAGAGAGACACTGCTAAACAATATAGACTGATAAAAGCCTGTCTGGACCACACTATTACACATGACTATTGCAGTGGTCTTAAAGGGGATTTTGAATCATAAGCAGACACTGGCATTATAGTGCCTACATCTTAGTGTATCTGACCAGGTGGTATGGTTCCTCCTTTGACTTCTATTCAAATAGGAGTTCTAAGCAATAGAGTAGAGACATAGCTAAATGATTATTTTCATTGTTCAGTAAAAACGGACAGATCCTTGTTTGCATGATGTGTTTTATATCCAATCTTAATTTAAAAATTATAATAGCGACAGCCTTCATTCAGTCTTTCTTGGCATCATGCTCACGATGACACCATCGTGATGACAACAAGTCAGTGTTTTTTGTCAGTTTATTTAGTTTTATCAAAAAAATCTTAATCTTTTGGTATTTTAATCAGCACGTTTTTCAATTATTATGGAATATTGCCTGGTTTATTTACATTTCTGTTGCAGAGTTCAAAGTGTTATCTGGTGATTATTTTTCTGATGTAACATGTCAGAAATTGTAGAAAAGCGCCAAGAGTCTAATGTGAGATCTTCAGATGTCTTGTTTGACCAAAACCTCCAAGCTGTGAGGCTGGAATCACGGCTTGTTGTTTGTAGGGCTGGGTATCATTTTGTTTCTTTACCACTTTCAGAATTATACTTTTTTCAATACCTCAATAAGTTATTTTTGTGAAATTAGGGCTTTATTATGGTGAACATACTAGACAATGGTCTGATGATGATCAACAGACACAGATGCTACCAGTTCCTCTTTAGGACCCTGGGGAGTGAGAGTTTGCCTTATGGTGTGTTCACTGGAAGTCAGAACTTGGAGCTCTAATCAACATAACCTCAAAGTTTAGTGCTCCCAGCTCTTCCAGCCTTACAGACGTACAACAGAACATGTAGCTACTGTTTACGTCAGTAGCAGATAGCATGAATTCTATGTCGGATTGATGAGATTAATCCGACTTTCCTAGTTGGAGATCCGACTTTATGGGAGATGGAAATTCAGACATTTGTGTTTAACTTGAATGCACCATGAAGCTGAACATGCAAACAACGTCCTCCAGATGCTGCTGCAGTGACATTAATCCTCTGTTTTACTGGTAGCTTTAAGACACGTGAATATCAGACTTTGGCACAAAAAATAAGTTTTTGATACCCAATAGGATTGGAGCTTTTCAGCAGGTTCTACAGAAGTGTCAAAGTTCAGTACCCAGCCCTAGTGGTTTGTTACAGCACTCAAATAATTGATATAATAGTTGGTGTTTAGTTTTCTGTTGATTGACTGACTGTTTCAGCTTCAGTCAGTTTAAACCTTAGTGAAACTCTGGCTGATCTTCTGTCCATGGCCGTACAGAGTCGAAGGGCTCCTCCTGTCTCCCTCCCTCTGATGTCATTATAGGAAGATCTCATGTAGCGTTAACAGGACTGATCTCAGCAGCGTTGAGATGGTCTCAATATGAGTTGAGCGTGCTTCTTTGAGCCGGTGCTTCTCGGCTGAGGCGTCTCCCAGCGGGGGGCGCTCACAAAACAAGAAGCTGAAGGCTCGGCTGCAGTTTTATGAATTTTACTTCACTTTTCAAACAAAGACTCGTCTCCATACAGCTCGCATAGCCTTGACTGAGCAAACGCAAGACTAATCATAGTGTATTTGTTGTTTTGAAGAAAAGGGTTATCATTGTTATACAAATAGCTTCCAGAGGCCTGGCCGTGCAGCAGCTTGAATATGGTGTTTGTAGAGGTGGTAGGAAGGCTATCACACAGCCAGGGATTCCCTGAACACTGAGCCAGCATGAAAGAGGATATTAAGGCTCCTCGTAGTCTTTGTGTCTACTGTTTTAGTCCCCCCCCCTCCTTTATTCTGGCACTGGTGTTGGTGGTCTTTCCTCAGTGGTAGTGCTTTGTGGACAGAGTATCAAGCTGGGGTTTCCTGGTGTGAGTTTGTTTGCAGGGTGTGCTGTTGACAGTGGACAGGACAGCAAAGGATGGGTGTGTAGAGAGAGGCCTCCACATGAGAGCAGGGCTCTCTTAAAAGCATTTATTTTCCTCGCTGGAAAGAAAAAATGGAAGAAGAGTACACAGTTTGAAGCTGTTGAGGGTAATAGAGAGTGACTGTGTGTGTGTGTGTGTGTTAGCATCCCTTCCACTGTTTCTGCAGCAACAGGCTTGTTTGTATGTCACCTGCTGGGATTGAGCTTTGGCCTTCAACCCAGATCCCTGCTACACCATGTTAGCCCAGGAAAAGGTTAGCTAATCAGGGCCACACTTCCGACACAGGCGATTTCTGTGAAACTGTTTGTGCTCTCTTTGTTTTACTCACTCATCAGTGCTGACGAGAAGTTCATGTTGTTCCACAGCTCATTGGCAGACATCGCTGTCCCACCCACACCTGAGGGGGAAAATTGAATAGACTCCTTTTCATTTTTGTCTGCTGGCATGCAATGAAAAAAAACTGACAGGTGCTTTGCAGTGAGATGCACTGCCAGTGTGGAAGTATATCTGTGCCATCTGATTTTGAATTTGAGTTTCTAAAGCTGTTTGTATTTTTTTTTTTTGCATCAAGACTTTTTTCATTTCATTTTCATTTTTCTTTTTTCATTTTCATTTTTTCAATTTCAAAACCATTGAATTTCTTGCAAGCATTTTTCGTTTTTATTTCTGACACATTTTTTTTCTCAATGATAAAATTAATTCAGTGTTAAAAAAAATCAGTGTCTCAAAATATTCATTTTTTAAAAATGAAATGTAAAGAAATCCAATATCTTAAAAAAACAATGAAAAAAACAGTCAACATCGAAAAAATCAGCTTGAAAAAATTCAGTATCAAAAAATTCAACTTTAAAAAAAAATTGTGTAAAAAGAGACCGAAACATCATCCGGGTTACAGAGAAGCAATCGATCCCTGACTCTATCATCCAACATCCAGCCTGGTGATACCGACTGCTGAATTTCTGAACACAAATGGTGAAGTAAGCACACTTACTGAAGACCGTTGGATTCAATTCAATAATTCGGGGTCACATGACCAATGGAGCATAACTTGATTGGCTGGATGTTGGATGATAGAGCCAGGGATCGATTGCGTCTCGCTGGTTACCTGGATGTTGTCTTGGTCTCGAGTATTGAATTTTTTGCAGGCGAATTTCAAGCCAAAATTTTTTATTTGATTTTTTTTTTTTTTTAACACTGAATTAAATGTTGAATTTCTTTATACTGAACTTTTAAAAACTTAATATTTTATTTGATTTTTACACTGATTTTATTTTATTATTGAGAAAAAAATGTCAGAATTGAAAATGCGTGCTACAAATTCAATGGTTTTGAAATTCAAAGTCTGATTTTGATGTTAAAATAAATCAACTTTAGAAATTGAAATTCAAAAAAATTTTGATGGCACAAATATACTTCCATATACCAACAACATGCTGCCAAGCCTTTAAAGAGACATGAGCGCATACATGCAATAAGACGAATGAGAACTATATGTCGTATGAGTCCAACTAGAAGTTAAGTTTAAGTGTTTTGTCGTTGTTGAAGACAATGGATAAATCAGAAGTAGCCTACTAACACAAAGCTAACATGTCACATCATCACTGTAGATAGAAGGTGTTAAAATCATCCTTGGACGTGCTGAAATCTGTTTCGGCGGTTGCGTTGTGGCGTGGGTTGCTTTCCCTGTTGGTGGGTGTGATTCTGAGTACAACACGTTGCACTCTTTTTCTATGTCTCTCTCTCTCTCTCTCTCCACTTATGGTCCGGAGAGTTTGTCTGTATGACCCCTCTGTGACCCCAGGGGGCCCGTTATATCTGTTAGGCTGCTGCTGCTTGCCAAGATTCAAGAGTTGGTTGCAAGGTGCAGTAACTGAATTAAAAATATAAAATGCTGTCATGAGGTTGCTGTCCTGTTTCCTGGGTAGTTTCTGCTGTTGCACTTAACTCATTGAGTGCCAGCTGTTTTATAAAACAGGAAGTGCCTTGTGCCAGCGTTTTTTTTTGTTTTTTGCCGATATGTCAAGACCCACAGAATATTTTGTACTATGTCTCTGAAAACACTGAATAGCTCAAATGAAAGAAGAGACTCTGTATTTCATCATGAAAAAAATGTTTGTTTTTATCTTGTTCCATTCTTGTTTTATCAGAGGTAGAGTAGAGGACACTTTCACCAAAATCACCACTTTTTGTCCAGATTCTTTTTGTTTTGCTCTCTAATCTCGATCGTCTCCACTTCCTGTTTTGATCTCTGTGGTGTATACCGTCTCTTTATGCTCTGACTACATCTCCCAGAAGCCCCAACATTACTCACAGGCTGTGGGAGACAGCGATCGGTGACTCGCTGTCGAAAAACCACTTTGACGTTGAAATACATACATTACTCAAAGAGTTAATGAACTCTGGACTCTGTGAAATGTGTTTCTGTTGTGTATTTGTAGTGACAGCGTCAATGAAGTTATTTTGAGTGTGCTATTTCATTGTTGTATGCTGTTACTAAATATAGCACGAGCTTCCTTTGTGGTTTGCAGAGAACAGTGTTTGATGATGTTTGGAAACCATGGTGTACTGTATTTTTTCAGAGGAAGAGCTGTTTGGTTTTGGAAGCAAGCATTTATTGATGACCTTTTTTTTTTCTTTCCTTCTATTTTTGTCTTTCCATCCACGTCTCTGTGTCATCCTAACCTTTTCTGCTGCCATACACTCTTTTATCAGTTTACACAGCAGCTCTTCTTAGAAGCTCAGGCAGGAAATGAAGTTGATGACCTGTTGGCTGCTTCTATTTCAGGCGTGTTGGCGTGAATCACAAATGCTGCTTATTTGTTGTCGCAGTAACCTGCTCACTTCTGTCAGGGGAGGATTTCTGTGTCATGCCTTTTCTCCTGACTTGTTGCCACATTTACCCCTTACATAAGTCTGTTGGGGCAAAGCTTTGAGATGCTTCATCACGATCATTAGGGGTGGGGAAAAAATATTAATATGGCAATATATTGCGGTAGTTTTTCTTCTTATATGATTTTGATTTGTAATTTCTTAATATCTAGACACACACACACACACACATACTTGCCACACTTCTTTTCTTTTTTAACTAACTTTTATCTTATTTAATAGTTTAAAAACAGCTTCCTGCTTGAATGATTTTACCATTTGATGGTAACCATTAAGAAACTGTTATGCTAGTATACCATGATATATACCGTCTACCGTCTATTGTTCAAATTAAACCGCAATATAAATTTTAGGCCATATCGCCCAGCCCTAGCGTGTCGTATCGTGAAGTCCTTGCCAATACCCACCCCTACCGATCATGTAATTGAGTTCATTCATTTTCTAATGCCAGTCTGATTTATACTGTCACTTCAGAGAGAAGACACAGTTCGGCCATCAAGCCGGCCTCCACCTCGCCCTTTCCTGTGTCGGGCAGGAACCGGAGCAGCGGCAGTGGGCTCGGACCCGGGCTGGGCTCGGGGTCTGTAGCCGGGGTGGCGAGTGGAGGTATCTTTAGCCGACCTTCCACCGCTGGATCCGGATTATCCTCCTCTTCAGCATCCTCCTCCTCCTCCAGTCTCAAACTCCTCAAACCAGCCAAAGAGAAGCTGCCAGGAATTCAGCGAAGGACAAACTTTGCACCCGTCAGGACGCCCCAGCTGCACAAGATGTAAGTTTCTCTGTGTAACCTTTACACCAAGGTGTGTGCAACTTGGTGATATAAGACTGGGGCTGAACAATGACTTGTTTTTTTATATATAAAAAAGTGATTTAAACATTTAAGCCACTGGCTGTAACAGCAACTGTTGAAAAACACTAAGAGGGATCCACAGTCGTGGATGCAGAGGAGGCATCTAGGAAGTGATTGGGAACCATGGGAACCAAATATGTTCCCATCCCTCATTTAAATGGAAAAAAAAACAACTAATCCTGAATTCTCTCAAATCTTAAATCCAGTGTCCACATCACCTTGCACAGTTGTCGATTCACTTTTTGATAATCATATTTCATCAACTCTGGCTAGTCTTTGATAGCCAGTAAGCCTTCTTGTGTTGGAAATGTTCAGACTCTTTTGCTGTATTTTAAATGGAGAAGAAAGAAAGTGCAGTGAGGTGTTGTTACTGTAAAAATATCTATTTAAGCTAGGATCTGTGTGTTTAGGATCCATCAATGAAAGATAGATTAGACACCTGTTTTTTTTCTTTCTTTGATAAATGATGGATCATTTTAGATCTGTGTTTTGTCCTCCCAGCCCCCTCCATACGTGCACATCTGTCTCTTACCATGTGTTTGTCACTGGCTCAGTGTTTCTAACTCTCAGCTTCCTCCTTGCTGCCCTCTTCATCTCTGTAACCTTTTCTTCCAGCCTCACCCCGGCTGTCAAGGTGGAGAAGATGCATCTGAGGGTGGACTCGTCAGCTAAGCTGGTGCAGGCCCCATCTGCCCCAGCTACCACCTCATCCTCCTCTACATCCTCCTCTAGCACCACTGTGAGCTCCAACACTACCACCATCATCACCACCTCCTCATCATCAGCCCTTAAACCAGGCCTTAACTGTCCTTCCATACCAAAGCCTCCATTACTGGCCCCGGGTCAGATTCCCAATGGCAAGGGCCACCTCTCGGTCCTCTCAGACAAGAAGCAGGACAGCAGCAGCAGTGCCAGTAGCAGACGCCACCTTAACAAGAAAGTGACAGGTCAGTTGGAGGGGAGGTGGACAGGGATGACTTACAGTTTGGTCCTGTCAATATTTGTGTTGTCAACTCTGAATTTAAAGAGCTTTTTGCAGTGGCTATATGTGAAATTAGGACCTGATATCCTTTTCTTTGATCACAAAAGGACACAATGAACATGCATAGAATACAGAGCACAGTTTATTCATATTTGGAAAGCCTAGAGCAAATAGATTGCATCATAAGATTATATGTAAGTAACCTTTTCCCCCTCTTTTGGCCTCAGAGCGTGAGTTCAATGCAGATATCCACTGTGGTGTTGTGGATATGACAGCTCGGAAACCATGCACAAGATCCCTAACATGCAAGGTAAGCAGTCTCTAAATAAACTGTATGTCATTTATGTGGATAATTCAGCTCATTGTGATAGAAGGGTCAATAAAAATGTGTTTGGCCACCAAATGTAGGCATTACCCTTAAAGCCACCAGAGCAACACTAGAGTCCAGTATGTTACTTAATCATTGATCCTTTACAAATGGTCGCATCTATTAGGGATGGGAAAAAACATTGATATGGCAATATAGTGCAATACCTTTTTTTCTGATATAAAAATCAGATATATCTAGATCAAAAAAATATATGTACATATTTAAGCTGCATTTTAAGTTTCTCATTGATCTATGTAGAATATCCAGTTTCTCATTAACGTGTCTCATTAACTCTTTGAGTTCCAGCTGTTTTATAAAACAGAAAGTGCCTTGTTCCAGCGTTTGTTTTTTTTTTTGTCCATTTTCAGTCATATTTCTAGACCCACAGAATATTTTGTACTATGTCTCTGAAAACACTGAATAGCTCAAATGAAAGAAGAGACTCTCTATTTCATCATGAAAAAAATATTTGTTTTTACCTTGTTCCATTCTTGTTTTATCAGAGGTAGAGTAGAGGACACTTTCACCAAAATCACCACTGGTCGCTGATCTCCCGCTGTAAAAAAAACAAAAAAAACACATTGATGGCGTAACTTGTCAATGGCAAGTTTTTAATTGATGACGTAACTCATCAATGACACTCAAAGAGTTAAAATACATGTAATTAAGGTCTTAAATTGCCTTAAATTTACTGTAAATTTGCTGTATTACATTTTCAAATGGTGCGTTTATAGCCAGTAGGAAAACATAGTATTCAGAGATTTACTGATTATTCAGTTCACAAAGTTCACTTCTTTGTTCTTGAAAGTTGTGAAATTAAAGTTAAAAAAACTGTTATGCCTACAAATTCTATAGTTTTAAGTGTTAAATTGTTGGAAAAATTGGTTATCTGAATTTTTTTCTGCTAAATACAATAATTTGCATCAAAAACTCCATATTGGTTGGACCCTTCAATAAATTGACTATTTTCTACCAAAGAAATTGTTTTGACATTTTGGGTCTTAAATTATATTTGTTGAGGTCTTAAACAATAATAAATTTGAATTTTAAAATGTTGCAAGAAATCTGATCTTGCAAAATATCACAGTAACGTGATATTGTGTATTGTGACTCAAGTATCATGATACATTTTGTGTGGTGAAGTCTTTGCCAATACCCACCCTGGTTTTATCAAGTTTACACAGACATCCTTAAAGGTCTTCAGAGCTGTATCTGTCCTGTACGAATCCTAAACAATAATTCTGACCTTTGACCTTCCCAACAGACACATTCCTTGAGCCAGCGGAGGGCGGTGCCAGGGCGGAGGAAGCGCTTTGACACATTGCTGGCGGAGCACAAGAACAGAACAAGGGAGCGGGAGAAGGAGAGAGACGTCCACCAACCCCATTCCCAGCAAAACCCCTCTCTCAGGGACCCATACACCTCCTCCCACCTCGCCGCCGCACATGACGCCCACCAGGTCGCTCATGGCAACGGCCCCGCCCCAGATGCCACTAAGCCTTTGCCACTCGGCAAGCCCAGATTTCACAGCCCTGGTCTTCCACGGTACGTCCTGCTGCAGAGCTGTTCTGTATGTATCATGTGTAGAGACACTGACAAACTAGAAGAGCAGAGGTTACGGTATATTTGACACATTTTGTGTGAGTGTGTGAAACACTTTTTATGATGATGGTGAAAATGAGCATCCACACTACCTGTCCCATCAGACTAAACAGCAGTCACGGAGGTGGAACCCCCGGAGACCCTGCAGTAGTCCACGAGTCACCACACCACGCCCAAACTACTCCAGATGGGTTTTCTCGACCCTCAAGTGACGAAGGAGAAAATGAGGAGCGGGAGGACAGCGCTGACAAACTGGACTGTCACTATTCAGGTTATCACCCTCGACCGGCAGCTGTAAGTGAACCCTACCGTCACTGAGAGTCCACTGTTGATGATCTCACTGCAATTTTACACTTATCATCAATACCCATCTCTGTTCTCAGTACTGTACATTTGGAAGTCGACTGTTCGGGAGAGGCTGTTACTCTTTTGACCGACGATGGGACAGAGTACGATGTGCCCTAACCACAATGATGGACAAGCATGTCAACTCTCAGATGTGGAAGTAAGTCTGTCCAGCTCAGATTTTATTACGGCAGTGTTCCCACAGCTCCTTAAAAAGTCTTAAAATGTCTCAAATTTAAGTCCAGGTAAATAAGGTCTTAAATTTACTTTAAATGGGCTGCAAGTATTAAATTTTCACATGGTGCATTTAATGCCAATAGGAAAACACAGTATTCCAAGATTTACTGCAATTATGCACGTTATTTTGTTCACAAAGTTCACTTCTTTGTTCTTGAAAGTTGTAGAAAAAAATGTTTTACCTTCAACTTATATTGTTGTTGTAAGTGTTAAAGGGCTTAAAAAATTCTGAAAAATTATAATCGGAGAGTAATTGGTTATAATTTTTTTTTCCCTGCTAAATATCGATAGCGCCATGGACCTCAAAAATTCCATACTGGAATTTTATAATAATATAAATTTAATATATATAAATTTCTACCAAAGAAATTATGACATTTTTGGGTCTTAAATTACATTTGTTGAGGTCTTAAAAAGTATTAAATTTGAATTTTAAAATGTTGAAAGAACCCTGTGTAAACCTCCCAGTCTTTTCTGGTCAGCTTATTAAAAGTCAGCTAATGAATCATTTTATTCCTTGTTGCAGGAAAATCCCCTTGGCCTTGGAGAACTCCTCCTCCGTTGCACCTACCCATAGGACAAGCACAAATTCCCACGGTAGCACGCCCTCTTCAGGCTTCCTGGGCCCCCCTGCCACCTTGTCCCAGACTCCTTATAGCCAATCCTATGAGGGCAAGTCTGTGCTCTCCTATGGGACCACCTTAAACGCCCGCAGCTCCCCACAGGGCGGGGCTGAGCACCCAGCCTACGGCATTACGCAGGCCAGACAAGTGTCTTCGTCGCCGCAGATGCCTTCAGCCCACTCGTCCTCATCCTCTTCAGCTCCTCCCCTCGCCTCAGGCCGGGCGCTTAAGTCCCGTTCCTCCAGCAGCAGCACTACCAAGTCAGCATCCTTCAGGCCCAAGGAGATCTCCTCTGGCTCCTCCACACCTGTCATGCCCAACTCCATTGGTGGGGGCAATGGTGGAGCCAACAGTAACAGTAGCAACACTAGTTTCAGCTCGGGGAAGAAGAGGAAGAACAGCTCTATTCTGTCTTCGTCCCACGGCCCCTCTGAATCCTCCTCTTCTAACGCCAACTACTCGTCCTCCTCCTCTTTCAAGAAGAACTGCGTGAACGTCGGCAGCTCAGGGAGCACTTACCACCACGGCTCATTAGGTCCTTCATCCTCATCATTATCTGCCTCCCACAGCGGCGTCCACAGCGTGGGGCTCAACTGTGGCCCCACTGTGAGGACCAACTCCCTCAGCCTCAAGGCCGAGCCTTCTGGAGGTTCAGTAGGCGGCTCCTCGGGGCCGCCGGCACGTGGTCCTCCCTCGGGCAGCCCTGCCGAATCCATCAAGCGCATGAGTGTGGTGATGAACAGCAGTGACTCTACTCTTTCCCTGGGGCCCTTTGTCCACCACCAGTCCTCATCCTCATCCGACCATCACACCAACTTCAGCCACCACTCCTCAGATGGGCGCCTGGAGGGCAAGAAGCGCAAAAGCTCTCCTGCCTCCAGCAGCATTAACAGTGGAAGTGGTGGAGGGGCGCTCGGAGGAGGAGGAGGAGGCGGCGGACCTGGACCAGGACCTGGATCTGGACCAGGTAGACCCAAAGTGGCCAAGTCACCTGCCATAAACAACATCCATGGGAAGCATGGGCGGAGCATCCCAGGGACACAAGGGCTACCCAACAACTCCCATTTACATCAGGTGGGTTTTTCTGAATTTCATCTCAGTGTCTTCCAGGAACGTCAACCTTAAATTAAAATTGACCAACATTCAGGGTGGGGGTGTGTGTGTGTGTGTGTGCGCCTCAGTGAAACATTTCCTGATGTGTCTGAGTCTTATGCTTTTCTAATAGGATAGCCCCTTTGCTTGGTATAAACTTTTTTTTTCTTCCTTTTCTATCAGCCAAAGGCTCGTCCCTGACAGCGGTGTCCGGCTTCTGCGTATGGAACCGGCAGGAGGGTGGGGAATAGTCCGGAGCGGTCCGCACACTGCTCTGGGCAGCACGAGGCCTTCGAAAATCAAACCCACATTACTCTCAGCTTCCCACAATCCTCAGGGTGGAGATGATCTGGACTGCCCAGTGAAGTCAATGTGGTCCTTACTATTTCTCCCAAAGCCATGTGTGTGTGTGTGTGTGCGAGTGAGTGAGTGTGTGTGTGTGTGTGTGTGTGTGTGTGTGTATTGGGTGGGGGTGCAGTGGCACTGGATGTACAGTGTGGAGTGCCAGGGGTCTAATGAGCGAGCCAGTGGCCCCTCCCCCACACACACATGTGTTGTCCCAGTATTCTGAGAGGTCTTCCTGTCTTGAAGTAGGAGGGGTCTGTTGAGCTTCAGGGCCGCCATGACGCTGAGCACCTGGTGAGACAACGAGCCGATCTCCTCCATGCTGAAGAATGAGTGTGAAAACGTGTACGAGTGTTTTTCTCATGTCAGATTCTGCTGGACAACTGGAATTTCCAACTTAATGACACCCCCAGCGCCTGATCCCAGAAGCCTTGGAAGGAGAGCAGCAAACTGTTACTCGCAAACACCTTCAACAACACAATCACCTTGTTGTTTCACTTGGCGTCAGTCCGACTCTCTCTGGCGACGTGTTTTCGTAACCTGGCGTTATACGCAGTAGCCTGACAGGAGCCCGTAGGGACGATCTGGTCGATTCTCTTATTACCCAGAATAATTATGCAAGTGTTACCTTTTTCTGATTTCTTATGAGCTTTTTACACTGAACTACAAAGAGTCTTTGTAGACGTGGTGAAGACAGTTGTGCTTTCAAATGTGAAAAGGACGCCTGATGTGCCCAGTCAGTTGAACCTTTTGTCAGACAGATAACCTGCTCTCGAGGACACCTGTTCATTTTCTTTTGTGCAAAATGATCGCCACAGTAGACCAACCCCCAACTGTGAACAGCACTAAATAACTACTTTGTCCACAGGCGCTGCTTGGTAGTCCACAAATCTAGCCAAAAGCTGCTATCAGCTTAGCCAACTACTTATCTTTTTGAACTAAAGGTGGGCAGTCGTGCTCATGAAGCAGCCTGTGTGGAGATGAAGAAAATCTGTGCAAACCGTCTCGTTATCGCCACAGCTTTCCTACTTTGTAACCACGCAGCAGCTGTCGTGGGCAGATGTGAATCGTCATGTTTATTTTTCCTACATAGGGAATCAGGTATGGTACGTCTTAACTGGAGCAAACTTTATGCACGTCCCCCGTCTTCTGTGGTTTTGATTGTCCCTCCTCTGTGTAACCACTACCCAGGCTCTCGGTGTCACGGTTTAACGCCTCGCCGTTCGTCGAGAAAAGATTTGAACGGAAAACCAGGCATTCTACTCTATTCCTTTGTCAAAATGGAGTCTTAAATCAGGCAGTACTTGCCCATCTTGTCTGGATGTTTGCTTATTTTTGGTGGGTTATACGGTGCGAGATTCATGGAGATGGCTTCACGGGACGTATTCAAACTTTTGGCAACACCTGTCGATTTCTGGAAACTCCACTGATGTCAGCGTGGAAAAGTAGAGGAGAGAATTTATAAGAAATGATTCTTAATTTAGCGTTTTTTTTTTTTTTTTCTCGTAGCTTAAAGTATCAAACAAGTATTGAAGTATCCCTATTTGAGAATGCATATTTTGTTAAATTGTACATAGTGAAATATGTATTTTTGCACAGGCATTTTTCGTACAGGCTGAATTTTTTGGTACAATTTGGGTGGGGAAGGGAAAAGTCATTATTTTAGTTAAAAAAAAAAAAAAGAAAAAAAAAGAACTTGATTATTTGAAGTGGTTCACTGCCAAGTCTATATAATGCAATACAGTACGCCAGTGTGTAGAAGCTGAAGCATCTCGTGAATCGTGTACTGAGATCCTGTAAGGGTCAAAGGTCAAGTGTTGCCACTGTAGCATGTGTCTGTACGACAGAGATGACCTTCATTCACTCGTTAAGGTCTCGGTCACGTGTGCTTTTACGAGACGTTTTACGTTGCCTGACATCGAAACAGAGAAATTACTCCACGACCCAATTAGCCGGTGATTTTTGAAGTGTCCCGCAGGCTCCGAGCTGTGCCCGTTTACCGTTTCCATGGACACATTTCACGATTGAACCGCTCGCTTTCTTTTCTTTTCTAAAGGGACTTTTAAGTAATCACCGCGAGCAACACTTCAAACAGTCCAGCCGCTTGCGTCGTCGTTGCCAAACAAGCAATTTGAATCACCACTTTTAAAAGAGAGAGTTAGCAGCTTTTAAAAGAAATATCAAATTAAGAAAGTGCCTGAATTTGTTTCACCCTGACTGTTCCAGGACAGTATTCTTTGGGTTGTTTTACCTTACTTGAATGTTCGAAGTGTTTAAGCGTTTTGCTTTAAAATCTGCCTACGAACCCTGAATATGGTAAAAACCTGAGCTTGTCAGCTGCCCAGTATAAAACTTTTTTATTTTTGTTTTTTTTTTGTGGGGGGTCCAAGTTTTCCAGACAAGATGTTGAGATTCTTGGCCTCTGTGCGTGGCTTCCCCTCCTCTGGTTTACTGGGATGTTTTGGTAAAAAAAACAAAAAAAAACTATCAGGTGTTTTGTTTACCCACAAACTCCACTGACATCTCAGCTTCGTTTCCAAGAGATGGAAACATTGTGAGGATGTTTTTTTTTTTTTTTTTTAATTAGCACCATAGACTTGGAATGTGAACATGAAAGAATTAAAGGAGGAAAAAATAAATCCACCATTCATACTATGTAAAAGCGTGTATAGATTTTTTTTTTTTTGTATTCATTATCAAAATCATTTTCAGCTGGACTTATGTATTGGCTGCTATGTAATTCATGAACAAAACATAGGTTAGAATTAATATTTAAAGAAAAAAGATTGTATAGTATATTTGTTTTGTAACAGGTTTCTGTAAATAAAATAATTTATACTGCTATTTATATGAAATGATGTCTCTGCCTCTTTCCTACAATAGACTGATGTTACTCTTCTGATCACCCTGTCAGGACAGAAAGGTAAATATCACTTTAACATTTCTTTTTTTTTTACGTTAACATTCTAGCTATACGTGCACAAACAGCTGACCCTGGGCTGGAGTTTATTCAACATTGTTATTTTTCCCCCAAAATTATCAACTTCTCTTGTAATAATTATGTCATAATTTCTTAAAATTCCTAAATAATAATTCTCAACATACTGTACACTGTTTTTCATGAAATTTAGGACATACTGAGATATGGCTTTTATGACATTTTTTAACAGCTTATACTTTTTTTTGACATTATATTTGTCATCATGAAATACAATTCTACATTCTATACTACAGCGTTATTACATTTTTTTGACACGCTATAGTAAGACTTTCACTGCCATATCAAACTAACTTGTTTAAATATTTTATTTAACCTTCTGACATATGATACTGTGACGTTTTCATGAAAATTAGGACATTCTAATATATGACTTTATGACGTTTTTGGACAGGTTATACTGTGTTAACAGCCTACTCTATCACATTTTATCTTGACATTTTCTACATATGTTATTACAGTTTTGGATATGCTATAATAAGACTTTGAACGCCATGACTTTTTTGTGTCAGTGTCACATACATTAGGACAATCATAGATTAAAACAAACTAGAATTACCACCTGCTCTGCAAACCAGTCAAGTTTCAGTTTACATCCATGTGGAAAAAAAAAAAAAAAAGTCTAGAGAAATGTCAACAGTTAAACAAATTTTATTATATACATAATATAAGAGTGACTTTCTTAGACAAACTACTGGATCAGGTATACCAAGAGGAGTAATGCAAGGCCGCCCTGCATGAAACTGACCACCTTTGTTACATGTTGATAACCCTGGACAGCTTCTGGACTCTGTTCAGCAGCAAGTCTCCCTTCTTGATGGTTTCTTGGTACTGCCAGTTTTTGCTATCAGGTCTGGAGAGAAACACAGAAAGAGATTTAGAGTTCAGCCTTCACCAGTTATCTCTGGAAGTACTGAGGTTTGAAGCATCGTGACATCACCTGTTGGTTTCCACAATCTCATTCACTTTGTCAATTTTGCAATGGAGGCGGCCAGCGGCGATGAATCGGGAGAGTTCCCTGAGGAAGGAGGATATTTAGTTCAGAAAGCAGAAAAAAAAAATCTGTGACAGCATGACACTCCCTGAAAACCTTGACCTGAGCGCACAGTAAACTATCTACTGTGGTGAGCGACACTTTGAGAAAACCTGTCACTGGTTCCCTTTTACTGAGAATCAATTTGTCTGTTTGGCTTTCAACAAATTCCTCCACATATGAGTTTCTGCACAAAAGCTAGAAATCACTAAAAGTGTTTTCACACCTATGGTTCATTTGCTCTGCTTCATTATTTTGACGTGCTAAAAATGTTTTGTTTTTTTAACAACTTTTCATCATATTGTGCTATGAAATCATTCAACACACTATAATAAGTCATTCTGCTGACTTTTTTTTAACAATTTCATTTTTTTTTTAACTTTTTTTACTTTTTTGACATGCTATAGTTTGACTTTTTTGGAGAATCTTCAACGTGTCAAAAATGGCTTATCTATAACTTTTTTCATCATATTGTGTTATGAAATCACTCAACACACTGTAATAAGTCATTCTGCTGACTTTTTTAACATTTTTTTTTCTTTTTTTTTTTCCTTTTTTGACATGCTATAGTATGACTTTTGAGAATTTTCAATGTGTCAAAAATGGCTTATTCATAACTTTTTTCATCATATTGTGCTATGAAATCATTCAACACACTATAATAAGTCATTCTGCTGACTTTTTTAACTATTTTTTTTTTCATTTTTTTGACATGCTATAGTATGACTTTTTTTGAGAATTTTCAACGTGTCAAAAATGGCTTATTTATAACTTTTTTTCATCATACTGTGCTATGAAATCATTCAACACACTAAACTAAGTCATTCTGCTGACTTTTTAACAATTCAATTTTTTTTCATTTTTTTTTTTTGACTTTTTCTTTTTTGACATGCTATAGTATGACTTATTTGAGAATTTTCAATGTGTCAAAAATGGCTTATTTATAACTTTTTTCATCATATTGTGCTATGAAATCATTCAACACACTAAACTAAGTCATTCTGCTGACTTTTTTAACAATTTATTTTTTTTCTTTTTTTTTTTTGACTTTTTTGACATGCTATAGTTTGACTTTTTTTGAGAATTTTCAACGTGTCAAAAATGGCTTATCTATAACTTTTTTCATCATATTGTGTTATGAAATCACTCAACACACTGTAATAAGTCATTCTGCTGACTTTTTTAACATTTTTTTTTCTTTTCCTTTTTTGACATGCTATAGTATGACTTTTTTGAGAATTTTCAACGTGTCAAAAATGGCTTATCTATAACTTTTTTCATCATATTGTGTTATGAAATCACTCAACACACTGTAATAAGTCATTCTGCTGACTTTTTTAACATTTTTTTTTCTTTTCCTTTTTTGACATGCTATAGTATGACTTTTTTGAGAATTTTCAACGTGTCAAAAATGGCTTATTCATAACTTTTTTTCATCATATTGTGCTATGAAAACAGTTATTCTGCTGACTTTTTTAACTATTTTCTTTTTCATTTTTTTGACATGCTATAGTATGACTTTTTTTTGAGAATTTTCAACGTGTCAAAAATGGCTTATTCATAACTTTTTTTCATCATATTGTGCTATGAAAACATTCAACACACTATAATAAGTTATTCTGCTGACTTTTTTAACTATTTTTTTTTTCATTTTTTTGACATGCTATAGTATGACTTTTTTTGAGAATTTTCGACATCCTAAAAATGGCTTATTCATAACTTTTTTTCATCATATTGTGCTATGAAAACATTCAACACACTATAATAAGTCATTCTGCTGACTTTTTTAACTATTTTTTTTTTCATTTTTTTGACATGCTATAGTATGACTTTTTTGAGAATTTTCGACATCCTAAAAATGGCTTATTCATAACTTTTTTTCATCATATTGTGCTATGAAAACATTCAACACACTATAATAAGTCATTCTGCTGACTTTTTTAACAATTTCATTTTTTTTTTTTTTGACATGCTATAGTATGACTTTTTGAGAATTTTCAGCATGCAAAAAAATCATTCTGCTGACTTTTTTTTTTAAACAATTTAATTTTTTTAATTTTTTGACTTTTTGACATGCTGAGAATTTCATGTTGTTATTGGAATTTGGAATTTCATGTTCGGTAAATTTCAGACAATTTAAGACCTTTTAAGGAACCGCGGGAAAAATAGCAAAAGCAACTAAATTATTTATACAGATACATGTTGGGACTTTTCAAAATAACAGACAGCAATACTGGGTCTGTCTGTTAAAAGTATTGAATCCATGCTTACTTTCTTTGGTTGTAGATATCAAGTTTGGTCCTAATTCGAAACAATTTGAGTTTAGCAGCCGAATGACATCCTTAGATCAAATTATTAGCACCCTAAAAACTACTGATCCATCATGCATCTCAAACTGAGTCACTTAAAATTATCTGGCAGGAGTTTGAACATGCTACAACACCACCCTGCTTTGAAGTCTAGAGGACAGAACTACACGGAGGATGTACAGGCACTCACTGGTCGATGAACTCTGTGCTGACACCAAAGGCCTCGGCCATGTAGCCCAGAGTGAGGGAGCGGTACGACTCCAGCAGCTGGCTGTAGGCCTGGATCCTCATCTCCCTCACATAGTAGCGGTAATGTGGCGCAAAGAGCCAGTCCTTCTTCATCTCCTGCTCCACCATGGCTGTGACACGAAGAAAACAAAGTTCTTATTGAGCAGGAAGACTACAGCAACATGGTGCACACACTTAAATCTCAACCAATAAAAGGAAAGGATTCCTCACCCAAAGACTGGAAGAAGACAGAGTAACGGCACTCGTAAAGGGAGAAAAGGTACTGACGAACAGAGGGCAGACTGTGCAGCACCTCGAGAATCTCTGCTCCCTTTATTACCTAAAGAGGAACACATCTTATTACAGTCACACTGCAAACTCATGCCTGTGTCTGATAATATGTAAAGCTAACACCTCAGTCTCCTACCTTTTCACGGAGGTCTGGTCGTTTGAGGGCAATCATGCACACATAGACTGTGTACGTGACAAAGGTCTTGTAGTCCATGAGCTCGTAGGAGGTGAAGGTGGAGACCGTGTCGAGGAAGAGCTCGGCAGCTTGCTTGAAGTCCCTGATGGCCACACAGTACAGGCCCTGGTAGACCTTCAGACGATTCCTCCTGTCCCAGTCGCCCCCCTCCTCAATAAGGCTGCAAAGAGAAGAGGTGCAGAGAGAGATGAGCACTGAAAGGATTACACATAGGGCTGGTGATGTCTGGTAACAAAGATGTCAGAGGCTTCACCTCTTTGCTTTCTCTGAGTTGCGTGTGATGAGGTCGCTGTCCATGTAGAAGAGTCCAATCCTCAGCAGGTAGAAGACGATGTCTAGTCTGTGACCCAAAGCCACCGTCTTGTCGTAAGTCTTCCTGAAGGCTGTTAAGGCGCCCTCCTGTGGTCAAACAAGACAAAGGGAGACAGTGCTGCTCTTCAAATGTATGTATATACAAGTACCAGCTGGATACATTTCATGTACCCTCATGCATCACACCAAAGATAAAAATAAATATAGTTACTGCTGTACTATTTCAGAGGGAAACTACTTACTAACTACTGCCAACTACTTTGCTCTTATGTCTGATCATGGTAGTTGCTAGTTGATTATATATATACTTAGCCATGACAGGTGACTGATCAGTCTCAAATATCATTGAAAATCATATTTCAAAGGTAACTACAATTACTGCTTTACTGGTGCATTTTTACAAATAGTAAAGCTGATGATAAAGTTTTATATAAAGTGCTAAATAAATATTAAATCTCTCCTGTTTGTCTCAAAGAGCCTCCAGCATCATTTCATTCACTTTAACTGGACAATTTCTTCCCCACTGAGTTCCCTACTCTTCACCATTTTGAACAAGAGTGAGGAATTTAACCTGAATTGCACCTTTTTAGACCCAAATTTGAGGCACAACACTGGAATTCACTGAGAAGTTAGAAATGAATCCAGAATAACAAACAAGCACTAAAACGTGTTTTTTTTTTTCTGTTCAGGAATGACAGGAAATAATGTAAAAATAATGTGTTTTGTTACTTTTTTTCTGCTTTTCTGTAAAACTGTAAATTTTAAAATAAAACAATGATTATGTTTAAGCATTTAAAGATATCATTTTGATTAAAGAGCTTGCACATACTGGTGGATTAACCATTACAGAAAAAAAATGTTTTGGTAATCAGTAACACTGTTAATTTAGGGCAGTGGTGGGAAACGCCTTGCACTGAGTGGGGGGATAATAAATCTGTCAAGCTCTGCATTTAGTGAGTAGCCACACAAACTCCAATTTAATAAACAGCATTGATAAAGCAGTTACAGTTGTGGTCAAAAGTTTACATTCACTTGTAAAGAACATAATGTCATGGCTCTCTTGCGTTTCCAGTTATTTCTACAACTCTGATTTTTCTCCGATAGAGTGATTGGAACAGATATTTCTTTGTCACAAAGAAATGGTTCTTTTATGACTTTATTATGGGTTAACAGAAAAAGTAACCAAATCTGCTGGGTCAAAAATATACATACAGCAATGCTAATATTTGGTTACATGTCCCTTGGCCATTTTCATTTCAATTAGGCACTTTTGGTAGCCATCCACAAGCGTCTGGTTGAATCTTTGACCACTCCTCTTGACAGAATTGGTGCAGTTCAGTTAAATTTGTTGGCTTTCTCACATGGACTTGTTTCTTCAGCATTGTCCACATGTTCTCAATGGGGTTTAAGTCAGGACTTTGGGAAGGCCATTCTAAAACCTTAATTCTAGCCTGATTTAGCCATTCCACAGCATAATACTACCACCACCGTGCTTGATGGTAGGCATGGTGTTAAAGGCCTCACCTCCTCCCAACATATTGCTGGGCATTGTGGCCAAACAGCTGGATTTTTGTTTGGTTTGACCACAGAACTTATCTTAGAAGCTCTTATCTTTGTCCATGTGATCAGCAGCAAACTTCAGTCAAGCCTTGAGGTGCCGCTTTTGGATCAAGGGCTTCCTTCTTGTACGGCAGCCTCTCAGTCCATGGAGATGTAAAACACGCTTGACTGTGGACACTGACACCTGTGTTCCAGCAGCTCCTAATTCTTGGCAGATCTGCTTTTTGGTGGTTCTCGGTTGACTCTTCACCCTCCTGACCAGTTTTCTCTCAGCAGCAGGTGATAGCTTGCATTTTCTTCCTGATTGTGGCAGTGACAAAACAGTGCCATGCACTTTATACTTACAAACAAGTGTTTGCACTGTTGCTCTTGTTACCTGCAGCTGCTTTGAAATGGCTACAAGTGATTTTCCTGACATGTTCAAGTCAATGATTCACTTTTTCAGATCTGTGCTGAACTCCTTTGACTTTCCCATTGTAGTGTTTGTGGGCGTTTGTATCCAATGAGCCCTATTTAAATGGCCTCAGAGAAGTCACCAGCTGTAGTCACTCATGATCACTCACAAGAAGCTAAGAGGCCATGCTATGAAGCTCATTTCATTGACACAACTTTCTAAAGGCCAATTTATAGTACTCCGTAAAGTGCCGTACGTAGAGACGGAGAGCCCTCTGCGTCGCCGGAGAGCCTGACGGAGGGCCTCTCTGTCGTCTCCGGGCGCAGGAATTTTTTTTTAACTGTCCGTCAATCCGTCAAGGGAAGACGGAGACGACAAGGGCTGTGATTGGTCCTCTAGCTGCACCCTGCTGTGAAATGCAGCCCCTCTCCCTACACAGAAACAGACAGACAGGTCTCCTCTGCAGCAGCCTTGAGACAGGACAGGAACTAAAGTATTGATTATCCTTGTGAAAGGCAAATCAAACACATTAAACCTGCTCAAAAAATCTATTTAATTCATTTAGTAATTATGGCTGGGGTATATTTCCACAGAACATACCGAAAGTTGTTGGTTTGCGTTCGCTATTATCCGATTTTGTGTTGAAAAGAAAGAGGAAGAGGAGTTTTAAAGACTGAAAGCAACCGATGTTGTTCTCTTCTATCTTCCTCACAAATAATTAAATCATAAAATAGTATTTTCTCCTGCTTTTATCAGCGATATTAAGGCGAATTGCTTCACTTTCCGAGGGGGTGCATTTCAGCGTAGGGCTGCACAACACGCATCATGACGGAGAAGTGCGAGGGCTCGAGGGGTCTCCGTAGCTACGGAGTCGGATGACGGATTACGCAGACGGAGAAGTATATTCCAGCCTTAAGTCACCAAAATTGCTAATTCATGTTACTGTATGTATATTTTTGACCCAGCAGATTTGGTCACATTTTCAGTTGACCCACAATAAAGTCATAAAAAAACCAAACTTCATGAATGTTTTTTGTGATAAAGAAGTATCTGTTCCAATCACTCTGTCAGAGAAAAATCTGAGTTGTAGAAATAACTGGAAACTCAAGAAAGCCATGACATTATGTTCTTTACAAGTGTATGTAAACTTTTGACCACGACTGTATTTTGCTCTATATTCTCTCCTGTCATTGCATGCTGTGTGTCAGCAGTCAGAGAGGAAAATATGTTGGCTAACTCTTAGTAGTCATGATTTTATATCTGCCATGGTAGTGGATGGATTTACCATATGAACACAGACGGTCAGTTTTGACCCTTAATAGAAAGTATTCTAAGCCAAGCACCCTGCACTGACAAAGGGACAGTTACCTTGTCTCCAATCCTGATCAGATACTCAGCTTTGGCCATCATGGCGTCTCGTATCTCGCTCTCTCCCAGGCTCTTCTCTGCATCCTCCAGCACATCATCCAGCCGCTTCAGCTCATCATCGTTAGCCTTCTTCATTTTACTCAACAAGTCGCTGTCCAGCTGCCACTTGAGGTCCTTACACAGACCCTCATAATACGGTGCCATATCTGAAGCACAGACAAACCGAGATACGTTAGCCTGTGAACCATGACAGCCCTCTAACTCACACTAGCATCTTTTCATAAGAGTTGGACGTTATCTACAGCGAAATACCTATTTATTAAAAGAACACACAGCAGCCGCTTTTATTTCGTGTCCTAGAGCCATATAAATAACGCATAATCTGAAATATGAACATGGCAGATGAGCAAAAAAACCCTCCGTCAGCTTCCCAGCTAACGTTAGCTAGCGTTTGCTAATAGCATTAGCAAGCGTGCTAACGTCACTGAAAGTATGTTTTTACTTATCAACCTTTACGAGGCAAGTATGCGCCCACTACTAAACATATGTGTGCATAAATTCTTGTCAGTAGCATATTTATAATGGTCACTGTTATTCAGGCTACCGTTACATATCGCTCAGTGCAGCGATATGCTAACTCACTGTTAGCTTTGATAGCATCCATGAGCTCAGTCTTCACTTTAGCGTCCTGTCGGTGACCGTCCATTGTGAGCAGGAACTTGAGCTGTGCTATCCTCAGATCGGGGTTCTTGGGCAGACCCTCTTCCTCCAGGTTTTCTAGTGGCATCTTGACTTCTAAATAGAAAAACTAAGACACAAACTAAAGGCTTTCTTTTGTTCACTGACGCCGTCCACGGCTAGTGTTAGTCGGCGATGACTACGGGAAACAGCGGACTGTGTTGTTTCCGCCGGAGTGTCAGTCAACGAGCAGGGAAAAGAGCGGAGGACAGCCTGACATTAACTGACCAGACTAACCTTCACTGCCCCCTGCTGGTCAAGAGTCAAAATGTCATATGTACAGTCAGGACCGTGTTTCCCTGCGCAATAAAGTACTTCCTTTGCAATCCGCACTGGACACCGAGCAATAAATGAAAGATAGATAAATGTGATAAAATAGATAAATGTTAAAAATGAAATAGATACATAAAGGCAAATTAAAAGTCAGCACTGAAAAAATACAACATGTACAGTCAAAAAGAGCTGAAGAAGCCTCTTGGATGAGAGGTGGGTGTCTTCAACAAAAATTTGGCAAGTCAAGTTGATTTTTTTTTTTTTTTTTTTTTCTTCTGTTTTTGATTTACTTCGACCCGGATGACTGAGAATATATACAATATACACAATAATAAAAATGTGGGTTGTGCAAAGAGGTATTTTGATTTTGAAAGATTTCTTTCTGGAGCTGTTGCAGTAGTTTCTTCCAACAGCACAGTGAAATGTTTTTAGTTTGCATACTGACTTTTACATACTTGATTTTGTCACTTATCCAATGTGAACACATTACATCACCCTTTAAACCTGCTTGGAATTAGCAGGACATATCCGTTGTTTTATTTATTTATTTTTTAATTACAACAATTATAAATTGTTCGTATGCTTGTTTTGCATTTTTATTTTAAAGGGCTGACATGACCAGTAGTTGGCACATATTAAAAAACAAGTACACAGTGTGAATGACATGCACTGTATGCTGAAAGGATGCACCCCACCATGTGAATTCACACTTGATATTAACTTCATGGTTTGAATACCTATAACCAAAACTACTGATCAGATCAATAACATCTGCACAGTAAAATCTGCCCACTCTACTGGGCAGACGAGAGAACGACACAGGTGACGTGCTTGTCAGGGTATCTGCTGGTTACTTTATTTCTAGTTGGAAAGTCTTCAGAGTTAATGATAAGCAGCCTGAATTCATGGTCCAAGCAGTCTGGTCATACACGTATGTACTTTAAGGTCCATGCAGTAAAGACACAATGGAAACCTTGCTACAGCAGCTGGTAGGATTTTATTGAACTTTATATTGAATTATTTTACAGACAGTATGTATTCTTTTGTATTTATATTTCATATATAGAAGCAGTCACAAGATTAGTTTTGAAAATATGTTTGTGTCAAAATGTTATGAGAGGCATTTTAATCTGTATGGACTGAGCATTATTCTTTAACAAACTTTTATTGATGATGGAAATTTAAGAAAAACATGTGATTTTCGGCAGGCAGGTCTGAGCTCAGTGATTCTTCCAAACCACAGTTTTAGCTGAGTCATTGCTCACTACTAAACATATTCAGAGCTGGGCAAAAGATGAGATGTACTGTATATAGAAATGGATTTCCTGCATCCCCCACAAGAAAGACAGTTTCAGTTTTAGTGACTTAAAATATCAAGCTTTAGATGTAAATCAATTCAGCAGATATGACACATACTAAGAATTACAAAATGATCAACCAGGAAATTTCTAAATATCTAACCTCTTAGTATGTTTTTATTATAGATTATGAGGTTTTTGATCACATCAGAGCTGAACTCATGAAAAGCTGATTTTTTTAATATCATAATAATAATAATAATAATAATAATAATATCATCATAAAGTCTGTATATTACACACTGTCATTTTGCAACACCGCACTATAACTGTCAGACTTTAATATTTGTATTTTTATCTCTTGTAGTTTAATCATAAATTGCACTTTGTATGGCTCTTATGCATCTATTATAGTATATATTTTTTTATTTTCCTGAACCCTGCATGAAAAAAGTACCTAAAAGTAAATATCTATCTATCTAGCTATCTATCAAATATAAGTTTTGATTTTAAAGAACATTAATGCATTAATGCAGCACTAATATTTATCCAGAAGCATTTAACAATAAACCTGACAGAGAACAGGGTTTTTATGCTACATTGATGACAGCACTTCATACTTTTAAGGCTTAGTGTAGCACTTTGACAGTGTGTTATTAGTACTTTTACTTCCACTCCCTGCCTGTTGCAGAACTTGATCTCTACTGATTCACTCTCTCTTTGCAGACCCGTGGTAATGCTCTGATCCTCATCATTATTTTGGGGATAGGAGGAAGCTTCCAGAATGGCTACCACAACACTGGACTGAGTTCTCCCTCACCGGTGAGACACAACATCAAGTGTTTTTTTTTTTTTATAAAGGAGCATTCATTTACAATTTCTCACTTTCTTTCCTCGCTGCAGCACATCCAGCGCTTCATCAACAGCAGCTGGTATGACAGGTATGAAGAGCTCCCTCCTCAACAGACGATCACCATGATCTGGTCCCTCGTTGTCTCCATGTATGCTGTCGGAGGACTCTTTGGCGCCGTCAGTGTCAAATTAATCTCTGGTGCTCTTGGAAGGTGAGAAAGAGGCAAATCAGTGCAACATTCAGCCCTTCATCCTAAAATCACTTGAAGATGATGTTTTGTTTTGTTTTTATCAGAAAAAAGGCGATGATCTGCAACAGCCTTGTTGCCATCGTTGCAGCAGGGATCATGCTGGCAAGTAAAGGTGCCAAATCATTTGAAATGATTATAGTGGCGAGGATCCTGTATGGCTACTCAGCAGGTAAACCACCTGGACATATTCTACACAGCATTATTTTATTTAACTGACTGAGTATTCCTGTCGTGACCTGCAGGTCTGGGCTTCAGCACCCATGCAATGTACCTGGGAGAGATTTCCCCCAGAAAGTTAAGAGGGACGGTGACTCTGACCTTCGCGACCTTTGGCTCTCTTGGTAAACTGTTCGGACAGTTTTTTGGATTGAGGTAAAGCGCCTGAACACGGTATTGGGGTGTGTGAATAACGATGCTACTGTCTACAGAAAACATAATTCAAACTAAACTGTTTTTTTCCAGTGAGATCCTTGGTGGTGAGGAGATGTGGAGCATCGTCCTCTGTGTTCCTGCCTTCTTCTCCCTGGTTCAGGTTATCGTGTTGCCTTTTCTCCCTGAAGCTCCCAGATACTTATTCCTGGAGAAAGGTGATGATAAGGCATGCAGAAAAGGTTGGTGTGTTTCCTCACATAAATGCAGTGCCAGACTAAAACAACCTTTTGAATGTTAAACAAACAAATGACCTATGAAATATTGAGGATGATATATGATGATATAATATTTCATATATATCTGAGTAACAAAGCAAATATCAGTTTTTTTTTGTTCTGTGTGTCTCTGATCTTCTTATCCCAGCTCTCCAGAGTCTGTGGGGTGATGGTGACTACAAACAGGAGATGGATGAGATGCTGGCTGAGCAGTCGGCCATTGAAGCAGCTCCACCAAAAAGCCCTCTGCAGCTGCTGAGGGACGGGACTGTCCGATGGCAGCTTCTCACCATGTTCATCATCTACTCCTGCAATCAGATGTCAGGCGTGCCTGTGGTGAGGATGGGATTGTTCTGGGCATCAGTAACATTCATTGTGGAGTATCAAAAATAAAACCAAAGCTTCTCTCCTTTCCAGATCAGCACCTTCTCTTTTGACATCTTCCTGAAGGCGGGTATACCAAGAGACAAGATCCGCTATGTCACTCTTGGACTTGGAGTATCTGAAATCATCACCTCCATCTCATGTGTGAGTAACTCTGAGCTCTTAAGGTCTTAATGTCTTGTAAATGTAAATGTTTTTTATTCATAGAGCTCTTTACAACAACCGTTCGGTGAACCAAAGTGCTTTACAATGGTAAATAAAAGCAATTAAAAACAATAAGAACAATAAAAGTAATAAATAAAATCAAATATTTACTGTCTTAAACCTGTAAAAGCTGAGCTGGTTCAGCAGAGAAATGAGCTAATGGGTCAGCAGGTTTAACTAACACTCATTCAAACCCACGCATTTACGTGGTTGTTGTTTATCCATATCTATATTTCTATTATTTGTTTGTTTTTACCCTTTCTTCTCTCACAGGCCCTGCTGATCGAGCACATAGGGAGGAGGCCGTTGTTCTGGGGGGCTTATGGCGTCATGTCAGCTAGCTGGGTGCTGGTCACTGTCACGCTCAACCTGAAGGTAAACCTGCTGATGCTGACGCACAAAACTACTGTATGTGAGAGATTTGAAGATACGTATGTGCTTTAAAGGGTTGTTTAAGGCACAAATATGAGAAACAATTCCCTCAAAATGTCTGCAGGTTAAATTATCTTCACCCCAGGGTAAGGGCGGAATGATTTTTCTGTAATTCCATTAAAGTAAAAGTAAAAATATACAAAAAAAAGTGGAAAAATGACTACAGCCTATGCATTAGATGCTTCCAAAAATTCAATAATTGCTCTGAATGCAGTTATATTCGTGTCTTCATGCAGGATTCCAGCTATTGGGCTCCATACTTGAGCGCTTGTTTGATCATCCTCTTTATTATCTTCTTTTGTGGAGGACCAGGTTAGTGTCTTACAGCAGCTTGGCTCATATAGAAGATAATGTTTACCTGTGTCCTCACCTGTATCGTCTCCGTTTCACCCAGGTGGAGCTACCACTACTCTGCACAGTGAGCTCTTCATCCAGTCCGACCGAATGGCAGCATTTGTCCTCATGGGGATCCACCGCTGGGTGTTTTTCGCTCTGCAGGGCCTCGTCTTTCCATTCCTTATTGTTAGTACAAAAAAAACAAATAAGCCACACAATTGTTCATACTGTATAATTTACACACATATTCACTGACAGTATGATTATATGTTGTTATACATCCTGACACAACACCAGTTTTCATTATTAAGGTCATTAGCAGAATATCTGCAGTAGTAGGAATTTAAATATCATGAGGAACTTGTAAAACATGGAACTCATTCATTGTGTTTAACTTGTCCCAGACCGCCCTGGACTCCTACTGCTTCGTGCTGTCTGCATGCACATGCCTGCTGGGTTGTCTTTACACCTTCTTCCTGCTGCCTGAGACCAAAGGGAAGACCCTGCTGGAGATCTCCGAGGAGTTTAAAACCATCACCGTCTGTAGGAAATCTGTCTTTGAGGCAAAAAGTGTGGAGACCAAGTTATGAGACAGAGCAGAAACAGCAGACTGTCAATAAACACTGTATATTATTCAGTACAGTGGAAGAGCACATCAGCTAAATTACTGAGATAAACATGTGAAATACTGTATAATGTTTTATTATCTGTCATTGTTCATAAAGTGTTCCTTCTAAATATATTGTTTTTTCTGTCATTTTTATTGTGATTTTAACATGTGAGGGTGTAGGAAGAGCAAGAAAAGAAAAATACTATTAGACAAGTTTGGCTTTTCTGAGTTAAAGATAATTTTACTTAATCTTTGATGGATATTTCTTGTTTAAACTCGAGCAACCAGCTCTGGATCACTGCTCATGCCTGATAAAACTGCACCTGCAGCTGCAGCGTTTGTCCCAAAGAGGGTCAGTAATTTCCTTCCTTCAGCTCTCTACCAATAAATCATCCACAGTTTCCTCTGGTCCCTTTGGGTTCTGCTGTCTGATGTTTGACCTCTGCAGAATATGGAACAAACGCTATTATTTTCTCCTTCTTTGTCTGAGCTAAAGGTCAGTAATGATGAGGCAGGCTGTGACTGGTGTTAATCACCATCACACTCAAGTTTCTTTGAGTTATATATACAGTATGTACATATATTTATATATGCACAGTACATATATACATATCCATGTATATTAGGGCTGTAAAAGTTACTGTGTTAATGTGGATTTTCTTTATCTTATTTTTTATTTAAATTTTTATTTATGCGTAAATTGCTCTGGATTTACAATTGGCCCAAAATACTACTTTTTTTTAAGAAATTAATAATCAATATTATATTGGAAGAAAAGGTATAGTGATATATTGCCATATCAATATTTTTCCCACCACTAATTGTAACAGTGGTCATACTGGACTTAAAAGAATTCCTCTCAAGAATTAGTCTTGTTCTAAAGTAGACCATGCCTGTGTTTATATTGTGGCATTTATTAAGGATTAAATGATCTATTCTAACCAAGGAACAGTGTGTATCATTTTAATATTAATTGTATTTTGGGTGTTTCATATCAGCTACAGTAGTTGACCTTCACACTCGGCACATTGGCATGTTCTAGCTCTTTTTACCTTTTATTGTGAAACACATATTCTTGCTTACTTATGCAGGATGCATTATGCTAACGAACCCCACTGTGTCAGCATTTTACAGCAAGAACACCAGAAGCAGCATTAAAGACCTCCTGGACAGTTTCCTGGGACATTTCGCTCCACTATCCTTGAGCCTTCCTCTCATGTAGTCATTAGTCTTCCCTCCATCATTAGTGTGGATTCTGCTGCCCACAGTCCTCACATATGAGTACATGAGTCTTTAAAGGTATCCTCTACCTTATCACGAGCCAGCAGCTGCTCGCAGCCACAGAGGCTTCATTAGCCTCCAAACACACTCTGTCCATGGTTTCACTGTGTGGATGGGAGCTGTGATTGGCAGTGCCTCGGCTTGGCTGATCATCGTCTACTGATGTCCTGCTGAGCCTTGTTCACACTGGAGGAGGATTAACTGGAGGATAAATTGGAGAAACCACAGTGGACACTTTACTCTTGCAGAACTGGCAAGTCCTTGTATCCAATTTGTGCTTTTGCTGCAAAATGCGAAAAATAATGACACAAATGGATTTTTCCAATTTAAAGCCCGTCCGAGTCGATCACATGGATCTGAATAATAACTAGTATAATAACTAAAGTATAGAGCTGCACTAATACTGTAAATGTGAGGGTCTCAGTGGCTTTTTTTTACAGCTGCAATGGCTCCAGCACATCAATAGATGGCGATGTTAATCTTCTGCCGAGATGCTCCATGCAGATTGCATGGAGACTCTTTGCATGCACTAACACACTAACAACAACTGTAGCCCATAGCAACCAGGACAAATTAATGTACAGTATAGAAAGTTCACACTAATAACTACTTTAAAGAATGCTTTGACTTAACTTTGTAGCCTACTATAAATTGTAAACTGTCGCCTAAACTGTAAATAATAATACTTTTTTTTATATTGTTTTTTTAATACTATGATTGCATTTCTTACTGTTGCTGCAACATAATTTCCCAGGTTGGGATCAATAAAGTAATTCTATTCTAGTCTATACTGTTACATACCGTATGTATATACACATATAGTATACATATAGTGTTATGTGTTTCTATCACATGCATGCATCAGAATTTATTTAGAAATTAATCAGAAATTATTTTAGCCACATATGATTTTGATAACAATCAGTTTTAAATGATTTACCATTACCTGATGATGTATTCGTGCTCAAGTCAAGTACTTCTTCTAAATATTCCTCTTCATATTGTTGGTGGTATTTTTTATTTCATTTTTCACTGAGATGCTGAGAAGAAAGTGAAATCCTCCTCCAGTGGTGAACCCATGCATTGCAAAAGAAAGGTAAAGTGAAGGATATTCTTCTTCTGTCTCTCCGCCTGGCAACACTGAGCTCACTGGCAGCTCTGCAAATCAGAGAACAGTCAACAGAGTTGGAGGTATCACAGATTAAATGAGTCACTGTTTCATAAGTTTCAAGTTTGAATCATTTTTTTTTCTGGACATGCAACAGCTGTGCTGATTTCTCTGCCTGCTCTGATGAATTAAATTAAAACAATGGCAGCTAGTGCACAAAAATCCGCCTGATTAGATGGTCCATTGTGTCTGAAGATTATCCAATTTGCCTAAGTGGAAGAGGATGAGTAGCAGATGTCAGGGGAATTAGCAGGTCACACTGATGCCGGCAGTGGCCTCAGTGAAGGACGATTTCAGTTCCGAGCAGTGCCGATAAAAAAAAAACTTTTCTTGAACATTTCATAAAGCTGTTAGCTGTTGATTTGATATTTTCCCCCTTTGCTATATTTAAACTTGACGACATTTGAAACGTGGGCAATGATCCAGCGCTCTGCCACCAGGCTACATCCTGCAGGAGACGAGTCAGGTCATCAGGTTCATCTCACCTGGTCTGACTGCTGGCATTTACCTGAAAATAAAGAAAGCAGTGGTTAAAACTGGGCTTTTCTCTCTCATTTGCTTTTCGTTCACTTCATCCTATTGTTCAGACTTTCTTCATTTACATCTTTTCTTTTTTGAGTTAGAATTAACTTGTTTTCCACAAGATTTCTTAACATGTATATCATACACAGGTATGAGAAACATAATACATTTTCAAGAAACCTGTTCCAAAACACACATGTAGGCTAACTGAGGGCAGTAATAGTGCAGAAACTGCTGATAAGATTAATTTTGTGACATTGTTTTAATAAAAAAGGCAGTCACTAATATTGTCTGATGTTATGAGTGAATATCAGCCCCACAACCGTGAAAACTATTATATAGAGTGGCTATTCAGAATCTTTACTTGCAAAAAAACCAATAGAGGATATGATCATACTGACTATAATATATATGATATTAAATATCCCTTCACTTAACAAACATTAAAGCTTCTAAAATAAACAAGGCTCATTTGCCTTTATAGAAATCACAGTGTAATGATAAGTTGTCACTGTAAAGTCAACATCTACACTTATCTACAGCTGGAGGGTTAATCCATCCATCATCTCTGCAAAACAGGCCGACAGACAGAGGTGAGGGAGGAGAAAAAGCAGGAAATAAGGCCACAGACAAATGTGAATGGTGTCCTGCATTAAGTGGCACACAGATGAGACCTGAACTGGTTAATGAGTCACAGAGAGGAGGGGTGGAGCGCCTCATATCATGAACCAGACGGATACCCACGTACCCAGCATGCCGTTCCCTATTATGGCAAGGTGTCCCTCAGGTCGTTGGAGTTGTGGATAAACCTGAACCTGGCAGCATTTCGACTGACTGAGCAAACACTGGAAATTAATTGTTATTATTTTCCCTCAGAGTGGCTGAAAGACAACAACCAGGCCTAATGAGGGGCCCCATAGCGACTTATTATGAGCTCTAATTAATGATGCACAGGGTGTGTTTTGCCAGTCTGTACTTACTGACAGCATGTAATTGCTTTTTGAAAACTTTGCACAAACTTCCAGTCACGACTATTGAAAGTGGGATTAGTTTAAGAGGTGAAGCTGAGTGGGAAACAAAGTGTGGACGGGTCACAGTTTAAGCCAGCAAAAGGGCAAAGGTCATGCTTAAGTGGGTGAAAATGCATTTTGAGATTAGCGGGTTTAGTCAAGGTCTACAAGTCTAACACTGTGCTCAACTACTTAAACATCATCACTATCCTTTTTCTGGGAGCAATTGGGAACGTAAACAGCAGGGCACTTGTTGGAGATAATGACATTTTGGAGTCTGCTATGCAGGTTTGCAGCCAGAAAGTAGGAAGTTAAGAGAAGAAGCAGATGGACAGAAGGGTTAGTGTCACCTTATATTAACACATCCACCAGAAGAAGAGTCAGCCTCCCAGACATACATAGGAACAGGATAATGTGATAAAATAAAGGCTGTGGACATTGTTCTGCTGCATTCTTGCCATGGTAATTGAACACACATGATGAGGCTGAAGGAGACTGCTGGTTTAGCCTCGGTTTGTCCTGTCACACTATTCACCAGCCCAGAGTGTGTACCTGAGGTCAAGGTGGTTGTGTGTGTCTGTGATAACACATCATTGATATTCATCATTTGTAAATGATTGAATCAGGCTATTTTAATTTGTTTAGAGCGCAGCTGTAATTTGCAGCTGCTGTTAAGGACCAGTAATTATGGCTTTAAGAGTCTCCCAAAACAACTCAAATGGCTTCAACTCATGACAGCTGCACATCTGGGCCTTAACGTGGCTCTTAATTAAACAAGTACATGTTCCAACTAGATATACTAGATATAACTAGATATACAAGTACCACACTTGGTATGATTTATTTTACCCGTGTCATTTTTTGTATGAATGTCAGGCCAGTAAACAGGATTTATCTGGACCTAAACTCTTTGAGCGCCCTTGATTTATTTCGATGTCAAAGGGTTTTTTGGAAGCGGGTCGCCAATCACGCTCTCACGCAGCCTGTGAGTAATTTTGGGGCTTCTGGGAGATGTAGTTAGAGCATAAATAGACGGTATACACCACAGAGATCAAAGCAGGAAGTGGAGACGATCGAGATTAGAGAGAAAAACGGACAGAATCTGGACAAAAAGTGGTGATTTTGGTGAAAGTGTCCTCTACTCTACCTCTGTTAAACAAGAATGGAACAAGGTAAAAACAAACATTTTTTTTCATGATAAAAGAGAGTCTCTTCTTCCTTTTGAGCTATTCAGTGTTTTCAGAGTCATAGTACAAAATATTCTGTGGGTCTAGAAATATGACTCAAAATGGGCGAAAAAGAGATAAAAGGACTTCTGTCTATTTCCACTTGGTCACCTGACTTACTTGCTGTTTATCCAGTGCAGACACATAGCTCAGAGTTAATGAAAGCATGGCTATCCGTTCTCCACACTCAGTGTATTCAGTCAGGCCTTAATAAGTGCAGTCAATGTCATTCAATGGATGATTATTGTGGGAGTAAAAAAATGAAAAAAAAAAACAAAATTAGCATTCTCATAATAAACAAGCTGCAGTGGGTCAGTTGTGTGGATGGATCCCCCAAAAGTACTTCAACTTGAACAGACTGCTGCTTTTCTGACTGAAAATTAAAGGAACATCTAATTACAGTGTGCTAAAGAATACTGAACTGTGTTGATGTATTCTCTCATTAGCCAGAGAATCCACTTCCTGAATTTAATTTTGATAATATCATGAACATTTTATGCATTGAGTTAAACCCGAGGGCAGCTAACTGTTCATGGATCTAATTTACTGGCGCTCGCAGCTCGGTCAACAATACGACCGTCACAACTGGAGGCATTGAGGATTATCTTCCCACCATCCGTTACCTTGAACATGGCACGGTCTGTGAAGCATATGGCTGCAATCTGTGGTACCCCTCACTGTACCGCCTTCATTTGCTTTTAATTAAACACATGGAGATACGCCATGATTGGGTGAAGGCCTGGCAAGGGACTAATAAAGAAACAATGGTGTGGTCTCAGTTAATGAGGACATGATGTACGGAAAGCTCAAGTGTCAAGAACGATAATATCCACATTTACTGATGACGACAGGTTTGTGTGTTTGAGAGAGACACTGATTGCAGTAAAACTCATCCAAACTTGCAGCTGATGTGAGTAACTGTCTGCAGCTGTAGATTTGCTAAAAGCAGGGAAAAGTCCACATTTAGGGACCGGGCCATCGGCAGTCTGACATAATGCCTCTCACATGTTTGTGCAGCTGGTTTTGTCATATCATGGCTGACTCAATGAGGACTCTTTTCCACCCGTCTGGGAGTCATCCGAGTGTATCCCAGAGTAAACATGAAAACTGGGGCACACGCCTTCGAAGTTGAGGTTAGGTGAAGTAAACGCGCTAATGCGCCAATCATGTCAACGGCATTAGTGTTCGAACACCTCTAATCAACAGATTGGCGTTCACACACCTTGTTCCAACAAGTTGTGTGTGTGTGTGTGTACGTGGATTATGGGGGCTAGCGGCGGTAATCCCCAGACCACATGGACGTCAGAGGCAATCCAATTTACGGTATGACACGACTTAACTCTCAGATACAAAGTGTTATACGGTACAGGCCAATATTTAAACAAGAGAGGTGAACTCGTTTATGACGATGAACACTGAGGCTGTAATATTTTTCCCACTAGGAGTGGGAAAAATATTGATATGGCAATATATCGCAATACTTTTTCTTCTGATTCGATTTTTCCCCCCCAAAAAAAGTCATGTTTTGGGCCAATTGTAAATCAAAAGCAACTTCTGCATGTTGAAAATTTAAATGAACAATAAAACAAAAAAATCCACATTAACTCAATAACTTTGACAGCCCTATGTATGTGTATGTGTTTATATACATATACACATACATACTGTGTATATGTAGAAAATTACAATGATGTATCATATTGTGACTCAAGTAAAGTATCGCATCATGAAGTCCTTGCCAATACCCACCCCTAAATAGAACAGCAGAATTTAAAGTGCACCAATGGTTTTGAATCATAAACTGTATAAAAAGTGGGCATAGTCACTGTGACATCACCCACTGGTTTGTGGGCTGCCTTGCCATCTTGCTTTTTTGCAAAAAGAAGAGGAAAGGAGAGGGTGGAGTACACAATAAGACATTTTTAGGTGAAGTCACAATGAACTCTCATAAATGGGAAAACACATGGACTCATACAACCCTGTGGTACTGAGTAGGGATGGGCAAAAATATCAATAATTTTCCCCTTCAAAAAAGCCACGTTTTGGGCCAATCCAGATCAACTGAAATACAAAATTGAACAAAAAAAAATTAACATTAACGCCTTAATATAATATTTTACTTTATTTTAATTAATATATATGCGTGCAATATTGGGGCTTCTGGGAAATGTAGTTGGAGCATAAAGACGATTGAGATTAGAGAGCAAAATGGATGGATTCTGTACAAAAAGTGGTGATTTTGGTGGAAGTGTCCTCTACTCTACCTCTGATAAAACAAGAATGGAACAAGGTAAAAACAAACATTTTTTCATGATGAAATAGAGAGTCTCTTCTTTAATTTGAGCTATTCAGTGTTTTCAGAGACATAGTACAAAATATTCTGTAGGTCATGAAATATGACTCAAAATGTCCAAGGGACTTTCTGTTTTATAAAACTCAAAGAGTTAATAAAGCATCACCAGATTTCAATAAATAAATTGCTAGACCTTTGTCAGCAGTTTCCAACTTATAGGCTGATGCAATAAACCCGAATTTCAGCGGCATCTGTTTCCAGAACAATGGAGCTCTGTGTGTTCGAATGTGACGGCATCCATTACCGTGCAAGTACAACAACCCAAACGGAGAGTGACTCTCCTCATCAACCTCTACACCACATTGTCATTCATTTATGCATTAAACAGATGGAGAAGGTGACTGGTAGGCATTCCGGCAAACACCAGACATGTGTTGTCATTCTCTGGAGAGAAACACCAGCTGTCAATCAAAACGCTCACTGAAATACTCCTTTATTCCAACTGCAGGACCAGGTCAGCCAAATAAAACATGCATATGTTGTTTTTGTCATTTTCTATCTCTACATTATAGATATTTAATACATAAATGATTCTATCCATACAAAATATAAAAATATGTGAGGCCTCATTTACAACCATATTTACATGGACTTCCTTAACTTAAGTGAAATTATTAATTCATTTATCTATGTACATACTATGAACTGAATACAACAGCATCTAAATCACATTGCATGAAAAAGCTAAACTGAACCAAACCGATGACCTCGCCCACTTGTTTGTTGCATGGAAATGAAAATAAAAAATAAAATAAAATTGCACATCAGCTTTTGATAAATGTTGTGACTTGCTAGAACTGTTAGCCTTAATACTCAGGAAATATTCTGAAACATTAAAATGAACAAACATGCAAACACTTGTTGCTTTTTCACTGTTTACCGACTGCAATTCATCACTGACTTGGTATTCAACACTCGACAACACTGAATAAATGGACCGTGAGTTTTAGTATTTTTCTTGTTCCAGATGGAGGATGTTAGTGTACACAAGCTGGACAAAGTGTCATTTCCTTTCTCACATGACAGGATGTTAGGAGATGATGCAGTTCTTGCTTTTTCTGCGTTTGCGGGTGTGTAGCTGCCCGCTGCGGTTGGGTCCTCCGATCCCTGTGCTGTTGTACTTATGGACGAGCTCCTGGTTGCTGAGGTAGCGCAGCTGGACAGGTCTTGGGATAGGTTCACCCAGGAAGTAACCTTCATCCTCTGATTCGGAGGATGAAGAGCAGGTGGAGCACCAGCCATCGTCATCGTAATCATCCCAGGAGTATTGGTTCAAGCCAGTGCGTCGGCTGGCCCCAGGGTTCTGGAGAGTCAGGTCTGAAGTGGTTCTGGGGCACTGCCTGAAGGGCTGGGGATGGTATCTTCCCCCTCCTCCTCCTCCTATTCCGAACTGGTCCCTGGTGTTCCTTGGCGGCGGGAAACAGTCGTAATCCTCACAGACACGTAACTGCGGTCTTTCTTGAGGTCTCACTCTTCGCTCTGCCACCAAGTTGAGAGCGTTTTCTGAACGAGACCGACGGGATCTCCGGTAGCGGTGGTGGTGGTGCCGGCGCCTCTGGGGAGTCTCCTCCGGAGCATCTATCCGGACGCTGGTTACCCTTCCGCCTCCAACACCGACACCACCCAACCTGCGCTCACTGATGGGTGGTAGGCGGGCAGCGTTGGCACTGCTCACCAAACTCACCCTGTCCTCCTCCTGAAAGGTGAAGCCAGGCGGTAAATGAGTCATACCCATACCCACACCCATGCCAGGGGGGTCGCAGTACTGCACCTGGTACTGGGAGGACCTGGGAGGATCCATTTCCATGTAGGGCTGACTGGCGGTGAGGCTGTGAATAGACTCAGAGCTACGAAACTGCCCTGACGAGTTGAGGGTGCCCATGTTGCTTTTCTCAGACACGTTCATCCCAGAGTCTTTGCTCAGGTCCGGCATGGAGAAACGAGAAAGATGCTCCTGACGCTTCCCTCCTCCATCAGCTGAGTTTCCTGTAGGGAATAGAGATTATGTCATGAAATACAAGCACTACTGCTGTAAAACTTACTTCTAACTGCCCTTTATTGTGCTAACACAGTGTTAAACCAACAGAAGTCTGCAGGCTGCTACCAAACCAACCTGTTGCATTGGACAGGGCCAGTGACTCCATGGATCCTCTTGGGGTCTGCTCCAGAGGGGTCAGTCGCTCTGTGAAGTTAAGTGCATTGATGGGGTTCCTGCTTCTTGCCACCTGGCTTGCTGCTGGATGCCCCACCTCTCTGTCCCGATCCCTCTGAAAGCCGTGCAAACTGATAGAGCGCTTGTTGGAGGAGAAGCCGTTGTGGTGCTGAGAACAATGGGACACCTCTGTGAAGCTCTTTTGGGTCCTCAGTTTTGGAGGATAGTACTCCTCTGGAGGTGGCTGCTGGAACCACATCTCGTTCAGAGAGTGGCCCTTCATGGCTGAGACCGGTGGTCGCTTTAAACCTCCGTTCTCCTTGATCCTGTGATCCTGCTGTTGGTTGTTCTGTCCTGAGCAGGTCGGGTTATATGCAGTCCTGACATTGCACTGGCTGAGGAGCTGGAGAGGGGTGGGGTTGGTAGCTGGGTCTGATTGTGATTCATAACTATAGCCATCAACAGCTTGGTCTTGGTTCTGCCAGGCAGGCGGCTCGCGAGTCAAACTGGGTGTTTGGCTGGAGAGACTCAGGAGATCCATTTGTATAGACAGTGGGTCCACCTCCCCTGAAAACCTCTCAGTCTGAACTCCTCCTCCTCCACTCTTCCCTGCCTTTGAGCTGCGTCTGGACTCTCTGGTGGAGCGAGCGCTTTGAAAGGCCGAATCAGAGGAGTCTGAGCCGTTGGGCTCCTCCCCCAGGCTGCAGGAGCGTGAGCAGAAGATCTGGCCCTGCTTGGGCAGAAAAGGCCGACCTAGCAGAGAGCGTTTACAGCGAGCGCAGCAAAAGCAGCCCTCAGTGGCGTGCCAGTGCTGCCCATCATACGTCATCTGTCCTTGGTCAATGCCTGCAGGGGAGACACACAAGGGTTTATATAAAATACGATCACGGCACTCGTGTACAGATGCACAATTAAAACACCATGTGTTCATCACAGAGCTTGAAATCATCTACTTAAAATGTTGTTTTATGTGAAAATTGTGGCACTTTAGTTGCTTGTTGAGTGAGAAAAACAGAACTGGAGGCTGTAACTTGACGGCGCCTAGGGGCAAAGTCATTATGGAGCGTTCCCTGCATTGTATAAACACATTACACTTGGAGTATGCTCGTTGTTGTTGCAGGAGGAAAGAAACCCAGCTATTTGCTAATGACTGCCATCTGGTTCCAGCATGTTTTCTGATGGTTTCAATTTATAATCAGTTGTGTTTTCTGGCCAAATACTTTTCTATATCCTGTCTAACAAATAATTACAGAGCAAATTTGTTGAGAGCTATGCGCCAAAATCACACCTGGGCATCCTGTCGGGGGATATGCAATACGCACACATGGTTTTAACAGGAGGTGGCACGGGGCCAAGAGGTGCTAATAATATGAGGGCTTCCTGCCAAAAAAAGCCCAGTTTCTCCTCTCTGTGGGTTTGCCTCTGAACACTAACTGACGCCATCACTGTGTCTGTGATAGAAACACATCCTGAGGGTGAAACGTCACTTGATACAGTAACGCTTTGCTTCTTAGCCCCTGGTTGTTTTCACGCTGCATGTTATATACTGTATATGTAAGCTGAGGTGCCTCAGCCTCGCATGCCTGGCCATGACATCATTCAGTGATAAACTACTAAAAACCAGGCCACATCCTTTCTCCTCTCTGTTATTCACTGAAAAAAAATATATAGGTCACCCTTTCAACCTCCTTAAAATAAACCTGCAGCTCTATAATGCTCCACTTCATTTCCTCCCCTATCAGTGTATTTGGCATATTTTTCCGTATTGTTCCTGTTAGCGATATGATGTGCTTAGTGAAGTCTGTTAACAGCGATAGATGCTGGCTGCGTACCAATGTGTTCCCCGCAGGAGTCGCAGTACTCGGCGTAGAGGGACTCGAAGCAGGAGCAGCAGTAGGGCCGTCCCTCCTTCATGATGTAGCGCTGCCCCCCCAGCACAGTCTCGCACTCGAAACAGCAGAAGTGCTTCATGTGCCAGTGACGGCCCTCCGCCTCAGTGCACTCATCCGCGAGGATGATCTAAGACAGGAGAGATATGAGAGTATAGTTTATCACAGGTCCTTGGAGGTAAATCCTCAGTTGGGTTATTACTGCCCGCTGAATGACAGGACAAAGACCTCCCGCCCCCTCCATAAGCGCCACTTTCTCCTTTGCAGCTTAGTACTCTTAGATCATCCTCTTTGTCACTGACTTGTGTAGGAGGCTAATGTGCATGGGGACATGGTGAAATCTAGATGGTGCATTTACTTTTAATTACGCTGCTGTTAAAACACTGGGGTGCTCTTTAAGTGCTAACACTGCCCTTGTCCCCATTTGCAGAGAGTATAAGTCAGTGCTAATGGTTGGGAGATCAGGATATTGAGAGCTGATCCCATTAGACTGGAAAAAAAATGCATACATGTGTTTAACTGTGACAGCCTGTGAGCATCATATGACAGCATACAGGCATGCGAGGGTGCAAACGTTTAGTAAATAGCTCTACCGACGCCGTCCCACATTACAGGCACAGTATGTTCAAGTAAGTGATATGTGTGTCTGTGAACACATGATCATCCACGTGCGTCCATGTGATGTGGGTGTCTACCTCGTCGCAGGCGGTGCAGCGTGGCTTCAGCCTCTCGGCGTGGTGTCGGCCGCAGTAGATCTTCCCGTCCTGGTAGAAGTAGATGAGGTCCACCAGGAGCTCGTGGCACATGCTGCACACGAAGCAAGCGGGATGCCAGCACACGCTGTGACCTGCCCGGGATGCAAATACTGCGATGTCGCCACCATTTATCTGGCCTCCGCACTAAGAAGTGAAAGAAGAAAAAGAGAGATCAGATCCCACGTTCTGTTCTCCAATACCAATTCCAATATCCAACATCTTTTTTGTTGTTAAACAAAAAAAAATTGGCCTGAAGGTGGTCCTTTCCTTCTTACACTGTGAATGTCCACTAAAAGCAAAAAAAAACAAAAAAAAACTGTCATTCTTTAAAAGGCTTGTTGAATTTCATTATGACAGTGACTGACAAACTAAATAATCTTAGGTCATGGGACACAACAAAGGCATTAAATCTACGCAGGAATATTTCTGAAAGTCACAAACACAAAGTGATTTATTGAAGTGTTGAAGAGCAGTGTCAATAATCAATTCTTTTCTTCTCAGTTATGTGCAAAGAGCAACCATGAAGTCATCCAGCTGGACCAGACAGAAAACAATGAAGGTCTGAGGAAGTCTGAAGAAACATTCTTAGATATTAGAGCCTCCTATTGGTCAATCTAATTTGTTATCTTCTTAGCAAACAAAGATTTGAAATTTCAGTTGAGTCTTTTTTTTTTTTTTTTTTTAGCTTTTTTTCATGCTGAATTACATTTTACCCTCTTGAAACGTGGTGTAGTATCATTTCCTCCTTAAGGTGCCATTGACGTAATAATATATCCAAGTGTTTTTTTTTGGCCGTTTTTCATGGTCTCCTGCAGCCTGTGAGTAATTCTGGAGCTTCTGGGAGATGTAGTCGGGACATAAAGAGACGGTATACACCACAGCGATCAAAACAGGAAGTGGAGACGATTGAGGTTAGAGAGCAAAACAAACAGAATCTGGACAAAAAGTGGTGCATGAGTGTTTAAGAGGAAGGTGAAGGGCTGCTGGAGGATGCTGTTGTGGGACAGAAAGGAGAAAACAAAATCTGAGTGATATACTGGAGGATAAAAAGGAGAGCAAGGTTGACATGGAGGTGTAAAGGTAGGGAGGCAGGAGAGATAAATGACGGGGAGCGCTGAGGAGACGGGGAAAGGGTCGGGTAAGCAAAGAAGATTTAGAGGGGTGGGAAGATGGAGACGGAGCGAGAGTTACAATCCGGTTATCTAACTGGCGTAGAGCCTACCGCTACAAGGAGGCCAAAGGGGGAGAATTCAATCAATACACATCTGCTCCCTGGTGTATGTGTGTGTATCTGCTGAGCAAATGAGAAAGTAAAGCCATAAAGCAGCTGTACACCTGGAGAAGGAACACAGCAGACAGCAGCTCTGCTTTGCTCGAGCCTGTTGTACACACTGAAACAAAAGGCAACACATACATACAACACCTCAAGATCCTCTTAAAAGTGGCTCTGAGACTGACAAGGTCACAACGCTAGAAGAGTCACCGGCCTTTACATGTCGACATAAAACACGACTCGTTCACGATTCATTGCTGTCATTCCTCCAGCCACATGATGCTCCTTTGATCTCGTCACACTTAATTCACTCTTGTCACGGGATGCAATGCAGAAATGACATTTTGAAGTGAAACGACACGATAATCTTTGATCTGGTCATATCTCTCAGCTGCTTCTGGCGGCTACCTGCTCGCAGATCGCCCCCGTCATCGTCACGGGGAACGGACGAACGTTTCCGCGGCCCAGATTCTCCCGTTTCCTTTGGTTGCTGAAGAGCTTCAGTTCTCGCTTCTCCTCGTCATCCAGACCGTTACAGTAGCGCACCTGGACACACATCACAAGCAAGTTTAAGGTGGTCGCAATAGTAAATGATTACAACATTAATTATGATAACGGGTTGTGGATGTTAGAAAAATGCACACAAACACCTCACTGTCTCCTTCCTGTCCATTAAGAAGACAGACTGTTTTCCTCTATCTGTCCCTTCTCTTATCTCTGTATTGCCCTGAAGGAAGGAGGGAGGAAGGGAAAGATGGATGGATGGATGATGAGGTGGGGGAGGGGGTCAGTTTGGGCTCTCACCTCATTGTCGTGGGGCGGGAGCTGATGGAGCAGCTGTTTGATGCGGTATTTTTCTCCTGGGCTGTTCACATAGGGCACCTTGTCCTCAGGCAGGGAGCTGTAGTACTGATGAACCTGAACAGAGAGGACGAGGATGATGAAGAACAACAACACACCTGTGACAGGAAACCCCAAAATACATCAGTTATGCTCTAGGTTACTGTTGTGATTGACTGATTTCTTGTTCCGTCTGTGAAATGTCACAAAATAAAGAAAGCTCCCATCATTTTGTCTGTACAAATAAACACCTAAATAGATACAAATGAGATGAAGAAAAGCCAATTTGAAGAAGCAAATGTTTCCTTGATGAATTGCACTAAATGGTGAAATTATTATTAAAACACCCATTAATCATTTCAGCACTAAAAAGGTACTGTGTGGGGAGACAAAATGAACAGGATCTACTGCAGGGAATGACTCACTTTGATTTATGGCCCACCGGCGGACTCTTAATGGAAGCCCAGCTCTCCATCTTTGCACATTGACATGGGAATGTGTTGCTGACCTGTCAAACGTGCACACACTCATGCACACGTGATTAACACGCATGTATGAGCGCGTGTGCACAGGATTAATGCTAATCTGGCTATTCCAAATTGCTCTGGACATTCTTTGCATTACAGTGGCAGATAATGAGACTTATATAGCGGTCTTTTTTTATTACACTGTAACAGGGGGCCGGGGTGTAACGGAGGTCAGGCAGTCATATGTGAATGTGACTGGAGGGGGTGCAAACCAAGAAAACCACAAGTTTAAAAGGGAGGTTTGAGGGTAAAGAAAGGAGGAAATAAAGACAAACTATTAGAGGAAGACAGAATAAAAGTAGAAGAATGAACAAGATGAAAAAGAAAATAACATCATGTATAGTGTTTCTATTGGAGTGTAAAGAGGGACGACATGAATGACTAGGTCACAGCTTAACTCTTTGAGTGCCATTGACGTAATAATACGTCAAAGTGTTTTTTTTTCGGCAGCGGTTCGCAGATTGCGGTCTCCCGCAGCCTGAGAGTTAATTTTGGGGCTTCTGGGAAATGTAGTTGGAGCATAAAGAGACAGAAGTGGAGACGATCGAGATTAGAGAGCAAAACAAACAGAATCTGGACAAAAAGTGGTGATTTTGGTGAAAGTGTCCTCTACTCTACCTCTGATAAAACAAGAATGGAACAAGATAAAAACAAAGTTTTTTTTTCATGATGAAATAGAGAGTCTCTTCTTTCATTTGAGCTATTCACTGTTTTCAGAGTCATAGTACAAAATATTCTGTGGGTCCTGAAATATGACTCAAAATGGGCAAAAATGCTGGAACAAGACACTTTGTGTTTTATTTTATATTTGCTCTACTGTACGGATGTACAGAAAGAAGCTTCTTACTTGGCAAGAGGAGACTGTCACATAAAATCATGCATCGATACATAGAGACCAAAATTAGAACAACAAACAAACCCTTCTCTTCTTTATGTTAAACATTTCCTTAAAGTGTTACACAAGCTTGTTTGTTGTTTGGATGAATTAACAGCAGGTTGTAAGTGTAACCTAATTCTTCCTGCTCTGCTTTTGTTGGCTTCCACCGGTATTGGCGACGGATGTGGGATCCGTGGCCAGCAGGATGGCTCATGATGCCGGTGGGGGGATCTTAAAGGCTCACTGTGGTCAAACACTGATAAATCACACAGCACCTATTCTTCCAGATTCACCCACACATGCACCCACTGCTAATGATAAATTACGAAGCACGTTTCCAGCAACAACAGGGTTACAATGTGGAGGTGAAAGGCACGTCGCCTTGAGGAATAGATCTAAAGACACACACACACACACACACACACACACACACACACACACACACACAATGGACACAGTTGCAGCTCGAGCCAGGAGGAGCAGCTTGTGATAATAACTGTAATTGAAAGCAGACGGAACTAAAGACAGGGCAGAATTTCAAACTGTACTGAAAGGAGTGTTTTTAAAAGCAGAGGACTTTGCAACTGAGTGACAAGAGCGATCGCTTCACACAGCTGGTTTCTATTGCTGTTAATGGCCAGACAGCCAGAGGAAAAGACACCACCAGGCACCGCTCCTCTCAACGAGCCACTTTACAGTGGTTAGTGGACATAAGAGTTATACTGTTGAGAAAACACTGGTTGTTCCAGCCAAACATGGTGGGAAAGAGTCGTTTTGGTAGTGAGGTGAGCAGATCTGACGGCTGAGATGTGTCCTCGGGTTTGTATTTTACTGAATATCCTAAAAGTCTGCAGCTTTGGGCAGTTGGAGGAACAATGGTGCTTTGAGCCACATGCTAACATTAGCATGCTAACATGTTAGCAGTTGTAATAATGATGATGTTTAACACTTTACGTAAAATGAGATGAGACTTGCCGCTTGAGTGCCATTGACGTATTTCACTGTCAAAGTGTATTTTCTGCAGCCGGTCGCTGATTACAGTCTCCCACAGCCTGTGAGTAATTTTGGGGCTTCTGGGATTCGTAGTCAGGACATAAAGAGACGTGTATGGCATGGAGATCAAAACAGGAAGTGGAGACGATCGCGTTGAGAGAGCAAAACGGACGGATTCTGGACAAAAAGTGGTGATTTTGGTGAAAGTGTCCTCTACCTCTGATAAAACAAGAATGGAACAAAATAAAAACAAACATTTTTTTTCATGATGAAATAGAGAGTCTCTTCTTTCATTTGAGCTATTCACTGTTTTCAGAGTCATAGTACAAAATATTCTGTGGGTCTTGAAATATGACTCAAAATGGGCAAAAACGCTGGAACAAGACACTTTCTGTTTTATAAAAGGATGGCACTCAATGAGTTACATGCAAAAAAAACATGCAAACACTCTTGTAAGACGGTAAAGGTTAGGTACTGAGATACAGCATGAACCATATTGATATATAGTTTAGGACAGTGGTCGGTCGTCAAGGAGTCCAATTTGGCTTTCATGTCAATCCATCCAGCATGTTTTGCATTATATCTCTTGGGCTGCAAGCATGGCTAAAATGAGTTTGACTTATTTTCAATTGATCTAACATTATCATTTATAACTGGATCACTTATCTTCCATTCCCAGCTGCTGGCAGGGGCTGAACCAGTTTTCATGGTCCTTGAACTCGGAGGGGATTCAGTCTAATTGGAACAGTTTAAACTAGCTTCAGGTACATTTCCGACTTTAATTCAACCACATCAGAGCTGTGGGGTGCTTCCCAGACTCTGGAGAGACCTCTAGTTTGCATGAACACCCGCTAACTAAATTTCTATTCAAATGTCCCATGTGATCGCACTGAAAACCTTAAAATGCAGGATCATGCTAGAATACAAATTTAAATCGTGGTGAGTAGAGTCTGCAGCTCGTGATGTTTTAACAAAAGAAAAGACACCAACGCTGAGTAACATTCTTGGCCTTGACAAGCAGTAACTTGGCCACATCCAAGATTTCTACTTGAAGAGAGGAGACAGTGGGAGAGAGAAAGTTGGCAGGCTCTCCTCCACAATATAATAACCTCTCCAATGCTCAGTGATGGCTGTTCGGTGGAGGTCTGTTAGCGCACACAGGAGAGTTATCCCTCACAAGCCTCTTTCATATTTCTGGTTGAATACAACAGTCCTGGACTGAAATCTCTCGTTACAGAGTGGCGACTTCACACCACTGCTGGTTGAATAGTACGCTCATACACAGCCAGCTCCCTACGGAGAAACCTAAACCCACCGTTTAGATCCTGGAGATTAGCTTTGTGTTTACCATCTACCCTCCATTCTCACTCCGTCTTTACCTCGTGCAGGGGAAGGCCGGGTGTTGAAAAGCCCCACATCGGGCGCACTTCCCCTCCTCTGCCAGAGGTCACACAACATGTTTCCACAGCTTGAATGATTTGGACATCAGGTTGGGAAAATAGAAATTGCGATAGCTCTGACGCTTTCTGTCCAGGCTGATGCTCTGAATGGTTTTTCCATAAAAATCCAACAATAGCCAGCTATTTTCAACGTTGTTTAGTAAAGTGCACATGCAATACCACATAGCTCCAGTTTCCAGACTGTTCTGGAGGCCATATCACCACTAGATAACAACCTTATTGACTTTAGGGTTGTGACCCCGGAGAGGGATGAAAAATTGATGCGCTCAGGTGAAAACACAGTTTGGACCAGTTCATTGCTTTCAGCTCATCAACTAAATGAAACCAGCTTCCATTAACACCTCTGTAGTCCAATAAAACTAGAAACCCTCCCACGTGTGCACACCTACAGTCCAACGGAGCATTGTAAAAGAGGATTTACTTCAACGTCTAATGTGTTTGTGTGTTACTCAGGCTCAGCTTAGTCACTGTGAAACCTACTGTTAACATGAATTGGAGATTAGTTTGACCGCTGGAGCCACACAATCCATGTTATCCTTTAGCCTGCAGAAGGAGCAGTCAGCACAACTGCTGAGCTTTATATAGTGAGGTGCAGCTCTGAACAGATACAAGATACCGTCAGCAGAGGTTTGCACAATATGGGGATGATTTAAGTCGGGACTTGCCACTGCTTTTGTTAAAACCTGCCGTTAACAAATATTTAGGAAATTGAGGAATATGAAATAGCTGCGGGCCTTAATTTAACTCTTTGAGTGCCAAAGACATATATATATACGTCCTTTGTTTTTTAAGCAGCAGGCACAAGGGGGCGCTCTCACGCGCTCTGTAAGTAATACTGGGGCTTCTGGGAGATGTAGTCGGGACATAAACAGACAGTATATGCCACAGAGTGCAAAGCAGGAAGTGGACACAGATTTTGGACAAAAAGTGGTGATTTAGGTGAAAGTGTCCTCTACTCTACCTCTGATAAAACAAGAATGGAACAAGGTAAAAACAAACATTTTTTTCATGATGAAATAGAGAGTCTCTTCTTTCATTTGAGCTATTCAGTGTTTTCAGAGTCATAGTACAAAAAATTCTGTGGATCTTGAAATATGACTCAAAATGGACAAAAACGCTGGCACAAGGCACTTTCTTTTTTATTTATCTGCACCCCCAAGATGTCTGACATCAGTGACCTCAGTGGTGAAGCGACGTGGCCCAGCAGCGTCTGATGCTCTTACCTGCTCAGGTTTGAGTCCTGGCGGCACCCAGGCGTACTCCTCCAAGGCGCAGCCAGAGTCGTCGTCCGACGTGGAGTTCCTCTGGAAGTCGTACATCATCTTGGTGACCGTCTTCTCCATCTCTACAGGCATGGCTGTCACAGCATGCTCCTCACGGCGACACTTACAGTGCACACAGATCTTCCTACAGGCAAACACAGACAAAGAGCATCTGTCAAGCCAGTGTCATATGTAGACTACAGTATTATCCAGCAGGATATACTAATGAAAGGATTAATGGATAAGAGACTGAGATTAGAAATGAAGGCAGTACCTAAATTACACTGTTGAAAAGTGTGATTTGTAGTTCACAAACAACTTTTACACTCCAGAATACACCACCATTAGGGTGAAATCCCTTAGTTTAATAAATCACTATTTAAACAGAAATACATCTGGGGAGATTGAGTTTCAACACAAACAAGACGTCATACTGTAGTGGCGGTTTGGGCCTCTGAAGCCTGCCATTAATCACTGAAAATAAAAATAATCCAAATTGCTTTTTTTTTCCATCTGTAACCTCCGACTACCTGTAAAACACCTACTCATCTGTAGACGCAGAAAAGTCCCTCAAAAATTCTGTGAAACTTTTGTTCAAAGCTGCATGGAGTCTGTTTGCAGATCCTCGACCCGTAAAGGATGTGAACTCCATGCAGTTCAAAGGTCAAGGCTTCCCACTGTAAGCTCTCACGGTGAAATGTAGGTACCACAAATATAACCCTTTACAGTCCTCTGGAGGAACATATAATCACAAACAGGCTATTGAAATTAGCCGAATACAGTCGATGACAGTGATGGAAAGCAGCACGCACTCCTCGACACAAGGTTAGTGAGAAACAATAGCAGATGCTGAGGCAGGACGGCTCCTCCAGTCTCATTAGTCAAGCGAACCCATCCGGCTCTAAAATGGAAAGCATCCATCCATGTGAGGTTCTACATAAAAGGCAGTTGGGAGTGTTTGACATGGACACTCCTCCTCCTCCTGCTGCTGCTCTTTAATCTTCAGTGGAGTCCAGAGAGTAATAAAGAGAGCGCTAATATTTCACGGACTCAAACAACTATTCTAGAGTGTTGTCTGGCAAAATATAGGGATTAACAGACAGGAATTAATCTTCAGGGGACGCACTGCCTGTGAGACAGGTCACAAAAAACAGAGGAGGATATGGGTTAAATATATAAAAATACAGGCCACCTTCATCAGGTCTTCTAGACTCCCATGTCCTTGACAGATATAAGCCACTACAGGAAGAGGGAAACTCTGGGTGGTCAGAAGGTTGCATCAAACTAACCCTTTGCCCCTCAGGCGACCAAACTAGGGAGACAATCCCATTACCGTCGCAGACAGACGCCCGTTTGTCTGACAGCCCTACAGACGAGCTTAAGGACACTCAGGACACAGTTTGACAGACTGACAGCTTCGGCAGCTGAGGATCTGTTAGCATAGAGAACTGACTGAAGGGCTTGGAGCACAGACAGCTCCATGGAGAGCTGGCCAAGTCGCACCTTGTCTGTTGTTTAAAGGATCACTTCTTGTCTGAGGGCTGAGTCTTGGATAACAAAGCACTTCAGTCTTTTTCGGCTTAGCACTGATGGATTTTGATGATACTGGACACTGGAGATACTTACAGCTCTCCAAGTAAACTGTTCCACTGACATGCTGCAACTGGTCAGATGAGATGTAATCCTTGAAAAGAAAACATAGAAATATAAAGGTCTATGAGTGGCCTTACAGCCAATCATTGTCAGCTTTCTGAGCAGAGACTCAGGCCTTGCGGCCTTTGTGGAAGGGCAAAATATGACCTTTACAAACTGGCTCCTCAAACTTCTCCTCAGAGTTGACAGTTATCATGAATATTAATGGTTATGATAAACAGAGCAGAGATGCACCTAAGGCAGACAAAGTCATCAAGCAGCTGTCAAGCAGGCTGACGGGAAGAAGGTAGCAAATCCCCGTCCCGGCGGCATGAAGCCATATTGCCAGGGGCGATGCAGCTTGCCTCACTTTTTTTTTTTTTTTTACCACTGTGACTAAAATGTGTGCATCTATAAGACACTCACAGTGAGGATCAATACAGAAAGTGAAAGACAAAGACACCAAAAGGATCACCCTCTTCCAGCCTTCTGACATGCTGCCAGGTGGTTAGCAGCTATTTCTGCCTTGGGGTGAGGAGGGACTCTTGGTGATAAGACTATACAAATAGCCCGAGCTGAAGGAAAGCATTTCACACCACATTCCTTCTGAGAGGACGCACGCTTTGTCTAAAGTCTCTGTGGAGTTCAACCTGGAGGCAGAGAAGCTCGTGAGCATCGGGGGAAACGCACCTCTCCGACTCACTTTCTCGATCCAGATGTGTGATGATGACCTTCCTCGAGCGATTCAACTTGAAAACATCTGATCTCCTCACATCAGTGCTGGCAGAGACACCGGAGGCCTACAGGGGCCTTGTTGCTCCTTCCATCCTCATGATTTACAACATGCTTCATGCACATGCCTGGGATTTCCCCTCCACTGAAACCTAATCCCCAAGCTTCCCCCTCGTAATCTACATGATTTCAATTAGCGGAGATTTTGGGGACTTCGGTAATACAAGTCAAGTGCATCACCAACGCCTCGTAAAAGACTGTGAGGTACAGAGTTAGTTAAAGTTAAAAGGCATGTTCTTGTTTCCAAACATGAGCAGGCATTTATCCCCTGGGAGATGTAAACGCTGATGAATCATTGGCTGGTTGGAGACTGGGGTTTGCTCAAGACCTGCTGGGGGGTATCGCTGTTAGATAGCAAATCCCTGTGACCATGATGTCAGTGGACAATGATTCACAGTTTTGGGTTAATTATCATCGCCTTGCTCTTCCAGATTAGCCCTGTAACCCAGGTAACGGCTGATTTTAATGCGTAACTAGAGTCTGACAGACCCCCTGCCAGAGTTCAACTTAGGTTTAGGTCACCGCTGCAAGATATTCAGCAAGCAAGGTCTCAAGTTTGGACAAACAGTGCTAGGAGTCTATTCAACCCAATCTTTATAAAACCATCTGATCACTCAACTGTGTCCAAGAGCCAGTTGTGGAAGTATAGCTTTGGAAGGTTTGAAGCTGAAGTCTCATTCCACTCTCATTCCTGAGCAGTTCCCAAAACCTCTGTAATTTTTCCATGGCATCACTCAAGATGGCCAGATTAAAATCCCATCTTTAAATGGCAGCTCGGTTGGATGACAAGAGAGGAGAGAACAGCTGGGTGCACACTGCAGCCAAGTCCTGTCCTCTTTTTTCCTGCCTCTGCTTTTGTTTTTTCTGGAAAACTTGGGGGGAAGAAGAGGACTCTTTTCTCTTTAACTGCTGAAAACGACGTTTCCCTTCAATGTTTGAAAGCTGCCATTGGAGCTTTGGGGTCTTCAATGAACGGGCCCCAACAAACAATGTCTTTGTATCTGCATATGGAGCCATTAGGACCCAGTCACTGTTGAACATGACTGGAGCTGTTCCCGACAAGATCGGGCTCAACAAAGACGTTTTCCATTAGTGGCCAATTAGTACGAACCAGATGCAGCGTGTTACAGAGGACAGAGATTAGGCCTGCATCCACCTGTCATAACAAACTACAGAGAGTCAAGTCCTGCCTCTGGTCCACTATCCTCAGCCTGGTGATGAGTTTCCTCAGAAGGACATAGGGACTGAAAAGTTCTCAATATAAAGTCTGCATTACAAACTGGAGGTGTGGGACCAAAGAGATGTTCAGGAAAGAGACATGTACAGCTTCTGCTACTTAAACTCTTTGAGTGCCATTTGACGTATTTCAACGTCACTTAACTCACTGAGTGCCAGCCATTTTTCCATTGTTCCATTCTTGTTTTATCAGAGGTAGAGGACACTTTCACCAAAATCACCACTTTTTGTCCAGATCCTGTTTGTTTCGCTCTCTAATCTCGATCATCTCCACTTCCTGTTTTGATCTCTGTGGTGTATACCGTCTCTTTATGCTCAGACTACATCTCCCAGAAGCCCCAAAATTACTCACAGGCTGTGTGAGTCTGCGATCAGAGACCCACTGCCGACAAACCACTTTCTCATATTAACTGGAAGTGGAGACGATCGAGATTAGAGAGCAAAACAAACAGAATCTGGACAAAAAGTGGTGATTTTGGTGAAAGTGTCCTCTACTCTACCTCTGATAAAACAAGAATGGAACAAGGTAAAAACAAACGTTTTTTTCATGATGAAATAGAGAGTCTCTTCTTTCATTTGATCTATTCAGTGTTTTCAGAGTCATAGTACAAAATATTCTGTGGGTCTTTAAATATGACTCAAAATGGACAAAAAACGCTGGAACAAGACACTTTCTGTTTTATGAAAAAGGCTGGAAATTTTAATCATTCTTTTTTGTGAATCTATGGAAGTAAAATACTGGATTACATCTGTAATAGTGCACCTAAGACTCAATCATCAATCAAATGCTCAGTTATCTTATCATGGTTAAAATTAGTTGTCAGTACAGTAGAGAGCAACTGGGGTGGGACTTTCATCTGTATAATGTCACCTAGAGTAACTTGTGACTAAAGATCAACACACACAAAACAAGACCAAACAAAGAAGTGAATGGTAGAGGACTTGTTCAGTAAGTGGGAGAGATATTTATGTAACATCAGACTGGGACGCTTTTCAGCTGCAGCCACGCTACACTTGAGACCGGATCACGTTACTTATTCATTCAGTGTTGACTTGTTCCATAAAAGTGACACTGGTTTGGATGGGAGTCATGGAAGGGCCAGGCTTCCAACACAGCCATAATCAGACACTGGTGACACTGTGTTAACCAACAGCATTTATTAAAGGCTTTCGTCTACTGGCTCGTGATAAATTGTAGAGAAAATGTCTCAGGAAATCTGTCAGTCCTTCTTGGGATTTCAGTAAACATGATGTTGACTTATCTCTCTTGTCAGTGGGGAAAAACATAACTAATGCAGTCCTGTTCTGTTTTCCAGAAACAGTTGTGGGTGTCAGAATTAATGTTGATGTTAAGTTTAGCTCAGTTAATGTTTAGGCAGCTCTCAGACCAGAGAAGCCCAATGACACCGCAGCCAGCTGCTGAAACCACATTATTCATTTTACCCCGTCAGTCCATTCATGTGCTAATCCAGTGACCCTTTACACTGCTAGAAAGTAGCCATCTAAATGGGTCAATTAGCCCACATTGAGTCCTGTAATGTTCCTTTTAAAATAACTGCCATGGAGCTGCGATTATGACACTTGTTTCCAATGCGGTTTGCAGCAACCTCCAGGGAATTATGAGTGTCTTTTAACCAGCAAGACTGAATAATGACAACATAATGACATCAGACTGGAGAAACATGGAACACGCTGATGTGGTGAGGAGACTTAAACATGTTACAGAGGCTTATTTCTGCATTTACCTGTTTATTTAGTAGTAAATCGACCCAACATATGGCACAGAGTCTGAACAACAAAGACTTTTTGGCTTGAAAGCGCACAGTAGCTTGACCATTGCGCCACAGGGGGTGGGTGGGGGAAACCGGTGGGAACACGTCTATAGAGGGAGAGCTACAGTCCGACAACTCAGCATTTTGCGCGTTATTTACATCCAAATAACACCCGGAATGGGAAAGTGAGGAAGGAGAAGAAGCAGAAGGATGAAACTATTTTTAAATCAGGCGCAGGACTTTAATAATTACTGTTTTCCTTCTTTACGCACACATTTTTATCTATTTAACTATTTTACACTCAGACACTATCCTTTCCATTGGGAGGCTCGTGCGTCGCGCTCCTCATAAACAGGATCAATAATCAGATGCTCACCTTCTTACAAACTGCGGCGCAGGGCAGCCACAGTCCTGACCTCGGTGCTGGTTGCGGTTTTAAAATGCGTCTTCCTCATCGCAGAATTTGTCGCCCAACTCCAACAGCTTTGCCACGAAAACAGCCCACTCTCACCCGCTGCGTGGTGTCTGCACCCCTCTGCTACATTTACCCCTCAGTTTAAGAGCCTTTTGTCAACCCCCTGCCCTCCGCAAACACATTCAGGAGTTCAGCAAATGAGGAGAAAGCGCAAGTTAAAAGTGCGTAAAATCAGATCCCGGTTACAGATCCAAATAAGAGTCCGTCGATGTGTTTGAAAATCCAAATGAAAAAGACAGAAAAGCCTTGAAGGGTTTTTTTTTTACTGCAGGGCCGCTCAGAGAGGAGATCCGTGCGGACTTTCGCTGCGTAAAAGGAGCGGAGCGCTGGAGCTGCTGAGAGACCCACCGAGCAGCAGCTTTAATCTGGAACTGAGGTCAAGCGCGCATGAAGCACAAGATGACTTCCGGTTCCAACATTCAAAATAAAAGCACACGATCCTCCCTCTGATAAAATGTCACTGAAGGATCCTTTTATATTCCACCTCATACATCGATCTATTACTAGAGAAGCATTCGTGTGAGGTAGCTGCAATCATTTGTATTTTTTTTTATTATTTTAAAAGAATTAACATGCAAATGAGTGTGATGGAAAGGGAAACAGCTCATTGACAACTAAGCACACATTGTTTGCAGATGAAGAACATGATATTTTCCCTGGTATATATATTCTAATCTATGAGATGTGGTTGAAAGCTCTGGAAAATTAGGGCCAATATATTTTCAGTTAAACTACTGTGTCCAAGGTCTAAAATAAATGTTCACATTTAATTATTGACCCAGCTCCTATAAATGGCCCTTAGATGGGTTTTATTTTATATTTTTTGACAAATTATTTTCTCATCTTATTATAAAAGCCTACTAATATATATTATAAACCTGTGCTACATGAAGATGAGATTTTCTGACCTTCCAGACAGCCGATGGCTTCTATTCATTTCTCTACAGAGTGAAAATCAATAGGTAATAATTAAAACCTCTTATATGTCAAAGCTTTTGTTTCCAGGTAAAGTGGCTCACTTCCTGCTTCACGGACCTTCTCTGGGTGACTTGACACACCCACCGACCCCCTCCCTCCCCCCCACTGCATGCTAATATCCTGGTGTGATGTCAGCAAGTCAGAGTCCCAACATTGGTGTAATTAGCAGCGTGAATGACTGCTGTTCAGGAGGGATTTGCATGTGAATTAAACCACTTCCCTTAATCAACTGGCCCGGGACAGGCCGGGGGGGCTTCAGCCCCTGTCAACAAAACAGTGCTGCTTAACATAAGAAGAGGAGGAACAAAAAGCTTCCAGACCAATGAAAACCCACTGAATCCAAAACAAATGTGAAGCCAATTTAGTGGGATTTAAAACTTATTGGGCTCCTTAGTATCAGGATGACCTGGTTTACTTCTTTTTTTTTTTTCCAATGAATCATAAACAAAGGTCAAAGTAGACTTGACTTTCCTGTTTCCAGAAGTGTGTGAAGCATTTCGTCACAAGTGTTTTATAATAAAGTCTGCTTCCGTATAACCATATAACTTTTTAACTGTATTTATCTCACTGAAAAACACATACCCATTGGATATCCTTTATAATGTAAATATTTACGTCATGCATCATTTGCACTCTCCACAGTTAAAGGTGATGTTAAGCTGAGTCTCTGTCTGTTGCTTCTGTTATTTTATGTACGTACAGACAGAGTGCTGTAAATCTGGAGTGTAAATCCTCATCTGCGTACAAACGCCTGGCAAAAAAATACGATTCTTGCAACCGACCAAAATACAATTAGCCATTTATTTATGTGTTTATTTAACATAAACAGCACACCAGATTGCCATCATCTCAGCAAATTTCGGTTCCTTCTTAATCTCTCACTCAGTCACATAATGCTATTCATTTTCTCGTGTCCCTCTGATGAGCAGCATGAGCGTCAAACGTCCCACTGCTGCTCCTCTTTTGCACATTTGTGTAACGCAAAATGTGTCAAGAAAAAACAGCCAACAGTTTTTTTTTTTGGGCAATCAAAGCCGAACAGATTTGAGGGAGATTTCAAAAGACAACTTGGAGGCTGGCTGGAAGTGGGCTGGAGAGTAATGAAATCAAGATCTGTGGATTTTTTTTCTCCCCATAGTGCCCTGCTGCTGCTGCCTGTTGGCTAAACACGTTAAAAGATAAATGCGGAAAGGAATATTTAAAAAGCTGGATGCAAAGCTGCACGAGGACAAATTTTGCCGTTGCTGCAGAAAACAGCCGGCGGCTCTGAACGACCTCCTCGGTCTCTTTCCTCCTTTCAGGAACTGCTCTTCTGGCTTCCCTGGAGTCAAACTAAAGCCCTGCTTTTCTTCTTTAGTGAAAGCCGTCTTTCTGCCCTGGACTCTCCTCTCACACGTGGCGGGGCGACTCTCGCTATGACTTAGTCTCATACATAAGAACATATAATCGCAGCCGCTTTACAAACACAAGAATATCAATTACAGCTCAGGCTCTACTTACGGCCTATCCACAAGCTTTTACGAGGCCGTATGTGACAGTGTCCAATGCTCAGAGCGACCACAGAGCGGGTCAAACAGCCATTTACCCCAATATGTCACTCCCTTTTCCCCAGTAAACTGTTCCCCGACCTGCAGGGAGCTGGTTTAAATTCCACCAGAGGACTGAATAAAAGCATAGAGGCCAGCTTGAGGGACATACCACAGATAGCATTGCCGGCATGGACTCCTGGCATGCATGAGAGCCTCTACTTGATAATTTTAGACAGTGAGCCAAACAGGTTTACTCCCTTCCTAAGCACGCATAAGCATATTGAGGGTTTTGTCTCTATCAAAGCACAGGATGAGTGATATTGTAAATACATGTTCCCCTGCGGCTAAGAGCTCTGTCTGAAGCATGTAAGACAGTTGTACTGCTTCTTATCCAAAAAGAACATTATTCATATCTTACCAGGGAAGGAACTGATTTATACACTGCAAAACAGATAAATCAATTCCTTTATCTCAATTTGAAATGTAGCAAAAATCCAAACATGGCCTTGTCATCTTTATTTCTCATCTGCTTTTTTAGGAACACCAGTCTCCTCTCCTTTCATGTGGCAAATGCTGATGGCTATCACTGCAGAGTCAACACAGGAGGCAGCTGGGACTCAACCCAACAGCTGATAGCTCAGACATGTAGGGAGGGAGGGAGAAAACAGCTTCCTGCTGCACAAAGTTCCTCAAGCAAATCTCTAACTACTCTTAAGTATTCACACGACCCAGAATCTGATCCTGGAGTGGCTACTGAAGCATGCTGCAGTCCCTTTAAACCAACTGCTCCTGAGCTGAGGAAGCCATGATCTTAACTCACTGAGTGCCAGCCGTTTCATAAACAGAAAGTGTCTTGTTCCAGTGTTTTTGTCCATTTTGAGTCATATTTCTATACCCACAGAATATTTTCTACTATGACTCTGAAAACACTGAATAGCTCAAATGAAAGAAGAGACTCTCTATTTCATCACGAAAAAAATGTTTGTTTTTACCTTGTTCCATTCTTGTTTTATCAGAGGTAGAGGACACTTTCACCAAAATCACCACTTTTTGTCCAGATTCTGTTTTGCTCTCTAATCTCGATCGTCTCAACTTTCTGTTTTGATCTCTGTGGTGTATACCGTCTCTTTATGCTCCAACTACATCTCCCAGAAGCCCCAAAAATTACTCACAGTCTGTGGGAGACCACAATTGGTGACCCGCTGCCAAAAAAAAACAAAACACTTTGATGTATTAGTACATCGATGGCACGTCAGATTTTAAATGACGTTGGAATACGTAGACTGCACTCAAAGAGTTAAGGGCAGAGTAATATTATCACACCGTATCACTCCCCAGGAAACCAGACCTGTCTTCTGGAATGAGAAGGACACTGAGTGAAAAGGGGATTTTTCAGGTTTGATTGCAGAAAAAGAAAGAAATCAAAGATACGCTGTAAAGATGTATCAGGTGTACAGATATGTGGAGAAGGCAGATGACTATCCAAAAACAACAAGTGTGATTGCTTTTCGCCTCGTCTCCATGGTGTTAACCCCAGTCATTCTCAACACTGTAGATTTAGTCTGTGTTCGAGCTGCTTCATTTCAAGCATAAACCTGGATGGAGTTAATCTTTAATTGCTGGACACACACCAACAAATCGAGCAAACGGGGTGTTAAACTCAGCGAATGCCACATTAGAGATGGTGTGGGGATTTTCGCCAACCGTAAGATAATCCTGGATGGTTTGTTTGCCAACCTGCTGTTGGATAAGAGTCCTTCAGCTACATTAAGTCTGAAATAAGTCAACGATTGCATTCAATTCACAAGAAGGACACTCCCAGTCAGTATAGAGCTTCCCTATCATTCTGAAGACACATTGACCTCCACTCTACCATGAACTGGCACCACTTTGACCAAGCTACGATGGCCAGAAAGCAGAGGCTCAACCCAAGAGCACCTCTGCACCCATGTTCCCAGCATTTAAGTGGCCATTATTCACTCTGTGTTGAACATTAACTGGATTAATTCTGCACGGCTTAAGGGGTGAAATTGTATTTGTCCAAAGGGAAGGAAATGGTGAGGAAATGGGGATAGAAGCCAGCTTGGCTGAAATTCTAATTAGCTTGGGGGTTCGTTAGCCCACCAACTCAACCCTTGCTGATGCAGATGCCTGGGTAAGCCATTAAGCCACGGAGGGAAGAGAAAGAGAGAGAAGAAATAAGGAGCATGGACACTTAGTCTCTTGTATAAAGGCCCAGGACAAGGAGGTGACCTTGTGGAGTGACTCCTCAAGGGGACTGGAGCTATTTTCTGCCCCTCCTGGCCCACTTACACAGAGGAAAAACAGCCTCCAAGCCCTCCACCTCCGTCCATCTATTAGACCATCCATCTCCACAGTAGACGGCACTCTCCAGCTAAATTTCCAACGTGCTGTGCCCAACAACAGCAGTTTGTCAATGAGTTTTTCTCAGCTGTACTAAACGTGGATTCTGACTGAAAACACAATCAAAAGGTCAAATCAAAAGAGGGGAATAGTTGTAAAAATAGTTTTGACATTTATCAGTATTATTCCTGTGTTCGTGCCTTATAAATATGGAGACATTTGGGAGAGGAGACGTAGCTTCCTGAGAGCTCAGCTCAAAGTGATCGCCCTTAAAATGGACAAATACCTCTCTCATTTCTCACCACAGCTCTGATGCAGAGTGATGTCGTGGCTCCGTGAATGAACCACCCACCTCCGAACCTCCCACATCCAGCACCCTGCAGCACATTTCTCTGACTCAACTCTCTCATTCAGCCTCCACTGATCTTCTTCTTCCTCACCTTGTCATCATGACCCAGATGAGTGCTGTGGGTGTTGATACTGATTTGCTGACTCTCCCTCTCTCTCTTTCAATGTGGGTTTTTCATTCATTGCTTCATCAACGAAACCTCTTCTGACTTATTTCTGGTGCTCTTTCTGTAAAAAAAAATCACCTTGCAGCCCTGTCATGCAACCAAGGTCACATGCTGACTGACCAGATGTTCCATCATTAATAATTAATATTAGCATACTCATTAGCTGGAAGACAACTGAGGGGCAGCAGCCAAAGTCTTGATATATAATCTTACCGCATATTTTCAGAGGGTAAGCCAACACAAACGGCTTCATGTGGAGTTTTAGAGTTTGTTCCTTGTAAAGAAGCCAGGCAAAGGAAACATGTTGAATGTCTATTTGGCTGGGAAGCCTCTGGAGTAGGCCTGATGCTCAATGGGTTTTTGGTACTTCCGTGAAATGGCATGTGAGGAATATGAATGGAGAAAATCTTTGCCTTTGTAACCTAAAACCCAATCTCATGTAAAAGTATACCAAAACAATTCGACAGGGTGGAAAATCAACACACTGAAACCAGTCTGTGTTTGTGTGTGGCTTTGGCTAAAATAATTAATAGCAACAAAACTACATGCGTCATGATAGTCCATTACCCTCAGGTTAATTTTACCCTATTTATACTGTACCTGCAGACTGGCTGCAAGTGGCAACGTGTTTGTGATGGGAAGAAGAGCACTGGCATTGCTCAGAGCATTTAGTCTTTCCATGAGAAGCATTTAATTAGCAACTGAAAGATGAAGGCCAAGTTTGCTTCCCATTAACGTGCACACACATTCAGGCTTCACAGGATACAGGGCCTGTTAAAGACACGGAGAGATTACAAAAAATGCCACGTGTGCATTTTTAAACACCTGTAATCTCAGCACACTTAGTCTCTATAACATTAACAAACAGTTAAAAAAAGTGTTAAAAACTTCAAAATGCTGCTAGGACTGTTCAAACAAATGAATCAGATTGTGAAAAGACTGAAAGGTTTCTAAATTCGGACCGTTTGACGTCATCACCGGCACATCACCCTGCCTTTTGAAGCCTTGAGTTTAGCATTTTGGTCGTCGCCATCTTGGTTTTATGCAATCAGCACTGAATAAGACATTTCTAAGCAATCAAAATGTTACAATTAACTATCATGAACTGAAAACTGTGAAAAGATTCAAATTAAAAGACAAAAGGAGAGACAAGCTCCACACAGATAACACCATGGTAACACCAGGTAGCCACAGCCTAAAGCATCCCCTGCTTTATGGTCTGTTGGACTCTAAATGGAACCATCATTTACTAAATGAACATCATGTTACATTGAATAAGACTCATGTTTACAATGTTTACTGAGGGAATAAATCAATGGAGAAATAGAATCATTCTCCCAGACTTCTATACAACCAGAGCATTAGCATCACAGCAGAAAGTTTCACAAGACCGAAACAGCCAACCACACTGAATGCTATATGCTGAACTGGGAACGTTGGCCCCACCTCACCCCGCTAATCCATCTCACTAATCCATCTCATGGTATATATGCTGCAGGCCATTGGAGAAAGGAAGTACACGAGTTGTACAAGAAGGAAAGAGATAATCTCTAGATGAGATCATGTGTTAGTCTAAATAGCGAACAGATGAATCCGAAAGACAAAATAAGGAGATTAAACTGAAATCGGATTCAGACTAAGCAAAAAGAATTGAGTCACTTAAGCTAATAGTCCAATAAAACCACAGACAACATAATCGGAAAGCAGACAGATAGTCTTCAAAGGTTGCATTTGATGTAACAGCAGTGTTTCATCTTGAAATGATTCCTCTCAGATTTACGCAATTTGATTTCCCCCCCCATTTCATCTTGTTACTCTGTTTACCCAAACAAAGAGGGAAGCATGGTGAGCTGATCACACACCACGTCCATGTCAATAAGGCCACCACCGCAGTCCTGCAGGCCTGTGGAGATTATGGATTGGAGAAGAAATTGCCAATTTCATGACGTGACAGAGCGGCAGTGTGTTTCATCAGTGGACCGATAGAGACGGTGAACCTGAGGCTTTATTGACTGATTGCTGCTAGAGGCAACACACACAAGGACAGACAAGGAGGTGGAGAAGGCCGGGAAGGAGGAATGAGTCAGATTGAGCGACCCACACACTCAGACAAATCCCATTAAACAACTCGTATCAAACTGAGGTCAAACTTTCAGAGTGAGCAGCACATCTGTGACGTTCAGTCCATCACTTCTGGTGCCTTTTAAAACGTACAGAAATCCAACTTCTTCACAAGATAGTCACACTGAAGTCTTTTTCTTCACCCACTTCCTCCTGCTCCCCATTCAAAGCATGGCCCATTAGGAAGCAGTGAGAGAGAAACTGGTCCTCTGCTGTTTACACCAGACCCGGCCCACTGCTTGAGCCGCTGTTTATTTGAACTGTGAACCTCCATGTGAAGTGTGTGTGAAAGGAAAAGTGTAAGCGTGTGTGTGTGAAAGAAAGAAAGAAAGAAAGAAAGAAAGAGAGAGCATGTGTGCTGCGAAGGATGAGGGGGGAGGGAACTGTTCCACACGAAACCCAGTGTCTGGCCCTGCGGTTCTTTTCGCACCTCTCTTAACACTCTTTTCACAGCGTATTTATTCGCCCCACGGGCTCCTGGCGCTCCTCAGGTTCTGTGGGCCACAGACGGGCCTCTGTGCAACCCCACTCAGCACAAGGAGTCCCAAAAACAGACCTGTTCACCCCCCGTGGAGCTCCAGACACAATCATGTCCTTCTGCTGACCCACGTATGACATCACAGCCTTGTTCTCACACATTCACATATGTTCACACACAGAAAATAGGGCTGCAACTACCGATTATTTTAATAATTGATTAATCGGTTGATTATTTTTTTCTTAATTAATGAATTGGATTTTAAAAAATCCTCTTACTCAAAATTATCGCATTATCTCAAACTGACAGTGCAGAAAAGTGCACAAATCACATGTTGCTGCATGAACATCCCAGAGCTCTTAAAGTTATAAATTATGAACAAAAACTAAATGTTGATGTCAAATAACTCGTAAAAACTTCTTCCTTGAGGGAAGAGTGTAACCAGATTTAAAGGTACAGATCACTACGTTGTCATCTTCAGCCATCAATAGAGGTGACGAGCACGTCGAGGATACCATTTCCCATCAAGCTCTGCTCCATATGAGCCACACTCTGCTCTTCTTCTGTGGTGTTTTACAGCAATATGCATCAGTCTGCTCAACTCAGTGAGCTCTGTGACGTAGCGGTGACTGACATATTAATCACACGACACAACAAATCAATAATGAAATTTGTTGCCAACACTTTCAATAAAAGATTTTTGTCTCTTTTATTGATTTGTTGTTGCAGCCCGACTCAGAAAGCATACCGCTATGCATGCATGCACGTACATGCATGTAAATGAGCAAGAATGTGTGCAATTGTATTCTTATTTTGTAGGAATAGGATTCTAAGTTGATGCACAGACATGCACAAACTTGGGAACAGTAGGGTTAGTGTGGGATCAGTCGAAACCATCCAAGGATAAGACGACCTGAGCATCAATGAAGCCACTGTTTAAAAGGAGCAGACTGACTGGAGGAGCGATGAGGAATATGAAAGGCTGCCAAGTATTCAGACACACACTGAGGAGACACACATAAACACATGATATAAGAACACATAATGTATACACAAACATACCAACGAGTGTGCACAGAGAGCTGGGCTTATCTAAATCCAGGGTGTACGTAGTGAAAGACTCTGGCTTTATCTATCAGCAGCAGTCTTTGTAAAAGAGAGACGAGCTGCAGCTATTTCAGCTCCATTAATGTGTGGGTTGCTCTGAATTAGCAGCCTAGTCGTCACTGGCTGTAAACACATCATTCATGCGTATGATCAAACTATGAAACTAACAATAAAGATGATATGACATCACTTTTTTCTCATATGCGTGAAGCACAAACGGCTGGAAGACCACAGCAGAAGAAGCAGCCAGTGCCTGGTTTGAGTTAAAAGGATGACAAATAACTAATCATCAGCATCAGTTCCCTTAAGAGTGTAAATACACACGCACACTGACATGAAAAGAAATAAAAGACCTTGCAGCCGCTGAAGTGTGGAACTGATAATCACTGTGTATCATACTTCTCGCCTCTGTTGCTGGGCTCCACATGTCTCCACATAAACATACAAAGATATAAAGCTAACACATGATGCTGCACAGTCACGCATCGGACATGTGTGTGCGCCAAAAAACACATGTTCCCTCACACACAAAACCATGCAAACAATCCTATCCGTGTCTTTACAAGCTACCAAAAAAAAGCCCATCAACGATGGGTACAGCACAGCAGAGAGTGACATGCTAATCTGTGAAAAGGCGCTGTCGATACCCTCCATGTCTAATCCTATTACAGCACTGGTGCCTGCTCTGGCTCCTCTCTGGTATCTGGGGCAGCGTAGCAGTCAGTTGAGTAAACTCTGGACAGGAAATGCTGCTGTGTGTGTGCAGGATCTGCATGCCAAGACTGTGCCAGCCACAAGAGTGGTGCCGGCGTCAGAATGAATCACACTCGGTCTGCTGTTCCCTCCATGTAGCACACCAAGAGGTGAGCGGAGGGAGAAAGACAGCGAGAGAGAGAGAGATCATAAACACAGATCATAAAAGCAACATCAATGGGTGATAGACCGAGCGGGAGAGGCAGACATAAAAGGGAGTGTTAAAAGCAGGAGGGCTCGTGGGACAAAGCTTGAGAGGGAAAGACAATGAAGGAGGAAAACAACACAACAGGGAGGGAAAGCACATGGTATCACCAAGCCCATCCATCTGCAGCCAAGCTACATGCCAATACATTCATGTATTCTTTGGAGCTGACCTATGGATTTGCATAATTGCGGGTTCACCTCCCATTGTATGCTAGCTGTCCAGAGGCATGATATCAGATATCAGTTCGATATCAGCAACAAAAAACGGCCTGCATTTAAAATCTCCGATATAAGCACTCTGATACCAGCAGTCCATTCCAGACATTATTCTGTTCAATTGTAGAATATGCTTTAATTTAAATTAGTGGTTATTTTGCACTTTAAAAAATAGATATATATTTTTAAAAATTTTATTGGATTTATTGAGGTTATTTTCCAGGGTTTTCTAATTTATTTTCTTATTTGTTTTATTAAATTTTAGTGTATGCTTATGTTTAAGGTTAAAATTGATGTAATCCATTGGTTAATAATAAATGGGTCAGTTTTTCTCAGACCTACTGCTGCTGACTATTATTCTCTATTTAAGTAATTTCACTTTATCAAGTCTTTTCTAACATTCAGTACAAAATAAGTAATAAAACTCTGTATGATTCATGCTGATGTCTTATCGGATCAATAACAGTATCAGCCAGCACTCAAGGCTGCACTATCTGTGTTGTATCAGAAGTGAAAAGTTGTGTCGGTACACTCCTAATGCTGTTCAGTGTGTATACTGGATCAGACCAGTAGGGAATGTGACATAAGGTGCTGTGATATTGTCAGCAAATAAACAGGCACCATTTATATTTAACTTCCTCTGCTAGAATTTGATTTGTTCATAAAAGACAGATGGTTTTTGGTCAAGAAAACAGAGAAAAAAATCATAACAGCTACAGCAAACTGCTCTGGACCCACTTTCTGATGCAGAAAGCAAACCTTAATCCCTGAGAAGTGAGGGCTTCCAGCCTCAAAGCTGAACCTTTAACAGACCCCAGAGGAAACCTGACCCTGATTTCTATTGATCATGAGCTGCATTTGCATTTAACTGCTGTGGCAGTCCCTGCTTGTCCATCTGATCCTCCAAAGACCGCAGATCTCACCAACAGATCAGAGCGCTGCTTCGCCATGCATCGTGAACTCCATTGATTACACATAAAAATCAAGAACCAACGGAGAACTCCAACGGATCCTTTTGGGACAGACTTTCATTTTCTCAAACAATATCTGATCAATGCTCCGGATGAGTCAGCAGGTTTGAAACAGAATAATCCCAAGCTTCACTGCATCTTAACTGAAAAACAGATGTGAAGACAAAAACAGTACAGGTTCTAGAAATGTCTACAGCACAACCTGAACCCCTTATATTGGAACAAATTTAGTAGCCATGTGCAATATATTATACATATTTCTGGAAACGAAGCCACGTTTGAGTCTGTAATCTGGTGATGATGGTTGTTCATGGGTTGGTCTGTTGTGACCTCAGCAAAGTTTTTTTCAAAAATCCATCTTAGCTGCACCACCAGGCTCTTAACACTCCAAGAATCCTTTGCTGCAAATGACTGTTTTAGAGCAGAGGGGTGAAATTCGTCACCCTCATGGTCAGCAGGCTGGGTAAACTTTTAAGATCCTGTGTTGGCCTGTAAACTGATCATCAACTTGAGGAGTCCTGGCTAACTTGGCCAACTGTATTGACCTTCAGCTGGAGGAGGACAATGGAAGTTATGGCCACTGAAAGACGGTTAGTAACTTTGCTGAACTCAAAGAAATGGAAATATTATTATTCTCTTTAGAAGTCTATAAGGTAAATATGTGGTTGTCACCAAGAGATGGGTAGCTTAGCTTAGCTAAGTACAAATGGAAGTGATACAAGGTTTTTTTTTCAAACCATCAAAATTGGATCCACTCTTACATTTAAATCTCAGGATAACGGTCCTTTTGTTGTGCTCCTGCATGAATAATCAGAGACCATACAAAATTGATGTTTAGTTTTTCTTGGTGAATAAATGCCAAGTAGTGTGAGTGCTTAAAAGACATTTTTTCCATCTATGATAAAGATAAAAGTAAGAAAAACAATGAGTCCTTGGGAAAAAAGCTAGCAGGGTAGGAAAATGTCAATCCGAGAATTCAGTGAGAAAAAAAAGTGCATAAAAGTAATTCATGGCTGGAAAAAAGCAAGGCAAAACATTACTGAGTATATTAGAGTTTTTGCTGGTAATAATGAGCAAAAACAGTATGAATTTATGAAGACTGCCAGGTTCTACCGCTGACCCAAAGCCACATTAAACCCTAATGGGCAACACACAAACCAACAAAGACATAAGGACATGGCTTTAATAAACCTAGTTAACATGAAGCCTTGAGCTGGCCCGCCCAGCCCTCGTCTAAAACCTCAGAGCAAACCTCTGTTTAGAGTCAGCGCCCTGCTGGTGGCTCGCTACCGTGCCCACCGGCTCTCTAGGCAGCATGCTAGCAGCCGAGTGGCGGTGAGGCTACTAGCCAAGCAGCCACTTGTTAGGTTTGTGGGGTTCGACAGCCACATCTGGTCCGCCTGCACCCACTTAGAGCTCCACCATGGTCTACTGTTCAGCCAAACCTCAGAGGTCAGACACAACCAGGGAGCAGGAGTGTGTATTTCAGTGTGTGTACACCCCTTTCCCTCCCATATATCCTAAGTGAATGTGAAGCAGTTGTGCTCTGCCCTAAATACATGCAAGCTATTCATTCAAGTGTCTGATTAAAGGTTGGCTTTATTGTATTGTGGGCTGGTGAGTGGAGGAGCTTGGTGTGGTAAATACCCGGTCATACCATCAAGGTGAAATACCACAGGTTCTGACCTTGAGCTCTTTCAACTTCACCCACTTTGTAACGATGCAAAGGCCAGCACCTGATGTCCTCAGCTGTACTGAAATGTTCATGTGATGTACTCTACCGTGAAATTCTGATAGCGCTAAGCTATGTCACATCTGCACTGGAAAGCTGCATTTTATATCAGATGCTGGCTCTGATCGTTGCTGCAGAGTAAAGTTAGGGCTCTCCACTGTGTTTTCATGAAAATAATGTAATAAATAAAATATGGAGGTTATTTAACAAAACTAGGGTAAAATAAGTGTTGACTTTCTCATGCATGGGACAAAATGCATTGACCCATCTAACTAACTTTCATCTCGTCTTGAGTGGACTTTCTTTTAACTCTTTGAGTGCCACTGACGCATTTCAACGTCAAAGTGTTTCTGTTTTTGGCAGCGGGTCGCCGTTCGTGCTCTCACACAGCCTGTGAGTAATGTTGGGGCTTCTGGCCTGACCAAGCAGAAGGTTTTAATGATAGTGCACAAAGATTTCTGCTGGTGAACATGTTTACATGGAGTTTAATTTGTATGTAGCAGGATTGAGGTCCTGTAACAGGGATATTTCAACAAAAAAATGACAGAATGAACCCAAAGAAGAGTATCACAAAAAAATGTAGAAGCAGGAACTGTTAGAGCAAGTCCCATCAAGTCCAATATGTCAGCCGTGCATCTGACTACCAATCAGCACCTACAGTATCTGGACTGCACTGTACTGCACTGGCTTGTTGCCATGTTCCTTTTACCTGAGGTGGGATGAAAAGAACAGCAAGGAAACAAACTGTTCAGAGGAGATGGCTAAAGGCCAGGATCACTTTGTCATACTAAAAATACCCTTTCATTTCACAGAACTGGACTGTGTCACTGCACAGATTGTGAGCAATTAAGCCGGGAGGCAGGTGGTCGCTATTGTGTCATAGCTAGGAAGACATGAAATCTGGCATCAGATGATCCGCTGAATTCATCCAAGCTAGGAAGACCAGGAAGGATCCAAAACGATGAAAGCGCTTCAACAAGCAGCTGTGTACGGACATAACATGAGGACTGCTTTTTGGTTTTGACTTTGAGGAGCGAGTTGATCTTAAAAAAAAAACAAAAAAAAACAGGTGGCTACATCTTTGTTTAGTGTGACAAATTTAGGTTATATAGGATGCTTGGAGGGGAGATAGAAGCCATGTTCCTGCAGGTGCATGTGAGAGAAACAGTGAGATTATGAGTGATAATTGTGAAGGGTTATAGAGTTGCTGAGATAAATAAAAAACAGGACTGAGGGAGATTCACTGGCTCTAATTCAGTGTCTTTCATTACCCAAGACCACCCACCCACCACTAACACTGATAAAAACATGTTCACACAAGAAAGGATGGAGGAAGAGGAAGGGAGAACATAATTGCGATGAAAATTGAGGAGGCTTTTATGTCTCAAACCCAGTGAGAGATGTGTACCTCCAAAATATCAGCTCATATCCAAACATGAGATTTGCTGTTTATTCCTTATAACACTGGATTTATTTACTGGAGTCATCTTCCTCAAAAAAACTGACATATTCAATGAGAAACGGGACAATGAGTACACTTCATATTATTTGTGTTATTGTGTGTGGGGCTGGAGGAGGGGAACAACTGGGCGTGCCAGATTCCACGGCATCTAACTGTATTACAGGGATTAATTAATAGCCTGAGTCTGTTTGAGCCTGTTTGCTTGTAGATGGGGGTCTTCAGCCACATGCAGCGCTATGTGGGGGGTGCGGTCTGCTCCGATGACATCAGAGCCGGGGCCACGAGGGATCATTTTAATGACCGAAAAACTAAATATCCAACAAACATCACCATGGTGCTCCCATCGCCTGCAGCAACGACCCCTAGCAGATCAACAGGCTGCAAAATAAAAAAAAACACACACACACCTTTTTAATGCCAGACACACAAAGTGCATCCAGGAAGTGTCTCCTTCTGGGCTGTTTTGTGGCAGTGGGATGTAACAGAAGTGTGTGCATGAATATAGAGGAATGGGGGTTGTCAGAAAGCAACAAGTTGGAGGTCAGTGTCCAACTTCAAAGGACCCGCCCATCCCCCCCAAAACCCATCTGACTTCATGTGCTGTTTTATGATGCAGAGGCAGACAGACTCTTGAGTTTCTGGCAGTGTGTATGGTATATGGATGGATGGATGGATGGATGGATGGACGGGCAGAGGAGGAGGGGAAAACCAACTTTCTCCACTAACTAACGTTGACCTGAAGCAAACAGTGGGGCTCTTTTTGACTCCTGGGTGGAAGCCGGGGGTCAAAGGCAGTGGCTGCTTTGACACCTCCATGTCACCAGCGCTCATGTGTGTGTTTGTGTGCAAGGGACAGAGGTACGACTATAAAATAACTTTGCAGCCGTGAGAAAATGCAGACAGAAAGAGAAGGAGGAGGAAAGACTCAGAGTTTTAGTAAAGAAATCAGTTTTACCACACAGTAGTGGGCGTATAAAGATAAGAGGACCGGGTCTATCTTATCTGCAGTTCGGGCTCTGTTAGGGACTGTGGGAACATTCAGGGGTGGTCTGCATGCAAAAGCATTGTTGTTTTTTTTTCCAGTGAAATCTACCGTCTGAGACATAATAATGGGACTAACAAGTCTGCGCCGAGGGCTACATAGGCTAATTCATATATAAATGCCTTCAAATAGCAGCGCTAAATACCTGCGTATAACAGACATTCATTAATTGGTTTGGTCATTCAAACACACAATGTGCACAGACCACATGACAAAGACAAAGACTTGATCTTCTCTATATACACAATTAAACTACTGGTGATGATTTCAGCTTGTGTGCATCTTTCTGTCTGTGTATAAGCATTCATATGTCAACTGTATACCTGTGTGTGTGTGTGTGTGTGTGTGTGTGTGTGTAGGTGTGTAACTTTGCTCGGCCCTGTAGTACCCCAGCAAGGTCTGCGCTAAGCATTTATGAGCTAATTAGAGTCTGGCCAGGACTGGAAAGCTGGTGATAAGGCCTGTCTCCGGCCCTCTCATTAATGTTACACGCTCCACTGGGATCTCACACACACACACACACACACCAGTCAGTCCTTCAAAACAACAGTGGCAGCACTATTCCCTCATTATTAAGCAGGCTTCCACACTGGTTTCTCAGATTTTGCCATCTGGGAGCCTGACTGGGAATTCTTAATAAGTGATGCAAACTAAACAAGGAAGCAGTATGGAGTGTGTCTCCCTATGCTTCTCTGTTTCGATATGGAGTTAGGAAAATAAGGGCATAGTAATCATATTAAAAAGCAACTCTCTGTGATGTCACAGAGGTTACAGTGGCAATATTAATATTTATTATACAGTATCCCAGTGGTCAGATTGGAGGAGAAAGACGTTACAGAGATCAGCATGGAGGCTGGTTTGCCTGAAAGTTCACCTGTTTGGAAAAAGACCTGAAACTGAGCCAAAACACACACACCTAACTCACTGCAGTAACCACCAACGGGTAAAGTTAGCTACAAGCTAACTAGCCAGTGGAGCATTTAGCTGCCAGATATGTCTTTGGAAAGCAAAACACAAATACTCTGTATCTACTCAATGTGTAAATCATTTACTATATAAAGATGGACAAGGTGATAAGTGAAGTGTGGCTGCACATAGAGGTCATAAATCCTCCCCCTCCATGTTAGCAGATGGGACATGAGGCAACATAAAAAGTCAAAGTACACAAATCCATTTTCCCCAGATATGGTTTCTGTCATTCAGGTAGTTCATGCTGATCAATGCACAAGTGTTCATCTTTATAAGTTTGGTTTTAAGTAGTTATTTGATGCCGTAAAATGAGAACGGAATGTCACAATTTACAACTACTCCAACAGCTACTGTGCTGCTAACGCAGCCGGCTCATGATTGGCTCAGGTGTGTGTGTGGGCGGGATCTCAACAGTGATTCAACTTTGACTTGTCAAAACCTAATGATGGCAGCTCCCATATCTGGGATATTTTGGCATGATTTTGTTCAGGGGGAGAAGCAGCTTCCAGGGAAGGCAGGTGGGCTAGATGAAGTGTCAGGGGGCGCCATGCTCTGAAACCTGCTCCAACTGGTGATGTGTGAGTGGGCACCAGTGTGACTGTGGATCCATATGTTTTTTACACCAATATCACAGAGGGGTGGATTAACTATTTATGTGTCCCATCTAGGGTTTTCACCCTAAGTCGGGACATGAGGCCTTAAATTTCAGGTAATGAATCCCATGCAGCCCGTACACATGTGCTGCCCATGCTGCATACACAGATACACTTAAAGACACAGTAGACAGACAAAAACACAGAGAGGATACTGTGGAGAGTCATTCAAAAAGAGGACATTAAGAGAGAAATCCATCGTCCCTGTCCTACTTTCTACCACAGTCCTCCTTTTCTCTCCCAGCTCCAGTCTTTTGGGAGGGATCAGTGAAAAAGTGCCTGTCAGCAAAGTTCAGGTTATACCAGCACTGTTCCTTCCTAATCCACAGCCTCCCCTCTGCAACATCATCAATGAAAGGCAGCAGAAATCTGATTTCCACTGCAGATCCCACAGGATACAGGCAGTGGCGTGTCCAGACTTTTTGGCAGGGGTGGCCAGCAGGAACAGTCACTGTGCATGCGCCTCTATCAACATAGCATCAGTTCTTGTCTTTTCTGACTAATTTGACCACTGAAATTATCGTAAATCATAAATGTAAGCATAAATTGAAATATATATATTTTTTTGAAAGGTGCAAAAATAAAGAAAATGCAAAAAATCATAACATTATAAACTTTAAAAGGTTGACCGTACAACTGCCCCTCAGGTCGGAGGTCAAATTGCAAGCCAGGTCACGTCTGATGATAAGATAGTCCATCATGCAGGGTGGCACCTGGGGTGGCTAATCAGATTTCAGGGGCAGCACATGAACACCCCAGGCCACCCCCTAGACACACCCCTGGATACAGGACTTTCAGGCTGGCACAAAACAGCATCTGAGTCATTAACAAATCTGTACGTATCAGTGTGTCCGCCACTGACAAAAGGTTAAATAAACTGATCATGATCATAAGAGATTCTTTGTAATTCCCTGATGAACATCACATTGCATCAACAGAAGTTTTCTACAGAGAAGTGTGTGTCATCACAACACTTCAGGGGTGAATGAGAGGTTTTAACTATGGAGATAAAGGCATTTCACAATCAAGGAGACGGGAAACCACATGCAGAGGATAGAGCTAGAATCATCTAGAATCATTTTGACTTTTATTAACACACATGCAGAAGCGCTGTGAATTTTATTTGAATAAATACAACTCTGAGTTGGTGCTTATGAACACAGGACTTTGTTTTATAAGTTCATGCACTTCTTTCTGTTTATGTTGTTCATTTAAGACTAAAGTCTGCTGCTCAGATCATATAGATATTTCTTGATCTTTTCTCTCAGACCTTCACTGACTGACACAAGTGTGAATACTTGGATTTTACAGATAGAATGTAATGTTGGAGGGGCCTCCACATGCACAGATGTATGTGGTGTGTGTGTGTGTGTGTGTGTGTGTTACCTATTGTCTTCTCTGCACACTGAACATGTTTGTGTGACTAACTGGCAGGCCGATGCTTCGATGTAGTGGTGACAGTGGCAGAAACCGCAGGACAGCATGACTTGTTTACTGCAGAGGAAGAATTTACCATTTTTCTTGATTTCCATCACTCTGTGTGTGTAAGTATGTGTGCGTGTGTGTGTGTGTGTGTGTGTGTGTGTGTGTGGAGTGTCTTGTTCATTACCAGCCTGTCACACTGAACAATAGGATGTTTTACAAAACCCAGAGTCCTGCCATCCCTGGTCTGGGTGGAGACAGGAGCAGAATGAAGGCAAAAGTGTGTGTGTGTGTGTGTGTGTGTGTGTGTGTGAGAGAGAAAGAGAGAGAGAGAGAGCGAGACATAGAGAGAGGGGAGAGAGAGGGGGATACGGTGGGTGGTAGGAAGAGACAGATCATCTGTCATAAGTTCTTATGTGTAAATATGTGTGTGTACTTTGTGATGCAGGAGCTTGTCACAAACTGTGTGTGTGTGTGTGTGTGTGTGTGTGTGTGTGTGTTCTCCTTGGCATGATTGAGCTGGTCTCTTGGCTGTGCCAAGGCTGTGGTTATCCTCCAGCCAGAGGCAGAGGAGCACAGATACTTCATTATGGCCTCATTCATCACCCCTGGGACAGCTTGGCACCGCTCTCTGCTCCCCCTCCTCCTTCTCCTCCTTCTACTCCCTCTAACCTCGTCCCTCGCTCAGCATCTCCTCTACCTCTTTCACCTCAGTGCACCCTCCCTCCCTCTTCTTTCCTCTGGTCAAATACTTCCCCTTCTCTTCAGTGGTCCCCCGTTCTCACTTTACTTACCTTTCCTAAGCTTCCTCCTGTACCTCCTCTCTTTTTTTAATTAAATCTCTCTAATCCTCTGTCTTGACCCATCCTCCCAGGCTTTCATTAACTTCCTCACTCCCTTTCCTCTCCTTTTACCTGTAAACTCGGCTCATTTTTCATTCCTGTTACTCCTTCTCCTATGACTGATCTGGAGCTCTATGGCCATGTACTGTGTGTCAGTGAAGGGAGATTTGGAAAACAACCCGATGTTAAAGGAATAGTTGGATATTTTGGGAAACACACTTTCATTCTATGGGTTAGATGAGTGGGTTGATTCCACTTTCATGTGAAGAAGAAATTAGCCTAGCTTAGCATAAAGACTGGAAGAAGGTGGTTAACTCTTTGAGTGCCATTGACATATTTATACGTCAAAGTGTTTTTTCAGCAGCAGGCACAAGAGGGCGCTCTCACACAGCCTGTGAGTAATTTTGGGTCTTCTGGGAGATGTATTCGGGACATAAAGAGACGGTATACACCACAGAGATCAAAACAGGAAGTGGAGATGATCGAGATTAGAGCCCAAAACAGAATCTGGACAAAAAGTGTTGATTTTGGTGAAAGTGTCCTCTACTCTACCTCTGATAAAACAAGAATGGAACAAGGTAAAAACTTTTTTTTCAAGATGAAATAGAGAGTCTCTTCTTTCATTTGACCTTTTCTGTGTTTTCAGAGTCATTGTACAAAATATTCTGTGGGTCTTAAAAATGACTCAAAAACGCTGGCACAAGGCACTTTCTGGTTTTGTTATTGCTTACCAATGTGTCGACTTAAAGCAGCACTATTTATCTAACATGTTTCCAGGATGATATCTATTGTTGAAGTGAACACAGAAACCTCTCAGCAACCTCATGATCTCAAAGATAAGACGCAGCAGATACGTCTTGAGCTGACGGATAAACTGTTGTTCATCGTTACGCCTCTTCCTCTGAAAGCACAAATTGCTGTTGTTAAATTTCTGTTTGTGTATAGCTTAAAAAGAAATGACACGTGTAGATTGGTGAGTTTTAGAAGTGTTGGTATAGGCAGATTTATGAATGTTGGACAGGGCCAGGCGAGCTGTTTGGGAGTTGTTTACCTTTCATAAGACATCAGACTTTCACAAGACATATGCATAAAGCATAAAAAAGAGCCCACAGCACTTAGTGTGGGGCAAGGCCCTTTACAGTAATTTTCCTAACCCTCTGAATGTGTACTGTGTGTTTGGACCACACGAGTGGGAAGCCTACCTGCTGTCCCATATGGTTGGCATTCAGCCTAATTAAAGCTTTTGTTGCCCCACAAACTGGGTGTATTACCATAAGTGCTCCCTGAAGTCCTGTATTTATGGCAACTTGGCAATATAAACCAGGATAAAAGGAGAGCAGAGACAAGTCAAAATTGTCTGCAAGTCGCCATAGAAACGGAGGAAAAGATCCCAGCAGCACTAGCAACGCCATCATTACCAGAGATCGGTACCAGGGATCGTTACCACATTCATATCGCAAAAAGTATTCAAAGACAAGCCAAAAAAAACGCTCCTTTGGAGGACTTGTCTCGACCTATCTTGTTCTGAGCTGTGACACTGATCAAGCTGACAGTCATACAGTCCACAAAGCACTCTATATGCTTATCCCACATAGCAGCCATACCTCTGGGACCAGCTCAGTGTGACCCGAGCAGAAGACATATGACACTGAAACATTGACACATGACCCTGAGCTCACTGGCTGAGGTCAGCGTGGACAAGCTGCCTGAAGGTGACGACCACGTACAGTAGATGCACACTGAAACCTCAGTGAAACGGCAAAAACAGAGGAAATGCTATCAACTTAGCTACGAGCATGAAAAAAGCTATGATTCAGGTCATAATTATCCTCCATCAGGACTTTAATGAACTGTGTGAGAGCTGGCACTTCCGCCGCTCGCTGTGAAACCAAAATAGCTCTGTTTTGTGTGGCGGTTGCAGCAGATGGATCAAATACAAAGAATTTCCACTGCCAAGTTTTCCACCGTGAAACTCTTTCCACAGACAGAGCTGGTGTGTTACGGGGCCTTTGTGTTCTTGACCAAACATGACGGAAAAACAAGGGAGGTGTGGAGCGAAATCAAATTAGTTTGTCGCTAACGCTGCGGCTCAGCTGTGCGTCTCATTTTCCTTATTAACCCTCGCAAGAGATGTAAGGCCGCTCCGCATCCCATGAAAGTCCAATCCATCTCTTCGTGTTTAATGAACGGACCGGAGGCTAAATGAACACTACTCAGGCCACTTTCACAACAATGTCAGGAGATGGTGAAAGGAGATAGGTGAAGAACAACATCTGGGGCCTCTTTGATCGCTGACGACTCGACGTGGGAGAGCTGGAGAAAAGAAACAGCGAGTCTGAAAATATTTCTCTCCTTGTGTGCCTTATCATGGACACAAATGACTCAGAGAGACGCGTCCATCCGCTGTTAATAATACAGCATGGGCAGAAATTCATTTCCTCCTTCGTCAGCAGAAAAGTTCAGACAGAAAAAGTTCAACTCGAGGATACAGAGGACTCCTCACCTCCAACCAGCTGCCTGTTTTAACATTTTTAAATCAGGGTTGTGTCTTCCATCGTGAACCTTAGACAAAGTGCTACTGTTGTGTCAACAACTTGGTTTGACTAAATCTCTGTAACCTAATCAAGGTTTTAGGCAGTAAACAGCAAGAAAATGAGAACACAGACCAGACTGTGAAGTTGTTTTTCTACTTCCTCATCATTTGACAGCTTCATTTTGTCCTGGTCCGTTATTTCTTTTTTCTGACCCTCCTCCACTCCTGCTCTCTTTATTCATTCGCCTCAATCCTCTTATTCCCAGGCCACTCTATATCTGTCTCCCTGCCTCTCCATCTTCCTCCCTCACTCCTCCCCCCTAATCACTCCCATCACTCTCTGGTGAAGAGGGGAGGGAAGCAGGCTCTTGTGTTTGACGGACAGGTCTTGAGTGCAGACATCTCCCCGTGGTCGACCTTATCAGTGGCCAAGCTTGGCAGAGTTGAGTGGCAGCTTGCTTTTTCTGGCTGCACTTTTTGCCTCCAGAGCACTGTGTGTGTGTGTGTGTGTGTGTGTTATTCTGACAGTGTCTGATAAAATTGTTTAAGTATGCAAGACACTATAATTGCAATCTGTTGTTTAATTCAAATTGCTGACATATTTACTTTAATTTGAAAGGACCTTCAGATGTCATTCAGTAACTCCAGTGGAGCTTTTGTTTCAGTTTATGCCCCCAAACATGAAGTCTGTCATATCTGACACAACCCAATAACCCAGTTACTGTTATTTCATTCAGGTTTCATCCTGTTTGATCTCTCAGGCGGCCAGACTTGGAGCTTCCTGGATAAATGTCCCAAGACTGATGTTTTCTGGCACTAAATAGAGATGAATTACAGATTCAGTACGTTCCCACAATCCATAGGAAGGAAGGATGCATGAAAGAGGAAGATCATTTTTGAAACTATGCTAAGCTCTCAGGATGATGTTTGTCTCACCACTTCGGTCTAAAGGCTGATACGTCTCAACAAATATTAAATTGTACATTAATGTTCCTGAGAGGATAAATCTTGCTGAGTTTGGCCATTCTGAACTTTCCCATGTATTCACTTAGCCTTTATATCTCAACATCTACTGGCTAACATTTTGAACAGACTATGCATCTTACTGACTATAGTGTTCCTTCAGGTTTTCCTCTAATAAGGTTGAGTAATTGTATTTTTCTTATCACTAAATGCACCACTACCACCAATTACAGCCTGACAGAGCATGGTTATGGGGTTTGAAATGTTCTTTGGATCCAGGCTGGATTAACGTCTCATGTGAGGAATATTGTGGGAGGTGAAAACTCACAGCTAAAACACGAGGAGACAAATTTAGCTCCTCACAATAGCAGGACAAGTTGATACTGACCAAAAAAGAGGAGGTATGATTGAAGAAAGTATGTCACAAAAAGAAATAAATACTGGGACAAACAGCTTTTCTGGCACTACAGCAGACAGAAAGTGAACGACAATTACAGCCCTTCTTAGAGATCCAGATGATGAAGCATAATTAGGATGAAAATCAATGGAGCTGATCGATGCAGCTCTTAGCTGATACACAGCGGTGAGCCAGCTCCTTGACATCGATCGGTTGACAGCACATGAATGCAGGCGGTGGGTCTGACAGCAGGAGGGATGGGGGTGTTCGAGGCTACCACCTCGCTTACTAACTGCCACTCTCACCGTCTGAGGAGCAGCTAAAGATCCACTTGCAGGAACTCATTCATCCCTCTGTTTCCATCACCCCTCCTCCCCTCCTGACACTGAAACATCCAGTGAGCTCAGCACATTTTAAATCTTTCTTTACTCCGGAGAAACTCTGAAGTGATGGATGTCTGTCTTGACGTCTGGAAGGAAGTGGTAATAGGATGAGAGAGCAGGTCTTTCCACAACTGTCAACAAATCAATTTCATCCAGTAATTCCACTGATGATACATGCAGGGAAATACATAATACGTTGCCAAGCAACATGTTCAAACCAGTCAACGCAGAGGCCATTTTTAAGGTGTGTGCTTGCAGCCCAGGTGCTGTAGGACTCGCTGAGCTCTGAATCTGAGCCTCTTTTCTTCCCTCCCTTTGTCTTTTACCAGGCGATCACACCAGGGTGCCATCAGCAGAGCTGGCAGCATGTCTGTGTGGAATGCACTCTGGCAATTTACGGTCAATAAAGTCTGCTGAGGCAGCACTGGGTCTCACACATATAAACTGTCCTTAAACTTGTCATATATGACCTGATTTGAGTCAGAACACAGCGGAAGGCTTTAGGGCAGAGGTGTCAAACTCATTTTGGATCATGGGCCACATTCAGACCGATCTGATCTGAAGTGGGCCGGTCCAGATAAACCATTGGATGATAAGCTATCAATAATAAGATACAAGAGGAAGTTCATTCTGAAAATGTTCTCAATTAACTCTTTGAGTGTTTTTTCGGCAGTGGGTCGCTGATCGTGGTCTCCCACAGCCTGTTAGTAATGTTGGGGCTTCTGGGAGATGTAGTCAGAGCATGAAAAGACGGTATACACCACAGAGATCAAAACAGGAAGTGGAGACGATCGAGATTAGAGAGCAAAACAAACAATCTGGACAAAAAGTGGTGAAAGTGTCCTCTACTCTACCTCTGATAAAAGGTACGGAACAAGGTAAAAACAAACATTTTTTTCACGATGAAATAGAGAGTCTCTTCTTTCATTTGAGCTATTCAGTGTTTTCAGAGACATAGTACAAAATATTCTGTGGGTCTTGAAATATGACTCCAAATTTGCGAAAATGCTGGAACAAGACACTTTTATGAAACGGCTGGCACTCAAAGAGTCAAGATCGTTGACGGGTTGGTTGATCGTTTACCTTTCCTCTCCTAACTTCTTGCATATATTTTAGTCTCATAGTGGTCCCGAATATTATGTTCCTAGAGCAGAATCTGGTCCATTTATATGAGAAAACCCGACACTGAAAACAAAATGGAACTAGAAACTAAGGCTACGTTCAGACTGCAGCCTGAAGTGACCCAAATCCAATTTTTTCGTCCCTATGCGACCTGTATCTGATCTTTTAATTACAATCTGAACGACACAGATCCGATTTTTTCAAATGCGACCCAGGCCACTTGGATATGTGATCCTAAAACGGACACATATCCGATCTTTCAACAAGCGACTTCAGTCTGAACGGCCAGGTCGCATTCATCTGACCTAAACGTCATCAACAAGGTACAAACATCACTATTCTGCGGCGGAAGTAGGCGGCAGTGGGAAGAAAAACAACAACGACGGCAGACGATAATGTGGAGAGTAGTGAGTGGAGGGAAAACACGGTTTCTGCATCAATTCGTATTTGAGGGATAGCTCTATTCAGGCCAAACTGGAGGGGTCTTATCGGAATCGGGCTGTTTACACTCCACCGCTAGCGTCCATGTTTACTTCCGTAAACACTGAGCACGCTCGCTGCGTGTGATGTCGTCGCGTCCTCCAATGCACATGCGGGACACTTGTGAGGCGTTTAAGTTCACACTGGAGCTCACATACAAGTCACATTTAAATGGAAATGGGAATGACATTGCAAAAAAATCGGATTTCACAAAAAAATCTCAATTGGGCATTAAGCCCTGTAGTCTGAACATAGCCTAAGTCTTCCATTGGGCCGGATTAGACCTTCTTGCAGGTCGTTTCTGGCCCTCGGGCCATGTGTTTGACACCCGTGCTTTAGGGGGAAGGAGCAGTAGATGCACAGCCCTGTCACATGCAAACCCAAACACAGAGTTTAGAGACAATAGTCTGAGCGCTGCCTGGACCTGGAGCCTAATATAAGTGTCCGGGTTAAAAATAAAAAAGGAAGGCATGTCGCACAGCTGGGAGATTTCTGCGCTGTCAGCCCACTTAAGTCACAACAGCTGAGATGATATGACGCTGCCTTTTCCTCTTCTCCTCTCTGTCATTCACTTGTTACTTTATTTCCTTCTCCCTCTCACTTGATCCATCATGGCACCTTTATCCACTTCTCTTCCCTTTGCTTTCTCCCCTGACACACATTTTCTCACTTCCATCTTTTCCCCTCCTCTTGTCTAAAGATAACACCACCCACTCTTGACAACAAAGCAGCACCCTAGGGAACGGAAAGACAGGATTGAAGTGACGCTTTTACTCAGTTGTCACTAGTCATAGTCGTAATTCACTGTAAAAATCTCAGAGGTGGATTTGTGCGCCAACATGCAGGCTTCAAACTACCCTCACAGATACACACCAGAGGCATGCACGCCCTCCCAAAAATTAAAACATCATCACAATAAGTCAACAGTGTCCTTAAGAAAACTAACCAATCACTGAGGGGATTAGCTGTCCAGAATGAAAGGGCAAAAAACGCAGAATTTACACCACCCAGGGGAAAAGTGTTGACTTGTTGCCAAAGAAAACTCACCAATCAGCGCCTCAGAAGCCGGGATGAACAAATCAGCAGTTGAATGAAGGGGATGAAAATGTTTAAAAGTTACTCACCACTTCCCGCTTCCCCCCCTCCCAAGGCTGTGCTGGGAATGAGGCAGTGGGGGGAAGAAACACACTAAACAACGGGAGGATCTCAGAGAGCGGCAGCCTGAAGCGAACACTTAATTGAAAAATTCTGTTTTCATCTCTCTCACATCGAGAGAAGAGAGAGAGGGAGAAGAAACAGATGCTTTGAGCTGAGGCGATGAGGAGAAGAAGAGCAGCTCAGCTTGCAGATGGTCAACAGGGTGAGAGCGGCGAGTAAAAACATCATGAGGAAGTGAGAGAACGACTGGGTTTTTCAACAGACGATTGCAATCAGAGGTGACCACTGACAGTCCACGACATTAACCCCTCCCACCGCCTGTTGACAGCAGTCAGCGTTTTTTCCCCTCATGTTCAACCTGTAAATGTCCCAGCAGGTTTCTGCAACATGGTCATCATCACTGGATGGAGTTTAGTTGTCACTGGAACAAATCTGTTGGCATGCTATCCATATTGCATGAACGACTTCTGGTCTGCATTGGCTGAAAAGTTATACATTAAAGTTCTTTGACCTTAGAAATAGTGCAAGAAAGCAATCCCGTTCCCAAAAGGGTCAAACTTCCTTGATTTCTTGATCTTTCGGCTGCTTGGATCATCTCAATAACAACTGAGAAAACTCCATTTATGGAGCCGATTTGGTGAAAAGCTCAAGTACAAGCTAGTGGGTCTTGAGTTGGGATTTGTCAAAGATCTATTTCTACTACTTTACGAGTTGTTGTCCTTTCTGGCTGCTCCCTTCTGGGGTCATCACAGCGGATGATCCGCTTGTATACTCAGTGTTAGTTTTTTTACACCGGATGCCCTTCCTGCCGCAACCGTCGCCCATTTTGGTAGCTGATGGCCGATGGCATGGGGGACCCGGGTTCGACTGCACTAATGGCCAGGTACTTTAAAGCTGCAACCATCCATTGTTTAATTAATAGTCAATAGACAGAAAATAATCAGCAACTATTTTGACAATCAATTCAAGATTAACTCATTGAGTGCCAGCCGTTTTGTAAAACAGAGAGTGCCTTATGCCAGCGTTTTTGTCCATTTTGAGTCATATTTCAAGACCCACAGAATATTTTGTACTATGACTCTGAAAACACTGAAAAGCTCAAATGAAAGAAGAGACTCTCTATTTCATCATGAAAAAAACGTTTGCTTTTACCTTGTTCCATTCTTGTTTCATCAGAGGTAGAGAAGAGGACACTTTCACCAAAAATCCAGATTTTGTCCAGATTCTGTTTTGCTCTCTAATCTCGATCGTCTCCACTTCCTGCTTTGATCTCTGTGGTGTATACCATTTCTTTATGTTCCTGACTAGATCTCCCAGAAGCCCCAAAATTACTCACAGGATGTGGGAGACTGTGATCGGCGACCCAATGCTGAAAAAACACTTTGACGTATTATTACGTTGATGGCAATCAATGCATTCATTTATTAATAAGAATTTCTCTGGTCTGCATTATCAGAAACAAACTGATGAAAGATGAATGATGATCATCATTTTAGGAAATTGCGATGGATTTTTTTGAGAGAATAACTGGTCGATTCATCAATAATAAAAATAATCATTGCAGCCCTAAATCAATACCTTGATTCGTCAGATAATAGTAAAACCTCCTGTGGTAATTTAAAAATCCCTACACAGGTCCTCACATGAATTTCCAGAATTGAATTATCAGGTTAAATGTTGAGTAAAATAATAAGAATTCATATAAATCACGTTGATATCTTATTGCATTTAGAGACGACAAAAATGAATCATGTTTGTGATTTAAAATGGTGGCACATGGGCATTTAAAGACTTCAGAAGTGAAACAGTGAGTGATGTGTTCTGTTTTTTCCACACAGCTGCCCAGTATTTTGCCTTGCAGGCATGCACATTATACTTTAAGCACGCAGCGAGTATGAATGCAAACTGTGTTTCAGTGAATTAAATTTTAATGCAAATTAGGTGTCTTCAGCTGTACGACAACTGATCTTCTGCCCGTAGTATTCCCTCCTCAGCAGTCAATCAGTCTGCTCTCTCTCCTCTAAATCCACAGATACACCAGTCCATGGAAACATCTGCTAGAGTACTTTCCAAAAGCTCTCCCCTGTAAAATCGGACTAATGTACGTTCAGCGAGCAGCGAATAACTTAAATCAGCCCAAGCTGACTGCGACCTTGTAATGAGTCTCAGGGTGCACACTCCTAAACTAACCATAGCCCGAAATGGCCCGCTCTGAAGGGAGAGTTTCCCCTCATCTCTGCCTGCCAGTCATATGCCAAATAAATAGAGGACGAAAAACAATAAGGGAGAGAGTGAACACAGGAAAGAGTGATCTGTCTCTGCACAGGCTGAGGTTGAGGTTTCTGGACCTGTCATTGACGGTGATGCAGGCAAAATATCATCACTTGGTCTGTGCTGCTCAAACTGTGAACCTACTGTTCTCAGGAGTGTGGGGTAATCTGGAGAACAAGAGAGGTGGCTCATGTCTACACCTGACAACAAAGACTTGTGTTGTTTGGGCTGAGGATATGCAGGTATTCAACAAGCACAGGCAAAAAACACACACCAAGACACAAGGAGAGACAAAAAGAAGACGCTAAGGCGGGGAAAATTATGCTTAGCCACAAGCCTTAAAAGATGCACAACGTCTCACAACATTTATGTAGATTAAATCAGGCAGCAAGCCACAACGCCTCATGTTTCCTTTCCTGCTACTATGGAAACTGAACTGCTGCAGTCCACTTCACTCAAATCTGGTACACAAGTGTACCATCATGCCCAAAATATGCTGAGAATCACCAGGCAAAATCGGTGCTGAAGAAAGTAGCAGAAATGAGCAGGAAAAGTTCACACAAGAGCTCTCTTGCAACAAAAAACAGTCCCCACACCTCTCGTTCCTAATGACAGCGCTAATGCGTTTCAAAAAAATGAGATCATTTGTCACTGCTAAAAACAAAGTGTGCGTGAAGAGAGCCTCTTCTTCCTCCCTCCAGGAGGGAGGAAGAAGAGGAAAAAAAAAAACGCCCCCTCGCCCTTCCATCTTCACTCAGAAGTCATGCACTCATCCCCCTCTTCCCTTCAGGAACAAATGAAGTTATCAATCAATCCCACGGTCCCACAGAGAGAGGAAAGAGCGAGGCCAGAGGCATCAGAGGGCAACGCTGAGGCGGCCAAAAACACCAGAATACATGAAGGTTGTTTTGAGGAGGATCCCTGAAGCACAGGCAGCTGGATCTCTAGTTTATATTTCTAAGCCTGCATACATTTCTGTTGAGTGTGTTAATCACAGACTGCTGCGTCACTATTTACAGTGAGAAGTCCTGTATTCATAGTTTCAAAAAGCTGTTACTGATAAATAGGTCTATGACTCCCTTTTTCCATTTGGTTGTTTTTCTACTGATGTTTTTTTTATATAAGCTCTTTGTGCAATATAATATTAAATGTTACTATGTGCGATATAACGATATATATATATATATATCGTAGTGTGGTATAAAAATGTCTACCTTATGATATAAGCCTCTGTTGTTTATATCGTAATTTTAACATGTAGCTACTTAGTTAGCTCTGTTGCTACACAAACGTTAACATTACTCTGGTTGTGGTTTCGATATGCCGTGTAAAGAACAACTCAACGTCGGAATGACTGCTGGATAATCCAAATGTATCATGAGAGAAACATATTCATTGTATAAATCATAGACATAACGGTATGAAGACTACTGTAACTGCAGCAATGCTACTGCTTTGTGGTAGCATGCAGCTCAGGGTTAAACAGGTAAAGCAGCATGGAGGATGTCATGATGCATGTGAATGATTCCTACGGCAAGTTATTAGCGCTCAAAACACATCTGTATTAGCAGCCAAAGTGCATAGTAAAAATACAGCACAAACATAGCCGGACTTCCAGTCGCTCTCAAAGTAAGCCTTCAAAATAAAAGCATATTGGGGATATAACACTGATTACACCACAGAGGAGATGAAGGAGAATGTAATGGAAAATAACTTGACCAGTAATGTTACATCAGAAAAAAATACTATATCGTATATATATATCATTATTGGGATGTAAAATTGGATATATTGGGATATGAAATTTTGTTCACATTGCACAGCTCTAACTGTAACGATGAAAATTTCCCCACTTGTGGGACTAATAAAGGATTATCTTATCTTATCTCTTAACACGACATCAATTAAAATGCGATGCTTGAGTGCCATAGACGTATTTCAACGTCAAAGTGGTTTTTCGGCAGCGGGTCACCTATCGACTCCTGCAGCCTGTGAGTAATTTTGGGCTTCTGGGAGATGTAGTCGAAGCATTAAGAGACGGTATACGCCACAGAGATCAAAACAGGAAGTGGAGACGATCGAGATTAGAGAGCAAAACAAACGGAATCTGGACAAAAAGTGGTGATTTTGGTGAACGTGTCCTCTACTCTACCTCTGATAAAACAAGAATGGAACAAGGTAAAAACAAACATTTTTTTCATGATGAAATAGAGTGTCTCTTCTTTCATTTGAGCTACTCAGTGTTTTCAGAGACATAGTACAAAATATTCTGTGGGTCTAGAACTATGACTCAAAATGGACAAAAATGCTGGAACAAGACACTTTCTGTTTTATAAAACATCTGGAACTCAATGAGTTAATTAGACAATCAACCATGCATGCATCTTTAACAGCTAAAGAACCTGATGTTTCCCTTTTATTGAGTTAGTAGACAGCGACCTAAATGTAACTAAAAAGGAGGGAGTATTGGATTTACATTGATCAGAAAACATAAATCAAAATATATGCCTGCTGGATACATATTCAACGATTCAGGAAAATGTGTTGTTCTCTCATCAATCTGAAAATTTATACATCAAAGTTGCACAGAAAAGAAGATACAGCGGTCAGAAGAGAACCATTACCGTGCTTACATGCAGAAACTATTTTACCCTGAGCTGCCTCAGTTTGATTACACCTATGCAAATATAGAGAAAAGAGTTGCCATGCCTACCTGTGTGAACCAAGGTTCCTCTGCTAGTCTTACAGAACAACAAAGAACAAGCTGCAGAAAGACACAAAGAGAGCTGCAGCTATTTCAGCCAATTGAGTCATTTTGAAAATGGGCTTTAGCTAATTACACACAGAGGAAAGAATGATCAGCATAAAAATGAAGGAAAACTCCCTTCTCTGAAATCCTCACATGGAACTGGATGAAATGATAAAGACAAGCTGCAACAATCAAAGTTAAGTGTTGAAGTGTGTGTTCAAGGCCACGCTTATCACATGCAGCCGCAAACAGGCCTGGAATTTGCCTCGTGACCCGAGACGTCCACACAGCTCAGCAGTGAACTCATCATCTTCTGGTTTCTGGCTGTCACTTCGCCCCGCTTATTGGCTTGGCTGCGTTTCTCTATCAGACGGCGTGGTGAGGCCGAAGACCACGAGCTGAGATTCAGCCAACAAGAATATAGAGAGGGAGTGTAAGATCAGGCGGTTCCTTAACTCTTTGAGTGCCAGCCGTTTAATAAAACAGAAAGTGCCTTGTTCCAACGTTTTTGTCCATTTTCAGTCATATTTTCAGACCCACAGAACATTTTGTACTATGACTCTGAAAACACTGAATAGCTCAAATGAAAGAAGAGACTCTCTATTTCATCATGAAAAAAATGTTTGTTTTTATCTTGTTCCATTCTTGTTTTATCAGAGGTAGAGTAGAGGACACTTTCACCAAAATCACCACTTTTTGTCCAGATTCTGTTTGCTGTCTAATCTCCATCGTCTCCACTTCCTGTTTTGATCGCTGTGGTGTATACCATCTCTTTATGCTCTGACTACATCTCCCAGAAGCCCCAAAATTACCCACAGCTTGAAAGAGACAGCGAATGTCGAAATTTGTCAATGGCACTCAAACAGTTAAAAGACATAACATGTCTTAAATTAAAATCCGGGTAATTAAGGTCTTAAATTGTCTTAAATTTACCGTAAATTTGCTGTAGGTATTAAATTTTCAGATGGTGTGTTTACTGCCAATAGGAAAAGACAGAATTCAGAGATTTACTGCAATTTTGCACATTATTTTGTCCACAAAGTTCACATCTTTGTTCTTCAAAGTTGTGAAATTAAAGTTGTAGAAAAAAGTTAAGTGTTATGCCTTCAATTTTATCATTGTTGCAGGTCTTAAAGGACTGACAAAAAATATCACCAGAGATTATCTGGTTATTGGATTTTTTTTCTTACTAAATATTGATATCGACATTAGCCTCAAAAATTCCATACTGGTCAGGCCCTACAATAAATTGACTATTTTCTACTAAAGAAATTGTTCTGACATTTTTGGGTCTTAAATTATATTTGTTGAGGTCTTAAAAAGTATTAAATTTGACCTTTAAATCGGTGCAAGAACCCTGAAGATAGAGGGTGATAAATAATAAGAAGAGAGGGACATTAAGATGCTTTTTTTTTAAAGGAGGATAAAAACAAAGAGGGACGAGGAGGGAGAGAGGAGAATAAATGAACTGTGTGGATGGGAGGGAAGTCAAAAGACTGAAATAGAGAGGGATGAGAAAAAGAGTTTTCTTCAGGCCTGGCATCCAGCCTTTTGGCAGAACCTGTGCTATCATATGGGTCACACACATACAAACAAAGGGACCAGAGTTAAAACAACACCGCAACACATTGGAGGGGATTTTCTAGGCAGGGTGAAAAACAACGTCTCAGGCACCGCAACTAACTGAGCCGCCAAGCTTGGCCCTCGTTAGGCAGAATAATTTTCACAGCTGTTTCCGATCTTTCCTCTCTCTTCGTGGGCCGAGGAGAGAGGAAAGGAAATGAGTGAAGGAGAGAGAGAACAGGGAAAAAAAGAAGAGATGGTGTCTGCCACTTTGAGAATAACTCAACAGCCAATCAGCATGTGACGCACACACGCACACACACACACACACACACACACACACACACACACACACACACACACACACACACACTCGGGCAGGAGTTAACAACGTCCTCAGTGAGTTCTTGAGGGACAATCCTTCTACTTAGAGGAAGGCTTGGATTTCACAAGGCCCAGCTGTTTGCCTAACACAAGCAAAGCCCATGAAAATTCCTGCTTACAGTGAAGCAGCATCACTACACACACACACACACACATGCACACACACCTGCACACACACCTACAATGAGCTTAAAGCAGTGGCAGATCAAGCCATTAAATTCATAAAGGGTCTCGTTTCCTCTCGATCTTTTAATCCCTTCTGTCTCATCTTTCAATCTGCTCTCCTCTCATTCCCTCAATAGATCGTAAATCTCTGGGGAAGAGTGGAGACACACACACACAATTATTCACAGCACATTCACACACACTCCCACTCACACTTTCATAGTCTCCCAGTTAGTCAGTGTGTCATCATTAACTGTCCCGTCCAGCTAACTGAAGCACAGCGGCTGTCAGTCAAACCAAACAGGAAGACGGTGCAGTAAAATAAAGCAAACAAGTGATAAAGACTTGCTGCAGGAGGTGAATATAAAGGCTAGATAAATTTTAGTTTGACATTATTTTATACAGCAGGCAACTCTGATGTAACAAATAGGTTTAGTAAAACGTGGATCAGACTTAAAGATTGTGGAGAAAAAGTGGTGATTTTGGTGAAAGTGTCCTCTACTCTACCTCTGATAAAACAAGAATGGAACAAGATAAAAACAAACATTTTTTTCATGATGAAATAGAGAGTCTCTTCTTTCATTTGAGCTATTCAGTGTTTTCAGAGACATAGTAAAAAATATTCTGTGGGTCTTCAAAAATGACTCAAAATGGGCAAAAACACTGGAACAAGACACTTTCTGTTTTATAAAACGGCTGGCACTCAAAGAGTTAATAATGTGAATTCATTTTGTATTATTCAGGTAGGTCGGAAGACAGCAAACTAGCCAACCAAACAGCTAGAAAGTTTGGTTTGAAAGCTAAACATCTAAAATGTCAGCCGCCCGGTGAATCAGATTCTGGTCATCATCAACCAGAAGACGCCCTCAGTGGGAGTCCTGAAGACGAACACTTAGCTGAGTAATCAGCCGCTAACTGTGATTGCAGACAGTCCATCTGCAGCAGAATTAAACACAGCATCTCATCACACATAGACAGTATCATGAAATCAGACACGCACATGCCTGTCTGATTAGGCCGTGACCCGAGTGAACCCTGACCTGTTTGGATTATCTGTGTGTGGGGGGCATATTTGTGTCCTGATGGATAGAGCACCACTAATTCATGATATAACATGCAGTTTTGTTCATCTGTCTGTGCAGCAGTGGGTCTGAGATGTTCACTGCCGTCACAAAGCAGGGAAAAACTGGTGGAAACGTCCCTCAATAACCGCTTCCAAACGTAACACCCCAAAACTAAACCTCTCACCACTCTTTGCTCTCCAGTCTCATTAAAAAGCCATAGCCTCGCTCTCTCGTGCGCCCAAACAAATACAATTGTAAATTGAGAACAGGGTGGAGGAGCAAAAAAAACAAAACAAAACATGGAGGCGCTTCCTTTGTGGTGACTGTGGCTGCACAATATGGGATTTCTGGAGTGTTTCCAAAACAGGCGCGTGGCCCCTGATCTGACAACAGCTGAGGGCCCCTCCACCCTTTCCCTACGCACACACAAGGTCTCCTGGGATCAGCTCTGTGTGACACAGTGACACAATCAATCAGTGGATATTGCTTCTATTGACAGTCCCCAGAAGAGGCTTCTTCTGTTTGATGATCCTTCGTCCTCGTCTCCTTCGTCCTTCTTTCAGTCAAACCGACCTTTGAGTCCATATCCATTTTCTGCCCGCTCTTTCATCCTGTACTTCTCTCCGTCACCACCAACCACTCTGCAAACCTATCTGTCCTTTATCATTTCTGCTGCCATTTGAGGAAAATGCCACACAACCAACCAGAAGGCTGCACACAAACACATAGTGATTCATTGATCCTCGCCTCTAACACAATCAGACAACACAAAACAATTCCTTCCTTTTGAGGGGGAAGGACGGAGGAGATGGGGAGGGGCTCATGCATATTTCATATCTACTATGATACACTTTCTGCTTCATGCATAATGCAGAAACTGTTTAAGGATGAGCGTCAGGGGGCAGGGAGGGATTTAAGTTGGAGAAATTAAATGGAAAATTAGATATCATCCACTAACGGCCCATCACTCCATAATTTGAACACGGCAGCATGTCTGCACACAAACACAAGGTTCACCTCTGGGCAAAAATGAATGTGCATCTCTGTGCAACTATTTGAGTGCCAAAGACATATATGTACGTCTTTTAAAATACAACGCTTGAGTGTCATGAACGTATATTTACGTCTTTCCTTTTTTCTGCAGCAGGGACAAAAGAGCGCTCTCAAACAGCCTATGAGTAATGTTGGGGCTTCTGGGAGATGTAGTCAGAGCATAAAGAGACGGTATACACCACAGAGATCAAAACAGGAAGTGGAGACGATCGAGATTAGAGAGCAAAACAGAATCTGGACCAAAAGTGGTGATTTTGGTGAAAGTGTCCTCTACTCTACCTCTGATTAAACAAGAATGGAACAAGATAAAAACAAACATTTTTTTCATGATGAAATAGAGTCTCTTCTTTCATTTGAGCTATTCAGTGTTTTCAGAGACATAGTACAAAATATTCTGTGGGTCTTGGATTATGTTTAGAATTAAAAACCTGTAAAATCAGATGAATGGTAATTTCTCAGCTGTAGCTTCAGTGCTAAATTGTTTTTAACAGGTTGTGTGAGATCATCTGACCCACTTGTCAGGCTTTGTATTGTAGCAACGTCACTGTGTTGCAAGATATGAACGATTGCTTAAGTGCTGACATTGTTATCATAACTGTCAGAAAATTATGGCAAGAATAAGATCCAAGTTGTAATAAAATGGAATGACCCTTCAGTCGGGGGGAAGAGGCGAAGCTCATTACTGCACAGAAAAACAAGGAAAATGTCAAAATCCCTGAGCAGCAGATAATGTTCTTGGTCCTTGTATTCGCCTTATGCGCACGATCCGGTTCCAGTAAACCAGATGTCGTATATCAGCCTCTCTGTGAGGAAGCCAAGCCACTTGTCCCATCAATAAGGCTTTCAAGGCATATGGTCTGAACATCCTCTGCGTTCTGATTTAACATTCAGCAGACGACGGCGAGCAAAAGGAGGTCAGCAACTCCACCGTGACAAAGGAAATCCCTTCTCTTTAGTGGCTTTAACAGAAAGCTGCTAATTTGTCTGCGATCAGTGGACGCACGTTTGGACAGGAAACAAGTCAAAGTGGACGCTGGAGGAAGACAAAGTCTCAGACGGTCCGTCGCTGGGATGGAAACAAAGCAACAAGCTTCCTGGCAGCAGCCTGTCAGTTTAATGAGGCTTGATGTTGGCCTTCCTCTCTCTTTACAGCCTCACTTTCCCTCCATTTCTCATTAAGCGATTCTCTCACAGTCTCTTTCCATATTTCTCTGGTTTCCTCCCCCTCTCTGTTCTCTCTTTCTGGGAGAGTCCTCTTTCATGAGTGATTATTAGTTATTTCTTCTTCAATCCAAACCTCCTCCCTCTCCCATCCCTCAATCCAGATGCACAAAGCATGGAGAAAATACCAGGGATGCATTTCCATGTGCCACTGGGGATGTCCGCAGTCCAATTCCAGTCAAACAGATGTCATATATCAACCTCTCTCCGAGGAGGCCAGGGTAGGAGGGAGAAAAGGAGGCAGAGGGGAAGAGGAGGCGAAAACAAAGGAATGATCAGGGAGGCTTTTGTGAGGCAGAAGGCTCAGAGTCAGACCCCACATACAGGATTATAACAACAGTGAGGATGTGGTTACCACACCATTATGAAGCCTCTCTACTACCTGTATATCATCAACGTCTTACCCGCTGACTGTGCAGACCACTACCTCCTCCTCCACCTCTCCAACCATCACCAGACTTTCTCTGGAAAACAATAAAGAAAGCACCTAATTTGTGGTGAATTCACTCACTTTTCCATGGAGGGACGTCCCATTGTGCTTTTGCTTTCAGGCTAAAAGGCGCCGTAAAAGGCTGTCAGATGGACTCATTATGATTTGTTGGTGCTGAGCAGAAGTCATCAGTCACAATGGAGGGAGGGGGTTGGCTGGCTAGATGGTGGTTAGATAGATGGCTGGATTAATGGACAGATAAATGACCCCTATACATCTGGTGATAACATGCATTCTGGGTAATTAGATTCTAATTAGATAGATTCTTCAGCTCTGTTAAGGATGGAAAAAGTATGACATCCAGCTGTAAATGTACCTGAGAAGCTCCAAAGGTAAAGTATGAAAGTATGGTGAGTACACAGGTACAACGAGCAATATCAGTGGTTATAAAAATGTATTTTTGTGCTTAATATAGGACATCTTAATAGCAAAAAAAAATAAATTAAGAGGTATCACGACCCTTTGAAATAAATGCTAATGTTAGCATACATGCTCTCAATAACGATCCTAACTTGCTGATGATAGTTTAACCCTTTAACACCTAATGTGTTGCTAATGTGCACTTTGGATTACAATGATTACGTAACGGTTTGTACTGTCGGAAAAAAATCCAATGATTTCTGAAAGCTGAACCATTGTGCTTTACAGCCAATATGGTGTCATTACGGTGACGTCGCTCATGTCTCTCATGTCTCCTGGAAGCCGGCGAATCAGCTTCTTTGTTCCCTGTGGTAAAAAAAACTTGCATATACACTCTTGTAACATGAAGTAAATTTTCAAGAATTGCCAGATAATATAATTTTCAAGTTTTCTGGATAAGTAAAAAAAGATCCAGGCAGAAATTTTGAGGCTCAGGTGTTAAAGGGTTAACATGTTAGCATGCTTCCCTTTTTGTCAACCTAATAACTCTGATAATTCCTGGTGCTGTGAGTGTCCACTGGACTGAATTATAATTATTTCTACTTTGTGTGTATGAGCAGTTTTTTCTTATTTTTCCTATATGTTGCTGTCTGTATTCTGTATTTGTTCTGGTAATCATATATGTATTGTAAAATACTGCAAAATCCTTGAATGAAATAAAAAAACAACATGTTAGCATGCTGGCTAATTAGCACTAAGTGTAACTGAGGCTGCCAGTTTCGCAGACACTTGATCATAACAAAAGCAATAATGCAATAAAAAAATTAAAAGCTTGACCTGATGATTAATCAAATCATTCCTCCAGAGCATCATGGAGAAATAAATGATTGTTGGAAGGATGTAAATATGGTCCAAGTATAAAAGCAGTGCACCGATCTGGACAAGCTGGATGAATAATGGATGGGCGTAAGGATGGAAGGATAGAGCGTGACGAGTTATAAATCTAGATCTAAATTAATTCAGATGAATTCTGAACATCACCTAGACGACCCACAGAGCTGAAATGTACTGTACATGACATACAGCGATAATTACCAAGTGCTGAAATAAACTGCATCAATTATTCATCGTCATGAGCCATTCAGTGTGACATCGAAGCACCACGATGTGTCGGCTACCAGCATAAACTCTATCACTTAATATCTGAAATAAACATCAGGACTTTGACTGACAACCCTTTACTGTGAGCGTCTGTCAGCTTTGAAAATAACAATGATATTTCCCTTTTTTTTTTCTCCACATGGACTCCATCCTGGTGACCTATCAGTGTCCTAGCTTTTTTTCTGTTCATGGTTCAGGGCTTCTATCTGCCTAAGATGATTCCCTTGTGGTGCCGTGAAGCGAGACAGAGAGGGGTAAGAAAAAAAAATCTCATTAAAGAAGGGATCATCTGCTGTCAGCGACCGGCCCGGCCCCAGCCGAGCTCGGACACAGAGAAAATACAAATGGCAAGAAAGACCCAGCAGTACTTTGGAGCGCTGCCACGCTGCACACTGCTTAATGTCAGCGGCATATTGGACTGTGTAGTTTATGAAACTAGAAAGACTGAGAACAATGAAAGAAAAAGACTCAAAATGTATATCTGCTGATGGATATAACTGCAATCTGCGATTTGTTTTTTTGTTTCTGTTACATTAGATGTAATAAAATAATGATATGAACTTCAGTTTGAAACACTGAAACTGAAGTCTTGTTGATGTGAGGCACTGATAGTTGGATTAATGATTAGATCTAATGAGAAGCTGCATATTAGAACAGAGAAGAGAGAAGTGTGCAGTACTGGAATTAGGCCTGTCAATAAGTCAGTTTGTTATTGGTTAACTCATTGAGTGTCAGTCGTTTTATAAAACTGAAAGTGCCTTGTTCCAGTGTGTTTGTCCATGTTGAGTCATATTTCTAGACCCACAGAACATTTTGTACTATGTTTCTGAAAACACTGAATAACTCAAATGAAAGAAGAGACTCTCTATTTCATCATGAAAAAAATGTTTGTTTTTACCTTGTTCCATTCTTGTTTTATCAGAGGTAGAGTAGAGGACACTTTCACCAAAATCACCACTTTTTGTCCAGATTCTGTTTGTTTTGCTCTCTAATCTCGATCGTCTCCACGTCCTGTTTTGATCTCTGTGGTGTATACTGTCTCTTTATGCTCTGACTACATCTCCCAGAAGCCCCAACACTACTCACAGGCTGTGAGAGACCTCGATCGGCGACCCGCTGCTGAAAAACCACTTTGATGTATTATTATGTCAATGGCATTCAATGAGTTAATGGACTAACAATTTTTGTTAGTCAATTTCATCGATCGAGTAAAAAAAAAAGACAATTGCAATGTTATGAAATGAGGAAAAGCAGACATATAACCTTGTTTGAAAAGCTGAAACCAGCAAACATTTGATGTTTAAGTGTCTTTTTTATTATAGTAATTATGGATTTCAGACACAGCCTGGGGGGGCATTCACAAAATATCCTATGAGGATAACATAACCAACGTGTCAAAAAGTGCCAATTTTGCCAATGCTGAATCTGTGATGGGCCCATCGGTGAGAGAAGTCACTGCCACCCAAATTGCAGAAAAACAGAAGTGAGGAGAGAAAGCGATCATCTTCACAAAAGGCCTCATTTACTTCAACTTCCAAATAGCTATGACTCTGCCTCCCCTTAAATTTCTCCTCTGTGTGCTGTTATTGTAGTAAAATTATCTTCTTCAAACCAAAAATAATCTTAATTATAAGTTCATGCTGCCCTATTTTCCCAAATGATACTATCCACTCCACTTGCATTGCAAATTTTCACCTGATGAAGGTTGCCTCATCCCCAAAAAAGCCTTTCCCAAAATTCAGCCCTCATTAGCTGAAATTAAAGGGGGGCTGCCTTTTGCACTACAAAGGTAGGAAGATGTAAATCAATGTGAAAGTGGAAACAGGAGATCAAGAGAGAAAAATGAGGAGAAAGAGGGACTTCAAAGTGGAAAACATAATCATTCCTTCTGGTGGTGTTGCAACAGGTCACCATCTTTACACACCACTTTTCCTCACCATTTCATCCCCTCCCTCCTTTTCCTTAAGTAACTCTCAGGAGTTGAGCGTGCTGACAGTATCTCTGCATCTTCTCAAACTCATCCAGGGACGATGTGACCTCTCCTCCCCAGCGTCTCCCAGCCAGGCCTCATTTCCTCGACATCAGTGCCCCACCCCTGTGAGCTACTCTGGTCAGACAAACCAACGCTCCAAAGAGGTGGGTGAATCAGAGGTTGTAATAAAGCTAACACACTGTGCATGGTTTTAGCAGAGAGCAGGCATCCATAGAAACACACACACAACACCTTAACCAGGAAACTGTACCACTGAGCTGCAGACAGGTCTGTACAGTAGATGAATCCCACCTGGCCTATTAAATATAATCTAGCAGATTAATGCTAGTCAATAGGGACAGCCAACCTGCACCTTTCTTTAGAAACTGCACTGAAGCAGGGTGCATGAAGCCCATTTAATTCATTGAGTGCCAGCCGTTTTATAAAACAGAAAGTGTCTTGTTCCAGTGTTTTTGCCCATTTTAGTCATATTTCAAGACCCACAGAATATTTTGTACTATGACTCTGAAAACACTGAGTAGCTCAAATGAAAGAAGAGACTCTCTATTTCATCATGAAAATTTTTTTTGTTTTTACCTTGTTCCATTCTTGTTTTATCAGAGGTAGAGTAGAGGACACTTTCACCAAAATCACCACTTTTTGTCCAGATTCTGTTTGTTTTGCTCTCTGATCTCGATCGTCTCCACTTCCTGTTTTGATCTCTGTGGTATATACTGTCTCTTTATGCTCTGACTACATCTCCCAGAAGCCCCAAAATTACTCACAGGCTGTGTGAGAATGCGATCAGAGACCCGCTGCCGACAAACCACTTTCTCATATTATTACATCGATGGCACTCAAGCGGTGGATTTTGAATGATGTCAGAACACGTCAATGACACTCAAAGAGTTAATGTTTGGAGGTTGGTGGAATAAAAGTCAGGAGGGGTTAGCTGTGAGTCAGTGTGTATTTGCCAATATGTATGTGTCTGTGTATGCACCATATGGAAAACAAATTAGACACCGCACAAATCACTGAGAAGTCTGGCGTGTTGAGCAGACTGGCCTTGGATGCTTCTTCCGCTGCGGGATTTAAACAATGCAGAGATGAACTGTCCATACCTGCAGGACTGCAGTGCTATTGTGTCAAGGCCGGATGTTCTGCTTAGTGTTTCTAACATGTCTTTACTTTCACCTCTGTCTTTGAAACTTTTTCAGGGAAATATATTCAGAAAAAAAGGCTGAAAAGGCGGAGATTTAGAGTTTCATACCAGCTGTATCCTCTCATTGATAAATTCTTCAGAAGATATAAAAACAAGAGAAAACTGAAAACAGCACTCATCCCACACAGCAGCTCAGGACTACGTCTGCCTCCACACTACCACAACTCTGCTTCAACCCCCCCCCACCATTAAGGAGCTAAAAACCTGTGTACCGGAAAGGAATAAATTGATGCTGTCGCAATTCAAACCTATTTCAGGACCAAATTGCAGTGAAACGGGATGACTCATGCCACAAAGACCATCAGAAATATCACTGAGAATAGTTGAAGAACGAGCTGCCGTGACGCAAGAGTGGAAAAAGAGAGAACAACAGCAGCAGAGTGGGAGGAAAAATACACCAGCTTGAACATTTTTCAGCACGGTGACGAGCAAACGTGATGAGTGTTCACCACAAACTTTACAAAATCAGAGCACCTTAAGACCCTTTTAATGTTCTTTTCAGGGTGTTTAGCCAGCTCTGGACTAGTCAGGTCAGCTTGAACACTCACATCATTGTGCTGTTATTAATCTCTTCATATGAGGCAAACTGCCTCAAGTCAGGTTGATCCTGAAACCCAGAAAACAGAAACCAGCAGGATTCTTTCTTGCATGCCCTCTTGTACTTGGCCCATAGCTTTCTTTCTAAGTAAATGTCAAAGTTAACATAAATAACACTCCCATTTGCAACAAAACGGACCTTAAATTCTAGTACATTATGAATAGAGACTATAAACACAAACAAATGCGCTGCTGTGGTTGCTTAGCGACAGGGTCACTGTGGGATTGGCTTCATCCATTAGTATAGTACACATGCATATTTCCAAAATGTTTAACTTTTGCGTTGAATATCAAATTTCCTGCAGCAAACACACAGTTTTTCTTGGGTTATTAAAAGACATAAAGGACAATAAACAGAAAACAGGCTGAGACTGACAGAGTTAATATCTTAACTCTTTGAGTGTCAGAAGTTTTATAAAACAAAGTGTCTTGTTCCAGCATTTTTGTCCATTTTGAGTCATATTTCAAGACCCACAGAATATTTTCTACTATGACTCTGAAAACACTGAATAGCTCAAATGAAAGAAGAGACTCTCTATTTCATCATGAAAAAAATGTTTGTTTTTACCTTGTTCCATTCTTGTTTTATCAGAGGTAGAGTAGAGGACACTTTCACCAAAATCACCACTTTTTGTCCAGATTCTGTTTTGCTCTCTAATCTCGATCGTCTCCACTTCCTGTTTTGATCTCTGTGGTGTATACCGTCTCTTTATGCTCCGACTACATCTCCCAGAAGCCCCAAAATAACTCATAGGTTGCGGGAGATCGCGATCGCCGACCCGCTGCTGAAAAACCACTTTGACCTATTAGTATGTCGATGGTACTTAAGAGTTAGATTCTCCAAATGCACCAAGGTCACTGAGCTTCAACTTCAGTACAGAGCAATTATCTCCTAGAATTAAAACAAACATAAAGGTGTTGTGAGGCTGAATTGATGTTATGAATGGTAAACAAAGCAGAATATTCATCATAATAAAGGAGTTGGATGTTTTCATTCATTAAACTTCAGTGAAGCTTAACTCATCTCTCAGTGCTCATTATTCCTTCATATACTGCTTCCTGAATTCTAATGACTTAGATACTGGTCCTGAATCAGTGAATGAAAGCATTCTGAAATACGATCTTGACGGATGCCCACTTAGCGAGTGATCCCAAAACGAGCCGACCCCTCTGCCAGGCTAACCTCTGGACTAAAATAAGTCCCACATGTGGACCTTTGACAGGAGCACGACCTTATTAACCCTGAACAAGGCCTACGCTGGGCCTTTGCTAATGACGCCCCCCCACCCTCCTGTCTGGTCCATGATGGCTGACTGACAGTCATGCTCTGCACACACAAACAAACACACCACATTATTGGGCACACGCACACACACACACACACACACACACACACACACACACACACACACACACACACACACACAGGACCTGTGGAGGCTGGTTGTGTGCCGATAAGGCGGAGGTCAAACAACAGATGGCAGCCAGAGGATTAGTACAACTCAGCGAACTTCTAGTCAAACACAGCAGAGAGCCACACAAACACTGTTGCATTAAAGGAGTGTTATAGGAACCATCATTACATCACCTGAATGATACTAAATATTGTTTAGTCATCCACAACACCCATGCATGATGTCATAATTTAATTACTAAAAAAATGCAAAGTAGCTTTACCTGCAGTAGCTGGCTTAGCTTTATGCTTTAATATTTCAAACTTCTCTACCTCAGTGGTTCACAAATTGGGGATTAGATACCAAGAGCATGAAAAGATAAATCTTATATGACTAAAATTAATTTAGTTTAGCATTTCCACATGCTAACAAATGCTAAGCAGCACTAAACACAGCTCAGGCTGATGGGAATGTCATCAGTTTTGCAGGTTTATTGTCATAAACCAAAGTATCAGATAATCTAAATTTTGACCCGTTGGCTCCATTATCCAATAATAGTTGAGATATTTCACTCTAAACCACAAATCAACATCACAGTGATGCAAAATCAAGTCAGAAGATCACCAAGAGTCATCCTCTGGGGATAATGTAAGTCTGTAAATTTCATCATGGTAATCCATCCAATAGTTGTTGAGATACTGGATGATATCAACCAACCGACCAACCAACTGCTTCCTCTTCTTATGTTACAAGCCTGAAAAATTACAAAAAAACCCCACATGAATGAACAAAAACCTCACAGTAAATAATAGACAACAACAACAACAACATGTTGCACACTGTAGGTAGCAGACTGAATGATAATGGACTGGGTACCAGAGACACCAGATAATAATCAGTTATATTGAGTTCTGGGAAAGGGAGCTGGCTTGACAGGTGTTCTCATAGATCGCTCCACAGGTATTGTGCAACTATAAAGCTGAGCAACATCAAAATACGACAGTGTGGCGCGGTATGGCCGTTACAATAAAAACACCATTTCACCGGTTATGAAACTGACACTTCCAAGCAACAAGGGGCTCAGAATCTCCTTACAACACAAGTGATGCTTGACATGAACGTGTGTGGGCATCCATGTTTCTTCTCCGTTGTGCAAACACGACTGTAAACTTTTCAGGCCAAGCACGCTCACGCACCGGGAGTCCTGCCAAATACATGGAGCGCTCTGCGGATGCTTTGCAGCTGTCAGCCAGTTATCATCACAGTCGCCTCCGCAGAGACGCGTGAAGCTCGATGCCGACCAACATTAGGATTCTGTCCCCTCCAGTCAGGATTAAATGTTTATGTGCAGACGTCTGCATGGCTCAGACTGCCTGCCTGTCTCTCAGGTAGCTTCATTTCTATCACTCTCTCTCCATTATAACCTGCTGGAGCACACAGGTGTTGAATAACTGAAATCCAATTGCATCAGGCATGCATGCAGTGAGGCAAGATTAAGTGTGTGTGGCTCAGTGACAGCTATGTCTATTGTATTTGGGAAGCAGACCCATTCACTCTCCCTTCTGTTGTCCCACATCATTAATCAGACCAGACAGGATATTGTCTCTGTGCTAACAATATGCACCATTAGATCAGGAGCTAACCCAGGGAGGACAATGTCCTATTCAGTCCACACACAGAGAATAACTTCAAGTTTAAATATGCATAACACATTATTGGGGAATTCAACAAATGCCATAAAATGACTCAAAGTTATGTCTTTCTGTGGCTACAAGTCTGTTCATTCATGATAAAGAAATTAAAAACCCAGGCCCTGGAGATTCAGAAGTCAGAGGAAATAGTGAATTTCCTGGGGACTACTTTCTGCTGTGGAATAATGCTTATTATTATTAACAGCAGCAGGATGTGGAACAAAATAAACTATAGTACAAAGCTTATTAGCAAAGACACAATTGAATGTGACTCATTTATATGATAATAATGAGAAGTTTATGTGAATTCATGTTTTTACAGCAATACACTGGAATTCTAAAACACATTTTTCTGGTCAGGAATGACAGTGAATAACTGGAATTTGGTATTTAAATAAAAAAAAAACAATAAGGCGCTTTTTGCCAGTAGTTTTTTCTGCTTCTAAGACAACAATAATAATTATATTTTAGCATTAAAGATCATTTTGATTAGAGAGCTTGTACATACTGGATTAACCATTACAGAGACATTAAAAATTAGCAATACCGTTAAGAGCCAATACATTTGATATGCACTGTATGTATGAAACGTATTCAAGATGTTTATTATCATGTGAACAATAAGAAAACGTGTTTTCTTGTACAATGAAATATTTCCTTTACTATCTACAATGAATGCCGAGCAACAAATCAAAGTGTAAAAAAAATAGATAAAAAGATAAAAAATAGATAAAGGCAGATTAACTCTTTGAGTGCCAGCCGTTTTATAAAACAGAAAGTGCCTTGTTTCAGCATTTTTGCCCATTTTGAGTAATTTTTCTAGACCCACAGAATATTTTGTACTATGTCTCTGAAAACACTGAATATCTCAAATGAAAGAAGAGACTCTCTATTTCATCATGAAAAAAATGTTTGTTTTTCCCTTGTTCCATTCTTGTTTTATCAGAGGTAGAGTAGAGGACACTTTCACCAAAAACACCACTTTTTGTCCAGATTCTGTTTGTTTTGCTCTCTAATCTCGATTGTCTCCACTTCCTGTTTTGATCTCTGTGGTGTATACCGTCTCTTTATGCTCTTACTACATCTCCCAGAAGCCCCTAAATTACTCACAGGCTGTGACCCGCTGCCGAATACGAATCATTACGTCGTTGGCACTCAATGATTTAAAGACAAAAAAAGGCAAATAAAATACGATATACATATAATATGTATATAATATATACAATAAAAACTAGCTGTGCAAAGCGGTAGGGCAATATCAGAATGAAGTAACAGTAGCATGTTTAATGTGATGAATGATGAGGAATAGATTGCAATACCGCCTTCATAATATGTATGAAATCTCTGCTAACCTCTCATACAGAAACATCAGCAGTTAGTCGGCTTCTTCTGCCAGAGAAGCAACATAACAAACATCACAGCATGCTGATCATACTGATCGAGGCCTGCAGGAATCCATAACGAACAGATACAGACACACACAGAATTCTCCTTGAGTTCAGAATTCATTATTTGGGAAGTTGGAGCACAGCTTGTCTGAGTTTGAGCATCTGCAATTCAAACAGGCCAGAGGTGGAGCTGAGGCTCACTGAGCAGCCTGGCTAATGTGTACACACCCACACACACACACACACACACGATAAAAGGTCACAATGTAAAGAACAACAAGGTCAGTGTGTGGACACCATCTGACAGTGATAAACGGAGGCACGCTTCCTGGCTCACGTGTCAAGCTATTAAATATTACAGGTTTAAACCCTGTGGAGGATATTCTTCATATGCTGTCACACACACACACACACACACACACACACACACACACACACATGCCTCAGGACATCCCTCAGTTACACAAAGAGTCTCCAGCATTTAACACCTGCTGTGACACATGCTGGCTTTACCTGAAACTTTTACACACTCCACATGCCACCTGTGTGAGGACGCTAATATCAGTTTAGAAAGCAGGACAGCGGGACAACCGGCACATACGCTCATATTATGTGAACACTCCCTCTCCGACCCCATTGACATTACAAGATATTTACTCTCCTGTGTTAATCACAGACAAGAGGCTCCATCTGATTGGCCGGAAACCCCATCAGGAAAGAAGTGGGGCATCATTATGCGCTGCCGTGTCAAACGGCAGCTTATAAATGCACTGAAACACATTAGAAGATAAACAAACAAAGTCGACCAGATGGGAGTTAAAATATGCCATAAAGGCATAAAGGCAGGCAGTGTGATCTGTGTTCCCACATGACAGGAGACAGGACTTTCCACACACTGCAGGTTATCCAATCTGTCTCCATCCTGTTTCATCACCAAAGCTGCAGGCAAACAATTTACATTTGACTAAAAACGCGCTCACACGGCATTCATTATATGTCGATTCAGAGGCCGTAATGAGGAAGAAGAAGGAGGTTCGGTTCAAACGGATAAATAAGTAAATACAAAAAGGGACAGATGGGGGGAATGGTCTCGTCAGAATCAAACGAGAGACAAATTACACCCCGAGACCACTTATAAATATTGGCGCCTTTGATCTCCACACCAAATGAGCGATTCAGTCTGCGGAGGGGAAATGATGAGTGTGGACTGTGTACGCTCCAGGCCACATTATTTTACAGAGGGGGGTTGGACTGAGGCGATGCTAAGCTCACTTTTAAAGAATGCAGAGATACACAGTGCAGAGCCTCCCTGACTAAGCAAGTCCAGTCAGCTTTATGGGCCAAAAGTGCTGACTCTCTGCTGGAGCTAATGTGGACTGATGAACCCACCAGTAGAGAGGGAGGTGGAAGGAGCTGAGCTTCTGCTATTAGTCCTCTACACAGAATAGACCTCAGTGCGTATGTACACTGTTACCATCAAGTGCAGGGAATGCTACTAGGGGATACTAAAACTAATACACGAAATATATAGTAGAGTAACAAAATGTAAGTAAGTTTAAGTATAGTCTTGACCCAGGACTTAAAAATAATAATAGGAACAGTCTCATCTGAGGTAATATAGTGTTAAAATCATGTGAAACCAGGGGCGTGTCCAGACTTTTTTGCACAGGTGGCCCAAGTAGGGCACTAAGTCATGCAGGAGTGGCCAACAACATTAGGGTACTGCCTATATCAACATAGCATATGATTTATTTGACTGCTAAAATTACATCTTAGTACTTAGTAAGTTAGTACGACCTGAATTATAAACAGGACTTGTAATTACGACACAACCAAATGGGACAATACAGGTGAAATACAAAGGCTTAATCTTTTTTTTTTTAGAAAGAAAAATATAAATCATACTATAAAGTGCTCACCAAATCAAACTAAATAAATAAAAAAAACTTCAACAGGTTGATTTCAGGATTTGTAAAATCCTAAAATGTGATTAACTGAACTGTAAGTCGGGCTGAACGGCATCAGGTCAGAGGTCAAACTGCAAACCAAGTCACGTCTGATGATCAGAGAGTAAATCATAAAGGGTGGCACCTGGGGTGGCCAATCAGATTTAAGGCCACCCCTAGACACGCCCCTGTGTGGAACTTGACACGGGGTTCCTACAGATGACACTCCAAGACTTAAAAAGTTTTTTTCTGGACTGAAAATATGTTCTTTCACAATCAAAAGGCTTAAATTGTCTACTTTGTGCTTCAAAGCTTCATTATCAAGTGAAACCAATGGGCTGAATCTTTGAATTTGAATTTAATTTAGACATAAATACCAGTGATATGCATCTTACTCAGTGGAAGATCTCATTGAGGACTAATGACTGAAACTCTTTCATGCCATTTGATTAAATCTTAATTCAACAACCAATGATAATTTCAACGACTGCAATGATTTCAACTACAATGTGTTGTTTGTACTTATTACAATACACAGACATATATATTCAGTGAAATCTCAATCCTCTGACATGGTTGCATGTTGATCACTGCTTTGACAGATAGATACTTTATTAATCCCGAAGCAAATTGAAGAAAAAGCCTTGCTTGTTGTCGTTGGAGCCACAGTTCTGCCATACCTGCAGGCCAAAAGATGATAGTTGGAAATATGACTGCAGTACTTGCATATCTTGTGGAAGCTATCGGGAGCCATCACGCCCGTTTGTCTGGTCTGAGATGAGCCCTGTGGTGTGGGAAAACCCCAGGGTAGAGGATTAGATGGGAGAAAAGGGGATTTACTGGTTAAAAGCTGACCTCTGACATGCACACAACAGCCTTTTGATTCAACGGATCTGCTCATTCTGCTTTTCGCCTCTGGACTTTGCAGTCACGCTGTCACTTAACCAAAGTCACAGTCACGGCTGAGATGGGAGGTTTATATGTGGGCGGGTCCGTTATGTGACCGATAGCATGATGCTGAGGCAACAGGACGTGTGATCGTACCCTACTGTGGATACAGACATCATGTTCATGTGAATCATCCTCCGACCAAGTCAGAGGTGAAACTGCAGGCTCCCTTCTTGATTAGATTTCCAGGTGCACATTTAGATTTTCCAGCTCTAACCTACATGTCTCCAGGGTTGGGTATCAAGCTCATAGTCAAAGCTAATTTGAGCTCTTTCAACATCAAATTTAAGAATTGTTACAGTCCGTCTGCTAGCCATAACTACAAGAGTATCAGGTTGAGAAATAAATCATGGAGGAGGTTTACAAAGGAAGGCTACCATTGCTGGTGAGTTACTCTGGTTTCACATGATATTCAGACTTTACAGATGGAAGGCATACCTCCACAGCTACTCTACGAAGAGACATTTCTTTACGTGTTGCTCTCTGCAAACGTCTGGTTTTGATTCTTTCGATGCATGTGTCTGTTTTATGTTTCATAGAAGTCAATCAAATGTCACTGGCAGAAATGCAAACGATGCGGTGGGCCTATCTAGCGACGCACAAGACTTTCCTGCCGACTGGAGCATCTATTTGAGCGAAGCCAAAAATAAATCAACAATGTCACGGGAACAAACGAGCGCTCTATTTGGAACCAGCGACTTTAAATAACTTAGATAACTGTATCAAAGCCGAGTCACGGCATGCACTTTGAGTACTACACTGTGATTTACTTTGGCTGAAGCAACTGAATGCTGATCTTTTGATACTCAATATAATTAAATTTGACATTATGCCAGAACAAAAGGCGTGCAACGTTTCCCACAGAACTGTATTCTTAGCGAGGGTTAGAAAAAAAAGCTTTTGAAACAATTTCTAGATCAGATCAGAGAACACTGACACATTTCATAGAACCACAGCCAATAACAACCTCAAAAACATTTTAATATCTGCCTACACAGTCACAGCTACGCTGTTATTGACCAAAAGGAGAAGGAAGCATCAGCAAAGTCTGACGTCAAGTGAGCAACAGCAACTGTCTTATATTCCTGTTCACGCCGTCCATCCCTATTTGTTCTGCTCCTATTGTCATACTGATAATGCAGCGCTTGTCTGGCCTGTTGTCAAGGCAGCAGCAAACTTACAGCACACTCATCGCCTTGGCAACCTGAACCTGAATAAACTTGGCCAGATGAGCGATAAAGAAAGACAGAGGCGAGATCTCTAAGTAGTTAAGCTGAAGCAACAAAAGACACAATGTTTGTGTGATAATGGTGATGATGGCTGAGGTAACTGTCACATGTCTGCGTCACTGGCTCCCATTTCCATCCATCTTAAGCCAACATGACTCAATGTCTGGGCCTTAAAGGTACGTGTCATCATGTCATCATTACATCCTCCTGTTTGAACAGGCTGCAGCATGCACCATGAAAATGTTTTTGAATTGAACATTTATCACTTTATGTCATCCATCTGTTCATCTGTCTCCTCACTATGACTCATTCAGAAGTACAGATATACCTGAAAAATTAAATATGCCAACATCAGAGCTGGACCAGTGAATCAACCAAGCTGACATATCTGCCAATACAGGGTTCCCACGCATCCTGGAAATCCTGAAAAACCTGGAAAATTATTGACCAATTTCTCAGTCATGGAATACATATGGAAAATGAGAAAAAAGTAAAATGTCCTGGAAATGGTTATCCTTGAAAATTGTTTTTCCTCCCCATGCCTGCTAAGCGACTGCAAACAGATTAAATGTTACTTCTAAGCCGTTTGCAAAAATAATTTTCCAGGATAACTTAACTGTTTCCAGGATATTTTCCATATGTTTGCTAGGGCTTTGACTGAACTTTGTTACTCAAATATAATTTGAATATTTACAAAAATAAAGATATTTGAATGAATATTAGGCAGCTCTTGATATTCAAATCTGATAAGGGCATTATTTTTTGTAAAAGTGTTTGCTTGTTAATCATTGTTTTCAATTTACATCCGAGGCTTTTTCACGCCTGGTGAAGTTGTGAATCGCAAGCTCATTAGCAAAGCTATTATTGGTCATCTGGGCTCCTGTAGGTGATGTTAGCGTCCTGGTTAGCGCCTGTTTTACATACCAGAACAATGGTCGTTACAATGCCTACAACAACTATGCCTGAGGAGTTTGAAATCTACACTCTAGACCATCTGAAAAGCAACGTGTGGCACTACTCTGGGTTCCCAAAGGAACAGGGAAAAATCACAACTGAGGACAAAGTGATATGTAAAATACATAGGACCAAACTCACACACCACATGACAACCAGCAGCTTGAGAGCCCAGCTGTACATCCCAGTAAGCAGGAAGAGGAGGAGGGGGAGGGATCGGGGACGAGGCAGGCTAGAAACGACTCCTGCTATCTCCTTCACGAGGCCTCCGTACGCCCGCCAAAACAGAGCGACAAATTTGCAGAAACGGCTCGTTTGTGACAATATGACATGATAACGTGATACATGGGAGCGGGTTTCAAGCTTTCATCCACAAACTAGTTTCATGCCAATATAGGTCTTACTGAAGGCATTTGATGGTCAAAATATTATTAAATATTATAATATTAAATATTATTAAAATATTATTCATAAATATTTGAATATATTCCAATATTAATATTAATAAACAAACAACCTTTGAATATCTCTCCGGGTACTCCGGCTTCCTCCCACCATCCAAAAACATGCATGGGGATTAGGTTAATTGGCTAATTTAAATTGACCGTAGGTGTGAATGTGAGTGTGAGTGGCTGTCTGTCTCTATGTGCCCTGCGATGAGGTGGCGACTTGTCCAGGGTGTACCCTGCCTTCCGCCCTAAGACAGCTGGGATAGGCTCCAGCCCCCCCGCGACCCTATGAGGATAAGCGGTAGATAATGGATGGATGGATGGATGGATGGACAACCTTTGAATATGAGTAAGTCAAAGCCCTAATGTTTGCCGTGACTGGAAAATGGGTCAAGGTTCAAGGTTTTCCAGGACACATGGGAACCCTGCAATAGCTTAATGCAGTATAGGTTGAACAATAACATAAAAAACGCTGTGAAGAAATGTCATGTTTAGGTAATTTAAGAGTAGCGTCATCCTAGCACATCTAATTAATCCACCTGAAGGATTCACAAGTTTATTTTTACTTTATTTTGCCATGCTGCTATGCCATAGTCAGAGCATAAAGAGACGGTATACACCACACAGATCAAAACAGGAAGTGGAGACGATCGAGATTACAGAGCAAAACAAACAGAATCTGGACAAAAAGTGGTGATTTTGGTCTACCTCTGATAAAACAAGAATGGAACAAGGTAAAAACAAACATTTTTTTCATGATGAAATAGAGTCTCTTCTTTCATTTGAGCTATTCAGTGTTTTCAGAGTCATAGTACAAAATATTCTGTGGGTCTAGAAATATGATTCAAAATGGCACAAGGCACTTCTGTTTTATAAAACAGCTGGCACTCAAAGAGTTAAGGCACAGTGGTGCTTAGCTTAGCTAAATGCTAATGATAGCATGGATATCTGTGCAAAAGGATTTATACTCTCAACTATTGATATTCAGGAATGGCCCGGAGCTTATTTATCCACACTCCAATGTCTTCACCCAGCTCAACCACAATCATCACAGCAGTCCCCCTGTCTCCTCCCTGGTACTGCTGTGTGCTGACCTATCGTCTCAGGGAGGCAGTGTGTCACTTCAGGCCTCTATCAGAGGAAGCTGGCCATGCTTCAGAGCCTTTTTCATCTCCTGCTTCCTCTCTGCACTCAGATCAGTTGATAGATATCTGTACTGCTTGGCACCGAGAGGCAGCCTCCGCTCTGATCCATGGACTACAGCCTTCACTTAAGAGCCTCTCTGCTATTAATACTCACACAAAAAACAGAGGAAAAGAGTTGGTGAAGCAGCTGAAGAGAAGCAGGAACAGCATCACTGCTGAGCAGCCTATCAGACTGAGTTTGACTCATGCAGACGACACCTCACCCACTCCTCAGATGACGACACATTAAAACAGAGACAGACAGGGGGTGGAATATATCAGGGTCAAAGCTGTGACGATGTATTAACAGTTAAACTGGGTAAAAAGGACAAAAAAGTGCAATTTTGCAAACAGAAATAACATTCAACACACGCACGCTTTGCAATTTGTTTTCCAGCTGACAACGAAGGCTCAAAATACTCCATCAATACCGAAAATAAGCCTTGTGGTTTCTCCTCAGTGCTGTTTGTTAGAGTGGCTGTCTGGGCTTGTTCTTCAATATTAGACAGGGTCAATATGCCACTTAAGCTAGCCAATAATCAGAAGGCTCACTGAATCAATAAACCAATCAAATAATTTAACACTGCAGAGTCATCAAGGTGCTCTTTTTCAGTTTGGACAAATGAGGCTTTGGGCTCCACGGGGAGTTTAGGGTTTGTAATAAAAAGAGGACAAGTCATTAAAGTAATGAGGAAGTCAAAGAGAAACTGTCACCATGTCTCTAACTAATGAGGTGAACTTAATAAACAAAGTAAAGGTCTCTGTCCAGTGTCTTACAGTATTTATAACCATCCATACATTTATTCCTGCTCACTGTAATGATCACATTTCTCCAGTTCATGCATGAACACAAGGATGATGAACAGGATAATACACTACTTTGCTGTTGTGCAATGCTGACCTCTATTGGCTGCTACAAACTGAAAAAAGCAGGACACTCCTGTTTCCAAATCATCTCCACGGAGGAGGTCCTCCAAACACATGAAATCCATCTGGGACTGTGTTCAAACAACGGCACTGATGGAGGATTTCCACTTCCACACACAGACACAGTGGATGGGAACAGGTGGCTGGACAGAGAGAAGTGGGGGATAAAACAAGAGGAGGAGAGAATCAAAGAGGTCTTTGAAGTGGTGCACTGGGCTGGCAGTCTCTAAACTGGATAGACGAGGAGGTGCATGGATGGATGGATGCAGGGAGGAAGCCAGAGGGGGTGGAGGGATGAAGGGTTTGTAAGCAGTTAGTGATCCAGAGGTTAGGTCAGAATCAGAGGAAGGAAAGGATACAGGGAATTTTAACAGGAGTAAAAAAGGTAAATTATGAGAGGACAGCACGAAATAACAAGAAACTTTTACAGTAACATCAGTCAGTCTTTTATTTGTCCATTGATCCAAACAATCTTCCCGAACGCTGTTTCTCAAAAGTAAGGACGCTAGCGTTCAGTCAGCTGGTCGCTCCATACTGTTTTAAATAACAACTATTGAACGGATTGTCGCGATTTTTTTGTACATTAACTCACTGAGTGCCAGCTGTTTTATAATGCCTTGTTCCAGTGTTTTTGCCCATTTTCAGTCATATTTCTAGACCCACAGAATATTTTGTACTATGTCTCTGAAAACACTGAATATCTCAAATGAAAGAAGAGACTCTCTATTTCATCACGAAAAAAAAATTGTTTTTACCTTGTTCCATTCTTGTTTTATCAGAGGTAGAGTAGAGGACACTTTCACCAAAATCACCACTTTTTGTCCAGATTCTGTTTGTTTTGCTCTCTAATCTCGATCGTCTCCACTTCCTGTTTTGATCTCTGTGGTGTATACCGTCTCTTTATGCTCCAACTACATCTCCCAGAAGCCCCAGCAATACTCACAGGTTGCGGGAGACCGCGATCAGCGACCTGCTGCCAAAAAAAACACTTTGACGTTGAAATACATTAATGGCACTCACACACAGTTAAGCATCCTCTCGACCTCACTGACACACAGATCTGGACAGACATTTAATAATGGTTTGCCACAACATTTGGTGCAGACTTTCACAGGTCAAATCTTAAATTCCTTTAAGTGTTTTCAAACTGCAGTGTGTGGATGTTAAGATCCTGCTCACTGAGTGGGACAACGCTATGAGCAGGTGTGTTTGTGTTGTGTTTGAAAAATTACCTGTAATAATGTGTTTCACACCTGTCTAACTCATAGAGTGACATTGTGTGTATTACCTTTACCAAGTAACATACAGTAAAGGAAGGCCTGCCCTTTACACTGAGCTCAAAGAGCAGCTTTAGAGAGCAATGATATCAGTTAGCTGAAGTCAAAAGCAAAGAGCCTGCAGGATGACAGCAGTGAACCAGGGTGGGCGGGTTGGAACTGAAGGCCTGAGCGCAGTAAATGCTAACGTGCTGCGCATATGACAGCGGCGAGCCTGCCTCCCTTTATTTCCAGTGACAGTTCAAAGGCAGCTTAGCATGCTAAGCCTTCATTAAGGCATGGATCAGCACCAGGGCAAAATCCAAGTGAATTATCATCGCTGGCGCACAGGTTGAGGAGAATTAGAGAATGTGAGGAGAATGAAGAGGAACTACAAGCATCACAGTTTCATTTCAGATATGTTCCTCTGACACATTTATGACTTCAGCGTTATTTTATTCCCTTTTCAAAAAGAACAAAACTCCAGCTCTGGGATTTCCGTATGGACCACATTCAGCTCTGACTGAAGAAATAACTCTCTAAACACTGATATGGGCCTGCATACACACTTTCAGTTGCACCAGTTCTTTCTAAACAGAGTGTGACATAACAGACTGATTTCATATAGATAGGTGGTGAAAGACAGAGATTAAATAAATAGCAGTCACTGTTTATCTTATGAGCCCATATATAAGAGCATTTTATGAAAACTCACATCCACACACACACATGCAATCTTCTGTGAGGGACTGAAAGGACTTTCCTGATGCCTATCAGTCTTAATCCAAATGCATGAGCACCTGTTAGAGATGACCTTGATAAGCGAGGCAGGATCAGAGTAAAGCTGCTGGCAGAAAACATAACACATACGCAAACAGCTGTCATGTACAATAAAGCTCTGTTCAGACAAAGAGAATATGCTTGGTTTGATTAGAGAGCAGTGATTATTCAATGCTGCTGAAATACAGCGGTGCACTTTGCACAGATTAAGGAGATTTTGATTATGGATCATAATGCGGGTGAAGTCTTATAATGTGGTGGCTCAGTATAATGGCTCATTATTAAGTGACGTTGCTGCAAACAAAGTGGCTACTGAAGTTCATCTTTGCCTCCTGCTGGTCAGTTTAGTGAGCTTCACCTCCAGAGAGGAAAAAAGCTGAGAACTGAACACCAGAGCTGACATGGACAGGGTTCTTTTACCATTTAAAAAAAATAAAATTTAATACTTTTTAAGACATTTTCAAGACTTCAACAAATATAATTTTCTTTGATTAAAAATAGTCAATTTATTGTAGGGTCTGTCCAATATGGAACTTTAGAGGCCAATGCCAGTATCGATATTTAGCAGGGGAAAAAAATCTAATTAATTAATTAAAACTGATAATCTCCAAAAAAAAAAAAAAAAAATGACAGAAATTATTTTTCAGCCCTTTAACACTTTCAACAACAATATAAATTGATTTCAAGAGCAAAGAAGTGAACTTTGTGGACAAAATGACATTCAAAATTGCAGTAAATTTCTGAATGCTGTGTTTTCCTATTGGCATTAAAGGCACCATCTGAAAATTAAATACCTACAGCAAATATACGGTAAATTTAAGCCAATTTAAGACCTTAATTACCCGGATTTCGTTTTAAGACACTTAAACACTTTTTAAGGAACCGCAGGAACCCTGATATACAGCCAAAATATATAGAAATAAGATAAACAGATGATTATTTGACTGTTTGGTGAGAAAACAGATCTCAACTCCTTCTACAAACAATCAAGACAAATCTAAAGGGAATGGAGCCGTATTCGACTGGCTGCACACCTGTGATATTAAATGTAATTTGCAGTTTAAATGACAAATAAAAACCCACAAGTCAAACATGTCATGCAATACTAATAATACAGGAGCTACAGAAAGTTACAAAAGCAATTACTACAAGCATAGAGGGAAGCACGAGGGAAACCCAACACCTCGCAGGGTCTCTAGTTACATGACCTGAACCCACCTGGTGGATGAGATGACACGAGCGGCTGCTACACCTTACAGCTCACTGCTGACACATCCAGCTCTGCTTCAGAGGTGAAGCTGAAAGCCTCAAACGCTGTCCAGCTCCAACATCTGCACAGTGTGCATAACTATAAGCTGCATCTAAACCAGATGAGGGGGATTGTTTCTTGACAGAGCAACGAGCCTGCCTGCAAAAGCAATAAACTGAGGTGTTATCAATGCCTTCAGAATATCTGACAACATCATGTCAATGAATCACAGTGCGCTCTCTTGCCAAGGGCAGTGAAACACTGTGTGCATTCAAAATGACATATCAGACTATCAGACAAATGTTTCTTTATCTTAGCTCATTATTAAAAGCCCTGGTTAATTTAAACCACGCGGAGAGAGGAAATGAGGACTACTACTGGAATTCACCCACTAGTTTTGGCCTCTGCCTGTGTTTTTGTGTCACATCAGCCATGGCTCTTGAATTTTGATGCAGGGATTTTCATTGGAATTCAGCAGCTGACCGACAAACCCCTCAGGATCTCAGCCGACTGAGTGCGTAGACCATCTTTGTCTCCGTGACCGCCATGCTTAATCTGTGCAGATTCTCTACTCCTGCAGTCAAATGAAACGCTGCCTTACTTAGAACGAGATGAAGGGGGGGAAACAAGGTAAGAATGGCAAACAGGAAAGGGGGGTTGGGGCAAACAACTGCAGAGAAAAAGAGAAATAATAGCAGTGGAAAGAAGAGCAGGAGAGCGAGAGGAGCTGGACGGGAAACGACAAGTTCAGCCCGACGCTGCCTGACAACCCAAAGGTCAAACTATGATTTATATCAGGGTTCCACAGCTCCCTGGGTTTGCATTATCTGTGAGCATCAGTCATACATCACATGACCCCTGCAGACCTGTCAAAATATAACCCCTTCAAAATAAATCTCCCCTAAATGACAAAGACAAAACGCACCATTTACACAATAAAAAGCCTGGCTTTACAAGTCATTTTGCCTCCCGACCTGCGTGAGTGCGATCACAGATGTTACTGAGGAGCTTTCTGCTCCAAAACAAGGACAGGGAGGGAAACCAGAGTGTTTTCAACCCTGGAAACTATTGAGCAAAGAGGCTTAGCATCTCCATGCAAATACACAGACCAGCCTCAGTGATAAATCTGCTACGTGTCCATTGTTCAGCATCGACCACCAATGGCTTCTTCTTTGCTCTGTCCCCCCCTCATCTCATACTGAATCTTCTTCTCTGCCAAAACACCCAGATCTCTTTCATATGCCTGGGCTTCCTGACAGTTTTATTTGCCGGGCCGTCTTGTTAACACAGTGAATAGCCTGTGTTATGCAGATCACACTGGGTTACCGAGGGGACAGACGTCAGCAAGCCATTCAGCTCAGGGTTAAAACTCAACCTCACCCCTCTTGTTCTACTGCAGCCATCTTTTCCCGTCTTCTACCCCCTCACTGCCAGCTAAAGTTTCAGCAAACGCCTGGTTGCATACAAGGACAGGCTTTGTCTGGCAACCTGAACTAAACCTGCTGCTTTGAGTGAAGTTTTATGTCGTGCTGCTGGCTGGAGGAAATGAAGGAATGGCATGAATCCTCCTTTGTAGTCTGGTCCGTGTCTGGACCGACCTAACCCTACCAATGGGTCAAGTGTAACCTTTAAACAGCATCGTGCACAAGAGGGTCATTTGATCGGGCAGATCAGGTTGCACATTTACACTATAAGCCTGGTAATGAGGCTCATTAGCACAAGAAAAATCAATCAAGCCAAAGGCAGGTATTAATAATTCAGAAAGACCAGGATGTGCAAGGAGAATCTAGTCACTCATCTTACTGAGCTACACAAGCAGCCAGGTAACAGAAGCTCATTTCTTTAGCCACATCAGGGTGAGCAGAGCAGCCACAGCAACTTCCACCATCATATCCAGAGAGACCCAAGAATGATATCCTGAACCTACCAGACTTTCAAAAGCTGGTCATCCAACCAGATCTGACCAAACTTTAGATCAAACTTTTAAGCAGACAATCCAAATATCCACCACTTGTGGAAATAACTCCTCATAACAATGGGTTTGACATTCACATTTAAGTCAAATAACATCAAATTCTTGATGGTGATGTTTTGGTAGGCCTGGGAGATTTTAAATACTCAACACTAGACTGGCTCTGAATGGGAAATGCCTCAACACACTCAGTCAGCTTACTATAAAAGACCAGGCTGAAACACCCCTGGGAGTTTAGCTTAGTGGACTCTCATACAGAGGCAGTATATGGAAGAAGAAGAAGAAGAAAAACTAAGCAACGGCAGAAAAACAGTGCTGGTATTGTCTGTTCATCCATTGAATATTTAGAGAATCATTAATATTTCAGTGACTTCTGAGACAAACAGAGTACAACTGGTGGGAATGGACTGTGTGGTGTAGCAGCACTCACTGGAACTCAAGTTAAAATTCATTTTCTATGTGTTGAACAAACAACATGTCCACTGAAGATTCCTTATTTTGTTGTGCAAGAATTCGATACAGACTTCCAGACATTATGCACATAAACTCTACACATTTAATTTTAGTGTCATGCAGGAATGGTTGCTTTACAACAAGGTTTCCAATCTAGGGGTCAGGAGACCACAAGGTGTCCCAAGATTCACTTTTTAACTTTAAACTGAGTGACAGCCGTCTGATAAAACACTTTCACCAAAATCACCACTTTTTCTCCAGACCCTGTTCAGATTGCTTCTATGTTAGAAGCAGCATCAGGATTTTTCAGGAGTGTGACACCAAGAAGCAAACAGTGATGTCTAGAGGACTGGATCACAAGGATCACTGATGCAGGTGAGGAGTGAAGGCTGGTCCTGGTGGTCTGATCCAACAGACCAGAGGAGTTAATGCATACCACGGAGTACCATCAGGGGTCAGAGGTCAGGGCTGATTTGGTCAAAAAAATGGGGACCAACATAATTTTAGGTAGGTGCTCTCTGATGAGAGTATATCCAGGGGAAAAAATAATGCCTACATCACTCAAATCAGCTTCATAGTGGTGCTAAGTCATAAGGAACCTTTCTCTCAGCACCATGAATATCTGCAACCATACAACCATACCTGCAACATGGCTAAAAATGATGCTGCTCATTCAATGCCTGCTACTTCCCTCCACATTTTGAAGGAGAAAATGTGGAGTGCATGTACTGTAAGTTTCAAAAAGCATCATAATAACTGTTTATATCCACATTAAAAAACGAGCAGCAGATAAAGATGATGTGATCACCTGCCTCCTTCATCTCGCCATCCCTAACCTAAACATTATTGTTACTTTAGAAAAAAAAAAAACAGGAAATTGTTCTCTGCAGAAAGAAAGACATATTGCAGCTATAAAACTAGTCCTTTGCTTAAGTCTCCTTAAGTCTCGGTCCCCTGTCAGTGTTTTATTCTAGTTTATCAGAGGGGGAGAAGTTGACTTTTTATTGTGAGACTGCAAAGACAGACAATTAGAGGCTGCATTCCTGAGCCGCTGTTGCTCCTGTGACAGTTTACAGCAAAGGAGGCAGGATGGTCTTTAAAGTCCAGACCCTCCCCTTCTATTGTGAACTCCGTTCAGAGAGAAAAAGCCTGGCTGCCATGTTAACTTTGAATAAGTTGACCTTTCTGTTGTCAAAACACTGAAGACGTGGTCTGTGTTTATGAGGTGAACTGGTTTTTAGGATAATCCTGGTGTGCTGCAGACTGAAGTTGTGCAGAAAATTAAAATTAAACTCGGTTGTGTTGCGTGTTTTGTTGATCTTGTGACTCTGAGCGCTCCTCCCCAGGTAATCCTCAGTTGACCAAGTCAAGCAGCTTACTGTGCTACACGTTTACAATGTGGGATTTCTAATCACCACATAATGTGCCTTTGGGGTTTTTTGTTTCCACAAACTGAGCTTCAACAACCAGCAAAACGACGCCAGTATAGTTCACAACATCCCTGTTAAGCCAGCGCTGCCAGTGCAGTGACAACGCTACTGAGTGATGGGCGGCTATGAGAATCAGCTGACACTGATGCCGTTTGTCCACCATTCCTCACACAGAGTTGGTGACACTCTTAACACAAACCGCCTGTGTTTCCTAGCATCACCACCTCTCATTACAATGCACTGTTTGTTTCACAGACTCAGTAAAAGCACGTCCTCCCAGTTGTGACTGAGTGTCTGCAGAAGGCAGCAGGCTTGAATCCTCCCTGCTGCATGAGCGGTCTCCACAGTAAAAACTATTATCTTAGAGCACAATGGTTTCTTCACAGCAGCATGGATCACTGATTGTAGTCAAAGCAGAAGAGATGTGAAAGGGCTCCCCATGAATGCTTCTCTACTGGAAGGACACCCTAGAGTTGTGCTGTTGCTGGTTTTTTTTATTTTTTACAAATGTACATCACAACACAGATTAATTACCTGTGGTGGTTTTATCAGCTGGTTTGGCAACATGCAATAAAGTTCTATTTTATCTTATCTTACCTTATCTGACCTTACCTTATGCCTCAGCTGACTGCAAACTCACCACAGTCTGCATGTTTGGTTTGATATCAAACACGTGCCGATATGTGGCATGAAAACACATCAGAAAGGAGAGTGCATGGTGCATGCAGTGAGGAGGTGCTGTTGTTACCTCCATTTGTGCAGGGCGAAGCCAGGACACTGATCTCCACAGGTGATGCACGGCTGTCCTCTCTGTGGCTCGTCTGCAGGATTCAGCTTGGGGCAAAGACAGATGAGATGATAGGTCATCAACAACAACAACAACAACAACAACAAGTCTAAGAGTCTAAAGGTCAAAATCTGTCACTAAATATCCACAACACATAACAAGACTGTGGTGATTTAACATTTAACTTCTTCATGCAGGCCTAACCTGCTTTACACATAGAGGCAGTAATCTAAATTAAATGAAATTTAATTTGTGACTCATTAGATTAGAAACCACAGCTTCAAATACAGAGACTACAACATTATTTATTCATCCAAAAGGTTAAAATAATGAATAAATAAATAATAAAAAATAATAATGTGGGAAAAACATCCTTTATACTGTTTCATGTTGTGCTGATGCTGCCCCTAACTCTAATTAAGCAACAGGACAAAAAAAGATACAAAAACAGCCAAAATGTCACATCAAACCAAAATAAAGCGCGTGCGTATTTTCTAAAAGTAGAATTAAAGCGCAGAGACAAGCCGAGGCTCCGCAGTAAAGTGAGGGTGAACTTTTTTATTGTGCCTACCTACCGGTCCACTGCACTCTCTCCTCTTAAAGCTGCGGCTGAACATGACAGACTGATCACAGGTCAGTGATTCAGCTTCAAGCAAGAACTGTACGCAATCACCAAAACGTCCTCTCACGACTTTTCCAAAAAACACGCACCGAGATCAGCCTGGAGTCCAACCTGTTAACCTTCCGCCTTCATTAAGCAAACTGCTGGAGCTGTTCCGGAGTGCAGCTCCACCCTGTTTCCTCACAGCCAATAGAGGAAAAAGAAAGGGACAAACTACAATTAGACTTGGACCAAAGCAGTGATGCAGAATGACGTCCAGTCTGAGGCCAGCTCATCCCTCAAACACCGACCAGACCCTGTAATCACTGCATCAGCTCATTCAGACATTTCATTATATGCCAACAGAGTCAGATTTTTAAAAGTGAATAAATGAAAAAAAACACGTCCATGCTTTGATGTCACTGATGAGTCACAGAATATATATATATAAAATCTATGAATGCAGCCTTGATTCAGAGGAATATTCTTTCCTCTGGTTCCCACTCACAGCTTGAGAATCAGAAACAAGTTCATTGCCAAGTAAGTCTTTACAAGTTTAACGTGGTGACTTGGTGCATGACATATAGACATTTAAACATAAACCCACGGGTGTCACTAGGTGTTAAGGACACCTGTGCATAGTTTTGCCTCCTAAGAGAGCACTTTAGCACTTGTATTTGCCTCCAAAGTTGGCACTTTAGTGCACGTTTTTCAGCAACAAGGGGTGGGCGGGTGACCATATACCGCCATAAGTGTTTATGAATAATGCAAGGTTATATGATTATATATTTACACTAATATTCTGGCCACTTCAGATTGAATTCGTCAGCAAGAAAGAAGCCCCCTAAGTTAGCTCTAATGACACCCCTGCATAAACCTGTATACATATAAACATGTACATGTAGTGCAGAGATAAGAACCAAAGATGATAAAAAAGACTAAGAATAAATATGCAAAAACTCTGAATATGTGGTAAACAAAGGAAGGCAAGAACTGTACAGAAGGTGTAAATGTTCAGAAACGTAAAGACCAGTACTGTCTTGTATTTCCTAATTCACATTAGTTCAGGACAGATTAATTCCTGACCTTTAGAAACGTCTGCCTTTATTTCCTTCCAGTGGTCTGACAGTGTTGTTGTCTCCAGTCTGTCTTCTATTCATCACCAGGGAAAAAAGCCTCGAGTGAGAGCGCTCTGACTCAGCTGTGCTCAAATGAAATTATCATTTCTAGACACATATTTTGCTCAAGGCTCTGCTCTAGCCTGCCCGTTATGCGGCCTCTCTAAAGTTCAGGTGTGCATTGTGGGGTGGATGCCATTAAGAGACACTTCCTCTTTTCTTTTCCAAAAAAAATAATGCCACTAAGATTGCTTGAATGCTATAGCTGCCTATTGATAACAGAGAAATCATGTTTATTTCCACATACACTTTTGACAAAAAAACGGGAAAATAACGTAGAATACTGTAAATATTTTAGATGTGTTTCAGATAAATTTAACAGTAAATAGTCACATCAAGAACATTTTATTTATATGTCATCATGAATTATTAATTTTCCTCTGGGGGGCTTTACATATAAACTGAAGAGCGAGGCCTCTTCAGGATGGACAGATGCACAATAGATGTGTTCTGAGAAACAACGATGAAATCTATGTGTTTCAATCATTTTAATCAATAAACATGAAATCAACACAAACTAAAAACCATCTGACAGGGTCAGGTTAGAATAGATATCATGAACATATTTTTTTACAGCTGCTTTTAAACCAGAGTCAAGAATGAATGTTAAATTTAAACACAATAATGTATAGGGTCATCTGTATATGCCTTGCTTAATTAGATGAGCTAATTAGTGGCACTTTATTTATGTCATTTATTGTGTAAATGACCCAAATGCTCACTGTGCATGAGAAAAGCAACATTGATGTGATTCTGTTCAGATGATCGTAGATTGGCACCTGTTTTGTAGTATATGCTGTATGTACTGTATGTAGTATGAGTATAAAGGTCTGTGCTCTATTCTCTCTCCTGAAGAGTTATCTTTAAAGCATCGTGCACAACTTCCTGTTTTCCTTTCTCTTTTCTGTGAGAGCGACAGAAACAGAGTTCAAAGCCATCCGAGATTACCATGAGGAATGATGATGGTGATGATGGTCGGGGGAGCTGAGCCTGGGGACTCGTGACTGGAAATCTCCCCTCATTAAGTCTTGAATTAAGAGCTTAAACACTATTGGCAGGATCAAAAACAGCTTGCATGCTATCCCCAGCAGCAAAATCTCCTTTTTTGGTTGTACGGCCAACAGGGAACGCTGAGCGTCAGAGTTGCTGTCATGGTGGAAAACAACAATCTTAATGTGGGACTTCTCACGCTTTGCATATTAACCCGCATTATCTCAAGTGTTTTGCCTGTGAAACTAATGCTGCATTCCAGTTACATCGGAGCTGGGAATGACGTCACACCTGAGTTTACGGCGTTCCAGTAAACAAGTCGTAAACCCAAGATGGATGCCTCCAATGAAAAGTTTGTTGTGCTTGCTCTGTCGGAATACGGAAAGCTAAAGCAGCAATATGAGGTCCACCTCAAAGATAATTAACAGGAACAAAGAAGACTCAGAGGGTGTGTCTGTTCTCCAGCGTAATTCTGTGTGGGAAAAACATTTGACTCTCCTGTAGGCTGTAACGTTTAACGCTACATGGTGCTAACCCACGGAGCTGCCATCTTGGATTGTCAAGTCGGGGTTGCCGAGGGTCGTCCGACTTCAACTGAAAGCTAGAAGCCGCTTGTCATGAATGATAAACCAGCTTTCATCATCAGCAGAACTTCTAACGGTGATGCAACCATGTATGAACAGGGAGGCTCTTTTTATTACATTTAGCTCCATCTGGGAGAGGATTTCACCTTTAAGTCTGTCATTTTTTATTTTCAAGAATGTTGTAATACAAACCTGCCGACACTCAAACCGACTGGATCACGTTAGGACTCCCTAACCCTCTTTCCTTTTCACACTTTTATTCATCCCTTTTATAGCGGCCGCTCTCAAACAGCAGCTATCACAAAGTGTTGACGGACATTTGAGGAGTCAAACCCCAAATTATGTGTTGGCTCCTATTTCTCTGCCTCATCTGACATGAAAGATCATGTAAATTAATTCTGCTCCCCGATCCATTGTAACATTTTATTCCCCACTTTAAATCAGTATTAGGTCACACAGGATGCACACTGCAAAACGTCGAAATCTTGCCAAGGATATTTGTCTTATTTCTAGTCAAATTATGTTGTTGAGTTTAATGTCAGACAGTGTCACTTAGAACAAAATTGTTTCTCAGAAATTTTGTCTTATTTCATGAAATCTTATTGAGACAATTTTCTCTTGGTCCATCGGCAGATTTTTTGCTTAATTCAAGCAAAAAATGCTTGAATTGAACTTTTTTTCTTGAATTAAGCAAAAAAACTGCAGATGGACCAAGAGAAAATTGTTTCGATAAGATTTCTTGAAATAAGACAGAATTTTTGAGAAACAAGGCCCTCCATCTCAGTGTAAATTTTGTTCTAAATTGATATTGTCTAAAATTAAGCGCATGGTTAGCGCAAGATTTAGATTTTTTTTGCAGTGTGTCTAAAAACAATGTGTAAACAGTTAATCTGAGGAAAAAGGTCATCAAAACAAGTGAAATCTGTCCATGTAGAGGGATAATGTGACTTGCCAGATTTCGAGACGTATCGTATCGTGAAGTTCTTGCCAATACCCACTCCTACCATCAACCGTATAAAATACATATTATTATTCACATCAGAGTATTTTTTCATGGTCTCGGTGCCTGCCTTTAGTAAAGGTCATTTGCTGTTTTGTCAGCTGTGAATTATATTTATTTAAGTAGAGCAGTTTTGACATCTGCTTGATGGCTGATAATTCACTGTTATGCACTCAGAAAGACTAGATTAGAGCCATAAAACATCCACCAGGTCATAAGGCAAAGTGTTACGCTGTCAAAGGCGTGTAATCACAATTAAGCTGAAGCACTATGGAGCGAGAATTTCATGATTTTTACAGCTAGTGTGACAGCTGAATAATGCATCATTTACGAAATGGACCAAAAATTACATGTTAGTGTGAGAGGCAGATAGACAAGCGTGGCATGTATCAGGCATTTTATTTCCTGCTTATCTGATCTCATACATAAATCATAAGCTTTCCATACGACAGCACCAAACCAATATGACATACATAAACAAATGTATTCAGAAAACAGGAAATGTGTTGCCAGGCGGTTCATTTTACGGCGATACTGAACGGTATCATTTATGTCATTTATGGTCAAAGCCTATGTACATTCACATGAAGAAAAAATTAAAATTTGCAGATAAAATAAGGCATACATAATGACACTTTGTTTTGTTAAAATTAAATAATACATTTTCAGTAACCTGATAAACATATGTGTAAAATAAGATAAATACACTTAAATATCATAATAATCCCTTCATTTATGACACCTGAGAACTTGATTGAACTAAATTCTGACGATCACAAGGAGAAGTGCATTTATCAGTTGCAACGGTCAGTAAGACCCAAAATGTTTACGTCCCTGTGTCTTTAGAGATCAATTCATAGAGGCAGATGAAGACTGAATTCCCTTTGGCTGAAGTGTGCACATTATCACATCGAGAAAGGCACTGAGATAGCATCATATACACAAAGGCTTATAAACACAAATATGGCTTTTTAATCAGTTATATCTACCACACAGACAGGGCTTAAAGAACATTTCTGTCTTTCAATGTTCCTGCACAGGGGCGTCACTAGGTTTTAAGAACAGGGGGGCTTAGCCCCCAGATGAGGCTACTATATATCTATACAGAGACTTTTTGAAGGGCAGGAGCAGGAGAAAAAAGAAAAAGGGCATTTTTTGTCTCCCAAGAGGACACTTCATCCATGTCATGTATGTTTTAACCAGCCAACAGGGCAGTTTAGCATGTTTTGCGTAACAGGGGGCACTTTAGTGCACGTTTTTGCCTCCTAAGAGGGCACTTTAGCGTGTCTTTTTGTCTTCAAAGGAGGCATTTTAGCACGCATTTTCAACAATCAGGCCACGAGTGGGGCCACTACATTTAAGTTAAATTTAGGAATAATGCAAGTTTATATGATTATTTATCTAAACTCATATTCTGGCCACTATATATTGAATTAGTCTGTGCTTTAAAAAAAGATTAATTAAACAGCACCATTTTTTAGGGAGTTTAAAATATGTTAGGGGGCTTTAGCCCCCCTAAAATAGGCCTAATGACACCACTGTTCCTGCAAAAAACTGCTCCATACCGTATAAAAGAGATACAAAAAACACACACAAAACGTACCCTGATACTGTCACAAAACAACAACAGTATGCACAGTTTGGAGAGACTCTTAAAAACAAAGACGGACAGAAGAATGTGAGGTACAGGAGGCAACATCTGGACAGAAATGAGGCTGCAGGGCCGGAGGTGTCTCCTGGGCCGGACTGGTGCTTCGTATCTCTGGAGGAGCTACTGGAAGTTTATAGGCCCGAGGTGAAGTCTTTCTTTCAAGTTAGTCCAGAAAAGATAACCTGTCTGATCTGTGAAAGCTAAAGGCTAATGGCTCTCCCCGGTCACTGCACGCTATACCTGAGAGATATGCTATGTGCTTCTCTCTGATGTCTGGCAGCGTAATCTCCACACTTCTTTTTGTGATCCAGTAATGTGCTCCAGTGTGTGTGTGTGTGTGTGTGTACTTATGTACAGTGTGTTTATGGGTAAAAGCCTCACTTGCTATAGGTCTGTCCTGTAAATCCCTCCTCCACACCAACTCTTTCTCTACATGCACATTACTCTCTCATACCTGCTGTCCTCCCACTGGAAAGAGGTTGCAGCTGTGATCATGTACTTTAAACTCAGCCACAAGCTTTAACAGATCTTTTTTGAACTCTTAGCATACTTAGAATGAGACTGACGCTGATGTATGGATTGTAGAAAGGTTTGTGTACTCTTTTTAGAACATAATATGCCATTCATTTGCAGAAAACTCATCTTAAATCTAATGAGACTGAACTGATCTTATCCCCTGAATGCCTTTTTCACATTAAGTAAAACTACTTTTTTAAATAATGTATTACAGGAACAATAAGGCTGTATATTCCAAATGCAGGTATGGTTGCCACGGCAGCGACACCTGCTTTTTTTTCTGCAGTTTGTTATAATTAATTGCACTTTCCTCTCTCCTGTCCAGCTGGATGAAGACTTACAGCTGCAGATAACAGCTGGAGAGATGCAGGTGGAGCAGTTCGGCTACAAATATTAAATATAAAATATAAATTTATAATATTAATAAATATCAAGAGATGAGAAGTGTGCTGTGAGCGAGGTACTGAATGTGGTAGACCACATCTTAGAACTGGAAGGATTTCTGGACTCAATTCCCGGCTGAGAAAATTCACTAAAATCACCAAACGGAAGGAGAACAGTGCAGTACGAGAGAGGACGATGGTCATACTGGGCACAAAAAAAAGACCCACTGATGGGAGACACCTCACTGAATATGAACAGACTACACAATGACAGTACTAAAGAGACTGAATAACAAATATCCACATTGAAAGGCACATTCTGACAAAAATCTGACGAACGGTAACAGTTAAATTATATTACAATACAAAAATAAATGAAAAGAGTACAATAAATAAGGCATTTCTATCCTGCTATGTACATACTTACACCAGATTCATTTACACTATACACACACACACATATAAAGGAGTAAAAGGAGGTGAGGGTGGGTTTGAGCTCTGAGTCGACTGTAGCACCAAAGAGGAGTGAAGTCTTGACATAGAACTGCAGAGATGAATGGAAGTAGATGCTGATGAAAAGACATGCAAACAATAAAACTCATGAATCTGCACAGTGGTACCAAGACAGGACAAAAGAAATGCTGAATGTAGTTGCACATTTTTGTAATAAAACATGTTACTGGTGCAGCCCATCAGTCATGAGCACTAAAACCATTAATAACATGGATTTAGTGGTTGAGTTAGGGGCTCACAGCAGGGTCCAGTCACATGCTTTAAATTTGGAGGTGGTATTTGTCTTATTTATATTGCAGATTGAACCTCTACTCCATTGTTTCAGTCGCTCCATATTCTTTCGTTTTCTGCAGATTTGTATTTTGTTTGTCAATCCATCCACAAGTGACTTCCAACCTGTTTTAACTCTACATTTCAGTCAATACACGGTCAGCGAATAATCTCAACTTCTATAGGACCACTTTTTCTCAATTTTCGTTACTGGAACTCGTTACCAGCTCACATCAGTAACTGCACCAGTGTAAATTCATTCACATTTTTAATTGAGCATTGTATGTTTATAATCCATCCATTTTCACAATGTTTAATTTTACCCTTTCCATCCATCACTCACTACTAGACAGGCCCATGTGGATTTTTTTGGGTTCCTCCTACCTCTACTTTTTATAATATTGTGTGCTTTCTGTGATTTTTATTGATCTGTTTTCTGTTGTGTTTTTTTTCTTAACGTATGTGCTAATAAAATAAATTAACATAAATCAAAAATATTTAGAGTGCCTCCCTCACCTGTCTGATGGTCTCAGGTGTGCTCTACTGTCACTGGCAGACTGGAGCCAGAGGATGGAGTACATTTACCACAGTAGCCTCCACACAATCCTGACACTCTGCTGCCATCCTGTGGACACAAGAGGAACAACATCAGCCACCTGCTACTGTTTCATACAGATGTTAAATATGAGAAAAAAAAAAATATATACCACAGCTTTCTTGTTAAATAAAAGTACCATTTTCCCTTGACACCAATCGGATTTATAAAACATGAATCATGTCATCACTACATCATTTTATCCTGTTACACATAGTGTGAAATTGTCCTAATTATTATAATATGAATCTGTATATGCACGGCCAAAATAACGTGTTGTGTGACGTCACAGTCACCTTTAAACACCATAATCGAATCAATTCGTGGACGTTTGAGGCAAAAAGGTGAGAAATCATGAAAACATAATTCCTCCTAGCATCACTTCCATCACTCTCTGTGGTTTTGGTGGATCTAAAACTAGTTTTTCTTTTCAGTGGGCAGGTAATCACAACCAACAGAATGGACGGTTTCACCCAAACATCTAGAAACAAAAAGGAAATCTCATCAGACGAGAGCGCCAAAAGCTCTATCCACCGACATGAAAGCCAGCGAGAGCTTTGTCTCATCTCCTCTGGAGTGGCTGTGGATGTCAGACTGTGAACACTACTGGCCATCACTGCCTTCTGCTCAATAAAATGTGATCTCCATTTCAAAAGAGGAGGGTGTGGAGGCGCTTGACAGAGCAGCTGCCCGATATAAGGGCCCTTTCTTTTTAGAGAGTTTATGGGGAGAAGAGGAGCTGGGAAGAGAGAAACCACAGACTGCTGACACCACAGAGGAGAAAGAGTGGAGTGGAACAATAATAATAAACTGAGTTACATGATAGATGCTCAGGACCTCACCAAAAGTACACATATGTCATCATGGATGAGGGATTATAATGGCTTATTTTATAAAGAGTTATCATAATGTTAAAGTGTGAATTCAAAACCTTTAAGACTGATTTATCATAAACACCAAGTCAAGCAGTGCCCCTAAATTCATATTTCATACAACAACAAATGCTCTAATTTTGGGAGATTTACCAGAATATGGACATACTGTACCTGTGATTTTTGTACGTCAGCTGCTGCATAATTGCCCTGAGCCGTCCATGAGGCGTCATCGGCCACCTTAAAACCTGTTCCTGAGAGGTTGATCCTGAACCGTCCCTGAAGGGAGACACAGGCAGAGTGACTATATAAATGATATGTATAATATATAATAAAGGAGACCAGCCGAGGTGCTAGATGTAGTTGTAATTGTAGTGTTCTGGGACATTTTCGTGGGACATAGAATAGAATAAAGTAGAATAGTTTTTTTATTTATCGCCACAACAGCATAGACAAATTACAGTAATAAAAACACAATAAACAACAGCAAAGACAGAATAAGTAACAATAATAATAGAATACATATTTACATTAAGTACTAAATAATAAAGGAAGCTGAAATGTTAAACACAATTATTAAATGAATAAAATATATTTTTACTATTTGTTATGTAGATGTGACCTGTAGAAATAGACATAAAAAAAGTGCAAATATTAATTAATCAAATGACTATATACAAATAGCTATTGATAAAGTTTTTTAAATGACAGGAGGAGCACGGGTGTGGTTAATAACTAATAATACATTACTAATAATGACGCATAACTCTTAGGTTTGTATGTTTCTAAATGAAAAAAAAAGATCTGGGTCATAGTTAACGTTAATAACCCTGCAATGCCTCATCAGGGCTGCTTTCCCTCCCATCACATAGTTAACAGGTGTGTTTGCTCTCACCTGTGGACACCGTGCGGCGCTGTAGCAGTCTCCAGCTGTAGCGAAGGGAACACTTCTGCCTTCATGGGTGACAGCGAACCTCCAGTCTGTAGCTGAACAACAGCAGAAACAGACAAGCTGATCGAACATGACGTGAATTTAATGCTACAGTTCCTCAAATGAACTTTTACAGTGACAGTTTAGAGCTACTGCAATGGCTTAGTCTAAAGGCTTAGTTTAAGGGTCAGTCTAATGGGAATATCAGTATAATGTCATTTACTGAGAGGAGCTCCACGTAGTCCCCTCATGCCTTCTAACTGTGACGTCTTGAGCCCATTAACTCTGAACAGAACAACATAATTAAATGGCAACGGGAGTTTTTATTTCAGTTAAAACTGGTGCAGGGTGTTTGTTATATATGTGTGAATATGAGCCACTCACTGATGATGCTCATCTTGTTGAGGTCCAGGCGGACTTTGGAGAAAGTGGTGACGCCGGCGGCGGTGTAGTCTCTCCGACAGTCACAGTCCTCTCTTCTGGAGTCATTAGCTGGACACTGGGTGGGGTCATTGAGTCTGGATATCACACAAAATGCTTTAGCTCAACTTTTAACTTCCATGGCTTTTCTTCATTTACAGATTTTATAATGAAACACTGTTGTCCTGTTGGCTGTTTACCTGAAGCCAAAGATCTCTGAAAAATTCTCCCCTTCTCCTGTCGTCAAGGTGATGTACTCCTGTGGAGTCTCTGTCTGCATTCCTGCACAGTGGACCTGAGGAGAAAAAGAGGAGGAGGAGGAGGAGAGGTGGTATCCAGAGGAATATCCAGAGGTATCCAGAGGAAGGATCTCACTGAGTGACTTGCTTCGCAAGTCACTCAGTGAGATCATATTGGATTGAATAATATCTTTGTAATGCTTCAGATGAAGCCCAACCCTTATGAGCTTAAAAGAGACTTTAACGTTTCACGTTTCACAAACAATGATCAAAGGAAACCCATGAAATAAACTAAGTACATGTCACAAAAAACTGCCTGAGAAATACTTCATCCTTAAATATCCACTCCAACTGTTATCCATTATCAACCCAAAATAGTTCAAAAATAGTCTTTATTCAAACAAGACAATCCTTAATCATATATAAGAAATATAACATATGATCCTACCTTGAGTTCTTTTCCTTGAACATTGAGCAAGTGTTCGCTGTCTGGATGGGGACCTTTTGTTCTCTGGACATCTTGACAGCTAGAAGGTAAATGGCCTTGGAGACACAGAAGAAGTAGAAACACAGCATGGAGAATCAGGCTTTCTGCACACATGTGTGGCAAACAACAGGATTGACTCAAAGAAAAGGAGAAATCAGTCACTCTTTGATGCCCCGTGCTACTGAGGAAGTAAATAAAGTGAATCTTTGATGTTTGCTTCAGATCATAAATATTTCAATAAAGGCCAAATATGTGAGATGAGCGGATCAAGTCAAGCCATAACTAACAGTGGAATTTGGGATGCATTGAGTTGGACTTTGATAGTACTCACAGCTTGGATTCCTGCAGACCTTTCTGGCCTCTGGCATGGCGTCCTGAGAACACCTATTGCTTTCCTGACCATCTGCTGACACACACTGCACCGACCTCTCCATCACTCCATCACCACAGCTCGTTGAACACTGTGGGGGAGGAAGAGGAGCGTGACAGGGTGAAGTAATAAAGCTTGTGGGTGACGGTCAAGTCAGCAGTTTTTATCTTTAAAGTGCCACCGTTCAACAAAAAAGGGTGTGCAAGCACATTTAATACTGGTTAAACACTGTTTGATTTGCTGTGACACAAGTTGAAGCTAAAGGCACTAAAGAAAACCTTGACTCCTCATGTGTGAAACAATCATTGTGCAGGAATAGTCACAGTAATATATTTTCATCCAATACTGTTATGTGAATGTTAGATGTTAACTCTTTGCGTGCCATTGATGCATTTCAACGTCAAAGCGGTTTTTCGGCAGCAGGTCACCGATTCCACAGACTGTGAGGAATGTTGGGGCTTCTGGGAGATGTAGTCAGAGCATAAAGAGACGGTATACACCACAGAGATCAAAACAGGAAGTGGAGACGATCAAGATAAGAGAGTAAAACAAACAGAATCTGGACAAAAAGTGGTGATTTTGGTGAAAGTGTCCTCTACTCTACCTCTAATAAAACAAGAATGGAACAAGGTAAAAACAAACATTTTTTTCATGATGAAATAGAGAGTCTCTTCTTTCATTTGAGATATTCAGTGTTTTCAGAGTCATAGTACAAAATATTCTGTGGGTCTTGAAATATGACTCAAAATGGACAAAAACGCTGAAACAAGGCACTTTCTGTTTGATAAAACGGCTGGCACTCAATAAGTTAAGTGCATTATTTGTTAAAAAAAAAAAAGTGGAAAAGATCTGTTTAACTGACATTTTTTTGTTGTCTTTAATAAACCCTAAATGAATCTTTATTGAAAAAATATATTTTAGGGAACTAAACATGCATTTTTCACCTTGACAGCATTCTGATAAATGACCGCTATTCATTTAGAAAGCATGGAGTCACTCACCAGTCCCCAGATTCCAACCCTCCACTCCTGTGGCGGCGGGCAGGGGTCCAAATTACAAGGCATGTAGCTCTCAGGATGGGTCCCAGGGCATTTAGACAAAGACTGATGGTCATACTCATAGTTGTCATTCTCCACATGCACCTCGCTGCAGGAGATCAGACGCTGGCGGTAGCCCTGACCACAGCTGGCTGAGCACTGGAGGAGAGGATAAATCAACATCAATAACAATGTTCAACACAGGAAAAATGGCTCAGGTATTGGCAAGGAGTTTACGATACGGTACATATCGCAATACTTGAGCCACGATACGATACATTATTGTGATATATTGTGATATTCTACATAGATCACTGAGAAATTTAAAATGCAGCTTAAAAAAGTTGTATATACAGTATATGCATATACTGTATATATGCACACATATTTATGTTTATATATATTTTTTCAATGTGCAGAAGTTGCTCTGGATTTACAGTTGGCCCAAAACATGACCTTTTTTGGGGGGGGTGGGGAATATAGATATTGACTCTTTGAGTGCTATTCATGTATTTCCACTTCATTTTTCAAGTCAAGTCAATTTTATTTGTATAGCCCAATATCATTTAGTGCCATCGAAGTAACAATACGTCTAAGTCATTTTTTGGCAGTGGGTGTGTGATTGTCCTGCAGCCTGTGAGTAATTTTGAGGCTTCTGGGAGATGTAGTCAGAGCATAAAGAGACGGTATACACCACAGAGATCAAAACAGGAAGTGGAGACGATTGAGATTAGAGAGAAAAACGGACAAAAAGTGGTGATTTTGGTGAAAGTGTCCTCTACTCTACCTCTGATAAAACAAGAATGGAACAAGGTAAAAACAAACATTTTTTTCATGATGAAAAGTCTCTTCTTAAAAACACTGGAACAAGGCACTTTCCGTTTTATAAAACGGCTGGCACTCAATGAGTTAAGAAATTAGAAATCACTGTTATATCAGACGAAAAAGTATTGCAATGTATTGCCATAATGATATTTTTTCCCACCCCTAGTGAGTTCTGTCATGTCCGCATCTTGATTCACATGAAGAGAAAAGTATTCTTAACCAGAGTAAACTGACTTTTTACAACATGTACAACATGTTAAACGTCACGGAGCGTCTTCGGCTCTCACCTCAGTCCATTCCCCTGTGATCCAGATCAGTTCACATGCATGGGTGTTACAGCTCTCTATGTCTGGAGGTCTGATCTGGTTCACACAGTACATCTCATGGACTTCTTGCTGGTTGAGGTCCACGCACTGTAAGACTCGCCGTCGATGGCCGGATCCACATGACTTACTGCACTGTAGTGGAGACAAGACAAAGATACTTAAGATGTAATGTAATGTGCAACTAAGATGTTTTAAGTTACACTGATTATGAATAATTTACACCAGCAATTGGTTTGCTGGTTTTGGTTGCTTGTTTACCACTCCAAAAGGAGCATAAATATCTGGACTCTTAGTCTCTTGAATGGGACATAGATTGACTCTTTTTTGCTGTTTGATTTCCCTCCACCTGGATAACTGAGAACCTACACAGACAACAATATAAAGGTATCAATGTAAAGAAGATCAAAGATGAAATGTGTTGGTCTTTGGACTACAGATGTCAAAACAGTAGATAAGGGCTGGGAGGAAAGAAGCAAGTTGTTGAGCTGAAGAACCTGAGATGAAGACAAGGCCAAGTCCTAAAAAGAGATTACACAATGTCTAACTCCTGAAACACCTCACAGTCCATGCCAAGAATATGCCTGAAGAAAGGTCAGAGGTCAGGGTCGAAATCCACGAGTAGTAACTGACAGCACAATGTCCCCAAGAACATGAGAACATCACAATTCAGCCAGTTAAACTCCATACCAACGTTTTTAACGAGGCGTTTAACAACAGAAATAGGACAACTGCAGACATTGATCTGTGTCCTCTATGAGACACATTAGGTTTGGCCCAGTCATATGGTTTCAGGAGGAGATAAAGCTGTGTGTCATCAGCATAACATTGAAGATAATAGTGGTTTACACATCATGCAGGACAAACAGATGCAGCCGACACATATTGCCATTACACATGTCCACATGAGAATTAAAAATATACAGGCTAACCTACAGGTTTCAAAACCAGGACAGGAGGGTTTCATTAAAATGAAAGGGTGGATTTAAAGGTATATTTCAATTTCGTATTTTTTTCCTAAATTATCTTACTTCTTTCTTGTTCGACTATAGCCATTATACAGTTAGTTTGGTTTAATATAACACTGATCACAATAGCATTGAGTGACCAAGAAATAGCCACACCAAGTAACTCCCAGCAAGGCCACAACTTGTTCTTACATTTCTCTTTTTCTACAGATTAAACTGACAAAATACAGCTTGTAAACTGCAAACTAAAGAGGCAATGAGTGTTTGCTAAGCTAACAGTCTCCTGGTTGAAGCTTTATATCAATGTTCTGATCCAAACTTTGGCAAGAAGGAAAGCAGATTTGTTAATGGTGTTGCAAAGTGGTATACTCAGATGAAGTGCACTTGACTGCAAGTTCAAAGCCATAAAAGCACCTGGACCTTACTTTCAGGTCCACGTAGTTACTCAACTATTACAACATTCAATCCACAAGAGACGCAAGCTGAGCGTTAAACAATTTAGCAAAGGGCTCAGAGAGGCTTCCACTTGCGTCAGAAGCGCTGTGATGCAGCCGACTCCAGCTGGTCTTCATCACTCTTAATATGTTCAACACTGTCAAACAAGCGAAATACCTGGAACTGCTATTGTGAGCTGTGCTGCTGTGCTATGCACCAATGAAACTAACCCTGCATGACGGCTGAGCTCCAGTATGCTTTGGTAATGTTGACGGCAGACAAAACTAGAAGCTAAACTACTTAATTCCAGGTAGGTTAGGCCTATAGAAGGAAGTGCAAAGGTGGAAGACGTAGCTCTGATTTGTGGGTTTTGTATTAAGTGCATTAAACACACAGGCAGGTGACGTGCTGTAATTACTTCTGGCTGTTAATTGGAACTCCAAACATTTCTAGAGATTAATTAGACTCTCCTTTCATGCTGCTCAGTGACCCAGATTCAACATGAACACAGTGAAGAAGAAACTCTTCTAATAATCCCAACGCTCAATGAGAATCTGTAGGCTCTGGTCTAAAGAACATACTGAATAGTGACAGTAAATATACTGTAGGTATGACTGCAAAGTCATATCGAGCAACAAGACTCCCCATAAATATAGAATAGAATAGAATAGTTTTTCATGGGTCATTCATTTTTATCATTTATCAGTTATAATGTGTTTTAAAGTTTTATGTATTGTTGCTTTTAATGCTTTTTACTGTGATGCTTTTAATGCTTCATGTTTTATATAAAGCACTTTGAACTGCCCTGTTGCTTAAATGTGCTATATAAATAATATTGCCTTGCCTTTATTTATCCCCCACTGGGAGAAATTCACTCACCACCGCACAGTAATAAAAAAATAAACAGCAGCAAGGACAATAAAATAAGTAATAATAACAGAAAAAAATATTTACCATATGTGCTCAACAATAAAGGAGGAAAAAATATATTTCTAATTGCAAATGAAATGTTAAATTCAATTATTAGATAAATAAAATGTATTTTTACTATGTTTTGATCACTTTCCCTCTGCTTTTCTGGCTTTCATTTCTGCTGTTGCTGCTCCAGCTTTAATTTCACTGTCTGAAAGGATCAATAAAGTTTTATCTAATCTAATCTAATGCAGGTAGGCCTACACCTCATTCATAATAAGAAGCTGACAGAGAAATCTAGTTTACTTCATATTTAATCGCCATGCCTCACAGGTGTGCTTTTACTCATATTTACGTGTTTTTCCACCTGCTTCTAAAACAAGTGAATCAGCCAATCAGAAAGCCAGGCTGACACGTGACATTCCCTCCTCCCTCTGGCCTCCTGACAGCAGCCTCTCTCTGCAGACATGACCGAGCATGAAGCAGCTTACCGCCTGCCAGGCTCCTTCTCTCCACCGGTACCGGGAGGGACAATCTGCGGCTCCGCAGCTCTGGCTGGACGCCGGCCTGGACCTCTGTGGACATCCGGTCTCCAGAGGACTCCGTCGGTCTCTGACCTGGCAGAAGACCTCCCTTCGCTGGATGCCTTCTCCACACGATGCTGAGCACTGAAAGCAGGACAGGTAAGTGCTTTAGTCAAACTTTATTAATTAATGATCATCATGTACAATATAATCATATCATGAGTGTAATTACCTAATAATATTTCTCATGTGTTTGCCAGTTACTGTTATTTTTATGAAGACTGATGACAGCATCATCTGGGAAAAACAAGTCTAAAACCAATAAATCTTCAATCTGCTGTAATGTAATGATATTTATTTGAATCCTAAATGTGACCAATGCTGAATTACAGTATTATTATTATTATAGATGTAAATTCATATTGTATCTTCTGTACTGTCCAAATAATTAACAAATATTGGTGTGACATCAGGGCCTGTTACAGAAATATGTAATGACTAAATAACTGCAACTAATAACTGTCTTCATGCTCATATTTAGAATTATCAGGTTTATATTAGAAATTAAAGTTAAACTGCATTTTTGATGTGTGTTTTTTTTCTGCTGTAATACAGAACACACTGTAAACACAGGAAACAAAGCGTAAGACACGGATGATGAACGTGTTTAGTTTATCCAGCTGTTATGAAACCATCCCATGACATTTATTGGTTTTTATGTTTATTATTTAACATTACCTGTCTTGTGTTTCTTTTCAAACAGATGTTGGTGATTGTGAATAACCAGCACTGCACTGATGTTAATGAATGGCCTGATATACACATAATAATTTGTAGTGTTTTGGGGGCACAATATCATAAAGAGTCTCCAGCATCCAGCGTCAAAAGTGCAAAAACTACGGACAATCAAGCTGAGCTCCTGCATGAAGCTACAAATTCAGACCACTAGGCAGCGTGCATCATGGGTAAGCCTGCTGTATTTAAGACGTGTCCTGGTCCACAGCTGTTTAGATAAAAATGAACATCCTTTCTGACGTGTGCAGCACAGATGTGTCTGTGCTTGGACTCTCAGCCAGTGGGGGAATTCAGAAAAAGAGGAAAGACAAGAGAGAAAAAGAGAGACAGAGAGAGAGAGAAGGGAAGGAAAGAAAAAAGCGATCAGACTTCAAGCTCTCAAGCTGCCCAGGTGTCTGTCCTGTTTAGTAGAGCATTCAAAGAAAAGACTAACATGTGGTTCCCATTGGGGAGGCTGGAGATGAGGGGAAAAAGGGGAAAGAGCAACAGTGAGAGGGACGATAAAAGGGCTGGAGAAGAGAGGAAATACAGAGATGAGAGAACGCTGAATACTGGCTGGACTTTACATCAGTTAAGCTCAGATCAAGGAGAAAGGTGTGCATCACACTTCCTGTAGCTGTGGAGCCTCAGCAGATCCTGTGCTGTACACAGGCCTGTGCTGCAAACCACCATGATGTGTAAAAAGCAGCAGCCTGCCTTAGTTAGTGGCCTGGCATGGTGCATAAACACAGTCAGGGTTAGCTGCAGATGTTTTCACACACATGCACACAGTTGCCAGCAAGCTGCTAAGCATTAAAGTGGAAAGAGAGTGGTGGAGGAGTGTTTTATAGCAGGGTCACAGAGTCCTACCTCTCCCCACTTGCCGGTTTTCCACTTGGGACATCGACCACCTCTGCAGCGCCGCTGCTTGCCGGGTTTTGGGGACAGATGCTGGCAGTTTTCATCCGGGATGGGGCGGCCCGAGCCGGTCACACAGCTCACCTTACGGGACTTGAAGCCTCTTCCACAGGAGGCAGAGCACTGTGAGGATGTCAAAGGAAAGCACAAGCGAAACTAAAATGAAAAGCTATGCTTTGTAGAGGAGTAAATCTCATTCAGAGTAGTAAGGGTGTTAAACAGCAGGATTGGGATTCATAATGCACAGTTTATTGGATGTCAGACTTCATTTCTGAATCTAGAATCCTAAAAACTACCACTGAGTGCCACATGGTTAGCTACAGTCCAATGGCAAAGCATGCTTGAACACCCCGGCAGCAGTTAGTTTCACCTCCGGGTTCACTGACTTACTGAGAGTCTAACTCAGTGTGACAGGCAGCATTACAGGAGGGAGTGGAGAAGGGCTGGACCGTGCGCGGATAATCTCAGGGGGGAGTTGCTTTTGGGGATGGATAGGAAGCGACAGCCTCAAGAGTTGAACGAGCATACGGCCCAGCGTGCGGTGCTGTCCTGACCGGCGAGGGACGGCATAGACGGGAACACGCCGTGACCTCTCACCTCTTTTTTAGGGGAGACTCACAAAAGGTTAATAAAATTAAACTGATTTTACAACCCCACTATTACTCACTTTGTTAGTGATGTCCATCTAAAAACTGATGATTTGATTTGTTTTATGAACCTTATTGTTATTGAATTTTAATGAAAATGACAGTGACAGTTGCTCATGTGTCTTTGGAATAGCACTAACAATGATGAAGACTTATGGTTGATGTAATATGTCTATTTATTCCTCATATCAATGCTGCCACTGATCATCAGATCAGGTTTTTAATGGTGTTGCCTGACATGAATACACAGGGGGAACTGTTTTTTGTTAAAGGTTCAAGTCATTAAATGAATCATTTACAGCCTCAGTCCATCTTCCACACTGTTGTTGTGTTCTTTCCTCAAAACGGTTTATATGATTTTTTTATGAGGGTTTTCCTGCTGTTGAATTGTGCTGAATTGCCCTCAAAATAGGCGGTACAAATGAGTCAAATTAAAACACCATGTGTGTCAGCACATGATGCTGCTTAAATAAATTTTGCCTATAAATTCTCTGGAGTTGTGTAACCATCCACAGCAGTTCACTAATATAAACTATCACTGCTCACACAAACTTGAACTTAACCTACTTCTTCATACAAAAAATACACAAAATAAACTATTTTATTTGCCACATTGAGAAAAAAAATTCTCAGACATCGAGAACAAAGCCATTATTTACTAGAAAAAAAATCTAAATTTATGAGATTAAATTCATTATTTACGAGAAAAAAGACAGAGATAATTTAATCATCTCACAGAAAATTTACAAGATTAAAGTCATAGATTTATGAGAATAAAGTCATAATAGTGTAACGTGTTGTTGTAGAGGAGGAGTTAATGTTGTGACGTAAATCTCGTAAATTTACGACTTTATTCTCGCAAAGAATGACGTAAATCTTGTAAATTTACGACTTTATTCTCGTAAAAAAAAGTTTCCCTCAGTAAAAAAAAAACTCTTAATGTGGCCCTAATACTACGTCGTAATCCACTAATCATGTGTTGGTAGTTCGATCCCTGGTTCCTCCTGTCAAAGTGATGAATAAACTGGATTGAGTTGAATAAAAGTACCATTCGCCGTGATGCTTCATGGGATTTAAACAGTGTCAATCTCAAATATGTGACTATAAAGCATCTGAAGTATAAAAATGTAGACAGACAAAGCGGCAGTGAGCTCAATGTTGATGAAACCCTCTAAATAAACCACTTCTCATTGTCGGCATAGTTTGGGAATACTATTCAACTCCCCCCACAAGGATCACAGCAGTTTCCCAGAAGTCTGTCTGTGCTGATGGGATGAACCGGGAAGGGGCCCCTCCCCAGATCAAACGTGACCCTTGACCCACCAATACACCACTGCATTGTCTTGCTGATGGCCCCCCTCATTCGAGTCACTGTCACTGGCCTCCTATTGGTCCACTGTCATCAGCTCGCATTAGACCTGAGTAGAGCGGCCTAACAAACAAGGGCAAAGGGCGCTGGCGACTTCATAGCGGAGCACGCGTCACCAGGCACCCCGGAAAAAGCCGTGGTCGGCATTAAGAGTGAATGAACACAATCAATGAGATGGGAGGTAGAGGAGTTACCTTGATGGAAAGAGCTTTGAACTCCTGACACAGACAGAAAAAGAACCATCGCTCAGAGAGGTCAGCAGACGCCACTTAAAATAACAAGGATATTGCTCAGTGATTTGTGCGTTTTCATTCAGGAAAAGCAGCCGTTGTGTAGACCGGTGGGAGGGACTGCTCGATAAGCTAGTTTTTTTCTTTTTAAATGGTTTAAAGTCAAAAGTATCACTAAGTGATATGGGTCCTCATCCACAAACACACTGTATTAAGCTGGACTTGATTATAGGGCTTAGTAAGCAGAGAGTCCATTGGTGTAATGAATGTTAGAGGTCGGGCAGCCGGTTCATGTGGCCAATGAGTTGCAAGTATTTTCCTTTTTCTTAGTTTACAGTAACCTGCGAACTGCCTGTGACAAAACATGTTAGCATGCTTTAGATTACAGCTTAGCAACACTTAGCTTAGCTAAATTCTTCCAAATTACAGTGTTGATTTTGTACTGAATGATGTGACGTTAAGGGGAGCATATTTGAAATTCAATATTTATAATCTAGTTATTTTTTTAGTTACCAGGTAGAGTAACTATTCAAATATTACAGTGTATTACAGGCTTGATCAAGTGCCACTGTCGGCTTTTATTCGTCAAGTGTCATCTGAGATTGTCTTCTGTTGTTGAAGGAAGCTATATTATTATTATTATTATTACTACTATAATTCTATATAATTCATAAATATTATAATTATTAATAATAAAAGTATATATAATATTATTAATTATGTAATGAGTATTATTTTTATAAATTAGAATATTTATTAATAAACAGAATATTTAAGATTAGGCATATTATTATATAATTAATAACTATGATCACTTAACACACATAATAATAATAATAATAATAATAATAATGCGCCAAATGTCACCCTCAACTCGAATGGGTACCCAAAACTTGTACCTACATGTACGTATCTGGACATTGTTTAACATTACAAAAACTATAAAATGGGAAAAAATTACAGTGCATGTTGTGATCCGTAATGTAAAGCGTTACCAAAATATATTGTTGCAATAAGAATGAAAAAAAGCCTTTGATAGTACCTCTACTTCACTTTAATCGTAACCTTTTCTGGAAAGCAACAGAAATCCAACAAATCCATAAAAAAAATTAAATATTGACATAACATTATATGAAGTAACAATAAATACAAGTAATTACACAAATATACAGAAATTGTCTTGAAACACAAACTGATACTGCCATTTGTGAATGAGAGACAAAAAACATGCTTATTTCAAGAGCCTGTTGATGTGGTGTTTCATCTGTACTGCTGTTTGCACCAAGAGGTCGACCACGAGAGGTCAAACTGCTCACACTGACAAATGAAAGAGGCTTAACAGGGTGTGTGTTTTACTGTGGGAGTCACTACAAGCGATAGTTCTCATTAGTAAATAGTAAAAAAAAATAAATGTACTCACTGCTGTGTTAACAGGCCCTTAAAATAAGGTGTGATGTCAGTACAGACATTTATGACCAGGAGGAGTCAACCGGGTGGGCTGCAGGCAAAAGTTGCCCCTAACCACAGATTCTGGATCAGTTTTTAGTGTCCTCCTCAGCAGGATGTTAAATATTACAAGGTGGGAGATGACAAACACCCTAGATCTGTGTTTAGGTAGGGTAGCCGCAATGAATCATGCTTAATCTTAGCAAGCCAAGGAGAGAAAGATATGACGGGGAGAGGCGATCATAACAGAGACTGAGGTAGACACATTAGGTTGGCTCAGAGTAAGAGCTCTGGATACAAAACACACAGGTATCCTGTGTTCAAAATACGACATTTTAACAGCCCGTCCTCTTAAAAAAAGTTTGATCAGTCCACTAAAGAAATAAAAAGTACAGACAAGGCAGCATCAAAAAGCAACGTGCCACAATAAACACCTAACCGACCAGAAATGTGATGGTTCGTTTTTCAGAGATTTGTCTTATAGCTCCCTTGTTTCGGCCAAAGCACCACTGTAGTGTAAGCTATCATAGTTAAATGGCTAGTTGTGTTTTGTTCCAAATGAGGTATTGTTGAGCATAGCATATTTAGCAACTCCAAGTACTTACTATACAGAGAAAAACACTAACTAACACAACATAAATACACTCATATCAAGCACCTCTGGAGCTTTTTTAAACCTATTGTTTTGGCCACTCTAAGGAAATCTGGGTCAAAACCCTCTGGCCAAAGCGGAATAGAATGGCTATTAGTACTAATTACCACAAACTCAGTGAGACATTTTATTTTACAGTGCTAGTACAGCTGCTGGTGGTGTTTTTTTTTCTACTGATACTGGACGTTTTGAGTCAAAATATTCATGCATCAGTGTCATTTTGGGGGCAACACCACGCCTTGTTTCATAGCAGAAGATGAATACATTGACTGTAAAATAAAGCATCTGATTAAGATTAGTAACTTCTCTAAAAAAAACAAATGTGCCTTGAGACAAATTGAATTCTTGATACAATAGCCATTTCAAAGATGTGTATATACTGTAGTACAAAGATGGATACATATATATATATATATATATATATATATATATATATATATATATATATAGTACACAGCCCAAATACTGTCCTATGTAAGCTGGTGCTTTTAAAGCTCATAACATTGTGTAGCACCACATATTTGGAGATCTATTCTTTGGATAATAAAAGAACAAGGCATCATACTGTATATTCCTGATATACAAAAACATTCATCAGTATTTGCATATGAACAAAGATTGGCTAAATGTGCGAATACAAAGAGCTAAGACACAAAATATAAAGTTAATGCTATGTACAAAAGATAAAAAGGACACAAAAATATCTCAATAAATTATCTTTAAAAACAATATTTTACAAAACTAACTTTGATTGTGATACAAAGTGATCCTGAATATTTTTTTTGTTCAAATACTAACACAAGGCTCAACAACAGTTTTATGGTAAGTTGTGAGGACTGACAAAAGTGTTCTTGTGGTCACAGCTGTCGATGAAGTATTTCAAGACAGTACTTTTTTTTGGCATTTTGCAAGCGAGCGTATCGTTGGCATTTTAAGCGCAACGGAAACTAACTTCCCGAGTGTCTTGAGGAAATGTTGACCAATCGCAGGCACCAGAGAGGGAGCAGGAAGTGGAGGAGGTTAAAAGTAAAAGTGGAGAAGCGGGAGTGTAATTTCAAAGTCAAAGCCCCTTTAAGACTGATTGTGAGAGTAAGACTACAGGTATTTGAAAAAAAATGTGAGGTTGCAGAACAAGGTGTAAAGTATTGTTTATGAGCGTACCGAGCTCCATGGGTCCGTGCTCCAGTGGGTGCTAGATGGACACGGCTGAGTATTGCACTGCTCACGATCTGGCGGCTTGTCGTGGATCTCGCAGCTCAGATCGTTGAAATGCTCGCCGTTTGGACGCTGGCACACCACCAGCCTCGTCTTTATCCCACCTCCACATGGCTTGGTGCACTGAAGACAGTTTGACAGACAGGACAGGGAGACGCTTTTTAAGTGTGAAGAAATAAAACTAGGGCACTCGAAGCAACTCCTACTCCAACTCCTACAAAATCTGTCTTACCTCTCCCCAGTTGCCGTAGATCCACTGTGGGCATGGTCCTGACTCACAGGATCGCTGTTCGCTGGGCCGACTGCGATCCTCACAGCTGTTGGCAGGGTAACCGTTCTCATCCTGGCAAACTACGACTCGCCGCTGGAAGCCTCCTGCACATGTGCTGGAGCACTGTGGTACAGAAGAGAGCAAACTGTCAAATACATGCTTCAACACATTTACTAGGGGTGGCTATTGGAAAGGACTTCACGATACGATACATATCGCGATGCTTGAGTCACGATATATTATTGCAACATTGTGATAGTGTGATATATTGCGATATTCTACATAGATCACAGTTTGTTTGTTTTTTTTACTTTTCTGACACCTCCTGCTTAAAACCCAAAAAGTCAGAAGAATCGTGAGGGCCCGCTTTTTTTTATTATTATTTTTTATTTAACTTTTTATTTTTATGTGCAGAAGTCTTTCTGGAGTTACAATCAGCCCAAAACATGACTTTTTTTGGGGGGAAAAAATCAATATTAAGAAATTAAAAATCAATATTATACAGTATCAGAAGAAAAAGTAGCGCAATATATTGTCATATCAATATTTTTTCCCCACCCCTAGCATTAATATAATACACAATGGTAGAAACACACTCTAAAATGTACAACTCCTTGCAGAAAAGTATTAAACTTAACTAATAAAAACACTAGTTGGTCAATGCAGTCAGATCAGTATGTGCACATGCAAAGCTTCCACTTTTACAAATGATAAGAGAACAAGAGACGAATGTCAGATGACTGTCCGTGTCTGCTGCTGTATTAAAATACATATCCTCAGGACAGACACAGGAAGAGCGAGCAGGAATAGCTTTAATCACTTCCCAGAATTATTTAAAGGTCGAAGCTAATTTTGGACAGACATTATCAGTAACACTGCAGAAAAACAGACGGCGGAAAAACACAGAGAAGGAAACTAAAAGAGAGGAAACATTTACATCAGTGCTTAAACCTCCACAAGTAACCACACATCTGTGTGGAAGCTGTTAGCTTAGCTTAGAACAAATACTCGGAACAGGGGGAAACTGCAAGCCTGGTTCTGGACTACGAGGTGTCTCATGTTTTCAAACCATTCCTGCATAGACTGACCATATGTTTGATCAATAGAGAACCACATTTCCACATGTTACTTCCTTAGAATTTGAATATTCTACAAACGGTTATGATTAAAGTGATGTAAACATATTATCAAAGAGTTTTTTTAGTCTTTCTGAGCAATATTTTGGCAACGCTTTATCTCTTTTTCCCACTTGCCAAAATCTTCTCTGGATTGCTGTTATTTGAGCTGAGGGTTTGGTTGAACAAGCTTAGATGTCAGACCCCTTACTGTGCTGCCATGCTGCTGAGTGCAAGAAGCCTTACCGCTCCCCATGGTCCGGTCCGCCATTGGTGGGATTGGCTGCGGGGAAGGTTGTTCCTGTTGGCGTTTGGTGAGGACGGGAAAGGTCGGGACTCACTGGAGCGGGACAGGCATTGAGACATCGCACAGTCCTGCTCGGTGCTGGGACGATCGTCTGGGTCGCACTCACTGGCGTTCACCTCTTGGTCGCTGAAGTTGACGCACAGTACCTGCCGTGTCGTCTTCCCCTGGCCACAGGTCACTGAGCACTGAAAACACAGTGCAAAGAGATAAGTCATGAGTATAACATGGACATAACACACACAAGAAACAGTCATTATTGCATAGAGTGAGGCAAGAACATGGGAAAAATATTAGCCATTCATATCAAGGTGCTTTGACTATTCAATTTTACAAAGGTTTGAAGAATTCTAAGTAAATTCATTCTTGAGTTATGGTCAAAATGTGTAACCTGAAATAATAATGATAACACTTTTTCACCTATGAGACAGATATTGCAGCTTTGAGTATTGGCCGATACAGATATGGATCCGATATGATATCAGCACGAATCATCCATACTTTTATCACTTATTTTGTAGTATGGAATGTTAGAAAAGATTTGATCAAGTGATATTTCTCAAACAGAACAGTAGTCAGCAGATATGAGACCCATTTATTATTTACCAATAGGTTACATCAATTTTAACCTTAAACATAAGAATATTCTACAATTGAATAGAATAGATTAAAAAAATAAATCAGAAGATCTTGAAAAATAACCTCAATAAATCCAATAAAAACAAAAATATATGTTTTTCAAGGTGCAAAATAACCACTAGTTTAACTCAAATATAAGAATAGTTTACAATTCAATAGAATAAATAAAATACCCTGAAAAATAAACTCAATAAATCCAATAAAAGCAGTGCTGCTGGATAGAAGAGCTGGACTGGAGCCTGGATGGTATCAGAGTGATTATATTGGATATTTTAGATGCAGACTGATATATTCCAATACTCATTTTTCGCTGATATCGGACTGATATCCAATATCAGCAGCGGGACATCGCTAGATAATACAGCAGTAAACAATACATGTCTACATTGGCTATGCATCATAGAAAGTGATGTGTGTCTCCCTCTCTTTATTTCATATTTCAGATCTTATAAAAGAAATACTACTCAGAGTTTGTGACCACAGGTGACACCTGACAGGGAAAGAAGGGCTTCACCTTCAGCCTCAGCTCCCTGTTCCTCATGACAGAGTGAAACACTGTCTGGACGACAGTCAGTGTGTGTACATGATGACAGTAACTCCATTAAAGCTTTAATCGGACTATCTGATTTTTGGGGGCAGCTGCAATTATCCTAATATTATCCTAATATATATGCCAGTGAATAAATCAAATCATTGGCCGAAAGCATGTCATACCCCAGTACAATTGGTGGCGCTGTACCCATTTCAACTAGTGGTAACACAGTCACTTCTGCGTTTGCGATGAGCGTGGTTATAGGACTAATGCAACGCCAAACGACGCTCTTGGTTGAATTGATTATGGCCGCTGAATGATACTCCGAATCTCAAGCATGTCCAATTCCCAGCCCAATTCACCGAATACAAACACTCCTAGTGCGACTAACAACCGAGTTATCTCGGAGTCTTAATCCGAGTGCAATTGTCCGATTTTTAGTCAAACTAAGGTGTATAAATGAAAATAATAACTTACTCTTAGTTGATTTAAGCCAATAAATCAAATTATTACACTTCCATGTAAACGCACTGTGTGGTTGCTGCATACACCCAAGTGTAGATCTTAAGACCCAAGCCATTGATCTCATTTCAAGTTGACTCTTGCTTGGAAACCCACCCTGAACTAGAGTATTAACCTACCCTTTGACTCCACCAGTAGAAACCCTCCACTCCTCCACTGGACCAACTGAAAGCATCTTAACTTATAGTTAAGGATGGCTCTTATTCCACTTAAACATGACATGTTTCTCCTTAAAGAACCCAAGAACACATCACTTTCTTTTTAGGAAAACAACACAAGGCAGATCTTCTGCCAAGCACTAATGGCGTCTCACTGAGCTCCTCCCTTTGCACAGTCCACTCTCTGTCTCGCATAAAGTGATTTATTATAGTTATGCAACAAGGGCCTGCTCTAAAACCTCACCTGGGATTACGCTGTCCAGAGGTTTATACTGCTCTGTCATAATGTTATGGATTTCGCATGATTTTAGATACTGTAAGGAGGTTTAACATACAGTAAAATGATGCATATGATGCGATACTAAATGAAGCTGTTGGATAACACGCTGAGGCTTTTAAAGGCCCTGAGAACAATAACAAAACTCAGTCATCCTGAAGTGTTCTGTCGCTGCAGGACAAAGAAAGCTTTGGGTTAGTGTGGGAGACGCCTCTGAAAACTTTCTTGGCCTTGAGATGAACTATTTCCTTTTGGGGGGTCAATGAGTGTCTTTGGCTTGGTGGTGTGTGTGTGTGTGTGTGTGTGTGTGTGTGTGTGTGTGTGTGTGTGGTGAGCAGACCTGCAGTCTGGCTTCACTGTATCACCAGCACTCTGATGAGAAACATCTGTAAACAACACTGGAGCCCCTCACTGCAGCCCCTTGCATCTCCAAGCTCCACAAACTCCTGCCTCACTTCATTTCTCTGCGTCTCTCACACACTCCAGCCCTCCTCTAGGCCTCAGCACACACTTGTCCTCCAGCTGCCACCCTGTCTCCACTTCTTTGCTGATACAAACATCGACATAGCGTGTGCAGACACAAATTGTCACTGCGGGTGAAAAATAATGCTGAGTAAACTGAGATAAATAAATCATGCAGGAAGATAAAAACATCTGGATGATATAGAGAGATGGCACACAGTTCCAGCTAATCAACAGCGCTGTGTGTCAGAGTAATAAGATGCAGATCTGATGGAAAATGCTTTATGATTCAACAGGAAAACTCTTCGTCAAATTTCAACTTATTTGAAACATTCAGTGAGTTTATATAAATTAACTCTTTGAGTGCCATCAACGTTTTTCGACGTCAAAGTGGTTTTTCAGCAGCGGGTCTCCTGCAGTCTGTGATTAACTCTTTGACTACCAGCCCTTTTATAAAACACAAAGTACCTTGTTGCAGCGTTTTTGCCCGTTTTGCCCATTTCTAGACCCACAGAATATTTTGTACTATGTCTCTGAAAACACTGAATAGCTCAAATGAAAGAAGAGACTCTCTATTTCATCATGAAAAAAATGTTTGTTTTTATCTTGTTCCATTCTTGTTTTATCAGAGGTAGAGTAGAGGACACTTTCACCAAAATCACCACTTTTTGTCCAGATTCTGTTTGCTTTGCTCTCTAATCTCAATCGTCTCCACTTCCTGTTTGGATCTCTGTGGTGTATACCGTCTCTTTATGTCCCGACTACATCTCCCCAAAATTACTCACAGGCTGCGGGAGACTGTGATCAGCAACCCGCTGAAAAAAAAACTTTGACAGCTTATTACATCAATGACACTCAAGCAAGCACACTCAACTTTCATTTGAGCTGTTCTGTGCTGTCAGAGACATGGTGCAAAATATTCTGAAATATGACTCAAAATGGCTGGCACTCATAGAGTTAAAGTGCAGCGTTATATATAGCTTACCACTGTCCATTCCAGCACTTTCCACTGTCCACAGGCCACGACTGAGCACACTTCTCTGGCAGAGGGTTTTGTGAGGTGAGCGCACGCCGACTCCTCTGCCACGCCGCCTTGGTTGTCACGGCAACTCACGTAGCGCATGCGTGTCCCCTTGCCACAGCTGGCACTACACTGATGAGCAGAGCAGAAAGGTTCAGAAGCTGGCCGCTGACAGAAAGACGAGTGAACAGAAGATGTGACTACCGACCTGGGTCCAGGAACCGAACCGCCACTGGGTTTTGTGGCCCTGGTTGTTGGGGACTTTAGTCCCTGGGGGACTAACAGGGTGGCTGCTGGGACACTGGGCCAGTTCACAGTCCTGTGGACGGGAGGACACATACACCCATTCATGCAGTGATTAACAAAGTGAATATACTGTAACAACATCTGTCCCTGACCACAGAATACCATGAATATCAGAGATAGCTCCTGTGACATGGGACAGCCATTAACAACTTAAACTATATTCCTTCAGCTCTACGTTTGAGAGCAGTGTTTCCCATCACCCCCCCCCCCGTCTTATCAAAACAACATTTACAGGGTCCGCCCCGCCAGTTGAAACTATGGATTGTGGTGGGGAGCCACTCAGCATAAAGCCCTGATCCCTGTCATAACAGGTCATAGTGGAGTGGTATTCAGGGCTCCAATGCCCACGCTGGCGTGGTTGTAAACTCCACCCCTAATCCACCCCCTTGTCCCTCACCTTCCGCCCTTTCCTCTTTTTCCCCCCATGCCCTCTGGTGCCCTCTGACCCCCAGTCTCTAGGAATGAGGGCCCTAATCAGGTTGTATCGGCTCCACATTCCACACTGCGCCTCCTGACCGAAACAAACAGTCATCACGCACACCTTACCTGTATACACTGATAAAATATGATTTTGTGATTAGAGCTTTAGGTTATTTATACCTATATAACAGGCCCGAGGAGTGTTCATATGTCTTGCTTCCACCTTTCTCCATCATCCATCTGTCCTTCATTTTCATAGCCCTGCCTGGCTGCTGGTGGCTCACTTTGTGGCTGATTGGTTAGAATCACAACGAGGTGGGACGACTGCTTCAGGGTCACTGGCTCTGTCGGTCCAGGCACCGGAATTAAGAGCCGAGGGGGGCCTCATACAGAGTCTGCATGCTCAGCCCTCTGAAATAGGTTTACACCCCATGCTGACCAAACAAAACTCTAATTCAGCTCATTTCTTTTGGTATTTCTGTGTCTCTCTGTGCATGGGGAGCACATAAAACAGATTTAGACAGAGTGTGCATGGAGGATCAAAATATATAAGGCTGTGGTATTCATTCTGCAAAGCTGGTCTAAAATATTATTTGAGTCTCACAAGTAAGAGACATGCACCACATTCATGTATATTATACAAACTTATGAGAGATGAGCATGACCTTTGCCAGACTTCAGGACCATTTTCATTAATGAAGATAATAGTATCCAGAATAATATTACTGTGAGGTTATCCTAAAACTTTTGAGGATTCTGTCTGAGAGTTATGTCTCTATTTGAGGGTAGTGAGGCCAGGACTACCTCCCCCTCTGTCTTCCCTCCAGACTAGATCAGGCAGCAGTTTTATCGAGACCAGGTGGAAATGAAATGTGTGTGGTGTCAGTATGCATGAGTGTGGCTGCTTCCTTCTCTCCTCACGGTACCAATCAGTGTGAGACGCTGTTGCTCTCAGAGTAAGGAAGCGATGAAGAGATTGCGTGCAGATGAGAGAAGTAAAAGAAAGATGTCAGAGAGGGATTTAAGATGGAGGATAATGGCTTCATCACCTGGGTATCAGTGGGTCGGGTGGCAGCGTTACATTCAGTGTCATCCATGACAGCACCATAAGAGCCGACTACACACTTCACCGCTCGCATCTGGTAGCCTGGCCCACACGAGGTAGTGCACTGGGTTCAAAGAGAGGAAAAAAGGAATGGTGGGGGGAACATTAGCAAGAGTGAGCCAAAGATGAAACAGAAAAGTCAAAGCAAAAAAGCAGAAAAGACACAAACAAATAAAGAACAGGCTTAGTGAACAAAAACAGCTTCTTCTACTCCCCTGACGAACATCCGAAACATCCAAAGATTCCAAGTTTCACGTGAACAAAAGTCAAACTTCACTTATATACATTACACTTGTCGTTTTTCTGCTGTAGCCCGGTCAGAGGGTGCTACCCCATGCTCTCTTCTGCATCGCTGCCTCCAATGAAACGAGGTCAAACTTGTGTGGCGGCACCTTCAACTACCATTTGACAACGCTTCATTAAACAGCTTCAAATATACCTTAACATGCGCACATCCTCTGATGGGGGGTGGACAAAAATATCTCAAATATTTGGTTGTTTAGTGTTCTGTGCACACAAGCGAGACTGAGTCTGCACAGACACTATACACTATGTACTGCATGTGTAACCCTATATAGTGCCTTTGTAGAGGAACACATGTACCACATTATCCGTAGTTTTTTGTGTATTTTTGGCAGGATGTGCTCAGTCTAAACAGACGGGAGTACAGGGGACAGAGCTAAATGATGAGTCCTCCCTTTGGTTTACATCTATGGGGGATCAGCCTCTGTGCGGCTGGGTAGACATCTATATTAACTATTTATAAGCTGTGGATCAATACATCCAGCATCCATATACCTACTACATTACCTGTGAATTTGTCCATCAGCTACATCCCTGCATCAATACACATTTCCCCACAGATATTTTTCTGATTGCAGGTGATCCACCCTTGAACAAGGTATAGTCAGTGAATACTTTACACTATTGTTTAGGGCTGGGTATCACCAAGTATATCATCAAAATATGATACTATCACAATATGTCACCCACGATAACAATAATATCAAGATATAGCCATTCTGAAATCATCATGTTGCAAGAACTTTCATCCATGATACACCACGATATCTGCGTCGCTGAAGAAATTCAGAATTTATTGCCTACTCTGAATCCACAAAACATTATCAATCAATTTCAGATGAATGACAGCCAAGTAAAACAAAGTGTATACTGCATATATACATACATATGTACTATAAAATAAGATAATCCTTTATTTGTCCTACAGACGAGGAACTTTGCAAGATTTTCTTATCGAACAACCCAAAATATTACTTGGAAAAAAAATCAATATTAACTCTTTGAATGCCAAGGATGTAGAACACTTGAGTGCCATAAATGTATATATGTGTTTTCCCTTTTTTTGGCAGTGGGTCACCGATCGTGGCCTCAGCCTGTGTGTAATTTTGGGGCTTCTGGGAAATGTAGTCGGAGCATTAAGAGATGGTATACGCCACAGAGATCAAAGCAGGAAGTGGAGACGATCGAGATTAGAGAGCAAAACAAACAGAATCTGGACAAAAAGTGGTGATAGTCATAATACAAATTATTCTATGGGTCTAGAAATATGACTGGAAATGGGCAAAAATGCTGGAACAAGACACTTTCTGTTTTCAAAAAAGGGACTGGCACTCAATGAGTTAAGAAATTAAGAACTGATATTATATCAGAACACAAAATATCGCAGTATATAACCATATTGATATTTTTCCCACCCCGACTGTTGTTAACACTCACCTGTCCCCATGGTCCGACCTGCCAAGAAGCACACTCCTGCTGCTGGCATGTCTGCACCGACTCAGGTTTCGATGAGCCACATAAGCGGTCGTCTAAACGGTCCTCACCAAACTGACACCATGTCTGACGGTGCTTATAGCCTTTTCCGCACGTCACAAGGCACTGAAAGGAAAATATGTATACAATACGCTGAGTGCGTACTGGTTGTTAGCAGCCGCTGAGCCTCCTGGAATAACATTTCATGACAGAGGAAGATTACTTGGTGCTTTAGAAAGCAGCATACGCAAATCACAAAACAAAAAGTGGTTGGAAGGGACCAATAGACAGAGTCAGATATGTGTGAGTATGGTGCATATACAGAGCAGCGTAGGTGTTTGAATTTATTAGCACCACATGAGAGATCTGAAATATTCCTGGAATGCAGCACAAAGCTTTGCAAACTACTCTCTCTACAATGTGCAAACTGTACAGCAGTTAAGTACAATCTCACCCTCCAATCAGTGATTTCCCAACACTCACTGTAGTGAAAGGAAGGGAGTAACTCTGCCAAAGCTGAGACATGCACAGTTAACACCGGGGCTTTACATTTGACCGAGATCACTGCTGGCTTAAAACAACTGGATTTATTCATTTTACACAGACTAAGACGTCTTCCTTACAGACTAATGTATATGCACAAGCCTTATGTAACTGTATGCGTTACAGAAACTACTGAAATAATTTGTTTTTATTCCTCTAAAGATGTTTTTGTGTATGTATATAAGTCTATAAGCTATCATTGAGCTGAACTGACCTCAGACCAGTCGCCAGTCTTCCATTGTGGACAGAGGAATTCATTGCAGGGTTGGACGGTCATCTTGTCCCTTTGACTGCATTTACTATCATCGCTGCCGGCCTCCGCTGCCTTTCGACACACCGCCCCTCGACGGCGGGTTCCCCCTCCACAGCTTTTGGAGCACTGCGATACGAACGGTTTGAACATCAGCTCTTGTGAACAAACATCTGGACGATGCTCACACACAAACCCCACACAACAATCTTACCTCTGACCAAGGAGAGTACTCCCAGCCACCTGGGTTACAGTCTCCGTGGCAACTTTCCTTGTCGTCAGGTTTGCGCTGGCCGATACAATAGCGGTCGTCAACCTTCTGGTTTTTACCGTCTGCACGGTTGATTTTGGCACAGTATATTTCCAGGGTGCGATATCCCAGGCCGCACTGAGCTGTGCATTCACTCTTACGAGCCACGTGCCACCTGCACATCAAGGTGACAAGGAAAGCATTCTTAAATGACCAAGAAGGAATTATTGATTGCATCATAATAGCTATTAAATTCTGGTTGATGATACAAACCTGAGTTCACATTCAGTGTTGCAGGGCTCAGTGATGACAGCAGGTTTAGCTGCACCATGACACCTCTGGTCTGACACCACCACTCTGTCTGACTCTCTGCTGCACAGGATCTTCTGCTTCCGCTCTCCTATGAAGACATAACGTGGTAAATTTCTCTAAGATGGAAACATATAGGAGCATGCAGCGTTCAGGAAGACAAAAAATACAATAAAAATAAAGTACCGAAATATATACTGTAATAGATACATAAGAGGAATGCAAGGTGCAAATTCTAATAAAATATGAGAGATAATACAAGGTGCAATTTATGATAAACTATGAGAGATAAAAAATGGAAATATAAAAGTCTGAGATGATAAAAATAGAAATATAAAAGTCTGACAAGATAAAAATAGAAATATAAAAGTCTCACATAATAACAAATAGAAATATAAAAGACAGAAATGTTGAAATATTGCATCCAATATGACTGCTTATAGCACATTTCGGCTAAAAATTAAATTAAAAAAGTACTTATTTTGTCAACTGAAAGACACAAAGCAATGTGCAAAAAAATCGTGCATAGTTGCACTCCAGAGTTTCATAATTTATAATCGCAGTGACAGTCCTTCACCTCTTGTGTTGACATCCCCGCACTGAATCACAGCACACCAACTGTGCAGTCGAGGGAGATTTGAACCTCATGTGGCTGCAGGAAATAGATTCTCTATCAGTCCCTCATGTTACCAAGTTAGCAGCTCAGTGCTATGGGAACTCTGGGTCCCACACAAGGCCAGAAATTGCCTTATAAATCGGAAAATCAAAAAGGTGCTGAGGGCATTACATGTTTGCTGTTTATCCTGCTGTGTGAACTCATTGGTTTCTTTTTTGGAATTTACTGCCGGTTGCTCAAGTAGGGCAGTGTCAAAAAGTGGAGAAAGAAAGTATTTCAGTCATAACACATAACAGATTTTCGAGTTTACCTGCGATCCGCCTCTGCACGCCAACACACCCAGGGTCGAGTCAAAGAAGGTAATCTGACACGGCGTACTATGAGGTCGTGCTTTAATCACTTGTTCCAAACCTATGTGTCTAGCATGAAGCTGTCAGCTTTAGCTGCACAACCCTGTCTCTGCTTTGCCTCTGACTCAGGCTTATCTTTATTCTCACCACACCATTTATCATCGACCACCTCAAGGTGCCATCCCCTTGTGCCGCCCCCTCACCTTGGCAAAGGCGGCTGCACTCCTGCCAGGGCCCATATGCATCCCAGAAGAACTGCTGAGGTTTGTCTTCTATGGGGACGTTAAAGGAGTACCTGACATCTGGGTTGTAAAGGTTCCCCACGGACAGCACCTGGGGAGAATCGAGGCAATGTGATATGCATTATAATACAGTAAGATTATGAGTTTTTAACAGCTTAAACTCTTTTGTTGGTGCTTCTCGCTCTGCATCTCTGAGCCATCGGGATAAGGACAATTTACCTGTACGATGATCTCCTCCTCGATGCGGTCAGTGCAGTTGATCCTCTCAATAACATGGTCAGAGCCACTGTACTCGATGACAGCATTTCCTACTTTAATTTCCCTTTTGAACATACTGACCACAAACTCTCCATTAAGCAGGAACTCTCCACGGCTATTTGATATGGCTGCGGACACACAGAGAGAGAGAAATCTGTGCTTGATGCTCCTGAGACAACATGGGAATTATTACTCAATGCAAATCAAAATGTTGCCACAAAACTGCAGAAAGAAAAGTGAAAAGTTTTGGGAATGTTATCATTGTTCTGACTGCATGTTTTCATTTACAGTAATGCATAGCAGTAAAGTCTTACTGGGGTAAAATAACCCTCTGTTCCTGGAGAAGTCCCATCCAGAGGCATCCTGTTCTGCTCGACAGCCAGTCTATTGCACTCGTTCACCCTAATGCGATTATGGAGCTAATTTCCTGCCTTTACTTTCCTCGCCATTTCACACATTACACTAATATGACCGCGGAGAGCGGCCCTAAAATCATCTCCACTTCGGGCCCCTAATGACTGCACCCATATACAAACACAAATAAATATGCACACATGCAATAAAGGGTGACAGCTGGAAGCCATCATGGTGGTATAAATCAAGCATACTGACAAATAAACACACACACATTAACAGAATTAAAGAAAATAGCAATACACACACACACACACACACACCTTAGTTGACCTTGATGGAATGGTACCCAGAGGGCTGTATGACTTCAAGTATCAGCATGCTTGTGGCAACAAGACATGTATGCTAATAGCTGACAAAGCAGTCATATCCTGACAGATAGAAAATACACACCTGCACACACACACAAGACTTATAAACCAACTGACCTTGCAGGAATTGTACCACATGCCTAGTTCAGGCCTGCACACCATGTACCAACTGCTTGGGTTTGCAATACATGACTTCACACTACAAGCTGAACATCCCCATAGACAAGCAAAATGCATGCTTTCTACAGCACATTGCTTCAGAAATGACTGGATTAATAATAAATATGGACATGTTGGAGACACAAACAGCATATTAACAGTAGTTTCTTTCGAAACAATGCTTTGGATGTCTTACCGAGGTAGTTGTCATCCTCTGGTTTCCCTGAGTAGCTGTGTTGACGCACATCTATATTCGTAGCACCACTGGGGATTCGCACTACTTCATTATAGCCTGTAAAGGAGCGCAGTGTGTTTAGATCTTGTACTCTGTGCTATTTATTCTAACCGAGCACATGTCAAAATGTGTTCGAGCTGCCGTCTTTTGTACTTGGTGAAATGAAAGTGGAATAAAAGAGGCTACAGCTCACCATAGTGGACAATGTTGAAGGTGCCTGCCACAGTTTTGCAGGAAGAGTTGTCACCTCCGCATACACCGCATTTATCCCTCCTGGCTTTGGAGTTCAATACATGGTCACAGCCCGCTTGCTGCTCGGTGAAGAAGAAGAAGAAGAGGGGAGGATGCATTAAATATGAAATGAGAAAATGCAAAAAGCAATAGAGACAGAAAAAGAGTGAAAGTGGAAAAAGAAGAGAGACGGAGGATGAAGGAGAGAGGTATGTGCAGACAATATATAACAAAAAAACACACATAAATGACTTAACATTTAGCAATTACTTCATTGTTTCTTTATGAAATTCTGATCACCAAGGCACAAATAAAACCCAGTGACCCTGAACATAGTTGAACTGCTTGAGTTATAGCCATGTCGCTGACACCCATCTGAAATAAATTTCCAGCACACCAGAAATGGCATGAGCTCTGCTTGTAATTGGTTTGAGCAAGAAATTCTCTGTAGAGCTGAAGAGCTCAGTTTTAGTGAAAACAATATGGATCAAAATCGCACTTGCCAAGGTTAGGAAGACAACTTATTGAACCACAATCTAACCGAAACACTGTGCGTGGTTTGGAGTGTACACAGAACAAGCCACAGCTCCTTTCAAGCAGCAGATTGATGGATGCTGTGTTAGTAATCACGCTTTCAAAATAAAAGTCTATCTGTAACAAGTCTGAGGCGGTAGAGACGGTGGTTTGGCAAAATGTTAAACCGCTCTTTGAATATTTGCTGTGAAGATATAGAAAGGATTATCAAGTCACTGTTACAAAATTCAGATTATGCATTTGAACCAGTTAACCAGAGACCTCACCCTGCACAGGCCCTGCACGCAGATGTCATTGGTATCCGGTCCACACGGTGTGCCATCAATGACCCTGTCCCTGAGCTGATAGTAGGCCGTGCTGCCTGCCACCCTGCAGAACAGCTTACACCGGTCCTTCATCAAGACTGACAAAGAAAGCAACACAGAGGTAAACACTTCATACCAATCGATGTCTACGATGCACAAGTGATACAAGGTCGACTGAAAAAAGGATTCTCACTTCCGCTGTACTTGGGCACCCAGCGAACATTAGGAGGTAGACCGTTGATGTTGAAATGCCTGCCGTCAAAAGCCGCACACTGCTCCTCCCTGAAGTCCTTCTTCTGCTTGGAGCACGGCTCAGAATTACAGGAACGAAACTTCATTCGGCGACCCACGCAATACATTCCTCCATTCCTGGGCCTGGAAGCGAGAGTGCGAGTGAAGCAGTGACCAGTCAGTGGTGTTAAACTTTTGATGCTATAGAGGCTGATAAGACGGGGGCAGCTTTTTCTGTCTTCAATAAAAATAAGTGGTCTGTGTGCTGTTGAGTGCCTCATGTTTTTACAGGAGCGCCCAGAGTGGAAAAGTTCCCAACAGCATTCACGTTACATTTCTTTGTGGTGACTTTTGATGGATAACAGGAGCTACATGACTTAACCATAGTTATGATCTGAGCAGAAAACAGCAGGAGGTAAAGAAAAGATGTGCTTGAGATTTCTGGAGAGTTGTTTTCATTCATTTAAATGAATTAAGTATTTGGATAGTGTACAGTTCACAGTTTATATAAACTCTTTGAGTGCCATCGACATAATAATATGTCAAAGTGTTTTTTCGGCAGCGGGTCGCCGATCACGGTCTCCCACAGCCTCTACTCTACCTCTGATAAAACAGGAATGGAACAAGGTAGCGACAAACATTTTTTTTTCATGATGAAATAGAGAGTCTCTTCTTTCGTTTGAGCGATTCAGTGTTTTCAGAGTCATAGTACAAAATATTCTGTGGGTCTTATATGAAATGGGCAAAAACGCTGGAACAAGGCACTTTCGTTTTTCAAAGAGTTAAGGTGACATCAGCATCATTTGGTGGCTTTCCTAGATATCTATTGTCCTTTTCATCCTATTGCTTAGCATTGTTCAAGTTCAAACTCAATCTCATATGTCCATTAAAGGAGGATGAAAGGTGATCTCTTTATTTACTAGGAAACAACCCTGTAAGATGTGCCATCAGAGGCCTGGTCTGGATGAACACCAGCTATGAGAAGAATTCCCTTGAGGAGGCTTCATCTATGGAACACTGACTTTGGCAGCTAAGAAGGAGACAAGGTCCACTGGACATGCATGACTACAAAGAGAGAGATTGCTCACACTGGTCGGTTGCATTCGCGCACGGCGATCTTGATGCCCCCGCCGCATGTCCGCGAACAGGTACCGAAAGGGCTCCAGACTCCCCATGCCCCCTCCACAGGCGTAGCATCATTCTCTTTGGCTATACACAGGCCATGTTTGCAGTGCTGCAAGGAGAGACAAACGACAGACGAATGAAGAGAGAAAGAAAAGCAGCAGAAGAGAAAAAGGAGTGGGTGAGCACATTTTTCACAAATTTTCTCCATGGAACTGGCAACACATCTATCTGCTGTCCCGTGCTTTGATGCTAAGCTGGGAGAAATTATACAGTGAAGCAAATGGAACCAAAAAAGACATTTCACGGAAAGGTTTGGCTGGACAGAAGACAAGGAAATGTCACACACATGGTCAATAAATATATCTCAGCTCATAACACGAGGATAATCTTACGCTGTTCCACAAACAGACTCCAGCGTGAGTGTTTAGTCTGGTGTGCTGCACGGTCCGGGATGAGAGGTTGGTGTTAACATGAAAAGGCTTCAACATGTGTCACGATCTCTCAGTCTTAGTGGCAGGAAGCGAAGGGCTTGGTGAGAAAGTCCTAATTAAAAGCTGCACTCTCAAAACTACACTCCACCATTTACAACTTCCATCCCTGCCAGGTTCATTTACGAGACTTTACATGTGTGTCAACGGTTTGGAAACTTGCTTTTTGTGTCATTTTGTGCTCAGGATTAAAAACACCTGTGAAGAATTTGATGTTGCATGATCAAAACAAGGAAATGCAGTGAGGTTTAACAGATCATAACACAGAACCATATGCGTTTTAAAACATAGTGTAATGCTGGCACTGTTTTTACAAGTTCACCACAAATGTGCCTTTAAATAGAAAGCTGTTAAATGCATCTCTTCTTGCTGGGGCTGCAACAACGAATCAATAACATCTATAAAAATCAATTATTAAAAGCGCTGGCAATGAATTTTCATTATCATTGTGTCACAGCAAATCATGAGAGGCTTGTTAATGTGAAAAATGCAGACCAGACCAGAGCAAGCCACAGTCTTCACAGAAAGCATCCTTGACACACTTGTTGCTGACATTGTCCCTCAATGACCCATTTCACGAGCTATTTGGCATCAACATTTAGATGTTGTGTTTTTAATTATTCATAATTTATTACTGAAAGAGCTCTGGGCCCGTCATGCAGCAACTTGTTGTTTGTGCACTTTTCTGCACTGTCAGTTTGAAATAATGTTTTTGAATAAAGTGGAAATTAAAAAAAAAAAAGGTTTCTTTTTTTTATCTGACTCAGCGGTTAACTGAAACAGTAATTGACCGATTAATCATTTGTTGCAGTCCTACCTCTTGCTGTTATTACAAACAATAATGGCCTCATTTCCATGTGACTCTTACCTTTCCAGGTGAGCAGTCAGTGCCGTCAGCCCAGGGCATGTGCTGGGTCCTGCACCCCCGCTGGGCGCCCTCTGGACTGGTGCACCACAGCCTCCGACACTGAGTCTGAGAAAAAGAAGTTAAGATGATCAGAACAAGACAGGGCACATAAATCCCCTTTTCACAACTCCACTACAGAAAACTATGTTAATACACAGAGTTCAGTCGGCAGACATCCAATTCATCACACGTTATCAAACATTACGCCAGAAGGTGACTCCGTACAAAAAGTTTGCTGCATCAGCGTCTCATTCGCCAGGTGTTTCTTTTGCTGTCTGGCAAGAAAACATGAGCCCAAGGGGGCTTAAAGCTGTCACGCCTATTTTGGAAACATCCCTGCAGTATTCATTTCAAAATCAACAAGACAAATAAAAAGTATGTAGATGGTTTGATGCAATGAATCATGTCGGATTCCACCTTTTTTCTTTGCATTCATGTTTTAAGGAGCAACAATATATATTAACCAGAGTTACTATTAATTAGGGGTGGGAAAAAATATCAATATGGCAATACATCACAATACTTTTCCTTCTGCTATGTATATATATATATATATATATATATATATATATATATATATATATATATATATATATATTGATGTGCACTTTAAGCTGCACATCAATATATCGCGTATCGTATCATGAAGTCCTCACCAACACTCACCCCTACTACTAATCCTATGTATATTTTTAGATACAACTTGAAATGCTTCAGATTCAGCTGAGAACCTCTGCAGCACATGATCACATGTATGACACGACAGTATAGATTTGCACACCGACTCCACTCACCATATAAGGGCACACCTGCGTTCCCTGCCCAAATATCAATTCGCACTGTTTATTGACATTGTATATCCGTCCAGGCAGCTGCTGCGAGAGACTGTATGGCCTAGAAACGGGCTCGTCGAGCAAGCACTCACCATATCCTGTGCTATTAAGAAATAAAAATAAAATGACTTAAAGAAAAAAGGGAGAAACAAGAGACACAAACAGACAGAAAACACACTCAGTACAGCAGGAGAGGTATTTTTTCTGTACATTTAGAACCTCTACTGTTTGCACAGCTTGCTCAGTATGTTGACAGGTTTCTGTTTACAGTCAGTCAGCTGGATGTAGTGAGTGGAGGGGATCTTAAGAGCTGGAGATGCAGGGAGAACTTTGGATAGTTGGGTGCATGGAGAGGGATTCTGGATATCTGCCACATACTATCCCATTAACTCTTTTCTACAGTAGGAGTTCCCTGACCTTTCGCAGCAAGTTGAAGAGACTAGCAGCTACACTAGCCCTGAGAAATGATGACAGTTTATTTGCATTACAGCTTAACAGTGTGGCCGCTGCTGCTAAAAGCATACTCTGAACTGTGTGTGTTTGATGATGATGTATATAAATAATGTCTTTAAAATGATATTTGTTCAAATCGTTCAAATAAATTTAGTTAAAATACAGTTAATTTTTTACTTTGCATATCATAATAGGCAAACTCAAGCGCTTAAGTTGCTCAGAAACTGTAGAAAAACATCATCTATGTGATCTAATCTCCATGCATGTTTGGAAAATTCCTGAAAAAAGGAGTATGACATACTCGAGGAACTCTGTGATGTACTTCCTGCTACACTTGGACCACATCCAAGGGTTTGTGTTGTAGTTGAGCGTGGGAGCCATGACATGTTGCTGAATCTTGACTCCATCCTCTTTACACTTGTTACTGTCGTCATGAGGCATGTTGAACCTAGCAGAGAGAAGAGAGACACAGACAGGTACCATAGAAAATATTATGAGCATTGAACTGTTTCTGCACATATTGGCTTTCGAAAACTAGGGGTGTCCCGATCCGATATTGATATCGGATATCGGTCTGACATTAGCAAAAAAAAAAGTATTGGATTATCCTGGCCTGCATCCTAAATCTCCGACATAAGCACGCCGATATAATGCAAATTCCATTCCAGACTCCACTCCAGCTCTTCTATCCATCAGCAGAGCCCAGTGATCACAACAACAAAGTAGAAGGAGGAGGAGTGATGTCGGCCGTGTGGCAGTATTTTTAGTTAAAGTCGGAAAAAGACATTGCAGCTGAGAGCAAAACTTGTCATGAACAATCTTCCTGTGTTTTTACCTTGTTCTTCTCAGAGTTACTGTTGCTGACTATTGTTCTCTGTTTGAGTAAAATCACTTATCAAGCCTTTTCTAACACGTCATACTGCAAAATAAGTAATACAAGTCTGTGCTGATATTGTATCAGATCAAAACTGGTATCGGCAAGTACGCAAAGCTGCGGTATTGTATCGGAAGTGAAAATGTTATATCGGGACACTCCTATGGAAAACCCACTCACGGCTGCAGCTGAATATAAAACAGAGTGTTTGTATTTGGAATTAATGCAGCTGCACAACATTGAATGACATGAAGATGTGGATATCAGAGCACAGTGAGAATAATAGAAGCAATCAAGCTCCTGCAGAGTGAACAGATAAGCTGCTGGTGGTGGTGGACAGGTACAGCATCACACCGCCCACAGCCCTCCCTCAAAGCTACTCAGCGCCCCACCTGACAGGTACCATCTAACACTGAGCTCCAGGGCACCGCTTGATGTGGATAAACATGGAATTGAACAATCCCACCTTTTGTTTAGTGGTTAGAAGGAGCATTTGTTCGAGATGATGAGGGTTGTTAAGGTCTGTAACAGCCTCCACTGTAGAGGGCTAACCCCCAACACACTCCAGCTCTGGCTCAGGACAATGTTGACTTTGCTGAAGGGCAGATTTTACTTATATTGTGAGAATCCAAAGTGCAAACTTTTGTCTTGTCCTCACAAAATGAAAGGCAAATATAGGAACGGAAACACACCAAAGCAAAGAGGAAAGTCCTCTACAAATGTCTCTCTGAAAACAACACTTTTGCTAACAAGACGATGACAGTACTTGGGGTAAGCGATACTTACACATGACCAAGTTCATGGGCGATGGTGAATGCAGTGCTGAGTCCATTGTCCTCGCTGATGCTGCAACTCCTGTACGGATCACACACCGTCCCCAACTCTGCAAGTCCTGAAAAACAAGACAGACTTCAGTTTTCCTTCATGATCACACCACCCTCAACACTTGACTTACACCATGTATAGTTTAAGACAGAAATCCCCTTACCTAAGGTGTCACACTTGTCTCTTGCTCTGCAGATGTCCTGTCTGTGGTGAAGACAAATGAAGGGTCACTGGCACTGTACAAGAGAAGAAAACTTCCACAGTCTCTAGGGACCCGGACATTTAATCTGTCTTTGTTGCAAATTATTTATACTTACAGTGGTATCTGGTTCATATTTAGTTGTTTAAAATGCCTAAAATCTGTTCGAGGTACATTCTAAATACAGCAGACAGTTGGAGAGTTTGATATTTTGCTTGCACCTGGTGATTAGGATGGCAGTGTCATGATGGGAGTGGTGGTTATCATCCAGGATGTTCTGGCTTTGCTGCCAAATGCAGAAGTTCTTTAAAGTGGTCTGTGCATTAAATGAAATGACTGGACCATCCTGAGAACACACAAAATATATGATGTCATTGATAAGCAGTGTCATGTGAGTTACTGAAAAATAGTAACTAGTTACTTCATTCAAAAAGTAACTCAATTACTTTGTTGATTACGCACATCAAAAAGTACTGCGTTACTGTTAAAAGTAACTTTTTGGTTACTCTTTAGGACCCTGGGGAGTGAGAGTTTGCCTTATGGTGTGTTCACTGGAAGTCAGAACTTTGAGCTCAGATCATCTTAATCTCAAAGTTTAGTGCTCCCAGCTCTTCCAGCCTTACAGACGTACAACAAAACATGTAGCTACTGTTTACGTCAGTAGCAGATTGCATGAATTCTATGTCTAATCTGACTTTGCGACTTGGAGATCCGACTTGACGTGGGTTCTGATTTAAATTTAGACTTGCAGCTTGGAAATTCTGACATTCCTGTACAACTTGAAAGCGCCATAAGTCTAAACACACAACCACCAGACTCCCAATGCTGCTGCATTGACAGTAATCCTCTGTTTTACCGGTGATGTTTGTCTCCTTATGCTGGAAAGTGGGGGGACGGATCAGCGTCTCTGTACAGTCTATGAAGTCTCTATGAATCTGAGGAGGACATGTCCCCCATCCCTAGTGATATCTGAGAGCATGAATGAAATCAATCTAAATTCATCAATCAGGGAACCATTTATCAAGTAATGGACAAACGCACCATATTGTAACAGTAACTGTGTTTATGCGTTTGAGTATTAGTTACTGTCAAAAGTAAAGGCGGAACTGCCCTACACTGTTGATAAGTGTGTAAGTACAAGGATTCAAACAACTTTAGCAGTCTTACCAGCTCGTTGTTTATTATGACTAACTTTACAATCACAATGTTAATCAGGTTTCCAATGCTGGGGTCCTTGTAGATGGAAGATACCTGAGTAAGGAAACAAGACATAGAATCACAAATATTTTCAAGGCAAGACTAGTTTAAATATTAGCATCAATACAATATTTACTGGCAACTCTATGATGGACTGCCTTTCTGTAGTTTCAAGCAAGTGCCGGGGAATTTGGTTGATTGGAAAATGAAGCTGATAATAGCCTGAGCCCCTGTGGAGGAGGCGAGCTCTGCCAAGAACAGAATATAGGTCATCTCAGCCTCCCTCTGAGGCCCGTCGGCCCCAGACGCCTGCAGAAGCCGCTATTTGAAGTGGCCGAGAGTATGTGGTCTATGTGACATACCTGAGCTTATTTTTAACATTCATCAAAGCTGTCAGGCAGGCTCTACCTCAAGCTGCCCTCTCTTCCCCCTGGCTGTTTGAAAGTGGTGTTTACCCCTGCCCTAGGCTGCCCTTTTCCCTCCTCCAGAGGCCAACTCTGCAGAGCAGGTATATACATACATTTAAAGCACAGATATGTAGCTACAGTCTGACCATACATGAGCTTCTCCCAGCCAGCTACAAACAATGTTCTGCACTAGAGCCCATGAAGATATAGCAGAACTTACTATGGACATTAATGTGAGGATGTAGTGCTGCAGGTTGCCGCCATGATGCTCCACCATTTTGCTGTCGGCCACCAGCATGACCTCGACGAAGCGCGGGTAGGAGAGGAAGCGCTTTGATCTCCTGTGAGGTCCCGAGTCACCACTGCTATCATTCAACGGTCTAGCGCTGGCGCTCTCACTCTCCGATCTGAGCAAACCATCGGCGGTCAGGCCGGTCCTCAGTGACTCCACGTCATTGAACATACCAGCGCTGACCACAGGAGCTGCACTGGACACAGCGGTCACCCCAGCTGCTGGCTTTCTCTTAAGCTTGTGTCTCTTATGTCTGTGTTTGTGTCCTAGAAAAAGAGACAAAGATGCAGGGATGATGAGAAATTCAGTCAGTCAGGTATGAGTAACTGTGTTCAGAATTAAGCTAAAGTGGTGGTTTATGTGGGTATTGTTAAAATATGTTGCTGCATCTTTCTCCCTCTTTTGTTTATTGTTGCTCAAAGAGTGGGTTGACAAATGAACGCTGGAATGCCTTTTTTCTCTCTCCCTCCTCTTTCAGAAGAGGGGAGAGAGGAGGGCAAAGAGTTCAGACTAGGTAAACCTGGCACCCAGCCATAAAGAGAGTGGAGCACAAACTGCAGTGCACTCACCAAAAGACGGCAGTAAAAAACTCTTAAAACTGAGAGAAATTAACGGCATGGCAACAAATCACCCTTTGTGGATGCACCACCACATAAGGAACAGTGAGCTGGGATATATCATATTAATAGATCTATGATTTATGATTTACAATTTACTCTACTTCAAAAGTAAACAATGAGACTTTGTGCAAGGATGAATCATTATGGCCAAAAAATGCCAAATTTATATGGAATGGACCAAAAGAGAAACACACAAACATCTGCAGAAATATTTCCAGCAAACTATTCGCAGATATATTTTTCTTAGTTTTGATTATTTGACAGTTCCAAGTGGTGTGACATTTCTATTATACAATTTACACTGCATGTTCAAGGCAGTGGGTCTACCCAACTTTTTTATCAAGGGAGGAAGCACAAGAGTCAACAGGAAGTTCAGCCAGTAAACTGAGATGGAGTGATACAAGGGTGAACTTCCAAATGATTTTCCTATGTTAGAGTTGGAAAGCGTCCTCACTACTGTGCTGCAGCTGTAGGCGCCGCACCGCATCAGACAGGACGCAATATGTCAGCTGAGATACATTAAACACCATACACTCAAAAAAAGCAATGCGTAACATGTAGCTTCTACCATATATAGTCATGGTTTGTGGTTGAACATCATTAAGTAATGTTATTTTAGCATGATGTACAATAACTTAACATTGTGTAAATTAATTTATGTTGACAGAACCTAATGCATTTTGGGTAAGACAGTAAATTGCATGTACAACTCCAGAGCAGAAGGTGGCAGTAGTGAGCAAGCAGGGTGTTTTAGAAACTTTACTTCCTGAAGTTCAGCACACAGTTTAAAACACATGCTGAGAGTCGACAATGTTCACTGTGGAAGACGCTAAGATAAGTCCTTTACTTAACTTAAAATAACTTTGACTTCAAAATAAACCACTGCACAGAAGTGTCACATAACTTGTTATTGTCCACTCTATTAATTTGTCACTGAATGTTTTCGTAGTGTGCTCATTAATCATAGCAGCATTAGTTGCTATGGTTAGCTACTTGCATTGCTTGCTAAATGAGCATGTTATAATTGGGTGGAAATGACTTTCCATAATTTTTTTATGTACACCCAATAAATGACTATTATGTTGATTTATCCCTTGTAATTGAGTAATACTAACGCCAACACCTTATGTTGACCCAGCATATTTACATTTATGTCACTCAAGAAAACAATTTTTTTTCTAAATTATCATATTATAATTGGTTGGAAATACTTTCCATAATTTTCTTACGTTCACCCAACAAATGACTTTTTTGTGTGTGTACTGTCCCTTTAAATCCTTCACAAACTGGTATTTGTATGGGAAAAGTTTCATAGTGGCTTTTTATTATCATAATAGATCAAGCACAGAACAATTCAGTGGTTAAGTCAAACCCTTTTTGATAATATTTCACAGTAACAAGTATCACGGTCCTTGTTATAGCCAGTTAAACTTCATATGACTCAACAGCATCATGCTACAACTGCAAGAGCTCAATAAGCTCAGTTACTATTACATAATCAGCTCCTGATAGCAGAGACTTTGGCGGTGACAGAACGATTACACCTGCTTTTGTCTGTGGGAACCACATCATGCTTGCAAACAGACACGATGTGAAATGCCAAAATTTACTCACAATGCACAAGTATCCCATTTTTTTTACACATGCTGTTTAGCGAGTCAATATCTAAGTCAGCTGGCCACTGGTTGCACATGCAGCAGCTGTGCATTGTGTGTATTTGTGTTTGCAAGCTTATGTGTATATCTGTGTTGCCTACATGCATGTGACGACCTCGTCTGACATGTAATACGCCATACCTGACGTGTCACAAACGGAGTTCTCCCCAGGTGTCTGTTTCTTGGATGCACTCTTCCTGTATACGACATGAGGTTTTGTGTGTTCCTCTTCATAGTGTTCTCCTTGATAGCTGTGTAGCGGCTCCACAAAATACTCCCCTTCTGGAGACCTGAAAGTGCCGAGCTGGACGACAGAATAAAATGCATACCAGTTAGTCTCCATGCATCCATTTTCTGTAAATGCTTACTCCTTTACAGCTGCAACAGCTGCATGGGGAGAACTTGCTAAATAGACAAAGACAGGACCACAGGGAATATATAGTTCAGTGATATTTTTGCAAATATCCACCATGCCATTCAAATGTGAAATATTTGTGGCTCATTTGTGTTTAAAATTAGAGAAAATAAGCCATGTAGAGACCTGAGGGCTTTCATAATATGGTGATTCAGTGAATTTGCATGCATATAAGCAAGGTCCAATAGTGAGACCTGTGATGCCTATCAGGAAAAGTGTGATTGCACGGTCTCTGCTGGAAGCCTAACATGTATTTCACATGGCACGTTTTGTGTGACTGGCTCACTTCGAGGTCTGTGATGTTCCAGATAAGGTACATGCCAACTCAAGCTCATTGGTTGTGGAGAATCATTATGGAGGCTGTTACAAATTTGGCACAAGTCCTATTTATAATCCCGATAGTAAAGTACAACAAAGCTTATCGTTAGGAAAACATGTGCACTTTCTTCCTTACATTCTCTTCAGCAAAACACTCTTCCTGCACTTTGATTGACCTGAATCTCTGCAGTAAAACATGCACCACATTATGTACACAAGGATGTACAAAAATTACAACCATCAGCAGTATTGCAGCCTGTTTTAGAACAAATGTGCCCTCAGAGGTCTGGAACAAATATGAATCTGATCCATAAATGTCAGCTCAACTCCCTGAAGCTTTCAAGGCAGCTTTTATTTGATTTGTCATTTGGGAAAAATTGACCTCTTGTATCCGTCACATCACTGTGGCTTTTATGTATAAACTCAGAGTGCACTTTTGCTCCACTCCAAAACGCATGCCTGGGAGTGGGACCAAATGGTGATGACGTCGGTACCACTCGTACTCCCGCTGCACTGGCGTGCGTTAAGACGTCACCGACAACCGGGAGACCAGAGAGGCATGGAGGCAAGACTGAGAGCAGAGTGGTCATGAAACTGGATAATAGGACAGTGCACTTAGCACTCTAGCAAGTGGCCAATATTTTGAGAGTTATTTGTTCTCTAAAAGTTACTAGAAATAAAAAAATCATGTCATGTCAAAATCATGTGTTTTTTTCTTAAATTCTCTTGTAAAATCAACTTAAGCTTCACTTAATTGTGACAAATATATTCACTCTTTACTAGGATGTTCACAGTTGGTCTTATTATTATAAAAGAACAATAAAACATTCAGTATATGACTGCTTGAATTCAACATTTGCACGATCCATAAAAAGCAAGTTGTTGACTAGTTTCCGTGCCAATGGTGAGGCAGTATATTATTGTATAAGCATTATTAGCCACTAAATACCCATGGGTAAAGCAAAGCACCCGGTCGTAAAGTCATCACATGCACGACGAGTCTACCCGTGCGTAAAAACTCACCAATCCAGAGCACAAACTGATGACCGCGGCGTGTTCTGCTTGTGCATTAACAAGTCCTTTATAGAAGCAGTGCCTTAACTCCGTGTCCTCCTCCTCATCCTCCACATCTTCCACATCTGTGGCAAAATCCGTTATGTTATCTCCTCGGGGCACTCCAAGCACTGTCACCGTATAGAGAGGTGCGATAAATCCCGAATCCAGCGTGAGGTTGAGGTGATAGTGCTGTCCGAAAGCAGATATCCTGTAGTGGATGTTTGGCGAGGCCCAGTGATCCGTAATATTGCCGGTGCTCTCTTCCAAACTTCGTCTTTTCCTCTTGAAGTGCACACTGGTTGGAAACTTGTCACCGGCTTCATTCACCCGCACCGGTGTTACAATCTCATAAGCGCCGATCTCCTCTTTTGCTGGGAATAAAAGCAGAAGAACAACAGTGCGGTTAATTGAGGATTAAGAAGCGGTGCAAAAAAAAAAAAAACATCCATCGATAGATTAGGATATATGATACATATCTTGAAAACAATCTGCTGTTTCACAAATGATAATCAACTCAGTGAACTTTAGGTATCCAGGAGTCATGCGCCTGGCTCACTTCACAGCTCATTCATTCCCTCAGTGTTAGAAAATACCTCCACGGGGTTGCCAGAGCGCCATACTTTACCTGTTCTTGAATTCAAAAGCAGTTTCCCCGTAGATGCGACTACATTCAAGAAATCAGGGAATAGCAGGAACCCCAAGCCCCAGAAGAGCACATGCATGATTGTCCACGTTCAGAGGAGAGCGGCAGCCTGTAGTCCTGTAGTAAAACTCTGTTCCTCCTGTCACTCCGGGCTTTCCGCCTCCGGTCCGCCTGCCACATCCAACTTTATTATCCTTGACTCTTGGGTAGATGTTCTCTGATCGGTGGAGTACAATGCTGGGACGTGAGCGCTTCGCGGATTCCCTGGCGAACATGCATACTGCAGAGGGGTGGGCTGCTGCTCACAGGCAACTGCGCCGGGCTCCGCTGCACAGCCCGGGCACCAGCTTTCTCATAGGGGCGGGATCAGGTACCCTGGTGCTACAGGGAAGCCACTCCCGGACTCTACTGTAGTGACAAAAGTGGACCCATGTTGGATGATGTGATATGACCAAGTCTTTTTTGGGGGATGCTGCATACAGTGAACACAGGACCCTTGATCTCAGGGCCCCTACAGTGAAGTGCCTCATAGCTCATACTTCATGAACAATCCACTGTGAATTTGCAATCTCACATATTTCCAGTAGCTTTGGGCTAATCACATTTTAGAGGGGTGTGCAGAGCAGATCGGTGGTCATGACAGTGAGGTGGGGCACATGTAGGAAATGCTTGCCCTGGGGCCACAAGCAAGATAATCTGGGCATGGCTGTATGCTTAGACGTTTACGGAATCACAGTGTGACAAAATGCAAACCGGCAAGCAGCGTAGCCAAATCCACTAGTAGTTTGAGGTGTTCAGTAGGTGCTGGAAAAGGTATTGAGTGGAGATAATGGTAATGGTTTCATGAGCTATAGTCTCCTCAGCAGAACAATGCTACAGGCTGTATGGGAACCTTTGTAGGGGTCTTTGTCATGTGGAGGATCAAAGAGTGGGGTATCCCCCCCACCACCACTACAGACTACTGACAGAATACACAACTTGGTCTGTTAACTTCTTCTATTTTAAATAAGCATATAGAGCCAAACCAATATATCATCTTTTAACTCATCATACAATATCAACCTTTATTACCAAGGCACAATCAAAATATGATTTCAGAATATTTGACCTTTTTCACAGCAGACATTTAGACCTGTCACAGCAGGAAAAGCACAGTAACTGGTCCTGTAAACATGGATAACACCTGGAACTGTACAACCTAAACGATCCTTTAGTCTTTAGACTTATTTTCCAACACCTGTTTCCTGGTGTATACTGTTTAAAAATGTATTTTATTGTAATTTTTTACTGGTGAAAGTATGGCATAATACAATAATGATAAATTAAATAAATTAATTTCTAACAGCTTTTGTGTGATTTCCATTATTTGGTGAATACAAAATATTTTTGGTAAATTTAGTGAATCCAAAAAACATGTTTGGGAAGCAAAACATGTAATGTATAAGCCAGTAGAATAGTCCTGTAGGTTGGGCTCAAACTTGAACTATTTTAACGTTGGTAGCATAGCGTAGCGTAGCATAGCATAGCTATATTACAGCTAGCTGCAGTAATGCAGTCAGTGCTGCCACCAGTGACCGAAAGCTGTATTGCAACAGTTGATGATCCCACAAATATACAGTCGACTGCAACTCTTTTACAGTCTGAAGTCTCTGCAGTCCTGTAGGTCAGTGTACAGCTGGTAAAACCTTTAGCCACTCACCACCAATGGATAAACACCAAAGTAATTGTTCACTTCAAACACACATGGATACACTTGGATGAGTAGCAAGTTGATAATTAATTTTGTCTGCATGTTGTGCTACATGGATGAATGAGATGCACGTAGACATATCTATAGGCAGCAGGTTGCTGAGTAGTTAATGGTAACCGTGCTGCAATATGGCCCCATGTCTGTGCAGCGCTGGGAAAGCATGCTGTATGTGGGTCTGAAAATGTGAACAGATGAATGCAGTGCTAACACATTAAGATTATGCTAATGTAAACACACATTATCAGCAGCATCTTCAAGATAACACTGGAGCTGTCCCCTTTCTCACTGCTCACTCAATGATGTCTTGTTCTTAACGAAAGCACCAACTAAAACATTCACCATTAATGCTCGAAAAATCTGTCTTGTTTCTTGTTTCAAAAAGTAACTCTTTTTATCACCAGCGTCTCTGTCCTGAGCTGCACTCAGCTGGTCGTGAGTCCACTGAAAGCCAAATCTCCTCAGGCATAGCTGGATGTTTCCCTACAAGACCATTATGTTGCCATAAATGCTAGCAGCTGGTAACTAACCAGCTCATTTGTTGTGTACAGTCAACACACACCACGATGAGGAGGCTAACTTGGATTTGCAGGTGCACAAATGAAACACTCAGCTAATTATGCATGATCCAGAAATATAAAGTGAAGTGAGGATGTCCACATGATCATTGCGTGCATGTATGTGGTGCTGCAAAGTGTCATAATTATTTTTCAGAGTGAGCATTATTTCAATAAATTTCAAGTCTAAAAAAACAACATACAGCAACTAAATATCCATGGATAGCCTACATGATCACTTAAGCCCAGTTCAGACTTCTATTAGTGATGAAATGTTGCAGAGGTTGCAAGATGAATGTTGCAGGGAAAAAACTACAGACAACCTTTTCACACAAGCTGGTTTTCTTCCTCTGATCTTCTTGTATTTTTTGGAAATTCTTCCCCCGGGTACAATTAAGACATCAACATGGGCAGCTGTGGGTCACAAACCCCCTTAAACACAACATTTCACTCACAATTAGTCCCCTTTTCCCAGAACTCTCCATAAACCATTTTACAGCACAGAGGTCACAGTAAAATCAGTTGGGAAAAATGGGCCTTAACAGTGTTTTAATGTGCAGCAACTTTAAGTGGACCGTTAAGTGTCAGATGTGTTGTTGTAGTCATTGTATAGTTGTTGCACACACCCTTAGAAAAACTTATCAATGAATGGCCATTTGACTCCATGGAGTCACCGTCAAGGAAAAGACCTTTTGCCATGTTTCTCAATGGACTACAGTGTGTATGTGTGTGATCTCAATGGATGGTCATTGAGGTCATCAGAGTCACCCTTCCTGAGTTGTTGCGCAGGCAGCATCATTCAGAGCAGCTATCAGCAGTGTAAACTTCACTTCCCCTCCAGATCAGATAATGGACCACGAGGGAGTGGAAAGCTTGAATGAAGTAGCAAAGCCTGGCCCGGGATTTCAAAGAGATACGCTTTAATTGTGGAGCTTTCAAAATCTCATTTTACTCTGCGTCTTCCTCACCTTCCCAACCCGGCAGACTGTCCTGGCCCAGTGAACTTGTCTTCATTACGAGGCGACATCCATGTGCAGTGAATTGGAAAGAGAACAAGCCGTTTAAACGTAGCCACTGGAAGCCATGTGTTGTTATGCAGAGTACACAATGGATGCTAAGAGAGGAAAATGTGATTGATTGACATGGAAAACATAAGCAATGCATATTTGAAACAAAAAATCACATTATAATTAAAGTCAGATGACAATAGAAAGCATTTATGTAAACAGTGCACAGCGGTACTTTGAGCTAAACGCCAATGTAGCATGCTAACATGCTCAGGATTCTGTATATTCATGGAAATGAAACTTTACTTTTTGATCTCACAGCACACAGTGGTTGAAATCTGTATTGTAACATGATACACTGATCAGGATTACTTTGTGAAATAATTCAAGGATGTTACACCCTCCGTTACAAGTGGGTCCTGCAAAGTGTGATTTCTACAGACTTATGACTTCTTTCAGCATGGCAGTAATTAGGTAACAGAGACACATGGCTGCAGGCGTACAACAGAACAACCATGCAGAAGCACACATAGATGGGCGCACATGTTCAGGCAGCAAGCTACGTCACATACATTCTTGTAATTGGAGACAGTGGGCAGCAGGTGATGGGAGCTGCACCAGGGAGGCGATTCTGTACTTTTAGGATGGTCCTGGACAAGTTTATGTTGTGTGAGAGCTGAGTGAAAACAACGCTCTACATCTGAAGTGCAATTAAGGCATTGGAGGAGCTTTCACAGACCACAAAATAGGCTTCTGGACTCTGCCCAAGTTGTACAGCAGCTGTCAGCGGGTCCCTCCAAAATCACAACGCTTCCCAGATTCTCTGGCTCTCGGTGGAATGGCAACAATAGACTTCAAGCCAGAGATCAAATTAATAAGAGGCCAGATCGAAGAGAGGAGGAGGAAGAAGTCATCAGAAGTGCAGTGTGGCATAGCCTGGATACCACGGTGAAATAATGTACGCCGCACACACACAAACTCAACGGCCCTCTGAGTTCCAAAAAGCTCTCTGTAATTCCACGAACTCCTTTGTTTACAGAAGACCAGGCTAAGTGAGCCATTCTGCCTCCACTAGAACTTTGCAGAAGGGCATGTATTCTTTCCTAACATGATTATGTTGAGTGCACTTAGTGAAGGGCAGGGGGCTGCAATAGGTGGGGTTAAAGAGGGGGAGGACACTGTGGGGTGTAAGGTGTGCATCTCCCACTTTGACTCATCGTGGTAATGATATCGTGCAGCAGTGATCTTGTTTCTCAGGGTCAGGATGACATCACTGGCCTCAGCTCACTTGGTGCCCTGTGCTCAACAATAGACGATGTGATGACCTAATCACTCTCAGCTACAAGAGAAAGTGAAGAAAAAGATGTAGTGACGGCCTTTAACCACCTGACTGTGTGCATGGAGACAGCCCAGCTGGAGTGACAAGCTGGGAGTAACGCTAAAGAGGGGTGCATGGGGAGGAGTAGGATTATCCATCTGCTTAAAACACACATTTATTTAACTCTTTGAGTGCCACTGATGTCATTTAAAATCCAACGGTTGAATGCCATCTATGTAATAATACGTCAAAGTGTTTTTTCGGCAACAGGCACAAGAGGGTGCTTCTGGGATTTGTAGTTGGGGCATGAAGAGAAGGTATACACCACAGAGATCAAAGCAGGAAGTGGAGACGATCAAGACTAGAGATCAAAACGGATGGATTGTGGACAAAAATAGGTGATTTTGGTGAAAGTGTCCTCTACTCTACCGCTGATAAAAAGTATGGAACAAGGTAAAAACAAACATTTTAGAGAGTCTCTTCTTTCATTTGAGCTATTCAGAGTTTTCAGAGACATAGTACAAAATATTCTGTGGATCTTGAAATATGACTCAACATGGACAAAAACAGGGGTGGCAGTGGTTAGCAAGAAGGTACGGGGTTCGAGTCCCAGCCTGCGGCCTTTCTGTGTGGAGTTTGCATGTTCTCCCCATGTCTGCGTGGGTTCTCTCTGGTACTCCGGCTTCCTCCCACCATCCAAAAACATGCATGGGGATTAGGTTAATTGGTTAATTTAAATTGCCCATAGGTGTGAATGTGAGTGTGAGTGGTTGTCTGTCTCTGTGTCCTGTGATGAACTGGAGACTTGTCCAGGGTGTACCCTGCCTTTCACCCTAAGACAGCTGGGATAGACTCCAGCCCCCCTATGACCCTATGAGGATAAGTGGTAGAAAATGGATGGCTGGATGGGCAAAAACGTTGGCACAAGGTACTTTCTGTTTTATAAAACGGCTGGCACTCGATGAGTTAAAATTCCTCATTGACTACGACAGGCGGGTTCCTCGAGTTGTTTCTCTCCAGCTGTTTCAGAGACATGTTTAATAAGGGTAAGGATAGGAGCCCCGTGTTTCACCATGTGTTACAATTTCCCATGTAGTGATATTATCTCTTGGTACATCAAACAAAGTCATCCCATGAGATATAAAAACACACTAAGAAGTGGAAATGCAAAATATCTTCTGGTTGTAAAATAATAATTGCACCCATGTGACCCTTTATGACCTGTTGATTGACAGCAACATGATGCGCCACACCAGAATTTTAGTTCCAGTTACATCCTCAACCCATACATCGCTGTACAGTAAGGTCTGTTTCCCATCTACCCTTGTGTCATATTAGATATACTTTCGTGTTCTGGGTCAAGGACTCTATTTAATGGCTGTCAGGGCTTGTAGAGTAGGCTGGCTCTGGTCCTGCTGGCAGGGCCGCTGTGTAAATGGGTCGTCTGGGAACGAGAGGAGCCAGCGAGCTCACCATAGCTGACAGCAGTTTGTACCAGAACCCCAGCTGGATGTGAGGGCGGAAATCTTTACAATTACAATTCACAATCAGTAGGTAGACTCTGAAATTTTACTACTGGTGTGCAATGAAAAAAGACAAGAGTGTCACCACCACTGCTTGGAGATCATTGTCTCAATCTAATCTTTCAGAAACTACTCAGGTTTATCACTAAAAAAGAAATTATTTTTCACCAAATCTGCCTCAATGATCAATAATCGTATTTTAGTTTTAACACAGCGGGGCGAATGGCACCAAGTAACGGCTTTGACTGACAGCATGCAAATGTGCAAAGAGAAGGCCAAAATATCAATACGCAATACTTTTTCTTCTGATATTGATTTTTAATTTCTTAATATCATTTTTTTCCTCCCCAAAAAGTCATGTTTTGGGCCAATTGTAAATCCAGAGCAACTTCTGCACGTTGAAAAAATATAGAAATATAAATATGTGTACATATACATACATGTACATACAGAGGATATATAAGTACATAGTGTATAGACAACTTGTATTTTAAGCTGCATTTCAAATTTTGCAGTGATCTATACAGAATATCACAATACATCACAATATCACAATAATGTATTGTTTCGTGACTTAATTATGGCGATATGTATGGTATCGTGAAGTCCTTGCCAATGCCCACCCCTACTCTCAAGGTTGCATTACAATAATATCAGTTTTATTATTGTTTCAACTGCATTTAACTGGAAAGACTCTATGACCTTGGGTCACCTCCATAATCATTTCAGTCTTTCTCAAACCTTCTTTGTGCAGCTAGTATATTAATTTGTGAAGTAGCTGCACAAACTTAAAGAACCTGTCACAGCAATCACATGAATCAGTTGTGTGATGCATTGAATTAAATACAACTAGACGGATGATGCAAATAGAGCTGCAATGTGACTTTTAATATAACTATGCTATGACGATGCATAAGTGAGAACTGCTGCTGGTGCACAATTCAGTGAGCCTGACTATCATGGGATGTGGTCCGACTCTGGGAAAGAAATTGGGAGAATATGTAGACCGACTCAGCTGGTTGCACTTTTTAATCCTTTATTTGAAATTAGTAACAGCTTGCGGCTTTGATTTGTTAATTCTGTAATAATATCTTGTGGCTGTGGCTGTTTGGAACAGTTTAATGTCAACATATTATTTCATTCGTAAATCTTGTGAGTCTCAGAAGAAACATGGGTAATCAAAACAATAAATTCCTTTTTCATGTCTCAACAGCATGATTGATTTATGGCTCTCCAGGGGTGGTCACTGATGTCACATCCAACTAAATTGGAAGCAAGTTTTCAAGATTTTACCCATATGTTTGTTGAGTAAGGTATCTGGAAAAGTAAAGGTGTGTCAGAAAGCGGTGAATTCACTAACTTCTCTGCTAGGAAAGAAAATCCAGATGACAGATGATAATAGATATAAACCCCTTCACAAGCTGTGGCCTTGACCCAGCTCTGTCAAGCTCTTTTCATGTAGTTTTCTTACTGTTTAATACTTGACTTCAAACCACAGTGAGCCTCTTCTCTGTACGTTTCTGTTTAGGAACGTACAGGAAATATCCCATGTCAGATGGCTAGGATTCCTTTAGATTACATCCCCAGGAAGCAGTCATTCCTCAGTCAGAGATACTAAAGCGAGGACATCAGTCTATGTAGGAAATTGGGTGCTGTAGACAGGATTGCTCTGTTAAGAGATTTGTTGATACACAGTCACACAGTGACACTTGCAAAGCTATAACACAAAAATAAAAAATGATAGACAACAGGAAGATTACTCTCTGCATTGGGTCTCTGCTAACATCATCACAGGAGTTTTAACCTTCATACAAGCCTGCAGGAAGCAAGCAAACCAACAGCTTTTGCTCACATCTGATCTGCTCTGCTCATGCTGCGCTGCTTTTCACATTTTCTCCCACTTGGGTCACCCTGAGGTTCAGTTTCCACCCAGTTCAAGCACCCACATCCTACGGCTGAGGTCACATCATCACGCATTAGTTTAGAGTTTGCTCTCTCCTCATTTCAGTTGCCCATGGGACTTTAATTCCCTGCCACGCCTCTGGTCAAATGTTTGGATGGTAATTTAGCCCGAGTCACAGCACTGTTAATACCTTTTGTTTTTGTAGTTGAGTAAGAGGGGTCAACGACCCAACAGAGGAAAATCCAATCCAGATAGTCTGAAATTCGGTGATTTGCCCTTTAACGTTTGAGGAAGAAATAATACATACTTATCCAACTTTATGTGCATCAAAGTAAAACATGTTACTTTGTTTTCAGTTTTCAACAGAATCAAATAAATATATTAAAACATATCTCTATTATGTGAAAAAATGCCTCATAAACAAGTAGAACAAAGCACCTGGAGGCACGGAGGAGTCTAAATGGTGGAGAAATTCATCCGTCTCTTATGGCACCTCATTGTTAATCACATCCTTTGAGGTCGAGACTGGAAAATAGCTGTTAAAGAATGTTTTAATATGACAGGAATGCCAACTTTGACACAAAAACAATGCTAAAAGTTATAAAACAGCATGTGATTCCACCGAGTTAGGAGAGGCAGAACGCTGCATTGTTGCCTGTGTAGGAGGAACGGGGCTGTTTTCGACATCAGTCGGTGAAAGAGTAACCATTTTCAGAAGTAACGCACATACCTCGTCTGAAAATATCACTACAGTACCATGATCAAAGTCCTGACCTCTCCAAATACACATACCACAATCAACTACTGGCGATCAAACACAGCCTGGCCTCTAATCAGCAGGGAATGACATTTCTGCACAGCTGGACTTTCACAACATGGAGCTCAGCGACAGCAACAACTGGACGCCGTTGTTGGCAAAAGGTGGTGAGTTTGAGCCCACAGAGTGTAATACAGATTTCACGAGCAGCGTTTCTGACTCGAACCAATTTACACACAGTTTAATGTGAGATCCTCTGAGAATGGAGTTACCTTAGACCACAAGCTGTTAACTCTTTGAGTGCCATCAACGTATTTCAACGTCAAAATGGTTTTTCGGCAGCGGGTCGCCGATCATGGGCTCCTGCAGTCTGTGAGTAATGTTGGGGCTTCTGGGAGATGTAGTCAGAGCATAAAAAGATGGTGTACACCGCAGAGATGAAAACAGGAAGTGGAGACAATCGAGATTAGAGAGCAAAACAGAATCTGGACAAAAAGTGGTGATTTTGGTGAAAGTGTCCTCTACTCTACCTCTGATAAAACAAGAATGGAACAAGGTAAAAACAAACATTTTTTTCATGATGAAATAGAGAGTCTCTTCTTTCATTTGATCTATTCAGTGTTTTCAGAGACATAGTACATTTTTTAAATATCTGATTTTCATTTTTAGTTGATTTTTTAGTTGGTTAGATCCACCAATGATCCACCTTTTTGCCCATTTTTGGATGAGTCGGGAGGCTGTTTATTTACTGCCAAGATGGCGACTTGTCAGAGGCTACATCCATATTTTAAACGATCTGAAATGAGAGGAAAGGTGAGAAACAAAATAAAACAGGGCTAGCTAAACATGACTGAATGACATGAAATGACTAAACATAACCTAATACAAATTATGACAGTAAAGCCCACATAGAGATGGAAACAATGGAGACATATTGTCCCTGTACCCCAGGATTGTTTGTAAAAAACATGTCACATATTCAAAATTAAAAAAAAATATTTTACCAAATTCAGATTAAAACAATAATCCAAGATTAGTATGTAGCCAACTAGTTAGCCAGGCATGCTAATGTTACTAGCATACATTAAATTACATGCTTTAATTTCTTCTTTGCACTTTTGCTTTTGTGTTTTTGTGTTTTTAGAAGCCTGAGAAAAGACTAAATATTGCTCTTAAAGGAGCCCGATAAACATGATGTTTAGACATGTGGAGGAATTTACAGTGAAACAGATCGACTGTACCAAATTACAGTTGCTAAGCTATGAAATCTAGCTCATAGGAGGAGTTCAACTGTCGCCAACCAAAAATGACGATAATAATTCATCATCAGTCGCTTTGGACACACCCGTCAATGAGCGTTCAGTTATTAGCATGATGTTTTTCATTAAGATCAAGTAATGGTATTTTATTTTCTGTCGTTCCCTTTCATTGCAGAAGAAGGTGAGTGCGTTCCCTCCTCCTTCACATGTCGGTTTGTGTTGCCTTCTCTCCTCTGCTTGCCTACAGTCTGTTGGACATCCTGCTGACACTATTTTAGCCCCTTTCACAAGGGTGTGCTGACCGCAGCCTGCCTTTGTAGTTTGTGTACTAAATGCACAGCAGAGAGGGATCCCTTTTGTGCCCGTGGTTTCCTGAAACAAGCCATCTGCAACTGCTCTGCTCTGTGCACGCCCCGAGGACAGAGGACAGGCACAAATAAAGTGAATTCATATAATGTATGGTCCTCAACAAAGAATTCATTCATTTTGTCGTCCTGCTATGGACAGAATTACTTCGACCCAGAAAACCTTTTTATGGATTCCTCTCATGGCAATTAGCATCTCTTTTTCATGTCTGAGAAAATCCTTTCTCTCAAAATCAAGGTCTGTTTTTTTTTGCTAAAGCATAGCCTGTGGATGTTCAAGTCTCATTTTTCTCCCTTGCTTGCTATTTATTTCTGCTCTTCTTTCTTTCCTGCTTCCCATCTATTACCTATTGATCCAACCTTAATATCTGCATGATGGGGAGTCGTGGTAGTGGATAAGGATGGTGGATGGTGATGGTTGGGAAAATAAAATTTAAGGTATGGTTATCTAATTTCATTAGCTGAGCTGCAGGACAACAAACAATATGTAAATCTGTCATTTACTTCCTGTATCATAAGCCTCATGGCATAATTGCCTAAGTCATATTTCAGGATTTTAGAAAAGAAAAGCAAAACATTTTAACACATAAAAATCCACTTTTTCATATTGTAGGTCTAATAGAAGTTCAGACCACGTTTGAACAAAAACAACTGCATAAGTAATAAAAGTTATAGATAGAGTTAGACAGATATCATAGTTTTGCCAAAATTTAACTTTATGCAATAAAGTTATGAGGCTATGAGCAGATAATATTCACAGTAAACATAAAGGTTAACTTCTGCAAACAATAAGGCATGCTGCACATAAATTTGCATTAGTTCCATCCAGCTGTGCGGCCGGCTCAGCTTGAAGCCTCAGGCAACAAAAACAGCATATTTACAGTCAATATGCTTTACCATGACTGGTACTGCATTAGTATTAATGCATGACCATAAATCTGAATATATTCAAGCTGGAGATGAATAGTGGGGGAATCAGAAGTAAGTTTAAAAGTCCATCGGATGGAGCCAAACTGGTTGTCTACTACATTAATCTAAGTGAAACATGTAGCTTCTACCATATATAGCCATGTTTTGTGGTTGAACATCATTAAGTAATGTTATTTTAGCATGATGTGCAATAACTTAACATTGTGTAAATTAATTTATCTTGACAGAACCTAATGCATTTTGGGTAAGATAGTAAATTGCGTGTACAACTCCAGAGCAGAAGGTGGCAGTAGTGAGCGAGCCGGGAGTTTTAGAAACTTTACTTCCTGAAGTTCAGCACGCAGTTTAAAACACATGCTGAGAGTCGACAATGTTTACTGTGGAAGACGCTAAGATAAGTCCTTTACTTAACTTAAAATAAGTTTGACTTCAAAATAAACCACTGCACAGAAATGTCACATAGCTTGTTATTGTCCGCTCTATAATTTTGAACCATTATTTTAACACTGAATGTTTTCATAGTGTGCTCACTAATTATAGCAGCATTAGCAGCTAACCATAGCAGCATTAGTTGCTATGGTTAGCTACTTAGCATTTGCATTGCTTGCTAAATGAGCATATTATGATTGGGTGGAAATACTCTCCATAATTTTTTTAACGTTCACCCAACAAATGACTATTTTGAGTGTGTCAAACAACAAGCCAGTGCAGAATAATACTAAATGCACCCTCTGTGGGATGCTTTTGAGTCACTGCCCTACGTTTGCATTACATTACACATAAACCCAGGTGTATCATGCTTCAAAATCTTAAAGCACTCAACACCACTTCTTTACGCTTCAACTCCCAAGTCAAATACTCTCCTGCTCTTTCATAGCAGAGTGTTTCTGCACTTATGAAAGCTGACATTCAACAGAGGCTGCTGAACAACAACTCGTCAAGAACTGACAAGCTCAAAACAAAAGGATTTTTTCCAAAAGGAGTCTTGTCTGCACACCTCTTTCCATTGCAGGTAACAGTCAAAATCACTTCAATCCCTTCTTGAATCCCACAGCATCACTATTTATTCATTTAAAACAACACAGTATAGAAACTTGGACTGTGAGTCCAAAATTACAAACCCTGTCATTTTGTTGTACTCAAATTGAGGATTACTCTTAAACCACAGCAAAAACAATTCAATCCCACAAAATGACTGCATGCAGTTTAACGACATTATGGCCAAATTCCTCCAGCATTGTTAAAATCAGGGTGGATTTCAGTCAAGCCAGCATATAATTGTGTCATATTAGACTGACAGAAGCATAAACATGTCATTCATTATTCTACAAAAAGCCATTTTCACACAAAAAATGTGATGGGTGTAGGCCTCAAAGTGCTCTGCAGGGTGAAGGACAGATTACCCAGCTCACTCTGCTTCCCTCAGACAGGAAAAAGAGTTTATTCTGATGTTTTCATGTTTTTCTGTTGGACTTTGGTGAAAGGAGGACAGAGCAACATGCATGTTGTGACATGTGATGTTAATGCCCAGATGATGCTCTTTTTATAGTTTTCAGATGTTTCTCTTTGTGTTTTAAACAAAACCACAGATTCATCGAACAGCCATTTAAATCTGCCTCTAATTTCACTATGGTTTTAATTTAACAAACAATGCCCGATCTATCAAAAACTCTTTGAGTGCCACTGACGAATTTCAACATCATTTAAAATCTGATGCTGGTGATCTGGTGATTTTGGTGAAAGTGTCCTCTACTCTACCTCTGATAAAACAAGAATGGAACAAGGTAAAAACAAACATTTTTTTCATGATGAAATAGAGAGTCTCTTCTTTCATTTGAGCTATTCAGTATTTTCAGAGACATAGTGCTAAATATTCTGTGGGTCTTTAAATATGACTCAGACTGGGCAAAAGGCACTTTCTGTTTTATAAAACGGCTGGCACTCAAAGAGTTAATGGCTTTACATTTTTCTATACAAAATCCCATCCAGTAACAGCACAATAACTGTGCTTTGTTTTGTTCTAACATTGCAAAGTCACTAATTATGTTCAAACAGGAAAATAGGGGAAAATGAATGCTGCCAGATGAAACCACACATTGTGCTGTAACAGCATCAGTGAGGCAGCAGATCCTGACATCACTCTCCTTTTATCTGGTCGTTATAAAAACCGTCGCCCTCCGAACCTGTGGCATCTGTTTTAGATGCTGAGATAAGCACAGTCATGCTTTGATGATGTTAACATGCGGCACACCATTCTCTTCGCAGATTTAAAGACCATTAAACAAACAGATGACAGAGGTTAAGAGGAAGGGAATCAGTTGTGTTCTTTCAGATCAAATATACCTGGAAATCTCACAGTTAAAATGCACACAGATGTACATTATGGACTCCAGGGTCGTCTTCCTAAGTGCCATTTCAAGTGTTTTAATCAGTGTTTATAAGAGAGTCAGCCTGACCCTGATATGGGTTGGATGTGGTAGCCCAGGGGAGCAGGGGCCCGGCACCCTCCCATCCTGCCCGCTGAATGGAAATCAAATGAGAGATTACATCTTCAAACACAACCACGTATCGTACTACTACACAACCAAATCTTCAGACCAGAGGAGCTCTGTATATTCACCATATCCTTCCACAGGAATCATCTCCCACCACCCTCTTGCCTCTTGGCAGGAGTGACGACACAGCCGGTGAACAAATGGTTTCCAGGCCAGGTCACATTGGGGATGTTTAATCTGAGGGAAGTCCAGATGTGCTCTGCAAACTCTTTTGTTTATGAGTATCAGTATTCTGTTGGAAGAATCTTCGAGATTCAAGATCTTTTTTTCTTGGTGGAGAGGACAAGAAACTGTTCCTTTGAAAGTGTTTCTAGGAAAGCTGTGAGAGGATCTGAGGTGAGCTCATAAGTATGAAAGAGCTGAGCCATATGGTGGGTCATCCTAAAACGAGAAATGACAGAAAGTCATGTTTAGTTATGCACATATCAACAGATATGTTTCAAACTAGGAATTCTGTCTGCCGATAAAGTGTCCAAACTCAACACTGTCCACCCAAGAAAAATTGCACAAAAGACAGCCATTGTCACTGTGTAGTCTTGTAATTCTGCGCAGCGGTCTTTTAACTCTTTGAGTGCCGGCAACGTATTTCGACGTCAAGGTTTCAGCGGCAGGTCGCCGATTGTGGTCTCCCGCAGCCTGTGAGTAATGTTGGGGCTTCTGGGAAATGTAGTCGGGACATAAAGAAATGGTATACACCGTGACGATCGAGATTGTTTTGAACTGAGTCATCACCCAAAACTCAACCCTAATTATCATAACAGTAAAAACGACACAGAAATTTACTGAAAGGATATGTCTATAAATACACAAACACACTCTGCTGACATCTTTAATCTCCAGCCCTGCTGCCAATAATGCTGTGGTTTGTGCAGCAGTGCTCTGTGTTATCAATAAGTCCTTGGGAAGTTATGGAATAGACTAAATAGTCTCATTCTGTTTGATATACACTGCTTTGATATGTCTGGTCAGTGGCCTCATGGCCAGGTGGACGATCGCACCACATCCTATTAACTTTGCATCTGCCCTCATTTATCAGCTTGCAGCTCCACCGGCCAATCTTTCAGGGATCTTGCACTCATTAAATGTTTGCAGCACTGGTAACAATTCATTACAAGACTCATTGAACAAGACATGGAGACCAGAAATTACAAAACAACAAGCTCAGTTGAAACGCCGCTAATCACACCGACAGGAAGATAAAAGGTTGACGGTCCTGTTCGTTATCGCCTGGTACCAATCTAACTGAGCTCCTTTTCTGCAAACCCACAGTGGTTTGTTTGTGATATGCAAGACATTCTGTAGTTTCATGTGTTTATGACCTCAAAATGGGTATGAGCAGCAATTCTGTCTTTACCAAACCCTCTGTCATTCTTTGATTTCCAGACCTTTTTTTTAACAAAAAGTCCAACTTCCTTCACAAATACATGAATGCATACAGAATATGATTCAGGGACTGTTCAGCCTGCGTGCATGCATCTGCATGTGTTTGCAAATAATACCAGAACCACAACCGCAAACCTTTAAAAACCAAATTGTTACTGGCGTGTTGACTGATTTACGAAGAAATGGAACCAGAAAACACTTCCAAGCAAACAGAAATCCAACCAATTGTGAGGATGCTTATTGATGCCAGCAGCTGTCCTCAGGGGATGGTAAAGAGTTTGTGCTGAACTCCAGCACGTTTCCCCTCTCAGTTCAGGACGGCTGTATCCAGTTTTGCAATTAAGATGTTTTAATTAGCCTTATCCTTTCATGTTGGGAGACACGTGACCACAGTTGTGCCTCTCTCTGTGAGAGCGCAGAGGAAACATGGGGATTTAAACTGTGCCAGAAGAGCTGCGGTCCACCAGCCACAAACCGCTGATGCATTTTATCTGTCTGCAACACCCAGCGAGAACATCCTCCTCGCTGAGGTCGAAAGACTACGCTGAACGACAGCACATCTTGAATCAGTTTTTTGCCATTGTGCGTTAATATCAGATCACCTTTTTTTTTCCAGGAATCAAGTTTTCTTACTTCATCATTGTTGGTGGGCCATGTGAACAAACATGCCTGAATATTAGTGAGCCAGAGAACGTGGAAAAAGCCCTGCGACCGTGATAAATTAACCTGGCTTAATTGAATAAACGGATGTGTCATGAGTAACAATATGATGACCTGGGCCGGGCCTTTCGTGTGGAGGATGTGTTAGTAATTCTTCCTTCCTGGCACTGCTCAGGGCGGCTGCATTGTGTCGGGGCAGTTTTCGGCAGCAAAATCTGAGCTTAACTATTGGTAGAGGTATGTGGAAAAGTTTTTCATAGCTCAAGGTCGCCTGTCCATTGGCTGTTGTAAGAAAAAGGAAAATCTTTTTGACCTTTATACAAACTTCAGGTAACTCTCAGGCTTCACTTCAGCTTACATGAGATGATTTTACACCCCTGACTATGATGATCATCATCATTCTCAAGTATAATCACACAAAAGACACCAGCAGCAGATAAACCTACAATGGAAAAGATACAGTTTGCTTTAAAAACATCATGAATATGGATGCGACCACAGAAATTCACGCCTCAAGTTTACTGTAACAAGACCCAAAAAGGAGTTCATCACTAGATGCTGGTTGTGCATCCCAAATATGTATCTCTAACCAATCTGAAGCCGACTTCACATCATTTCTGAAGTGTGTGAAGCTTTATTCTCCAGGTCTGTTGACAACTTGTCAGACAAATCAGCAACAGGGGGAGAAAGACATGTTCCTTGAGGAAGATAAGAGAAGGGAAAGCAGAGCGAGAGATGGAGGAGAGGGAGAGTAGGCTTTATTTACAGCTCCGCTGGAGGGGGGATGAGTTCACAGAGCCAGCTGCATCTTATAGGAGCATCAGGACAGGAGGAAACAAGGGAGGAAGGAGGGGAAGCAGAGAGGAGTCGGATCAGAGATCATCTCTCAATCCCCAGACTCGGCTTCAAAGTCCTGCAAACGCAGCAGGGAGGAAAAGCCACAAGTATGGCCTCTAAACTCAACACAACATCTATTCTGCATGCATCTGGACATGTAGAGGCAAATACTGCAAACACAGCGACTGCTGAAATGAGCAGAGAAGAGGAGAGGGTGGAGAAAGTCGCTCCTTGGTAGATTGTTTGTGATATTAAGTCGCAGATAATCACGTCAACGTTTTTTCTTCTCTTCTTAATCTGCCTGATGACAGACGTCTGGAAGCTCAAAGTGAGCTGTTTATCATGAAAGATATATTGAGCAGACAGAGAAGTGATGACGAGTTTGAGGTTGGAGAAAGTGTTATTGGTGACTGGCTGGGTGCAGGAGGGAATAGGAACATAATGCAATAAAATATAGAGCGTGAGGGACCCCAACGATCAACTTTTTTATCTTAAAGAAAAAAGAAAATCAGCAGAGGAAGATCTTTCTCCTTCTCGGTGTTATATTCCCACACGGCATTGTTGTTATTTCACATTCCACAAAGGTATTGTCCCATTTTGTGCCGAGGTATACACTTGAGGTTTCCCAGTAAGTGGTGTAATGAGCAGGGTTTGACGGATTGACAGGGCAGAATTAGTGCCTGCAGAGTCCCTCGGCTGGAGGCAGATGAGGGGCAAAGCCGAGGCCTTTTGTCTCCACCAGCAGGTCCACTCACTGCTAGTCCCAAGCATCGGCTGTAGCCCCACTACAATGGTCCCGCTGATTTTTTTTCACAGAAATACTGAGCTTAGCCTTGTCTAAAATATAGATCCCACCACTAAACACGTCCTTCTGAAAGCCAGCGTGGCGTGGGAGCAAAACAAACCCTCAACTGTTTACACAAACACACCGGATAGGACCACAGAAATGTGCAAAGTTTAGTAAAGTTTTGAAATCAGATGAAATCCTGATGGATAAATTAGGGTATCTTTTTCAGATATTCCAACATGACAGCTTACTATGATGCATCTAAGCTTCATTCTCAGACCACGTCTAAAGTCCACCCACAAAGATGAAAGATCACTCCTCTAAACAGCTTCGCTCCGATGGTGGGAGGCTAAACGAGAACCTGGTGGCGTGGCAGAGGACCAGGGATGCAGATGAAAAGGTCCGTAGGCTGATAAGGAAGCCAGGCAGACTGGATGATGAGAAACAAGAAACATGGCCTGTAATGGGGGAACTGGTGATTTACTGGGTCAGCCAGCATGATACTGGAGCGACAAGACGAGGCCACCTAGAGAGAGCATCAGAGGAAAGAGAGAGACCGATCAGGGGCAGGAAGAAGATCGATGCCTCTCTAAAATATGACAAAGGCATCAACCAACGAGGAACGAGGCACTGACTATTGATTTTATCGCTTTTCATCTTCTTTAACAACCAAAAATTGGAGTAACCGTTGACCACTAAGATGCTGAACATGCTTATAATTGAACAGATTGTCAGTTTATTGTCACACCTTCTAAGAGCTCCTCTTCTTTATTTTCATGCCTCATGCTTGAAAACGAGATCCACCATATGCCTGATGAAATAAAGACAAAGACACATGCGTCATTTCATGAGAGCATAAAGAGTAGCCAGTGTACACATTTGACATTAGTCTAAGTCAAAGTCAGCTTTACTGTCAGTTCTGCAGCATGTAAGAGGACATATAGAGGTTCTCTCAAACCTTGGTGCCTGCAAATTTAAAATCAAATACAATAAAATAAAAATGCAATTAACTACGAGTATTTAAGATGTTAATAAATAGACAGGGCAAATACAGTCAGTGCAAATATATGGTTGTAGTGCAAAAAAAGTTAGCTTATTTTCTGGTTAAGGTAAATAAAGTGACTAAATTGGGAGTGTGCTTATTGACTTAGATATAATAATAAAGACGCAGACGCAGAGGATGAAGAGGAGAAAGAGGAAAATAATACTGCATTTTCTCTGCAGATAAGTCACTCTGATCACGTCGCTGCCTCTCCCCTCCCTCACTGGGTTTCTGTCTTCAATCTCACAAGGCTTCAGATCGCCTGCATGCACACACACACACACACACACACACACACACACACACACACACACACACACACACACCACACATCCTCCCACTCACCCCCTACGGCTTGTGCTGCTGGCCGCATTGTACCAAACTGATAGCTGGAACATCCAGGGAATGTGCCTCCATCAAAACACTCTCCCATCTAATGAAACAGGCCGACAGCTGGATGAAAGGGAAAGGATGAGGTGGTCTCTGTTTCAGCCTCTTTGTCTCCTCTGCTCTACCTTTCCTGCCAGGTTGGAAAAAGACAAAAAGACATGAAAAGGGAGGAGGAACCGACTGGTTTGAGACATCACACATCAAGAGATGGAGACAGAAATGCAGTGGAGGCATTTTCCTCCAATGGTTTCACGTCCTGTCATTGGATGGATTTATAAAAATGTGGGGAGATTGTATCATTATTAAGTTGATGAAGTTTTGGCGTAATGAAATGTTAATTATGTTCTTTAGACTAGATTTCATAGTTTCAAGTAAAAAAAAATCATTAAGTGGATAAAATTTAAAGGATTTTTTGTCCTCCAACAAAATCTGGGACCAGCCCAGAAACAATAATAATAATAATAATAATAATAATAATAGGAAATATACTTAAAAGGAGGACAAGCAAAAAGCTTTTTTAAAAAGGTAGGTTTTTAGGTTTTGGATAGTGTGGAGGGATACAATTTACGAATACTGTTATAAATGTATTAATAAAATGTTATGATTGTGCTTTTAAATAATAGAGCTGGAAAGATTTTAGTTTGTGAAAAAAATTCTGTGGAGGAATTTAGACTTTTGATCTCAATATTTCAAGAATTCGGTCTATAGTCCTGCTCTGGACCAGCCTGCAGGCATGAAAGTGATGTACAGGAACTGCTGCTGGTCATTGGTCAAATTTAATAATGCTCAAGAAAAAGATCACTTTTAACGACATGATTTTTAATCTTGTTCCTCATTATCACATGATCAGTGTTTTGTGCTGTGATGAACCAACAACTTCAACAGTGACCTTTAGTGATCAAAGCGCTATTTTACAATGCATGTGAAACATACTGGGACATCATTTGACAAAAAAAAAGATGTATACAGAGCATTAATATTATCATATTAAATAATCCTCTCACAGAGAGCAAAACTGCATCCATAGCAATGGTTTATATATAAAGAAATAACTGCAGAATGTCATAATCGACCAGATCAGAAGTGTTCAAAATATCATCCAATAATGATCAATCTAATCAAATGAAACAATGCTAAAAAGCAGGAAGAATACTGTTAAAGACGGAGGGATGGACTGCTACCGGTCGTTGAATCCAGGCTTCTGTTTTTACTAAACGATGCACCCTGGACGTCAAAGACCTCACTGAGCAAAACCTGATGACCCTGATCTCATCCCATGAGCTTTCTATGACTTCACCATAACGTCTGAGTGCTCCTGGCAAACATCATTAGCTCTACAGAGACCTCACTTACATCCACAAAGGTCCCCTCGTTGGTATTAAAGATCATTAATGTCAAAGGTCAAATAAAGAAGCCTTGTAGAGCGTAAAGAGTAAAGTAGCCTACCACACACACACAAACATGTGGGGTTAAGCCCAGAATCTGGAGCTCTGTTAGTGCTCAAAGGCGACTTTGTGAGGGGGGATGCTGAGTTAGCATGGAGTGGCTTATCTGACCGTCAGTCTGCTGGGAGTGTTCAAACACTCAAGGCCCAAACTGCTCTGATAGGCGGCTGTGATAACCCCTGGTGACCTCCATGTCTGACATCATCAGTGCCAGACAGAGGTCAGTTAGAGGGTCAGCCTGGCGGGCCACCGAATACACAAAGGCGACATGAATGATGTGCCAGGATGTACATAAAGTTATGTTTCTGTCATTTGTCTTTCCAAAAAATGAACATGTTACATAATCTTTTCAGTAGCAGGTCACCGATCACGCTCTCACACAGCCTGTGAGTAATACTGGGGCTTCTGGGAGATGTAGTCAGAGCATAAAGAGACGGTATACACCACAGAGATCAAAACAGGAAGTAGAGACGATCGAGATTAGAGAGCAAAATGAACAGAATCTGTACAAAAAGTGGTGATTTTGGTGAAACTAGCCTCTACTCTACCTCTGATAAAACAATAACGCTGAACAAAAATGCTGGAACGAGACACTTTCTGTTTTATAAAAGGGCTGGCACTCAGTGAGTTAAACGTCAGTAAAGGAAAGCTCTGAGTCAAACCCCAGGCAGGACGTATTATTAAAATGATCTGCATGTTTAACAGTAACACCGATGATAACATGACCCAGCTCCCGTAAACAGCAGCGTCACTCTGAGTCTGTTCTTGTGTCAAACTGTGACAGTGGAAACAAGCAGAGCACTGATATAAACTCAGCAGACGTCACAGCACTCGAGTGCCACAGAGCGTCTTCAGAGCGTCTTCAGCGCTCGCTATGTCAGCAGGGTGAAGTATTGGCGGGAAAACCCGGGCAGACGCAGAGCTGAGCACACGCTTTAAGGACGGACGATTCACTGTGTGAGTCTGGGAACTTTATGTCCCTCTTGGTCCAGAAATGTCTGTGTCTCTGATGCAAGCAGACAAAGAATAAACAGAACAGAGCAAGAAAATGACGCAGAGCAGCTATGCACACTGCAAAAATGGGAGTCTAAAAACAAGATAAAATACACTAAATCTGAGGGAAAAGGTACTCAAAAGTAGTGTAATTAAATTTCTTGATTAAAGATGGCAGTGTAAAGTTGATCGCTTAAAATAAGAAATTAATTCTTAAATTATTAAAGAGCCAAATGATTTGCAGGCAATCATGCTCTTAAATCTGTTTAATCTGTGACTTAAACAAACTACTTTTGAGGAAGGATCTTTTGAAAATACTGTGTGAGAAAACACACTGTGTATATATTTTTTTTGTTGCACAGCAGGCGAAGCAGCGGAGCGTCCTCTGGGGTCTCTCCCTGGAGAAATCCCCAGCAGACTGTGGAGAGGCTGGTCAGCAGGGATCATGGAGCATGCTCAGTGCTGTTTTCCCACAGAACTGGTGTGGTTTACATCCATCATCCTGCTGTGTTTGACCTTCTCTTCCTACAAACTGTGTTATGCTGCCCAGGAAGCTGTTGGTCCACTCTGTCTCCAACCAGCATGATGAAGACGGAGATGGCCTCAGTTTACCTGCTAGAGAGCTTGATTCGATTCAGATTTTAACTAGAACATGAAGTGTCTTTCTATTTTTGGAGCCAGGACTTATAAATTACTCCATCTTCATTGTCTTGCCTTCACCCAGCCCGATCTTGTGGCTCAAGCGTCCTTCCAGGATGCATTTCCCGGTCAGACTACATGGGGAAGTCCACGTCCGAGCTCCAAACTCACAACCCATCCGGCTCCTAAAGGTATGAGACTGAGGGTTTTCTGTCCTGTTACTCACCACCCCAACACCCCCTGCATTGTCCAGGACAGGGTGGGGTGTAAGGGTGGTGGCCTCCATCTGCACACCCATTTCGCAATCTTCATCACTTCATTCATCCCGTAGTTACGACACGTCACATCCTGGACACACTGGTGCTTACTCACAGTTTCCCTCAGAGAGGATGGGATGCAGAGCAGCGAAGAATTCATGGAAGGAACACACATTCACACACATAAACACACACACACACCTCAGCGAAGGTGAGTTTTATTGCTCAAGAGAACAAATGAATAAAATGCTTTTGGCTCAAGACACAAATGAGTAAACAGAAGCAGGAAACTGATTGTTCTTCCAGGATTTGTACATAAAGTTTTTAATATTTCCCAACTGAAAGAGATCAGTCACGATTTATGATCAAAAGTACGCCCCCTCCTTTTCCAGTTAGTTAGTTAGTTTGTCTTCCTGTAGAGATATGAACACACTGGTTTTAAGTTTAACTTCACACACACCCGATCGAGAGTTCGATAAAACCAGGTAAAAAAAAAAAAAAAAAGTCAGACTCAATTAAAAGCGTTTTGTCTTAAAAGCATCCACAGATTCCACAACAAAAACTTCACTATGTGCCAGTGACTTTCCCAAAAGAGGCCTAAAGCGTTAAATTAGCTTTTTTTCCCCATCTCCATCACCATCTCTGTCTCCCTGCTGTGCGCTTTATTACTGTGCCTCCACAGCAACACCACAAGGCTTTCCTGTGTGGGATTAGCAGTAGGTAGACCGTTCTCAGGAGATAAAACCGGCTCATAATAATGATAAACTTGGCAGTAAATGTGGACTAACTCGGTGGTCTCCTGACTGGTGCCTCAGGTATCTTTTTACAGGGTCTGTGGGCCTCTGACAGTCTTTTAAACTGATGATAAGTCCATGTTTTTCATCTAATGAGAGGAATAAAAGGTCAACAGGTTATTGGTTGTCTGTGTCCTCTTCTCCCAGCTTATTAAACACATAGAGAAATACCACTCATCATGTATTCGAGGACATTTGTCACTGAGATAAGAGCTCATGGATGGTGGTGTTTGCAGCAAATCATGGTGATTGAAGACAGGAAGAGGAGGGGAGAATAATGAGGAATTCTTTTATTTTGGTCCATTATAAAAAAAAAGAACAAGCTTCATTAAAAGGCTAAAGATCAGATCAACCAACAAGTTCATTCAGAGCTGCATTCATCATTTCATCAAGCATTCAACAAGCACACACACTTGACTATCACCTCATAATATAACCTATATCATATCCAGCAGACACGGAGTAACACGAGCATTCATTTGGAGTTTAACATTCACCCTTCATTTGATAATAAAAGTAGCTTTTGAGCTGCTAAATGCGTCCGTGGCTGCGTTTTTGTAAAGCAGCGGCTACTATCTCTGTACGGATGTGTTTTCTCATCAACCTTGTCTGTTTCCGACATGCTTTATTTGATGATTTCATATTTCATATTAAATATAAAGGTTGCTCTCGCATGCCAACTAACTAATCTAACATCTTTCCAGCTCTCCGGCTCTGCAGGGTCTGGATCTGAGTTGTGTTTTCGTCTTGCTGCTCTGCCCCCTAGTGGTCAAAATAAGATTAATATAAAATATTTGGAAGACTTGAAGGTTGCACGCTGATGCCAAAGCTTCCACTTTCCAGCTGCGGCAGTCTAAGTCAGGATGGAGACTTGGTTTCTATGACGACCGCCATGGCATGCCCACTCCAAGGAGTCCAAAGTTTCCTCTGGTCAGCCGCCATACTCAAGTCAGAGGAGGCCAAACAGCCTTTGTTTACTGCAACAGCTCAATAAGCAGTTTGTTGAAATGTTTATTCCAAATGTACCTTTCATTACTCCAAAACACAGATATCTATTTTGTGTTATTCTCGTCTTATTAGCATGCTGTCCCTCCTGTCTGTCCTCCCTCACTTTGTCTACATTAGACCATGGTGCAGCTCAATTATATACGCCAAAGCCACATTAAATCAGTTAATTTCAACAATGTGTGCACAGCAACACAGCCTCACTGTGTGGTGCAGTTATTACAGCGAGGCAGCGAGAAATCACTTAATTTGTGTCGGCTCAGCATATTTCTGCTGACTCTAGGTCGGCCCTGCAGCCTGTCTTTAACTCCACCAGGATATCGATGAATTGGCACTTTGATGTAGTGATGCATTAAAAAAAAAAAGCAGCGGTCAGGCTGCAACTTGAAAGCAAACCATGTGCTGTTTGTGTTTCAGTCACACAGGCCTGCAGTGTAAAGGGAAGGCTGTGAGTCATGTAGTGAGCGCTGAGCTGGCCCACGCCGGCCTGGAAGACTTTTCATATCATCTGTCAGTCTCACAGGTCTTACAAAACCTTCACTAGTAGGCTAATGTGTGCTTGGAGCTGCACAGAAACCAACTCCACTGATAAGAGTTATCCACTCATCTGGAGATAAGTCACTTCCAAGTATAGAGCTTATTCAACATTTCAAGGTTTTGTGTGTTCATAGAAATTCAGGGAGCAGAAGCAGCTTGAAAATCTCTTAACCTGTGTCATCCCAGTAACAGCAGAGGGCGTTTTACCTCATCCTCACTGACCCTGAGCCGGCATGACATCAGCTCTGTCTCTGCTAGACTCAATCAATACCACGAACAAAGAAGCTTCAGACCATCATCTCCCCCTGACCCTGACTCTGACAAACACACACTAATTCCTGTGCTGACATATTGATTCGTCCTTGGCCTCAGATGCTCAATGTGTGACACCCAGACAGGAAAGCCGCTGCTTCATGATGGAGGACGGTAGATTGCTTTCATTTCAGAGCGTCGGGAGTTATTGCTCGGGAGGTGAAGCTGCGTTCTGCTACAGGAAGTGGTCTGTTGACTGTTGACCTGTCTGTCCTCACAGCTTAAGGCAGTGATGGAGTATGAGGTCCTCAACAGGCCACAAGGTGACACTGTGGGACGCAAACACTTTTATCTGCCAACACGTCAAAAGTAGAAAAGGGATTCTAGCAGGGGCGTCACTAGGTCTTAAGGACAGGGGGGCTTAGTCCCCAGGTGAGGCAGGAGCAAAAAGAAACAAATGCACGTTTTTGCCTTTGGCATATTCTGACCACTTTATATTGAATTTATTCATGTAAGCTCATAAAAGTGGCATCTTTTGCATTATATGGGAATAAATTGTCATATTTTTGTATTTCAAATAAAGTCAAGGTAATTTTTCTGTAAGGCAGCCTAATATCATAAATTACAAACAACATCACACCTCCATAAAGACGTACTGGATATAGTCATAGTCATACATTGAATGACGGCACACAAACAAATCCTGACATTGAGTCTCGGACAGTTTAAGGCTCATTTCATCAGTAATTTGTGACTCGTTACACAACTAATAAAAGAGTCCACAGTGTGTACAACTGTTGCCCCTTAAATTATGCAACAGGAGCAACGAGTGGAAAATAATTAAGAAGCGTGAAGGATATTACTGTTTGTTTTTCTGGAGGCATTCTGTTATATAATAGAAACCATGGCAACAGTTCACCGGCCGTGAAGTGTAAATGATGGTGACAGAAAACGTTAACGTTTAGACAAAAACACATTACTCACAAACGGCACGTCGTTACGACTACTGAGGGAAATATGATGAATATTTCTAACTCTGTCATTTATTTGAGCTCTGAATAAACACACTCATTGTTGTAACCCACAATTAGTCACCTAATAATGACTCCTCATTAATTAATTAAACTCATTTCAAAGCTATTGATTTATTTTTGTTTTCCTTTCTTTCTCCACTTCCTGTCTAATCAGAACAACCTGTTTTAATACAGCCTGATAAGTCGCTCATTTATAGGTTGAAGATGTAATATTTCCACATTAAAATGTCTCAAAACGATTAAATATTAACGATTAAATGATTGATATATAGTTCAATATTGATCCATGTCAGTACAATGTCCATATATATATGTTATATCTTATAGATACATATCATATCATATTATCTTTATATATTGTTATATATTATATATTATAAATACATATCTTTCTGTGCAATAATGGTTAACAACAATGTGCAATAATTCCATTTCTATGTGCAATATTCTAATTCTGAAAATGTGCCAAAACTTTTTTTAGCTGTAAATAGTATCTTATTTCTCACATAAATGTATGTCTTTTGTATTTTATTTTTAAGCTTTTTTTTACATTTGACTGAGCACCATGTCTAATTTCATGGCATGCAGGATGTCATATAATGACAATAAAGTCTTTTGATTTGATATAAGACTGTTTTGACCACAGATAACGTTCCATGACTGCAGTGGATGTATGGATAGTCCACCCATCAGATGACAAGTTAAATACCTGAGTACATGAACCCACCTGTGAGTCACATGACATGGATTCCATCAGATCTCCTTGAATCTCCACCTAGCAGCAGAAATGAGACATTAAATCAGACTGAACTGTGGTATTTTTGTCAGCTGATCAACAACTTTGTGGGTTTTTCACCTCGTACCTGCTCATCCTGTTTCACCAAGTTTTTCTTCAAGCTCAGGGTCAAACCTCTGGAAAGAGAGGCAGCGCTCATCCTCTCAGGATGATGATGATGATGATGATGAGTCCTCTTCAGCAGAGTCCTTGGCATCAGCCAGGTCAAGCTCAGAGAACTTTTAGAGGTATACATGTAAGAATATAAGTATTACTGGTGTAGAGAGAGAAGAGTAGATCAGATCTCTGCTTCGTTTTTTCAGAATTCTTCACCCACTTGAAAAATCTTGGTTTTTCTTTTGTATGTTGCCAAAGTAACACCCTCGCTCCTCCCTCCACTCCTTTGAAGCAACTTCAGAGCATCAATATTTAACCTGACATTGTCAAAGTCTAAAAAAAGACGTGATGCTGAAAGGAAGGCAGATCTTTGATGCATCTTCGCCTGATTTCCTCTCTGTGAGTCTGACGACTGGCATCTTGATTATGGGACATGAACTGGCAGCTTGGCCATAAACAGCGGGTTTGTGTGCTCACATCACAGCAATAGATAGAGCAAATCACCCTTTTTCAAATCAATCATAACATCTTTAAGGTTCCGTGTTTGCAAATCTGATTCTAGATCTGAATGAACCAACATCACCTTTAAGACGGAGAGGGAGTATTTTATTTTTGTTAAGTCATTTTACAGACTGAACAAAGCTCATTTCAGTGAGTTTCAAAGTTGTAATTAGAAAACTCTTTTGAAAATGATAAAAACACCGATCAGGAGGTATTTTAGTCTAACTGTGACCAGATGGCCTCCCACAAAGTCTGAAATGAATCATTCAACAGTGCAACAGGTAAAGCCATGCATTTCTTATGACAGCATAACTATTTTATCGGATCGGTCTGAGGCAGCTTTCAGAGAGACGTTCCCTTTCTTAGAGTGGATGAGTCACTCTGATGAGGTGTGCAGTTATTTACCTTTGATCAGGAGCCACATATGCATGAAACAGGGGCCTGATGGGAAGGAAAACACTAGAAGACATGAGGAGGATTTGACATGCAGACGTGCATCCACCTCAACAGAGGAGGGAAGCCAGGAGCGACACATCTGGGCAGATGTGGGCTCAAAAGTTCAGTGTCTTGACATTTCCAAAGGCTGCAGTGGTCACTGTGTGGACGTAGCCATCATAGCCTCACCTTTTGGTGACCTAAAATAATTTAACATGACCTAAAATAATTTAACATGGCCGTAGATCCATGATTCGTACAAAATGTCTAGTTGACTTGAGCTAAATGCTAACATCAGCGTGTGAACATGACCACGATCACATTATGTTAACATGTTGATGTTTAGCATGTCATGTTTGGCCTTTAACCATGTTTACATGATCATGAACGTCATGGCAACCCATGCCAAGTTACTATAGTTGACATTTCACCTTGAGTACAGATAGTAAACTGTTATTTTATTTCATGCCAAGGTTTGAGAGAAGTGTAATTTCAATCCTCTTTATGTCATGAACATGCTGACTTTGACTTTTTTTGAGTGTGAGAGGAAAAATGTGAGGATCATAAAGAAATTCATCTTCTAAACCTTGAAATATTTACATTGAACTTTACAGCAATCCAACCAAGAGACGTCAACATATTCCACTCAACTGCACTAGAAATGATAGCGTGAAGGTCAGGGGTCAAAGTCAGTGAGTGGACGCTGCTAATATGACTAAAGATACTGGTTAGTGGTGCCTGAAAAAAAAAAACACCCTCAAGATGAATCTTCCATTTAGTATCCAGAGATGTGAATACAAATAAACACAAATACACGCCAATAAAACAAGATTACTTGGTAAAATGTTTGGTTTAAAGGTACAAAACTACCGTTTTCTTCTTGGGCTCTTTGGATGGTAAAAAGATGTAAGCCAAGTTAACAAATAAAAACCTGGAAGAAAAGGCACAATTTAATTAAAAAGGACTGACAGTAATCTTTTGATCCATGGCGTCTGTGGATATCAGCTGCTGATTGATTAGTGTGACAACTGCAAGAGGCTGCAGCCACCAAATAAAACCATCCACCACCACAGTGTACGGCATTATTTGTAGCCTATTGAGTGCTATTACTGTAACCATGAGGAGAAGAACACACACTGCATGAATCATCCAGCACACCTCTCTCCCTGAGAAGGCCGATTTCCACGCACGGCCGAGCGTGAGACACATGCAGTATTAGGACAAAGAAGAGCAGCACAGCAGCAGCATGTGAGTCCAGAAAGCTGACAGCGGTGGGATCCACAGCAGGCTTGTTAAACAGCATGCTGGGCTTCCTGAGAGAAGGGTAACTTCACTGTTTAGAAACTTTGCCTCTCTGGAGTGAGAGCATCTTGAAATCCTCAACACACAGCCAAAAATAAACCGTGCACTCTTGTTCGTTTACTTTTCTCCCTCAGCCTTGTTTACGCATCCACAACTCTTGTCTGCTTCAGTCTGCTTGAGGAGAGAGAGCCTGTCGCATCGCTGTTTCCATGGCAACGGGGGAGGAGAGGGTCTCTAAGGTTGGACCCGGAGCACCCGGAGCTGAGCTGATGGGAGAACGGAGGCTTGACGCTGTGCCGTAGGCATGCCGTTATTGGACTTTTCATTACCGTCTCTTCCCCCTCCTGCACGGCACTGACATGATGAATCGTCACCAGACACAGGCTGTTCATCATCTCAGGGGTCACACAAGCAATAAAACATGAAGTCCTGTTCCTGGATTTGATGATAAGAGGAATATGTCCTGATAAAGATGGAGAGAGAGGTTTAAAGAGAGGGGAGGAGAGTGTTTCGCAGCTGGAAAGTGGATTACATCCATTATTTAGGAGCTGCTTCCCCTTCACTGTGAGAGGAAAAGGAGTTTGCAAGGCACAAACATCTCCTCCTGTCTCTGTGTGGATCACAGCACATCCTTAATTAAAGCCCATTCTTACACTGATGTAACTGCAGATACATTCCAAGTATTTATTTACAATACAATCCCTTCAATAATCTTCAAAATCAGTTGCAATGCACGTGTCCTATAATAGAGTCAGGAAGCCACATGCGTTTAATGTAGTCGTGTAAAAACATTCAAACTTTCAGATCGCTGCATCAAAAGGAGTAAAATGCATTGAAGCCCTGTTGAATCACAGCGAAACTGGGCCAAAAAAAAAACTCTGATATGTTAGTGTTTGATCGCAACGCTTCAGCTCTGCTTCCCATTTCCTCCCAGGAGCTGCACAGTGTGTCCATGGGGTAATCTAGAATGCATATGTTTGAACATATGGTATTAAGTACCTTGGAGTGTGTTGAAACCAGCCAGAAACTCCATATTATGAAAATCTTCACAGTTCTCTGCATGTTTGCGGCAGTGAGGGTGTGAGGAAGGTAAATATGACCTGAGCAACCATTTTTATTAGTAATATTAGTAATGCAGTATCTTCAAACTGCATATTATGAAAGGTGAACTTCTCATGCATCGTGGACTGAATTCAGCATTTCATTTCTCTGCAGAGGTAAATCCCTGCTGGTGTTCACAGATCACCAGCAGTGACCACTCTGTTCTCTTTTATCTCCCACATTGAAAAAATATCCACCTACCACAGCTGGTGTCCTAGAACAGGGATGCAGCCTCTCTGTCTGCTCTCTATCAAATGACAAAATCTTTACAGCAGAGATATATGGATAAAGGAAGAGGAGGGAGAGTTGAGGATGACGGGAAAAATAGGGCAAAGAAAAGGCACAAATCAAAGTGGAGGAACATTTCTCGAGACCGGTCTATCTGGGCTTTGATGTCGTGAAAGGATGGGAGCGCTGTGCTTTACTTTTCATCAAAGACTTTTATTTCCACACTCACTTTTGGGAAGCCTGAGATAACAATGTCAGCCTTCCCTCTCTTTTGTTTGCCCAAATGATGAGAGCTCGGTACTTTAAGAAGCACTTTCTACCTGCCACCGAGCATCTGCTTCATGTGATACTCATATTTGTATTGTTAAACCTGCAATTCACTATTAACTATTCAGTGCTGACCAAAGAGACAAGCAAAACAACACACATGCCCGTTTATTCGTTGAATATATTATTTTATTTTAACATCATCATCATCATCATCATCATAGTTTAACTTTTAATTTTCCCTTCATTCGTTTAAAATGATCACCTCTGAATGTACACATACTGCAAACTGTCAAAAATATACAAACAAATGCAGGCTTGTGCTATAGTCTGGTCAAATGTCTAAAAAAACAGTGGCGGAGGGGAGAGAGAGAGAGAGAGAGAGAGAGAGAGAGAGAGAGACATTGAAACCGGTAAAGACATGCACAGCATCATTGTGAGCACCGGTTACGGTGATCCAGGTGCACGGTACTTCCATGGGATCCTCGTGAAAAAAAAAAAAAAAAAGGTATGTTACAGTTCATCATCTGACAGCGCGGCACAAATCGCCCGTCACGTATCAAACCAAAATGTTGCTCGTTAATGGAACTGTTAGGCACATCGTTTTTTATGGTTTTACATTTTCTGGAAAAAAGTCTGAGTTACTGTAAATGTAGAATGCTTAACTAAAAACGAGAGAGAAAAAGAACATACGATTAAAAAAAACAGCTCTGAAAAGTCATTTTGGAATCACTTGTTAGTAACTCAACGTTGTTACATGATGTGTGTGTGTGTACGTGTGTGTGTATGTGTGTGTGTGTGTACGTGTCTCTATAGGTGTTCATAATTGGGTGCGTTTGTGTAGAAACTGAGTGGTGAGTGAGTACTTGAGGTGGCTGTGATTGGCTGACAGCCATCCAATCAGATGCTCAGGTCTTTGGGGTTGTCCTTGTAAGTCTTCCTGGGCTCAGGGAGGGCAGGTGGGCGGCTGGCGTTGCTCTTCAGCGTGCTGTAGTACTCTCTCACCTTAGCCGCCACGAAGTTGTCGTCATCCTCTTCGTCCTCCGAGTCCTCCCTCCTGGAGCTCCTGATCGGGGAGATGTTTCGTCCCAGGCTGTGGGCTCGAGGACGCGGCTCGGGGGTGTTGCCTCGGCTGGCGTAGCGCCCCTCCCTCTCCGTCCTCTCAGGTGAGCGCCCCCTCAGCAGCGAGCTGTACCTCTTGTAGGCTGAATCTGATTCAGGGGTGCGAACTCTGGGCAAGGTGCGGTCTTTGAAGATGTCTGTCTGGCCGCGGGACGCCATGTCCTTCAGCAGGCTGTCCCCCCTGTAGGCTCTCTCCATGGAGGAGGCTCTCATCAGGAGGCTGTCTTCTCCGTACGGGCGCTCCTCTCTGCGCAGCGGAGGTAGCGTGGCCTCCCTGTTCAGGCGGTCCAGGGCCGGGGGCTCGCGGAGGACGCTGTCCTCAAGGGGGAAGTTCATCTCAGAAGTCTTGGGTGGCTCCTTGGATAAGACCTCGTCCCCACTGGGCTTCTCGTTGTTGTGGATCAGTCTCTCAGGGGAGGCGTAGTGCCTGGTGGGGGAGTGGTGCCGAGAGCGGTGGGGAGATCTGTGGCGGCGAGGCGAATGGTGAGGCGAGCGGTAAGGGGAGCGGTAAGGAGAGCGGTAAGGGGAGCGGTGGCGGTGATGAGAGGAGGAGTGGTGACCGTGGCGTCTGTCGGGGGAGCGGCCGTGGCGGTGTCCCCCGTGACGGCTATCCAGGGTGTTTTCTGTGCTGCGAGACCGCCCATGCCCCCTGTCAGGTGAGCGGTGGCGGCTCCGGTGGTGCCCGCTCGAATGGTGGCGGTGGCCGTCACTTCCCTTGTCGTCCTTCTTCTTGAACAACTTGGTCAAGTTCTTCCCTGTGGACTTTCTCCCCTTGTGTTTTCCCGTGCTGGTTTTCTTGTGGGGGGAGCGGTGGCGGTGGTTGGAATGGTGGTGCTTGCCGGTGCCGGTCGAGTGCCGGGTCGGCTCCTTCTTGCTCCGGGATGGCTGTTGGGGTACTGGTGGGTAGCTCGACTCCGATGGCGCGGTGGTTGCGAGCAGGGTGCTCACTTCCGCAGCGTCTTGTAACCCTGAGGCTGGGTTGGCTGCGCTGCTGTCGTTGGGGCCGCCGTCTGCAAAACAAGTGTGACATACAGACGAGGGCAGGGCGATCAAACATGCATCTAGACTCCGTCATGTGCTTTCACATTGACCATGCTGAATCACTCAGACATGACGCTGAGGACATTTCCAATGGAAGCCATTCTGATGTGAATGCCAGCAAAGATGGCTTGTTGTTAGATGGCACAACAGCAGCAGCCAAAGGTAAAACATCAGTGGAGCTCACACATGAGAATAAAAGGCAGTGACACAAAGGCAGCCAGCGCTTCCAGAGATCTGTTTTACACAACAAACCTGTTCCCAGATCTCAGGTCAGCTCTCTGAAGCAGAATGGGACTCGTCTGGTCTGGAGGCTCTTTGCAGTCAGTGTCAATGTGCTGCACGTTGAATGTACTGATAAGCCATGCTCTTTCATGCACTCTCATGATGCCTTAGATACTTTGGCAATGTTTGAAGCAAATCAAGATGAGATCGACGAACTATTGATGTGTGCAGTTTAGGTGGCATTTTTACTACAGGTTCTGCACAATTTTACATCAATTAATCAAGTAAATACGCAGCCACCAGATTCTTACAGTCTGTCTACCTGCTTCTACTTAAAAACACGTCTTCAGGTCTACATTAAGAAAAACACCAATAACAAAAGAGGACGCTCTTTGATTGCCTGAAGCACTGTGAATATCTAACTAACACTCTGCATTTGGCCTTTGGACACAAAGGCAAAATGCAACGTATGCATAAAGTAAACCAAAAAATGTATATATGGTAAAAATGTATTTTGTGTGGATGACGTTGTGTATGGAGAACAGCACGGGCATGGGTGAGTTGAGACCACTCCACACACGAGGTCAGGATGGCGAAAGATTGAGAAAGAAAGACAGGAAGTGGGAGGGCGAGCCAGACGGACAGGGCAGGACAGTTACAAACCGTGGTCTGATTTTGGAGGACAGAGGCGTCCCCCATCTTGTCATTTCTCATACATGCAGTGAGATGGGGAGCGACCATCCCTGAAGGAAGACAAGAGCCCAGCACAAAACAGGAAGAACGGGGGAAAAAAGAGAAAAGCACAGGGTTTAGATGGCTCAGACTTGAAGGAAGAAAAGGAGAATTATTGTGTTTGATTTTTCAATGAAAAAAAAAGTGTTTATTTGATCATTGAGTCATTCAGAGTAAAGAGACAGTCCAGGAAATTAACCCCAAACCCTTCAGTGAAAGCAAACAGACACACTAACCCACACACACCTAAACATGTGAACACAGAAGCAGCAGAAAAACCCCGAAAAATAAAGACAGTGAGACTCGAACCCACAACCACAGCAACAGCATGAAGCGGTTTTACATCGCTGACAGAAATCAAAAGAAACACTGGAGGTTGTGCCAACGAAAAAGTACAAACAATGAACCAAAATGTCATATCGGTGCAGGTTAAGACAGCAAATAAAATTACACTGACGAACTTTTCAACTTTTCCACTCGAAAACAAGCAACGAAAAAGAAAACACGTATGATGACTCGTGACTATCAGAACTGGTCAATACGATTAAAAAAAGGTTCCATAAATATTATGGAAAATAGACAATAGAAGGGGGATTTACACTTTTGACAAGTTCATGCAGCAATAGACTTTTCTCCATTAATATGTGGCGTCGCCCATGTCGGCGCTGTACACGGAACAAAAATACCTGTAAAAATGCCTCTATTCTTCTCATCACTGTACAAAACGTCTTTCTAACCGCAGCGACTCTTTCTCTTTTTGAACGGGGATGGGTGGAGTTCCTATGGTCACAGCTTTTCAAAGACATTAACAGTGTGGGTGCAAATAAAATCCATGGATTAGTGAGTGATGTTGAGCACAGTACGGTGAGATTTTCCTCGTTAAAATGGCAAAAATGCCTTGTTCTCACATAAATCTGCTTGGAGTTCAGTAGCTTACATTCACCTTCAATAAATATCATAAATATGTTTTCAAAGCTGCGAGATTTTAATGGTGGGATGCGATGGATCAAGTTTTCTTCTCCTCTTAACGCTAACTTCTGGACACAAGAAACACAGATTTTTCACTGCTCTGCTCATTCAAACCCTGTAAACAGTTTGTGTTTTCATGTGGCACTGGAATCAAACCCACCACCTCTCTGGAAAGTCCCAGCACAGTGCTTTTGCTCAGTGGCCAGAAGGTGAAAAGTGACAGCGGGATGACATGGAAACTGAGAGCAGGTGACAGCAGGAGGGGGGTCGACATCACCTTCCCCACCCCCAAAGCCCAGTAGTGACCTCCACCAGAAAAAGACCCAACACTGAGCGAGCCCTTCCCCCAGGAATGGGTGAAGGGTCCTGGGAGGGTGATATAGTCCTTCCCCCTTCGACCCACCACCGTCCACTGGGTGTCTCCCCCGGCTCAGGGCGTGAAGATGGGGGAGAAGGGGATGTTTTCGTAGATTGACCCACCATATTCAGGCACAGAGCCATCACCCCTCTTGAGCACCAGATGGACGCGTCGGCCTCCACTTTTGATGAGCTCGATGGCTCGTGCATGCTTCATGCCCTTGGTGCTCTCGCCGTTGATCTCCAAGATCTCATCGCCGACCTAAAAAGGAAAAAAAGAGGGAG